>CM074544.1:6526609-7161609 GCA_037305995.1 Sclerodermus sp. 'alternatusi'
TCAGGCTCGTGGTGGTGCAACCCGAGCGACCTTTCATCATTGTCCGACCGCGCAAACTTGTAACATCTCATCAGGCATAGATCTGTTCCAGGCTAATTTTTCCTCTCCCTCTCTCGTCGCGATTCTCTATTGAATGAGCTGAGATTTCAGGATTCCCTCTCCTCGGGCTTAGCTGAAATCATTGGCTCGATGAAGGGGAAAGGGAAAATCGGGGGAAGAAGGAAGAATTAGCGGTTGGACGCGCGTGCAGTCCGGCCAGCCACGCATTGTTGTCCAGTTGTGTGGTAGTTGCACTAACAAAGAGCAAAATAGACGTACAGTCGAGCATCGAGTATTATAAACGAGACACATCGGAGATTGAGAGCCTCGGTACCCTCCTGCCCCCTTTTCTTTCTGGTTTTCACCGTTCCCCCGAGGGGGTGACGCATCGATTTGTGCTATGATCGAGCGCTTTTCTATTCGCATGTGTTTTTTCCTAGCGCGGAAACCCACCGTAGGTACGTAGGTGTCACCGATGTGTCGTTCATTTTTCACATAACCGATGGGTCCGCGCGATACTCCATTTTATTCCTAACGAGCTTTTTATTTGCTAGGCGAGCTTTTAAAGAAACGATTTTGAATTTAATAGCTTGCTTCCTCAGAGACGGTGGAGGGGGGTGGGGGGGTAGAATTCTAAACTGAAATGACTTCTCTAATCGCCTTAATACATATATATATATATATATATTTGAGCCAGGGGTTGCTTAGAGGAATAAACGGCATAATTTCCACATCTGCCGTATAATAAGGAAAAAGATATTAGTCCGACTCTGTTGACTTAGTTTGGAAATGGGCGAGCGAGTAAAAACTCACTCTGTATTTTAATTATTTCTGCTCACTCATTCACGCGATTTTTACAACTCTACCGCCGCTTTTCGCCCTTATCTTTCAACAGCGATTAATTCCTGTTTTAACGTTGCGATTGTCAAATATTTTCCTGGCAAGTTCAATATTTTCGCGCGAAAACAATTGTGGAGCGACGCGTTAGAAATACATACACGCGCGTACACGTGCGTTTGTGTCATAGATCGGGGAGCGGGGGCCCAATCAATTGGTTCACTGAACTCGACTTATTTCCTCGAGAAGAAACGTTTTATCGCGTTTCCTCTCGTCTCCTCTCCTCTCGTATCCTATCCTATCCTATCCTTTCCTCTCGCCCATTTAAACAATCAATGGGGACCAATAAAAATCTAAGAGGATTAAGAAAAAGTGAAACGCAGGAATTTTAGCTCTCGCGGCGTTAATTAGTATCGAGGAGAGCTCGCACAAAACTTCTTCTCGTACTTTGGAAACACAAGTTTCGTTACACAGGTGGTGCGCGCTATTCAAGAGACAAAAGTACAGGAAAGTTAACATTACGCGTTCCATTGATTCTCCAGGGACACGGCAGACGGACCAGTTTAATAAAAAAAATATCCCAGCTATTATCTGGAACGCTATTGGCATTAGAGGAAACTAGCGGTGGCGTGGTATGGCGTGGCGTATCGGACTTCTTTATCTTGTTGACATTCCATTTAGAAATTTGGAACGAGCGAACTGTGGACGATATAACGGGTGGTTTGCTAATAGCAGAAGGGCTAATGCAACCCTAATGCTGCATGATGGAGCACGTTTTGGTGCGTTTGGCCAGATTTTGCTAGTCTCGTTTGATCGGCACCTTTGTGAAATCCCGTCACAATGTGTTATTGTGTGCGACCTATAGTTTTTCTAGAGGCACAGGCCACGCTCGTGCCACGTTCCATTTTCGGAAATGGTGGGGACGAGGATGTGGATGTGGATGTGGATGTGGATGGGGATGGGGATGGGGATGGGGATAGGGATGATCATGGGGCTCTGCGAAACAGCTGTCCACGCTGCAGATTTCCTTCGCAGGGGAAATTCTGTAGCTTCCTAGCTTCCTGCTGCTGCTGCTGCTGTTGCTGTTGCTGCTGCATTGCTCTCTGGTTACTTGGAATTTCCCATTGAAAATCTCTCTCGAGATCTGCATCGCAAACATTTCTGATGTTTCCTTTGAAAATACATTGCGTGGCGCGTAAACACGAGAACACGCGTTAATTTCGTTTAATCCGTTCCTGCGCGGACATTCGCTTTGCGAGATTCGCGCAGCGATTCCCCGTGCCGAGAAATATTGCCTTTTTGGATTATAGCCGATATATTTCTGCGTCGGTTTTTTACATCTTGCTCGATATGTAGATCGGCATCTCTATAGGGAATTTTCCATTTAATGAAAGGGTAAATGCAATGATAAATTCTGTTGCGCGGCGCGGAATACAAGCCGAATCAGATAATGCGACTACTGACCGCTATTAATCAGGGGTGGTAGCTACGGGGTGTGGGAGGTAATTATATTCACCTCGAAAGCGTGCAATTACTCGGCGATTATTTAGTTAGCGGCAGCCACCCACGATAAAAGAAGCTCCGCGCGTTCCAACGGAAAAATGATGCCCGCGATTCGCTATTCTCGGGGAAAGCGGGGAGGGGGAGGAAGTGATTCACTCCTTTTCCATTTTGTGGGTCGAGCGTAAATTTACACGTATCCCTGGGCATGATTTCAATCTAGGCCTGCCTTTTCGTAAAAGAAAGACTCTCTCTTTCTCTCTCTCGCCCGTAAGCGTGCAATAATTCTCCCTATTCTACACGGTGTTCATTAATTACGGACGTTACGCTTGCGCGCGAGAGGAAAAAGAGAAAGAGAGGAATTATGGATCCACCTTTATCCATGCATCGTCCAAGTACAGTCCAAAGCAAAGCAGTGCGGGGAACACGTTTCCTCCCACTTTACCTGGTGTCGCTAAACCTGGCCGCCCAGATTAACCGATTACTCCATGAATTTCTGGACAAGGCTACTTTGCTCGTTTTTCAAAGTATCGCGTGCGTGCGTGCGTGCGTGCGTGCGTGCACGTCGAATATTTATGTTCGAGCAGATTTCTCATGATTGATCGTTCCTCCCATTTCTGGAGGTTATAAATCATTAGATCCGTACGTACGTACGTACGTATCCTCGATGGGAAGAGGCGATCCGTCGAATCGGAGTCTCCGTCGGAGGAAACCCGAAGATTCGTAGCGCCTCGCCGGATTCATGAGAGAACCGGGGAAAAAAGGCCAGATATTGTTTCTGCCTTACACTAATGCGCTTTTATCGAGGATTCGGCCAGTAATGCCAACCGAATTTCTTTTTTATGCCCCGATACCCGACGACCGTGGGTAGGCTCTCCCAGTGGGGGGTTGCCGGAGTTGCGCGAGCGAACCTCCGGCAGACAGGGTACAAAGTACCGAACAAAACACTAATACCAAATAAGAAAGATTTTATAATCCGTAGAAGTTAAGATGAAGCGACAATGGCTCCTGCGGAGCGTAATAAGGGGCGCGCTTACAGGATTACACGGCGGGTAGGTAAACGCCTTTGGTGCATTACCCGATTCTCCGGCAGAATTTTCAAGATTCGGTCGGAGCCGTCCATGCGCGGAGCTCCGTGTTTTACCTCTCGATGATTTGCGATCCGCCATTTCCTACGAATAACAATAATCGTAATGGCGACGATAATAGTAATGACCCGACACATACGCGCGCGCGCACACTCTGGCTACCGGAGAGCGAGAAACGATCCTCCCGTAATAACGGGCGCTGTTACTCGAGCTCCCCGCTGATTTTTCTCGCGTTTACCCGAGACCCGCTCGTGCGTTTAATCGTCGCTGAAAATTAATCGATAAATATCTCGCGTGAATGGGCTTCGTTTTGTGGGAGAGGACTCGAACATTTTTAGCCAACAGTGTCAATATTGATAAGCCTCGACATATTGTGGGAAAGCAATTAATATGCAGCGTTGAAAGGCACGTATCGACGTGGACTTTGCTGTAAGTGGAAACTAAACTACGCGTGTGTGTTTGGAGAGAGAGAGAGAGAGAGAGAGAGAGGAGGAAGGTGAAGAACAGAGCTCGGAGGGAAAGCGAGGCGCAGAGTTCTCGCGTGGCAGGAAACGCTCGCGAAAGGTTAGACGACGATCGATCTCTGGGGACTCCGTGGGACCGGTGGAGGACGAACGTCGTTCGGCGAACATTTCAGAGAACGGCAATGGCGGCAGTGGCGACAATGGCGACAATTATCGCGTTTGGTAGCCGTTCCGAGGCATCCGACGGTGCGCGTACCTTTCGCCGTGTAATTGCGTCTCGTTAAGATCGCTGCGATCGGAATGTGATCGGATTCGCGAGTGGAAGTCCGAGCCACCCGGTACACGTGTCTCGGATCCTCTCTCTGGAAATACAAAGTCTCTATTACGCGGTGTTGCACGTTACTCGCTCGTTATCTTCTTGCCCCGGCCCGTAAAAGGCCGTAGATGTGGCGTGGACAAGCAAAAACGCGACACGGTCCAATCTCGCGCTTTCGGAATCCGTTCTATCAACTAAATCAGCGCGCAACCTTCAATTTTCACCCTGATTTTTGCCCTAATGACTCTATCGCTCGCACGTGCTTTAGCCGCACGCCCCGACCATTCTCGGCTACCCCCGAGACTCCCGTTGATGCACGAGATGCATCTCTCGCTTCTCTCACTGGCCCATCCGACACGCGTGGATTCGCCAGGACATCGTCGACGATTCGCGTGGGTCAAGTCGAGCTGCGTGGAATTTCCTTTATCGGTGACGAACGCCGCCGCCGCCGCCAACCTTCGAGGTTTTCGCGCGTGAGCGGGGAAAAAGTATGTCAGAAATCTCTTTGAGGCATGAGAGAGCGATTGGATGAGAACCACTGATCGTCCTCGCATGTGGAAGATGCTCGGAGAGAGCGAGAGAGCAGAACGTCAGAAGGTTCAAAGGGAGCGACAGCTAGTCCTTCGGCAAGGGAGGAAAGGAAAGGACGAAGGAGGGAAAGGGGGAGGAGGAGTCTTTACACTGAAAGGTTCTATCGAAGCAAGGGGTACAGCAGGATATAGGAGAGCCGACGCGTACTCTCACGGGGAGCAGCGGACCTGCCGAGGACCAGCCCAGTCGAGGCCAGAGAATCCGAAGCTGAGGTCAGAGGGATACATAATCCTTCGGGCGTGCTCGCCTGGCACGATCCTTTTCGGATGCTGCGCGATCTCGAGCACCAACATCCAACAACTTTCCTTCTTTCGCCGACAATCTTCTCTCTCTCTCTCTCTCTCTCTCTCTCTTTCTCCAACACCTCCCTCCCTCTTCTGACCATCCCAAGTTCTTCCGGAAGGAGAGAAAGGAAACTTTAGAAAAGTTGCACGTTTGCGCTGCAATGTCCCTAACAATTCCCTCGATTACTTGGATTTCCCTTACAGTAGTCCCAATTGGTCCCGTTATTGACTCTTGTGAGATTTCCTCGGCGGCGGAGGAGCCAAGATGAAGAATTTTTCCCTCCGAGCACAGATACTCGACTGGTCGTTTCGTTTCTATCTGTTTTGCGAGTCGAAGGGACCCGGGGCGGGGAGCTTTCTGGGCTGTGTCTTCCGAGGCCCCGTTCCAGCCACGGTTTTCCTGGGGATTTTCTCCCGGAAGTAGTAGTATCCACCAGCCGCTCCCGCTCTTGATCCCCGAGCCAGTTTCGAGTGTCGTTTCGATGAGGATTCGTCGAAAAGTTCGGGCGGGTCCTTGATCGATCTGTTTCCGCAGCGACACCTGCATCAGCATGCAGGAGCCGTGCGCAAAAGTCTCTCGAACGATAGTGGATCTGGCCGCTGATACGCGTGGTAACCACGTCCTTCGACAAATCCTACAAAAATGAACATGCTCCTCCCTCCCGGTTGTTAATGCGATAGTGAAAAGTTTTTCACTTAATATCGCGTCCCGTGGAAGGGTTGCAGCAGCGGAGAAGAGCTTCGCGACACTTCCAAACTAGATTTATCCCACGTCCCGTGTCCCGTGTCTCATATCCCATATCCTGCCACGCGATACGAAAGTCCAGAATTCCAAGAGAAAAGAAAAATAAATGGACCCGGGGTGCCCTCGAAGCGTAATGATCAACGAGCTCGAGGGAACCGCCGCGCTTTCAGAGATGATCGAAACGACACCTGTTCCGGAGGGAAGATCAAAGGGTTCGGAAACGGTCGAGGTATGCGGTAACAGCACCGTCAGATAAGATCCGAAGGAAAAATTGGGCGTCGCGGGCTTCGATGACGTGATTAGGAGGGAACGTCGGCCGTTAGGTAGTAGTAGACACAATGACGAATCACTCGTGGTGCCGCCCCCTCTCGCTCCAGTCGGGCACAAAGGGACAACCACCGGTTTTTAGTCCGACCTCTGACCCGCTACCGCCGATCGACAGATCGATCGAGCATGACGTCGATCTGTCAGCATTGGAAAACTCCTGGAAAACCTCCAAGGCGCCAATATCCAAATGGCATTTCCCCAAATCTCCTCCCTCCTTTTCTCTCTCTCTCTCTCTCTCTCTCTCTCTCTCTCTCTCTCTCTCTCCTCTCGTCCTACGCGTTCTTTTTTCTGGAAAATCGCGCGAAACCCCCTATGTCCCCCCCTTCCGAAACCAACACAGACATCGACATCGAGCATGAGTAATCGCACGCCTAACTTGTCGAAGCTGACCCGACGTTGTTATTTCCCGTCTCTCTTGGAACGATATTGTTTGCTCGCTCGCTCGCTCGCTCTCTCATTCCATAATGGAGTTATTTACGAGAAGCTGGAATGTTTTACGTCTCCAGTTCAAAGTCTCCCTGAATTTATATAACGAACTGTGGAGAACGCGGCGCGTCTGACGGCGTAGTCGCGTTCGCCAATGGACGTTATCGTGGAATCGCAGGCTAATGGAAAGTACGATATTGGAGGTGAGCCGCAGAGACGAAGTAACGGCGCCTTCGTTAAGCCCCGTGGTAGTAGTCCAGATATCTCCGAGGATCTCCGTAGACGGGAGGGAACGAACGCGAGTTGGAGCTACCGCGGTGGACGATGCTCGACCTAGAAAAGAACGCGTTACCTGAAAATTATGATATCCGAGAACGTCCGAGTTCGATCGAGCGAGACGCCAGTCAACCGGACGTTAAGCCAACGCCGTTGCGCGTGACGCAATCGCGCGAGTTCTTTTTCTCGCGATGACAGTCGACCGTAAGAGAGTTTAGCCGATCCTCCCCTCACCCCGCATCCCAGACCCCGCGCACACCTCGTTTTCCGCTAATTACGCGATACGCGTACTTTTGGTGAGCGCTGAGGCGTGCAGCGCCGGATTGTAGCCTGGGCTCTCTGCTTTTAGATAGAATTCGAGGGAGATGAGGTTGGACCGGGGAAGGGGAGACCGATAGGAAAAGGGGCGCGGACGGAAGACCAGGTAGAGGTTTGTCGACAACCCAGATCGGTCAGCGGGTGCTCCGGATCCTACTGGACCGGTTTTGCCTGGATTCCCTAGGAGTCCTAGTCTTCGAAACTTGCGAGAGTAACGCGCGAACTGTGTTGGTGATGGTCATCGGCTATCGCAGTTTCAGACGCTGTAGGATAATTTTAATATTCTCTCTCTCTCTCTCTCTCTCTCTCTCTCTCTCACTCTATTTTTTTACGATACAATCTCGCGCTGTTTACTCCGATTAATTTAATCCGCTTTTCGAAAGTCAACTCACTGTCCTTTCCCCTCTCTCTCTCTCTCTCCCTCCCCCCTCCGCCCCACCCTCTGGTTCTCCCCGTTTTCCCGAGTGTCCCCCTTGCTCAGGGAGAATCCGGAATCCTTTCCTTTCTCTTTCCTTTAAATACCACATGCAAGTTTTGTTTGAGACTCTATCCAGTCCGTTGTTGTCTTCCTCGGCAGAGTTCTCTCGTTGCTCTCTTTCGATCTCCCTTTTTCACGCTCCTTCTCGTCTCCGTTTCTTCTCAAGTTCTGACCTCACCCCAGCGGGGAAGAAGTTTCACGCCGTATTGCCGAGCCATTCGAGAGGTACCCAAGGCGCTTCAACGAATCATTTATCATCGGACGAACAGCTTGCACGTTCTTCTGCCGTTCTGATGACTTGATACTGCTCGTGGAGTAGCTTCGCGACACAGATAGCCGGCTATCTGAATCGCAGTAGGATACGCGAACGAGCATTTTGCATTTTTATGCGGTAACATGATTGCGTGGAATTTGCCGGGGCCGAAAAACTCGTGGCATCGATAAATTTCAAAGAGCGAGAGAGGAGTGTGATGGTCATAAAACTCATTACAGTGGCATGAAAGGTCGCGAACGATAGAAAAGAAGGAAGGAAGGAAGGAAGGAAGAATGAATGAATGAAAGAAAAGAAGCTCCGGAGAAGCTTCTTGCGAGTGACGCCTGGGAGTGACGTGTATTTATACAAGTTTGAGAAAGGAACGAGAGAGTGACCCTGTTTTCCGCAGAGCCAGAGCAGGAAACGAAGGAATATAGCTGACCTAGGTTGGGCTTTCTTCCCTTTTGACGAGTGACCGACCGACCGGCTGGCTGGAGGTGTCTCTCTCCCGAGCTGCGAAATCCAGTTTTGGAATCGGGTTCAGCAGCCTCCTCAAACGGTCCAGGATGACCGTTGCGGAAGGTGATATCCGTCGACGCGCAACTGCCGGTGTCCGGTCAACCGTCAGAGTTTTGTCCCTGGGGTTGGTCGAGTCGCGCTCGGCCGAGGAGTGCGAGGAAAAGGGTAGTAGTAGTCTCGTCCCGAGGGAAGGCATCTTCTCCTCTCCTTATTGTGGCAACGTCTCGATGACGGATTCTGTCATTAATTAGGTAACCTTAATGGTGACTCTGCTCGTTTTTCAACGTTCCTTAAAAAACCCGCCGCCAGTTTCCTGCTCCATTTTTCTGCACCCTCGCTACGTTACGTTTGGCAGCAACCTACCACTTTCGAAAACATAATTCTTCTCGGAGTCTCCCAACCATTTCCCTCTCTCTCTCTTAATTGTTTCCCCACCTTTTCCCAAAAAGTTTCTGGGTGATGGGAGGGGAGGTCTTCGACACTGAAATTCTTTCTTCTCTTCTCTTCTTCGTTCCTCCCTTTTCTGTGTAATTTGTCTTGCACGTGCTTCACGCACCATCGTGTCTTTCCGAAGAGTCCTCTCTCCCGGTAGGTTTTGCCTCAAATCAATAATGGGCTAGTGTAGCTGGAGATTCATGCTACCTGTGTGCTAATACCGAGGTAGGACGAGCTCGCGTGACCATACGACAGGTGCCGCATGAGCGGCACATGAGATTTCGGGAGTTCGCACGAGAGAGAGAGAGAGAGAGAGAGAGAGGGAATAAGGGAGTAAAAGGGAGTGAGCGAGTCCCGGAGGAGCGAAACGTTAGGATTATCGCCGACGTCCGGCATTTAAAAGCACCATTAGCCACGGCAGGACGCTCCATTGGCAAAAGCGTGTCTGATGAATGGCAGGACGATCGTGTTGGCCATGAGGGGGAGGGGAGGGGTAACCTCCACAGTTCGCTCGATCCGTTCTCCGAGCATTCGCCAAATTAAAATTGACACCTCCCGATTGCCACCGCTGCTGCTGCTGCTGCTGCTGCAATCTGCGCTTCTGGTCGCTTGAAACATCCCCCCCTCCCTTCCGCCTCTAACAATGATGAGAGAAATTATCAATAATAGAACAATCCGATCGGACGAGACTTCGCTTAATCGCGTTTACTCCCTGGACTTCCCCGTCAAGTTTCCGCGACGATCAATCGCGTGTACCGTTGAACCACACACAGCGGCGGCACTTTGTTAGAATAATGAGACAGTGCGCGCGCGCAATTATGTAAACCCATGCAGCTATTATGCGGCAATTTAATGCTTCCAAGATTATGACAGGTGGTTGGATTTTACAGATTACAGAAACACTTGAGCCTCGTAATTTACACTCTTAATTGGTATCAATTGGTGGACGACGGGCGTGGGCGGCAGATATGCCGAATCAGCGGACATCGATCTCGGAGAATAATTCAGTAAATACACGCTTCGCGATATTATTAGCACAATGCTGTGGGAATATCTTTACATAAATCTTGGACCACGTGTTTGGTTCCGCTTATTCCACAGCAGTTGCGACTATTGAAAGCCAATGATGCTGTCGCCATACAGCCTGCCGATCTGAATCATTAGTCCCGGCGAGAGCCACCTTTAGCGGGGCATTATACGGTCATTAAAACGATCATAGAGAAAAATGGGATCATGATCGGCGGCGCGCACGAAGAGAATAAATTATCCCATAAAAAGTAAAGGAGGAATGAAAAAGATGCTCGGCCACGCCGGAACTAAGTCAGTCATTAGAAACTAATACATGTCTATTATTTAAAAATTCTATATTTTTCAGGAAAACGACTGCTTTGAGGAGTCCTCGTAAAAACGTATAATGGCGTTAGTTTATTTTTCTACTCGAGGACTCTAATTATCCATTTAATCTTAAATACCATTTTTTCTTCATAAATGGCCGGGTACAGTTATGGTAAAAATCCATTGGAATGGAATTCGAATGAAAATACTTGTCACACCTGTAATTCACGATTCGATTTGCGTGATTTGCGTGACGCGCAATTTTCGGACTACTGTATCACACACACACGCACACGCACACGCACACACACACACACACGCACGCACAGTATACACCTTCCACTTTTTCGGGAATGGGAATTACGGAGAAACCATTTCTGGTATCCATGAATGGAGCGTCCGCATTACAATGGTAATGCAAGGGAAATTTTGCCTTTTCCCTCTTTTTTTTTTCAGCTTTTTTTTACGTAATTTGTATAATCGAGTGAGAATTAGTAGGACTAATGAACGCGGTAACACATACTTCCGTCTCTTCTTCCTTTAGCAGGTTTTTTTCGCGCCTTCTGCTCCCTGATTAAACAAAAATTTGAATCTCGCGTGAAGAAGGTGTGTAGCGTATTTCAATACAGTATTATCCAAAACACAATTATCCCATACAGGTTTTCATGCTACCCGCGTAATCACTGCCCCGTCCTATATATTTTGGAGAAAATAAGAGAAAACCCTCGCGTACACACAAAGGATATATTTACCTTCCTCCAAGGTATACGCAAATATCATTAATTCGTAATGATACCTCAAAACCGTTTCTCTCGTAACCGAGGAATGTGAATGAAAATCGACAAGTGGAGCTCATTAAAATTGATGAAAAGCTCACTCTTATCAATTTTACGAAACACGTGAAAATAATACGGACCGAACGAAAGGAAGAACGTAAAAGAGAGAGAGAGAGAGAGAGTAAAGGGTATTCCCGGTGAAATTTTAGCGTAGCCTGTATGCAGCATCCGTGGATTCCATCTCGAGGCTTGGGTAGTATCCGGCGAGCACGCATAATGATATTAATCAGTGCGGCGTGTTCGGCTTCCTTAAAATTGCCGGCAGGCTCAATTTCTCACTTAAAATCTAATTAGAGTTTGCGAGGTCCGAGGAGCTGCCGTTGTATAGAGTCGACGTTGTACAGCCTTTTCGTGTTGTAGAGTCTTCTCGTAGTGTGTGGCGAAATGTGGCGGATGGGACGAACAGAAAAGGGGATGGGGGTGGGAGTTTGAAAGTCGAGCGCGAATCTGACCCGAGGATAAAGATATGGATGCTCTCCAAAAGCTAAGGCTCTACTTTTGAAAATTACAGCTTCCTGCCGTTGAATCGGCGATTGTCCCTTGGACCATTCGACTACGAACCCCGACGGTGCCGCTCCTCCAGGACGCGGACGTCGGCCTCGCGCGCGCGCGCGCGTTTACCTTCCGCCCTCGCTCGCTCACCTGCCTACTCAGGTCATTTCTCGGGACACAAACACAGGACACTCCTCCGATTGCGTGCGACCAGGACACCTTCGAGCACCGACGAGAGGCTCTCTTCTCGACCTCTCGTGGTGAGAGCGCCAATTCGCTCCATTCCTCAAATTCTTCCTGGCCGCCTCTTACACATTCCACCTTTATCATCTGAAATCCATCGCGCTGCGCGAATTATTGCCTCTCCCGAATCTTCAAGGTCATCCCTATTAATCATCTCCGCCGAGAGTCTCTCCGCTACCAAGTGCGAAACCCCTAAAAATTAGTCGAATTAACATTTTCCTTTGGAGTCGTGCGCGCGCGCGTGCGCGTGAACCCGCGAACCGAGAAACAAGTATCAAAGGCTCGAGTATTAATGGGGGTTTCAGCTTTTTGTCCTATCATTTGTGTCAGTAATTTATTAGCGGAATGAAGTATAGGCATATACCGCGAGGGCCCTCGCGATTTATAGGTTACATTAAAAGCATCTCGAACTCGTCGACTTCTTACAAAGTGATCTGTAACTAGTTGTAACGAATCAGTTAGTCGACTGGGAGTACCTACTGTATATCAAGCACGTCGCAATTAACGAATATTCAGCTGTCCGCGGGATGATCGGTAGATCATGTCAGAGCACGTGGGGGGTGCCTGAGAAAAAGCTTGCTGGAGAGAGTCGAGGGGGGTGGGAGGCAGAGAGGGTGGGGGTAAAAAGGACCGTTGATCGTTAGCAAGGTACAAATTTCGCCATTTGCCGCAATAAACCTTCGAACTTGCTTGTAACTTCTTCTTATGGAAGGCATGAGTAATCGCCTTGTTAGCTCTTATGGCCTATAGCGCTCATACTTGCTTCCTCCAAGTCGGCGAGGGCGCGCGAGCGCGGAGGGACAACAACGGTAACGGCAACAACGGCCCCACGAGGACGGATACACGCAGGACGAAAAAAGGGAGGGGAAGGAGGTACGAAACGCGAAACACACGCGATATATACACCATCGACACTGGCCAACGTGTAACCTGTAATACGAGGGACCGCCGATGTGGAGGCTTACGCGTTGTAACTGCGAAACGACCAAAAAGATGCGAAAAGACGCGAGGGTAGAGGGAGGAGAGCCAGCCGAAGGATGTATAGAGCGAGAGTGAAATAGGAGAGAGAACCGGCGACGCAACGACAAGCAACGAATCTGAGAGGGGAGGGTTGTTTCGGGAGAAAAAATCATTTTTATCCGACGGTGTCCTTTTATTTTTTTTTTGTCTATGTGCGGGGTTGCAATTAGAGAGAGAGAGAGAGAGAGAGAGAGAGAGAGAGAGCCAAGTATACGCCAACCCAAAAGAATAAGGAGTTGTTCGATCGCTCGTCCATTAATACGATTAATGGAAAAAATATGCAATAGCTACGAAGAGGGTGGGAAAAGGAAGCGGAATGCACATCCCCCGTATAGATGCGATGTCAGAAATTATAGCGTTGATCCATAGTGACGGGGGAATAGGCACACGGAGGACTACTCGCGCGCTCCTTTGCTCGCCGGAGGGTGAATTAAGCGACGAACGGGAGTAGAGTCAAGTTGCGTATTAAAATTCGGAATTCGATGAAAGAAACTGCAGCAGCTTGTACCGTGGTGGTAGGTACATTAATTTCGATCCAAGTTGCAGCACTCCTCGGTGGCGGAGTATCCGTAATAAATATAATGCGTGTACTTACCCTGTGCGTTGTGCGGGGCGAGTTCTTCGTTCTAATTGCGTCATTCGTTCCGATCAGCATTCTTAGGCACTCGGTGCGCGAATAGCTCTCCTCGTTCAAACACACGCGCACACACTATTACCGTGGAATCGTTAAGGTTGGAGTATTTTCCAGGGTTTTTCACGCTAGCCACGCGAACGCACCTCCTCCGCTTTGACAGTTATCGCGCGTCGAAAAAAGGTCGAAGAAGCGAAGGTGACAAACGGAGCTAACCTTGACTTACTCAGCGAAAGCACGTTTTCCTCCGCTTATGGACGTCCATCGTTAGTTTTTATTGTAAATCTCTTCGTATATTACTCTTGGAGGATCTTGCGATACGCGCGTCGTGTAAACACGCACATCAGAAGTGGGCAAGTCGCGTGGCCCCATATCTTAAGAAGCCCGGGGGGGTCCATCGAAGGACAGCGAGCGGAGACTAACGCTATTTATCGTGTAGCCAATTAATAATGTTTCCCCTCCTCCTCCTCCTCGAGGGAAGAGGAGATTTCATTTTCGAGATATCCTCGACGATTTTAGCGCTCTGGCCAACCACCGCGTCCTTGCCCTTGCCTCCTCCTCGCTCTTCTCCTCTATTCAACCAACCTTGCCACTATATACAATTGATAAACACACACACACACACCACATAGATATCGCGCTAAATCATCCTCCCGTTATTTATACTTCGGAATCTAGCTGCGCGTGTATTCCATCATTCTCTTTCTCATCGGTTCTTACTCCTCCTCCTCCTCCTCCTCCTCCTCCTCCTTATTCTCGGTTCTTCTCTTTGCTGATTCTCTTTTCTCTCTTTTGTTTCAGCTTACAGAAATCGCTTTGCGACGTCCTCCTGCAAAAGCAAATGTTCCAGAATCCTGTCGCAGCCAGGCATCGTGTCAGTGTGGAAATACATTATTACATAGATTTACGGTATAAATTGTGTTAAATCAATGTTAATCGCTGTAGCGACGTAGGGTATTATATATATATAAATATATATATAATAAATGCATTATTTTATATATAAATTCAGTTGACGCTTGCTTTTCAAAACCTTCGTACTCTGCGAAACTTCCCTAATTTCAGCGACAAGTTCCAAACTGTCACAACACCACCACCACCACCACCACCACCACCGCACTAAACTGACATCATCCTACCACGTGATTTTTCACTTTATCCCAGCGTGGAACGTGGTGGGAAGGTGAAGAGGGAGAAGGTAGGGGATGGAAACCTTGTTTTTAGTTGATATCGTAAATGCTGATGCATCAGCAACGTTTCAGCATCCGCTCTATAAAAAAAAGCTCCGTGGAATTTGTCGAAAGCAACCAATTTCATCCGGCGAGGCAAATAAACGGATCGTGTTACGATTACGGGCCAGGCTCGTAATCGCTTTAAAGCCACTTTCAAGCTCATGGCGAAGTTTCGAGGGACAAAGAACTTGAGCTTTTTCTACGCGCGTTCTTGCGAGCCGAGGGAAAGAGAGGCTCGTAAAAAGCGCCTGCAGCGGCCAGCATCTGCGATGTGCAATTAACGAAAGGGTTTTCGCTTCTCCGACCCCGACCCGCTCTCGAACTTAAGGGCCAGCCGCCACACCCGTTGACAGCGGTTTTGATTTATACGGCGCCTTCTTTTTTAATTCCAACACAAGTGTCACCCAATTTTCTCGCCACTAGCCGATAATAACAAGCATAAATTTTGCTCTCGCTTCTTTCCGAGGATCCTCCTTCGAGTCTTTGCGAAATAGCTCGTTGTAGCCGAGCAGTGGGTGCGCGCGCAGCATGGCCAGGAGGACATTCGCGACAATCGCTCTTACACTCGAATGTGCAGCGACAAATTTAAGCGAGCACTTTGGAAAAAATTCTTACGGATAAGAATAATTTGAACAAAGAAAGAGAGAGCAAGTGGGTGCTGGAACGAATAAGGGAAGTAGTGGGAGAGGGGTGTAAGGGTGCAGATAATAGTGAGGGGTCAGGCATTCGGGAGAGCGTGTCATGAAAGTTGGAAGCCCGGTGGGTTTGCGCTTAACTCGGGATTTGGGACTCGGGGGTACTTAACCCTCGGGATGGGTTATGAAATGACTTTATGGCAGATCAGAGGCTTGCTTTAGATTACATAAGGGGGTACGTGAATCTGGGAGGGGTACGTTTGCAGCCGACGTGTCCAGAGTAGCACCGACTGCAAACAACGCCTTCTTGCTAATGATGAGAACGATTATCTTTCTTTCTCTTTCACCCTCTCCCTCTCCAACCTCTTCCTCCACCCTCTATCTCTTTTTTTTAATTTCTAGTCCCTTTCACTCGAATAGAAAACAAAAAGGGAACAAAATTTGATTTTTAACGATCCACCAGCACACGCGTTTTGCATAGAATAAAAGCGACGATTGAAATTTTCATCCACGACATAAATATTTCCTTGCTGACAAATCTGCAGACCGTGTGGACGCTCTAGGACGCGACGGCAGACCGTTCGGAACAGCGTGCTGAACCTGCGCGCAGGACTATACGCCGTGTATGTGTGAGCATGTACGTTTACGAGCGGCTCGCACAATTTATATTTAATCGCACGAGATAGTGTCCTTTGACTTTTATGGGGCGGCGACTAAGGTCCGCGTTTAATCTACAAAGAGGTTTTGCTGAGAACCACTGCATCGCTAAAATTGTTTGAAAAAAAGTATTCTACGACTCGCGCGTGCGGTATTCCCCTCATCTTCGATCTTCCCTCCATTTTCCCTCGAGTTCTTTCTCTCTACCTCAAGAGAACGTCGCGTACAAACGCCTCTCTCACTCGAGAGTACACCACCGGGTAATTAAGATATTTATACACATAATATTAATAACATTAATATCGCACAAGAGCTTAAGCATCAGATTTAGACTTTGATAATTTCGACCGCTGCATAATTTCAGGGTTTTATAGAACTAAGTTTGCGCAGCAGTAATACGCTCGTACTTTCCTGTATAATTTTGCACCTCAGCATTCCGAGGATATACCGCGAGCAGCTGGCCGCGGGTACGTTGCCACCACCTCTCCGGTTTGAGCACCGCATCGCAATTTACGCAGTCCACGGGGTAGTCAAAGCTGACGCAGTCAAGCTCGCGGTATCTGGATCAAAGTGCGCTAATATTTACATAGATATTTAATATTATGCCGTCCACCGTCCACCCTCCGACGCCCCCCTCCCCCTTCACCCCTCGCGAGAATTCAACAAGATAATTTTTACGCGTAACAATCTCTCGCGGCGAAACGGCAATGGGCTCATAATTCCAAAGTTTAACGTGCTCGATAGAGCGAACGTACACGTAGAAATTTTCCCCGACTAATCTCCTCCCCGATAGGATTCCACGTCCTATCAATTTAAGCTCGCGTCTAGCAGGAATCTCTCACAAAGGACCCCTTTAATTTCAACATTTCTCAATTGTCGAGATAAAAAGCGCGCGGTGGGAGCGCGCGCACCTTTCGCGAACTGGCAAAGTTATTTTCAGATTTCTCCTCTGGCTGCTAGCAGCGCAGATCGGGGGGTTCATAATTTAGGGTTTTATCGGTAGAAATAGTGCGAGCGTTCCAGTCCATAATACTTGCTATAATTTTACACCTCGGCGAACCGAGCGCGGTCCTCGGGTTGGTTGGTGTAGGTGAGCGCGAGATACCGCTGCGGTTTGAGCACCTCTTTGTAATTTTACGTGGCCATGGGGTGGCTAAAGCTGACGCAGTGGGGTAGGTGGTCGTGGTATGCCCAGTAGCCAATTCCCGGCTCTGGGCTCGACTCGGCGGGTCCATTCATCGCCGAGCACTACGTGACCGGTTTACCAATCCGGCTCTTCCTACACCAGCACCGTCGCCTATCTGTCTATACTCTTCGTATACGCTACTCGCTTGCTTGCTTGCTTACTTGCTTGCTCGCTCGCTTGCTTTTGCCTGCCTGCCTGCCAGCCAGCCTGCTCTTGCCTTCTTGCCTGTTTGCCTGCTGCTACCAACGCGGAGTCGGACCGTACCTACCCACTACCACACCTATCCTATACCTCTCCCCCACGTACCGTACGTATCTGCCAAACAACCCCTGGAGTCATATCGACCGGCTCCAATGCCCCTAACCCAGGCTCCCTCCTCTCCGTAGATTCCAAATTCTCTCGTCAACGATTTTCCAAGATACATTCATAGCCTCTGTGTGCACCATGAAATTAGAGGCTGGAACCTGGGAGCCTGGAAAAACTCACTCCGCGCACCGTGAAATCACACAAATTACTCAAATCGCGAATCGATCGAAAAGAGCGCAATGGTAAATTCAACTTTATCAGCGTACGAAGCCATCGATGGGCGATGAATGACCTAGCATCCACTTTTTTTTTAACTTCGTATCTAAGACTACTCGTGACTTTCTATCGGAAGTGGAAGTGGATACTTATTTCGCTGAAAATTTCCCTATTCTCCGAAAGTTTGTGCTCTCTCTTACGTAACTCTCTTTGTGATCCAGTTCCTTCAAGCTGCTATTCGATAGGTATGAAAAGTACTCTCCGGAAGCTTATAATTGATTACGTTTCAACGGTCTTGGTGAAAAGTTGTCGTTGAATAAAAGCACGCGTCGTATCTGGAACAATGGTGCGCGCGTACCAACAGTAGGCAGATTGGCGATGTGATGTGACGCGAGAACAATTTTGAGCATCCTCCGCACCTAATCCACCGCTGTCAGCAATGACACGTAAACGGAACATCATTAAGGTTTACGCGGAACAGAGGCGGTAATTTCTCGGACCAGCCCACGTGCTATTAGTGAAAGTCGAAGCACGCTTTGCAAATTCATATTAATGTGTCATAAAAACATGGACAAAAAGCAGTAGCGTGAAATTAGTCAATCTTCCAGATGGGAGAGGAAGAAAAGGAGAGAGAGAGAGAGAGAAGCTTCAAGTATAATACAAATAAAACCGCGTGGAAGGTGAACAATATGAAATTTAGTCATAGCGAGAGAAATTAGGCGACTATTGCGGGGGCGTCTGGTCGGGTTGATCGGTTCGGCTCGGCTCGGCTCGAGTCGGCTCGGTTTCTACCCGTTGATGACATGTTAATGTATGGATGCGTAGAGCATAAGTGTCTGGAACGTTTTGAGCAGGGGGACGATGTGTCGTCGAGCACGAGCCAAGGGGCGGAGGAGGGGGTTCCTAGTCAGAGTTTCTTGGACCAAGACATCCCAGTCATTGTCGCCCTGCCTTCTTCATCTGCATACAATACTGGAGACATCCGTGCTCCTTCGACCCCCATCCCCGTCCCCCGCCTTTGTCCTGCCGTATCATCGGAATATCGTTAATATGACCGCCCATCGAAATTACCGAAAGAAAAGGGCGATGCCGAAACCAACCCAAGCACCCACCGACTCTACGATTTCTACAAATCTTTGCCATTGTTTCCGCAGCGATTTCAACCTAAATCATCCGCTAGAACCCTCTATCTGACTCCCATACCCCCCTCGACTTTCTTCGCTTCTACTCGCATAGCATTAACGATGATCAACGTCATCGTCCTATATAGTGGTGTTTTCAACATTTGGCACATGGCACAAAACAAAAGTCTCGATTGACTTTATTCAAAGCGGGGTACTTATCTTTTTGCGGGGACAGGGGGAGAGGGAAGAAAAAATTGTTGCTTCGGATTAAGGGTGTAATGATGAGAATCGAATAACGTCGTTCGCTGTACGGTGAGTTTTGGCTTTGCCGAAAGCCAGAAGGGTCGAACGTCAACGCAGGAAACAAGGGAGCGGTGACTGTACTTGTCAGTGACAAGCGTTGGATTTGGTTTTCCGCAGAAAGGCGATCGAGAAGTTCAATTTCGTCGAGGGGGATGAGAGAGACGGCCGGGTTAAGAATATGACGCCGGATCATAACTGTTAGCGGCGCGCTCCCTTTCAAACCGAATAAAGGCAACAGTTGCGGTTTATGAAATTAAATCGGCCTTGAGTCACGAAACGGGCGACATGCTTTGCCCACTCTCCCCTTTGTTCGCGGTGGAGGGGGCAATTTCGAAGGGCGCTGCTGAGGAAAATTGCGCCCTCCTGGAACGCGCGCAACACCACATCGATCTTATTAACAGTCTCTCCCTGAAGAAATGTCTTGGCGCGAACAGGTACGCGTCGAGGTAATCAGTCACAGCGTGTTTTCCGCGTTAAATTCCCCAAAAATCAGAGAGCGATACGATTAAACGATACCCTCCACTTTCCCACGCATATGCTCATTTGCCGTTAGATTTAATTATACATATAGGCAAGGGCCAGCCCTTTTATTGCCGTTTTACTGCTCCGTGCCAAATTAAGTGATACAAGAATTTTTAACGATAAAGAACGCCCGGGGGTGATTCTAGAAGTTGAACGACCCGGCGCAGACGATTTATTTTTGGGGGGTTTCTCTTCAGGACTCTGCTCAGCCACGGCGTATAATATCCAACGCGAGTACAGCCACCTTTATCTCTTCTATTAACCCCCACGAAGTAATTAAATTAAATGATCTACGGTCCCTTTTGATCATCCGAATCGTAAGTGGCTATTTATTCCAGGGCCCTCCAATGAGAATGGAACAATTTGCCATCACCACGTGGCAAGTTTTCTACTCTCTCTCTCTCTCTCTCTCTCTCTCTCTCTCTCTCTCCTATCTCATATTTCTCCAACCATAACTGTTACGTTAGCAATTCCACGTCGATTTAAAAACCGTTCGTCGAGATAACGATTTCAAAGGATCTTACGCGCTTATCGAAATATGGCAGTAATTGTAAAGCAGTCCCGAGAGTTAAACTACTATCGTCGAGAGGCGGATTATTAATAGACGCGTCCCTCTGATAAAAAGTAGCAACTAGACGAGAAGCGTAGCTGTACTCCAGGTGGAACTCGTTCCCGAACCGGAAAGGTCGTGGCAATTTCCGAAAAAACGGTAGAACTTGCTCTACAAGCTTGTGTGCTGTAACGCGCATTGCGGGGGTGATTTATCTTCAGTATCGCACGGAATAAGTATCATATTAAAACAATAGCTTGTGTTTCACAGTGATATTCCGCAGAGTACTTTTACACGAAGGAGATTCGTAAGATTTCGGAAAAGCTCCGCTGTGTACTTGTACGCCGGGCTGCTAGGTTGCGTCGGAGCTTGCTGCGTATCTCCGTGTGTACGTGCACACGTAGGTCGTTGGAGGTCCCTCTGAAAAGGAAGTACATGCATTGTGGGCAACGAAAAGAAGGCGTATAAATGGGGTGGGATGGAGAGGGGAGGGAAGGGCGAAGGGAGAGATCTGGGCACGGCGCACGTGTTAGATAGAGGGGTGGTCGGGCCGAGAAGCTCCCTCGGGAGCTACGTACCATTTTGCATAAATCGCAAGACACCCCGCGTCGTGGCAGAACCTCGGGGAGATTCCGGAATAGGTTGAACCGAGCAGGAACTCTGCGATCTCGACTCTGGCGAAGCTACGCTCGTGCCGATGCTCCGCCGAGGGGGATGAAACTGCCAGAGCTACCAAACTCACTCGATATTTCACCCCCCCCCCTTTCTCATAGCCGGCGAGGAGAAAAACGCGAGCGAGCGGGAAAGAATTCCGAGCCGCTTCCGCCACCGCCACCGCAGACCTCACGGGCAAACATCCGGATGATTTATAGCCTCGAAGATGATGGTTCATCATCGCTATATCCGAAATTGCCTCCTCGCTCTTTCCATTTCTTATGCAAGAGAGGAAACAGACGGAGGCCAAATTTAATTTAATTAATTTTCATTCCGCGTGATTTATAAAAGAGATTTTCTCTTCCGTCGCCATCTTTGGCAGGCAGCAGCAGCAGCATCCCACCCCTCTATCGACTGCAGGTTTTTCCTGCGAAGGAACAGCGGGGGAGGAGGAGAGGGACAAATTTTACATTAATAATAAAGTTAACTTTTAGCGGTTGCTGTGTCGACGAATTCACGGTAGAGCGAAACTACCCTTCGTTTCTGATGATGCGGCTTGGCCCAACAATAACCACAATATGCTTTCTCTCTCTCCGTCTCTCCTCTCTCTTTGGCCGTAACGGAGCTGTATTGTTTTATAGCCAGCGCGATAACTTGGAGCGTGGGATGCAAGGCCCTTCGATATACTCGGCGCAGGGTTGGATGGCTCCGAATGAAATGGAACAATGGCTTAGAGCGTAGTTAATTCCGTCGCTCTCGCGGGGGGTTGCCGGCTCAGCCACGAAACTCCTCCAAATTGTGTCTCTCGCAAAACTTTGGCGATCTCGAGGACTTAATAGGCCCGCGCCACCTCGGTGCAAAAGCCTCTTGTTATCTCTTTAAAAACACTTATCATTTTCAAGTCCAACAACCTCATCGAGCGTCGTCTCTGCAAAGAGGAGGGGACGAGGGGGAGGGGGAGGATGAGGAGGATCGATCATAGCGCGAGGGAGAATTTTAGCGGTCGTTAATTCGCGCGGCCTTGAAAGATCTTGGTCTACGGGCAATTTAATCAGAATCGCGTTATTCCGCGTGTCCGGATGTCACTAATGTGATCTTAAGAGAGACTCAAACATTTACATAGTAGATAATATTGCGATAAACTCGCGACGTTATCGGCCGAAATAAGAGTACCGGACGGCCGGTGGATTTATGTGAAATTAGCCATCATTAGCACTCGACTTGATAACATTAAAGAGCTATTTCCCGCGCATCAGGAGCTTCCACTTAAACGCGATAATAGCGCGTTGAGCCTGAATAATTCACTCCCGCCGACTTGATTCGCGCTCGCTGAAACTTGGCGAAAGGCTATCTTCATCGGTAATCTGGAATAAATACAGAGCTTCCGTTAAATTATTTAGCCATAAACGCGAACGGCGCCCATTGCTAGAAACATGCCATCGCTCATGGGAATGGACGGACGATCGAGTGGTTCTGGTCTCGATTCGAGTCCAGATAAGGCGCGCGGAGTCCTACTGGAACCGGTAATCCGACATCCTTAATTCAGAATTCAGCCTTGCCGGGGCTAAAACAGTGAGCGAGCGAGCAAGCAGGAGGCAAGCAGCTGCCGGCGGTTGCATCACTTTCACGATTTTCACCGAGGATTTTCGTGCTTATCGTTCATCTAACGCCACTTCCGAGCGATCGGTACGGCCGCAGGCCCCGGCGGGAGACACTTTCGACCTAGACATACTCTCCTCGAGCGTCCTCGCGCGTCCTCGCACCGCCGGCCTCCGCAATCCCATTATTGCATTAGCGTCAAGTGCCTCGGAGTCTCCGGACAAAAGATCTTTCGCGACGATAATCAGGAATCTCGGCGAGACTCCGAATTAAGCTTTCATGGGAAACTTAATAAAATTATCAAGAGTTATTAGAGTGGCGGTTGTGCAAAACGCGAAATAATTCACCGGGACGAATCCGCTCATTATTAAGCGGCAGACTCCTTCAATTTCATTTTCAATTTCAATTTACTTCATTTCACGCGACACTTTTAGGTGACGTTAGTCAGTCGGTCGGTCGGTCAGTCAGCCTGTTGGTCGCATCAGGCTAATAATTCTCTTACTTGACATTTTTTACGTCGATCGTTACGGTGCAATTTTGCGATACGGTTAAAAGGGATTTAGAATCGCTGACGGTTTGGGGAATTTCGTCGTCGAGTGTCTTCCTTTGTTGGCATTCTCTCTCGAGACGTTTTCCCTCGATAGTGCCGGGACGGCATAGAATCAGCGTCAGTGCCATTCTTCCGAATGCAACAAAGTGACCTGTAATCATCTGGTTACCTCGTTTCGGGATGAACGTCGCTCAAGGCATGCCAGCTCGAACAAAAAGCGTCTCCGCGCGGCGCCGGGGACAAGACGCAACAAAGTAGCGTGCAATCATCTGGTTATCGTGTTTTTCAGTATTTTTCGCTAGGGGCGCGGCCTCTCTTGGACAAAAAGAGCCCCACTCGAGAAATCAGGAAGCAGAGTACGGCGCGTCACGCAATCTAACTGTACATCGCTTCAATTCGATACAATTGCCATTTGGCTGTTGGCACCGATCGTTGCTTGAATTTTACGTCATATGGATAGCGGCGAGTCGTTGCTTTTTCGAGGGATGAGCACAGCCATTCTCGATAGGATCAAAGATGGAGTATGCTCCTTGATCCCGACAACAGGTGACGGAGAGACGTTCATCATCCAGGAAAGTAGGCTCTGCGCAATTGGAATCGGAAATCTCTGGTTTCCCCGGTCTCTGTAGAGGGGAATCTCTCTCGGTCAAGCACAAAGTTTTATCGTTTCTCAATAGGGCGGGTGGTCACGTTAAAAGGAAAATGTTTTCACGGAGAAAAAAGCGCGTTGCGCGCGACAGTGGTGGTGGGACAGGACGACGGGTTGACAGGAGAGTCGCGAGAGAAATTCCACCACCTCTTCTCTCTTTCCTCTTTTCCTTCTTCCTTTTCTCGTCTCGCGAGAAAAGTATCGATCGACGGACCTTGCACGCAAGTCCGCGTCCACTGGTTGAAATTAAGCACTCATCGGAGGAAGGAAGACCGGGTGGATTCGCGAAAGACGGTCATTGAAGAGTTTTGAGACGATCGTTGTCAGGAACTTGGTACCCTAATGGAAAACTAAGGGCAATGGTTGATCGATGGAACACTTTATGGGGCACCGTAGGAAAGTGTCCGAGCATGGGCGATTTATCCTATTCTCTCTCTTTTAGTCAGGGACATTGGTTTCGTTGCCTTGACCTTCTCTCCTAGCCGAGACTCGTGCGATCTTCGAACTCTCCAACCCGCAGACCTATCTCGAGAGTTAACGGTGAATGGGAACGACACCGCACCACCACTACGACATTGCCAAACCGGACAGTTTTTCGCTCGAACTCGAGAATCCTTTGGAGCAGCTGCCGAAGGATCCGGAAAGAGAGGAGGGCGATTATATTTCTTCGGCGAATCGCTCTCGGCGCGGACCGTAGGTAGATTTCGCCAGGAAACAGCCAGGAAATATAACTCATTCGATTCGAATGTCTCGCAACAATTTAAGCATCCAGCGAATCTACCACACGGCAGCGCGCTTTAATTCATAGAGATCCGTCGAGATTTTCTCCCACGGGGGACAAAAAAAAACTTTTCTCCTCCGGCTCCAACGTACGTTTGCTCGATTTCTTCAAATCCTACGGTATCTTTGCCTCCCGATTATCCCCGCCGATCTCTTCATCTCTCTCTCCATGGAGAGAGAACCATCTCGAGAGGAAAGTTCGAATTCCGGAAACTTCCGTTATTAATTTCGTTCGTATCTCCCCGATGTATCGACTATTTCGCCAAGTTTTTTTCCTCAGATAACTGGACGCGCGGACTCGTGGAGCCACGTGAGATATGATAGCGATAAGGAGAAACGTTGCTGTACCCCAGAGCACATATAGCGATGGGGCCTGCCGAAGCGAGGATCTGCCTGGCGTTTACCGTAAATTAAGCGGTTGGCACAGTTTCGCGCGCAGCCGTTCAGAGAGTCTAATCTAGTCGCTTGTAATTTTCGCCGGGGTACACTCGGCTTGGTCCTTTATTCACGGCAGCTAGTCTTATCCTGTCGGCGTCCTTAAGCACCCACTTTGCGGCTCTGCACGTCCCGACGGGGAAATAAGGCTTATATATTCCTGCAAGTAGCTGCATCTCATCTTGCTCGAATCAACCATGCGACATTGTATATAACCGGGAACACCCCGTCCCTTCAGCTTGAAATCTTGCTCCGGCATTTTTAATTGCCCTCTCCTCTCCTCTCCTCTCCTCTCCTCTCTTCGCCCCTCCTGTGCTGCTCCTCTTAACGGCAGCAAAGACAAATATTAGTCGCTATGAAAACACCGTGTTTTTCTTTATTGCGTAAAAGAGCTGCGCTTCTATCAATGAGAACGAGGCGCCCATTACCGGGCTGGGAATTAATATTATATGAGCGGGAGGGGTTGGGCAGGGGGAAGCTGTCATTTAAAGACCGTGACGTTTTAATAATAAACGCGTCGAGGCAGCCACGGCTGCTCCGCCGCGCAAAAGAGAAGAAGGGTGCGCTTAAAAAATGTTCTTGTCACGAAAATAACGATCACACCATCCCGCAAGTAGGTGCATCCCGTAAAGTGGGGACGAGGCACACACAAACTTGCCAGTTTATGTGCATTCCAGCACCGGGGCTGCGTCCTGCCTCGTCTTTTCAGGACGACCCCTCCCCTCCCCTCGGGGGCCGCGCGAACCCTTTCGTGCGTTCCGCCATCGAAGATATCGGGTTCTGGATATCTGGGATCTGATTCTGGAAGGCGAAGTGGGTTACCGCTTGGATTCTCGCTTGATTGTCATACCAGCGGACCATTGCAAACTCAGCAAAGTAAACGTCGATGATCCTAGGCTGCCCTCTCTCTCTCTCTCTCTCTCTCTCTCTCTCTCTCTCACTCTTTCCCTTCGATACGAACGAACTTTGCGGGTCATCCGGATGATCGCGAACTTGGCTCTTACCCCGATGAAGAGGGGATGGAACGAAACGACACTCGTTTCGGATGTGGGAGGGTGAGACCGGTATCGATGGTCCATTGGCGGGCGATAAAACAGGGAAGGTGATTCGATTCGTAGCAATGCGATCTCGTCGCTATGAGTCTTGGAACGGTGGTCGCAAAGTGCAGCGATAACGGTATACCATGAGATTAGGCCTGACAGCAGGCCGATACTCGGCTGGAACGTGTAATCGTGTGTGTGTGTGCCGTGGTGTCTCACCTCTTTCCTCGCGGATACACGCACGCGCGACACGTATTATTACGCGAGCCGTATAACTGGCTACAGCCAAGGTTTCTCGCGCAGGTTGTTACACAAAGTAACTTTATTATTTTCGCCGAGCGCGCAACGCGCATGTTGCGCAGCCAAAGAAGTGCATACCTTAATCCGGATAAATTTCAATCGATCGCGCGGGCCCCTTTTAAAAAGGCGACGTTACGTCGAACTGTTGCTTTATCTCGGAACCTCTCGCAGCACTAATCGACCGAGTATATAATTTATAATCAAAGTCCGCGGAGCGTGGTACGCGGACAACGTTGCCAGGTACTAATTCCTCGACACTCTGGCCCGATAACGCAATGACGATAAATTTCACGATCGGGCCACGCGGTTCTATTTATTACTAATATTTATCACTGGCTGTTTTATTGGGACGAGAGAAATGGAGGAGGGGAGGGGAGAGAAAAATCGATCCGGTAAACGTATCCTTACGCGAATTGACCCTAGCTGAACGTGTGGCAAGCCGATCATTATGTGAATCAACCAGAGGATTACGTAAGAAAAATGTAGAAATCTCTGCTACACGAGCGAGTGTATTCTTAATTATCGTTTATAGAAATACTACGGAGAGCGCGTACTGCACACTAGGGTTGGGTACTTGTTTCGCGAGACCTGTGTTTATACAAGGTAGACACGCCTTCCGGCATTATCATCGGCATGAAAAATCACTTTTAAATCGTTCGTCTAATTACGATTTGACGAGCGAGCCTCCCGAAGGCCCGCAGGGCCCGGGGGGTAGGTAAGTGGGGGCGCGGGTGTCACGGCATATTGTTTCGAGGTCCATCAAGAGGCATGATCGATGATTCTGGATGCTCCGGGTCTCCAAATTTCACGCTGGACTCCCGAGTAAGAGTCACGAGAGGCCAAAGATTCCTGCGCTGTGCAAGCAGATGGAAGATAAATTTCGCGGCTATTCGAGGCTCCCGAGCTTCTTTAGAACGCTGCGAGGAAGAAGAAGAAGAAGAAGAAGAAAAAACGAGAGGGAGGGTGAAAGGCAGGGGAGAAGAGATGAGAGTTGGAAGCCTCGTTAAAGCCGATCGACCGATTTATTTATCGCGAGCAACAACGGCTTAGGCGAGATTGGTTCGAAGGTTGCTGCACCGGCAGCATCCGGTGCCCAGGTGATTGATAGTGATTTGGCAGATAGCGATCGAAGAACGTAAAGAAGTGTACATACGGGAGGAGATGAGTGTGCGAGTGAAAAGAAGAAAAGAAGCAGTGGGAGAGGGGTGGAGGAAAAAGCAAAACGGGGGGGGGGGGAGGTGGCTAGTTGGAAAAGAAGGTAATGGCTGGAGAGGGAAAAGAAGGTTGAGTGTAGAATGGAAGCGGATGGATGAGCGTGGAGGAAGAAAGAGAGAAAGGGGGAGGCGAGGGTGAAGTGTGGAAAAGATACGCGGGTACAGAGATAACGCAAAGATCCTATAAGACACTTATAGGAACCCGCAGGAAGGAGTGGATCTCGCGAGAAAGACTGGGGAAGCTATTATCCGAGGTGGGCAGCGGTTATCGGCGACCACCATCTTCCGTGTGGGTGTCCGAATGCCCCTAAGACCCCATAAGTCGAGTGCCACCCCGTGGAGAAAACCGCCCCCGCGGAGTACCCACTAGACACCTCCTTAGACACCCTTTCAATTTCCTATATACCCGATAATCATCTACTCTGTTGAATCTCTCTCTCTCTCTCTCTCTCTCTCTGACTCTCTTCATAGGGAGGACAGGGACGACTCGCGTCGTTTCACCTTACGTTAGTCTCTCTTTGGGTTGCGAGACTCGCCTTTCAAGGACAGTTACCTTCGACTCTTTATGCGTGTCCCGAGAGAAAACCATTAGTAAATCCATCGGAGATGCCCTCTTGGGCCTACCAAAGAAGAGAGGCTTCTCCTCGCTCCTCTCGCCTCTCTCGTTCCTCCTTTCTCCTTTCTCCACTCTTTAGTCGTATTCTCGAATGATAAGAGGATGGGCCTAGAGAGGAGGAAATCGCGTGAAATGAGAGTAAATGCACTCGAGTGGTTGCCTCTCTCGGAGGCAAAGTTTAGTTTGGCCGAGGTACGGATCGCTTTCAATCGGAAGAAGGTAGCAGCGAGCGACGACATATTGTTTCCCTCGCGGGGCGTAATCTATAGAGCTTAAATTTTCTAAAGTACTCAATCACCCGATGTATTTTTATGCAAACGTTGCCTCACGGGATCCCCGGGCTATACCTCGGCGTACAATAACGCCGTGACGTATGAATCTACCGGCGAAATAAAGTTTGCGTGCATATTATTAGATGCTATTCCAGGAGACTTATACCGGCTCCTTACCTGGGACCTCTAGGAGGGCTCGACGCCCCGATATCCGGAACGTTCGCTGGATCAAAGACATCTTGACGCTCGGAGGCACGGATCCCTTTTACGACATCTTAAAACGACCGGCCGGAGCTTGCATCTGCGCTTTTTCATACCAGTCCATTTGTCAAGCGAAATTTCTTGCTGGAACGATCAAGCAAATCGCTCGCTGACTCGATAGAAAATTTCAAGAACCATCGCGAATCCTATAAATTCGATAGTCCTCCAGAAACGTAGTCTCCAATACTGAGTCAAGGGAGAGAGAGTGGGAGCGTTCGAGCGAGCGAGCAAGAGAGGGAGAAAGAGAGAAGGTAAGCTTTTAATTTATTCTCGGCATAAAATCAAAAGCTCGACCGACCTCTGTCGGATGAAAGCCTTTGCGTCTTCGGACCCGGTGCAGCAAGAAAACACACGGCGTGTAAACTGTCCAATAAGTAAAGCCCCGAACACGGGACCTCACTTGTAGTCCCCCGGTTCTTGCGGGGCACCCATGTGTTCGGGGCTTTTATAACGTACAGCGTGGGCACGTACAGACACACGCCCGCTTGTCGCCCCCAGCCCCTTCCCCTCCCCCACTCCTTTGTTGGCCCACGGGAAACACAGCGCAATAAAGAATATGCGAGAGACAAGAATAAAAGAGAGTTGACTTATTTGAACCACCGCGAAGATGCGGACCGGACCCCTTGGATTCGGACTAGGACCCACAGAAGCAGTGGCCAAGTACCGCTGTGCCATATTGCTCGACCTTTCTGATCCAAGCACACGTGCCCACACACGTTGGTGGTACTCGTGGCTCGCACAGGGCCCACTCGCGATTCTCCTCTCCTCTCCTCTCCTCTCCTGACTACTCCTCCTTAAAAACAGTTGCACTGGGCGGACCTTGGGTGCGCGGGGGGGGGATCCTTAATGCCACCGAATAAAGCGAGGAAGCTTCCGAGAAAGAAGCTGTCTGTCTTTCAGCCTGCTATCCTTGACATTTTTCGATGAACACGAACGTATCGAGTTCTGAGCGACGGCTACACCACGGGCTTGTTGAGACCCAACCGCTGCCGTCGCCGCTAATTCAATTAAAACACCTGGCATTTAAAACGACGGTGGGGCTGCAACCCGCGACACGGTCGTTCCGCATCTTGCGGAAACTGGCGCTGCTATTTCTCCTTTTCAATGTTCCACCAAAGTTATGGCGATCCTTGAAATTTCCATATCATTGACAATCCATGAAAAAAGATTTCCGTTGTTTCCAAAGAGCTCGGTGGCTTTCGCCGTTCTTTACGACTTCCCTCGTTTCGCATAAAAGGATCGTATCCTTGATAGCATCGTTGCGGCCACGCGCGAGTGCGCATACCTGTACTTTTCCAGGGAAAGGTGGAGTCCCACGATAAATCATAAACAGCTTGTGGCTGCCTTGCCTTTGTACGGCGCTACGCTTGCCAATCGGCGGCGAGTGGTCGATCTGCTCCATCAGTTTGCCTCGCGAATCGGACCGACAAATCGGGGGTTGCGGGGAGGGGGTTGGTTCGCCAGTGATTTCCTCGCGATTTTCCGGACCGACTTTTGGCGGTCGGGTCACGCGGTGTCGAGGATCCCTGAAAAAATAAAACAAAAAAATTGCACTTGCTATTTTCGAGAAATCATCTTTGTCACCTGACGCGCGCTTTCGCGCTCCATTCCTCTCGCCCCTGTTTCTCATCGACTCGCAATCGCCGTGTCCGATTTCAACAGCTTTCTCCGTGGGCCCGGGGTGAGAGGTGTGGGGAACTCGGGATCCGCGGACCCTGTTTGGTCTTACGAGAATTTCTAGCGCATACACTCGGAAAATGATCCTACGACGACGACGACGACGACGACGACGACCCGCGAAACGAAACTCCCGCCACGACCAAGTTCGCGAGGTCTCAACCAAACGAGACCAGGGGCCAGGGACTCGAGGAATAAGCGGGGAAGACAGGGGTGTTTCGCTCCTACCTGGAACGAGAGGAGACTTCGAGGAGGCGACTGTTTTGCGCAAAACTTGTCGTGCTGAGAGAGCTGGAATCGGACGACGACGACGACGACGACGACGACGATGCCACAATGAGGTATTTTTCTTGTTTGTTAATGGCAAGACGATCGCGCCTACTACGACACTCGTGACTCGAGTCTCCCGGTTCTCTTCCTCGTCGCCTATCTGTCAAGAGCGCAAATCTACGAGTCGATGGCTACACCGAGAACGTCGGAGGAGGAGGAGGAGGCGAGGAGGATGTGTCGCGCAGGTAGAACCGGACAGCGGGTCCTTTCAGAAGCGGGAATGTTTATCGACGCGGTGTTTACTCGTCCACGCGGCGGTGGACGTTTCGCGCGACCGAGGATTTGTTTAATTTGTTAAGTGTTAATTTTATATAATTTTTTCCGCAAACATAGTGCAATCGCGAGCTGCCCCGAGTAGCCCGGAACAGTCTAAATAGCTGAGCAAACACTGGGAGCAGACTGCGCGTTATTGGTTGCTTGCGACGGCCGTTGCGTGCGATTTCGTCGTTTCTCTCGACGCGTATCGCCGCTGGCTGTGTCGCCCTGTTCCCGGTCCCGGTCCCGGTCCTGGTCCCGCGAATTCCTTGAGCTACAAGGGAGAGCCGCTGACTCTCGAGCGTAGTTGCAAGGTGTAAGATCCTCGTCGGGGAACGGAAAGGACACGTTCCCCCTTTGGGGGGAAGGCACGTCCCGATTTTCGGATGAACGCTCTAATCGGCGTAACGCCTTGTTGCAATAAACGTGTTGCCGCTACGTAGAAAACAGCTTTTTAGCGAATAGCATCGATCGCTCGTAAACTTTCGAGTTTCATCTGGGAACCTCGACAAGTTGATGATGCCTGATTTAGCGAATTTCTGTGGTTTTGCCGAGTAACGGTAATGCTGTCATCCACCGTCCGCCATCCGGGGACGGGATTTCTTCTTTCAAGATTTCAGGAGGGAGGGAGGGAGGGAGGAAGGAAGCGAGCGGTCGAGCGGTCGTCGCAGAAATCGACGCTCAGGCGCTTGCAAATCCAAAGACTCATAAATCCGCTTTTGAGCGTATTTTCAAGGAACGGCAAGAGGTTGCTGGTAACCTCGCTCTCACGCATTGCGCGCACCAGACTACCGGAATGTCCTTTCCACTCTCGTTATCCGAGAACGTTTCACGCCCTGTCGGCCGCGAGAACGACGACGTCCACGCTCCGCACTGTCACAACGTGAAAATCGAGTCAGCTTCGCCGCCGGCAAATACGACGAGGGAACATCGAGCGCGTCGAGAGAGCAACCGGACGAGACGCTGCCCGGAACGATCGATCGCGATGAAACTCAGTGAAAATTATCCGTTACTCGTTCCACATGATCGCTCTTTCGGTCGACGATAACCTCCACCTCGGCTCCACTTGTGTCGAAAAACTAAATCACTTTGCCGAGGCTCTCTTCTCGTGTTCTTCGGCGCGCATATGTAAAATACGCCTGGCTACGCGAGTTTGTCCTATGAAACGCGAGCGCGGATGACCGGCCAAGGTCACGCGGCTGTAAGACTTGTAACCGAAGGTTATGAGATAAAATCCAATTGCCGCTGTCGCTGGAATTTTCCTAGAGATAGAGATAGAGAGAGAGAGAGAGAGAGAGAGAGGAGGGGACCCGTTATCCCATGAGGAAAAATCAAATCACCGATCTGACTTGATTTCATTAAAATCCAGCAGCCGTGCCGTGCACCACCCCCTTCCTCCCCATTGAGGCAAGCGCTACCCGATAACAATTCATTCGCTTCGATTTTTAATAACTGACGTCCTTAAACAATTTCAGCTACAGTCGCGGCCGGGCCGCATTGGTGACGCTTATTAAAAGCAGCCGCTGCGGTATTTCAATTAAAATTTTGGACGGTGCCACGTCCTACGGTTTGTTACAGCGGTGAACGGAACGAGAAGCGTCCATAAGCCGTGTAGACACGGTCCTGCTGTCATATACAAACGCACACAGTCGTAAAAGCTTATACCTGCCAGAGACTCGACACCGCATCGACAATGCACCGGGATTGCATGAAATTTAAACCGACGTAAAAACACTTTTCAAAGTTACGTCACTACAATACCAATTTCGCATTAACCACTCCAGGTAACTGGACGATGAAGCTTTAGCTTTTGATAAGTCTCTCTCCTCCACCGAACCTCCTTCTCGACCTACGACCTGCCAAGGGAGGGGGAGGGGTGTTAGGCTCCGTTGTTGGACATTATCGTTCAATCTCCGATTCGTTTCCTCTTCCTGGGAGAGTTTGGGTAGTTTGGCGATGGGTCATGGGAAGCTCGATCAATTTCCTTTACGATCGAGCCACACGTCGCGAAGGTCCCGAAAGTTTCACCTGACTATGACAACAGGTCCTCGTGGTGTTGTACGGCACGCACCACAGAGTTTCATACGGAGAACGCGCCCACGCAACGCTATGCACGAGCCGGTTAGTTTGGTGGGTAACGGATCGTGGATTTCTTGCGTCTTCTCAAAAGAAGAGTCGCACGCTGGTGCTGGTGCTGGCGTTGGTGCCGGTGCCGGTGTCGTTGCCGGTACTGGTGTTAATCCGTTGGAATTCGCCGGCGATGCTCTCTCTACGCCGCTGAAGAAACCTGTACTCCATTCGATAATTTCGTGGGCTTTCTCATCTACATTTTCTAACTTCATAATAACCGGTTTCCTTTGCCGTAACCGACTTCGGGACGATAGACCCATCGACATAATGCCGTAAATGACAGCACGAGTAAATTCATAATTTTTTAATAAGCTGATCCTTATCGCCCAGCGCTCTGCCCCGGGAGATTTGGAAAAATGTCGAGTAAACCCTCGGGCTCTTTCCCGCATTTCTTTGACTTTTTCTAATTCAATAACCGGTTTTTAGGTCAGTTTCTCTCTACGAGAGGAGATTCGTTTGGAACGGTGTAACGAGTAACGTAATAATTAACCTTATCGTCCGTTAAATAAGAGAAAAGGACAAAAACGGGAATAGCGGCAGCAGCAACAACAACAACAACGACAACGACAACGACTGGGCAAACGCGACGAAGAAACGTCGAAAAGGAACCGACGGACTAGTTCGTAATAGAGACGCTGTATCGAAGAAATCGTTTTACGAAAGCAACCGGTTGCGCTACCACCAGGTGTAAAACTTATATGAACCAATTACGTTTCGTGATTCAGACGTGCGCGGGTGCTGCTACTGTGTTCTCGGCCTATTTTTATTCGTCGGAAAGTCCGCTGCCCCGCTTTTCGACAAGGCAGAGCAGGCGATTCTTTCTTATTTATTTATTGCTAATTACGCAAAACTCGCGTAATATTTCAGCGGACGCGCGTATGCCAAGTCGAAGAATTTTATGCGTTCGTAAAGACGACGAAATGCATTTTGCCATAAAATTAAACCCCGTTTTGTCACGGTTAATAAAGTTCAAAGCTCTTTAAGTAACAGTGTATAACAGGTTTTCATATTCAGCGACCAATTCGCATTTGCATTATACATTCACCGATCTGGTAGCCGCGACTTTACCCACCATTAATCCTTCACCTTACGTCGCGCTATTAATCAACCTTTTATCTTTTTCTACCATTTTAATAGAATACTTCCAGCGACAAATACGCGTCCAATAACACTTAGTTCCTAGACTAGAGCTCGTAATTATCGATTTGATTAGCCCTTTGACTCAAGTCCCTCATAAATAACGGCTGAAAAACGAGCCTCCACCGAACCGCGCGTCCTCCTAGAAGAAATAACGAACCAATCAATCACCGCGGGAAACTTATCCGAGGGATTAAACGAGCCTAGCCTAAAAATGCGACGAGGGGTGTACACGCGAAGACCACGTTAATACCCGGATAGGAAAATACTGACCCGCGCCATAAAAGATTTACAGCGAGTTTACGAACGTGACGCAGCGCCGGAAAATAAAGAACGAGGAGAGCCGCCGCCATTCCGGCGAAAACCTGGCAAAGAAGTCGACGGAGGAAAAAAGTCTCCCCTCTTCTCCTCCGCACCATTCCCAACGCAACGCAACGCAACGCAACGCGCGCCTAATTACAAAGATTTTTCGAGCGAGGTCTCTCGACAAACGATCGGAAGGAACGTCACTGATGAATGACCCGTGAATAAGGGGTGTGAAAAAAATGGAGTGGTTGCAACAAGGGGGAGAAAGGATTACGCGAAACAATAAAGGGCAGAGAAATACGAGGAGGGGGTTCTCTGGCGATCGCGCTTGTCTTGACGGAAAGTGGAGATAGAAGAAGAAGAAGAAGAAGAAGAAGAAGAAGAAGAAGAAGAAGAGGAGGAAGAAGAGAAGTTGGCCGATGTTCTCTCCAGCGATGGAATGCGCAGCACGTGCATATGCACACACGAATGGTGCATACGCGGCATACATTAGCATAGCTTTGCCGGCACGGGCTGCTTCATAGGCGGTTAGTTGGCACGCGACCGTGAGAGTTCGGGGGACTTTGGCGTACGGGATTTCGAGTACGCAAAGTTTTTTGCGAATGTGCCGAGCGTATGTGGCGGCAAGTTGCGCGCGTGCTAGACGCGCAAGGGCAGCGCGCGCGCGCGCGCGCGACCCAAAGGGAGAAAGATCCACCTCTTTCCTTTCCTTTCCTTTCCTTCCTTCCTTTCCTTCAAGGCTCCGACCTTAATGTTATGCAGGATTCCCTACCCCGCGGATCAGCTGGAGGATCACGGGGAGGGGGTAGAGTGAAATCGAAAGTCGTAAAGGAGCCTGCAGGAAGTCCCGGCAACCACGGAAGTGCCGATGGAACTGCCGCCTCGTAAACATTTTTATAACTCATCGATAAGGGGGGTAAGCGGGGCCTTACCTTTTACCTTGTCTCACCTCGCCTCGCCTTACCTTACCTTACCTTACCTTATCTTACGTATGAATTATGCTCGTTCCAACTCATACTTATCCTTTGCTTTTACCTACTTACTTTTACCGCACTCTTCGCGGAGCTGTCCGCAAATCTTGCACCGCGACTCTTGTGCTTTTTTCTCTCTTTTTTTTTTTTTTTCTTTTTTCTTTGCCGCCACCTTTGCCACTTTTGCCACGCGGTGGCAAATATGTGTCGAATTAGAATCTCTCGTGGTAGCGTGTTTCGAGACACTGGCAATGATTAATTATCGCGCGGGGTGTGCAATGTTTGTTATTCAAATACGCTCGGCACGAACAATGCAGTTTTTTTTTTGGCGGGCTCGCGAGGTGCATCGAGGAAAAAGAAGCGTCTGCCGCAACGGCCTTAAAGCTTTTAATGTTATGCGGGATTCCCTGCCCTGTAAATGAAGACGGGGGGAGGGGGTAGAGAGAAAGGGGTGGGGAAGGAGAGGAAGAACGTAAGGTCTGGTTCGCGCACTCTCTCCTCTCCTCTCTTCGTAGGAAGCCGTTAGCCCACTTGTTCGTCGTATACTAATGAGGATGAAAATGAGATGACTGCGTTTATTTTAATTTCATCAGGTGCAAAGGACGCCCGGAACGTGGACTCCACCTGCGGTACCCGTGTGTGCACGTACTTGTCGATCCGCCTCACTCTCAGGTATCTCGATGGAATATCATTCTTGTTTAGGGAAACGAGTCTAGGAAATTCTTTCTGATTTCTCTGGATCGCGATGCACTTCCACTTGCCTCCCAAGATTAATATCGCAAAAAGCGAAATGTCAGGTGTGCGAGTGCGCGTGTCTCCAATGATCCTCCTTCTCTTCCTCCTCCTCCTCCTCCTCCTCCTCCTCCGTCTCTTCGTCGATCGTTAATGACGACGACTCTGATCTTTAGCCACCTCTTTGAGGATCGTTTGTCAACCGACGCGCGGTTTCTTCTTGAATTTAAGAATCCTTTCGGGCGGAGAGATCCGAGAATCAACCCGTCGAATCGCCTGATCGAAAACGTTAACGTCAACGGACTGTTGCGCCAAACGGGGAGGAACGATCGTCGATAGACGAGCCAACGTTCCAGAGACCAGGAAGCTGCACGTGCAGTTACGAAGGCGCGAAAGGAAGATGACGGGATGAGATGGAGTAAAAAAAACGGTTAAGAAGAAAAAACAGTGTTGGCAACTCGGTGGCACGGCGGTTGCTTCTTTGCTTAACAATGGGTCACGGCTGATCCTCGCAGTGTCTCCTACCCCCTCCGCTCGGAACTTGCTCTTCCTTCGTATCTCCTTCTCTTCGTCTCTCTTCCTTCCGGATTGGTCCGTCCCATTTGCTTACAAACGAAATCGACATGAGAATGAATCCTTTGCATACGAGATGCTTGCCGAACTGCGGAACGAGGAAGCGAGAGTGGATAGTAGTGAGATTAGGTAGGGAAGGTGGGAGAGAGGAAGAGGAAGAGGAAGAAGGCACGAGCATACGCACGCAATAGAGGAAGAGAGAGAGAGAGAGAGAGAGAGAGAGAGAGAGAGAGAGAGAGGAGCCATCGGCGGAGGGTTTTCACATCCTCACGATTCGACGAGGCGTTCCGATGCGCGTCTCGCGTCTATCTATCTAGGGGTGTGATCGGTGCCCCCTCCCCTCCCCTCTGCTCCACTCGTAGCCAGCTCAGCGTCCGCAGGACGCGGGGGTCACAATGGTTTGCATACACTTTCCCATAGGGATGACACCGGCTGGCTACACAGGCCTTCTACCTGGACCTTTAAACGCGCAACTAAAAAAAGGACGCGTAAGCATATGGAGATCTATGCAAAATCGCACTTACCTGAGGAAGGATATATCCGTCCAAAGGGGTCACCCTTCCGACGCGTTCATTGTTCCAGATCGGAAGGAGAAGGGTTGCGTCGCGGCGCTATCCTTCCAACCCCCACCACCCCTGACGACCACCCTTCGCCGCTGATGCATGGAAATTATGCAACGACCGGTCGGAACGAGGGGGAGAAACGTATCCACCGGCCGGCGCAACCAGGTATATTCAAATGGGCATATTACCTGGGCTCTTCCTATTCAAACACCCGAGTGGAACCCGTAACCCCACCGATCATCGGAGATTTATAATAAAAGCACCACGGCGTGCCACCAGCGAAGACTGTGGGAAAGATTCTCACGCGAATGCGGCTGCTGCTGAAGTTGATGCTGCTTTGCCTATCAGAGTTTGCTCATGGAGGAGAGGGGGCTAACCTGTACGAGAGAGAGAGAGAGAGAGAGAGAGATCCTCTCTCTGCCTAGTTTTGTCGCTTTAAAATATTACTATTTCGCCAGAGGGATGAGGAGAGAGAGAGTGGCTCTCACGATCATTCCAAACTATTTTCCAAAGACTACCGTTGAACAGATTCGACCAATCAGCTGACGAAGACCGAGAAGGTGGTGCGCGATTACCGTCGTTTGCATTTAAACGCGACGTCATCAATCTGGTCGATTTAAACGGTTGGCACCGGATCAACTCCTCGAATCTATCAGAATCGTACGCGCGACCGTTGATTATTCGCTAAACGTCGTTCTCGCGCTAACCGATCTCTCTTCTCTCTGTCTATTATCTCGAACATCTGCCATTCTTTTTATTGATATTGCCGAGCGCTACTAACGAACGGAAAATTTGGATCCGACTCCTCAAGGTGACAAACAGCCGCGATGTCGCTGCGGAATATTCAAGCAGACATACGCGGACTTGTCGCCGCTGCCAAGTTGCGCCGCTATCTTTTCAGGAGAAAGCACGCGCCGATTTTCTACTCGCGCGATAATTGGATTCGACTGCTCCGGCGATCGCCGCTCTGGGTTAAGGTCACGCATCCCCCTTGGTCGCGGAATCGGAAATTAATGCAGGGCAACGCAGGGATTGGTCATCCAAAGCCCGGCATAATATGCAAATACACCGGTGCTCGACTAGTGGCTCGAAACGAGGAGGAAGAGAGGTCATTCCTCGACTCTCTCTTCTTCTTCCTCCTCCTCCTCTTCCTCTTCCTCTTCCTCTTCGCTCCTCCTTTCGCCGGTGGATGATCTCTCCACCACCACGCAACTGGTGCAAAAGGACGAAAAGGCTCTTCAGTCTTTACAATGCGCAACACTTGTACGCGCTTCATTCCGCAGGTTTTTTCATCCAGCTACTCTCTCGCTCCTGTTCTTCTGACAAATAAATAATTCATCGAGGTTACATGCTTTATGATGATTATGCTAATCCACGTGAACCTGTTACCTAGGCTCGTGCGGTCGCGCGAGCTCGGCCACGAATCTTGAATGGGGAGCGGAAAGCCAACCGTAGCCACTCGCGATGCGTTTCAATGACGTCCGACGTCGGAGACGCACCTTGCTGCTTTTGCGTTCCGCGTGCTTCTCGCGACCAACTCGCGCCTTTCCAGAGATTCTTTTGGTACTTTGGTAGGAAAAGCCATTCGAGTAGACAGGTGTCGCTGACCGAGAGGAAACTATTCTCGAAATGTGGGAACCTGCTGACCTACTCTTTCCGACCGTAAGTCTCCTTCTCCTCTCCCCCTCCTCGTATACCGTGGGCCCTTTGCTGCTGCGACCTGGCCTTGACACATTGACCCCGCAACAGTTTCCTTTTCGCTAGATTACGCTGCCCCAACAAGATTCCGATGCACTTTATGCGGTACGCACACGCTCGAAGCTAAGAGGATTTCTTTCTCTCTCTCTCTCTCTTTCTTTCCTCCTTTTTTACACTCTGCGACATTCTCGAATATCCGAGACAAGATGTTCGTTAAGTAAGCTAATGACGAAAATTAACAAGTTACGGAACAAGACCTTACAATGCGTTTCGGATAGAATTTTTTCAAGTTGTGGGACGAATGATTTATTCCAATGTTTCTTCTAACAGTACTGTCAAACACTGTGCAATTACTGTCAGATCTACGTTTAATATTGGTTGGCGTAATCATATATCAGCGGGCTTGGAAAAATCTCCCCCCTTTCTCTTCTCCTCTCTTCACCTCTCTTCTCCTAAACGGTGGAACGATATTTTTCTTTTTGGAAATTCTTTCTTTCGCGGGATCCCACGCGTGGGAGGATCGCTTCTAGTGGATGGGCGTAGAAGAGGCGAGAAAGGAGAAAGAGAAAAAGAGAGAGAGAGAGAGAGAGTTTCGAGGCCCAACGGAGACCCGGAAACACGCGCCGCCGTTGGAGTTGTCTCTTATCGCGCCTTCGTCGAGCCGAGCATTATTAGCATTGGCAGTTATCCGGGACTATCTAATAAATTGTACGAAAGGGCGTGTGTGCGTGTGTGCGTTTACGGTTAGACAAGTCGGGGGCCCATCTAGCCGCTCGCGTGGCTTCTGTGCTCTCCGCTCCTCCGCGAAGCCACTCGGCCAGGCTAGAACATAACTGGAAACCTCAAATGGTCAATACCTTCGGAAATATATTACATGCCTTTTCCCTCCGGGGCCAGCCACAGGAATACTTCCCGCGGCATTCAAGGAAGCAGCGAGCGCCTACATGCAACGACACAGGACGACAACGGTAAGTGATTTTTACACCAGTCAAATTATCTCGCGCCATTTTACTCTCGGAAAGAGGAATCTCCATTAAATTCTCAAGACCGAGCTCTATTTTCTTGCGTCGAACGAACGAACGAAATAAAAGTTGGTCAGGTGATAGAAGACGAAAAAAGGAGAGATAGAGATAGAGAAAGAGAGAGGGGATATCCGATGGTACGGCGGATCTTCCTTTACAAGCACGGGGTAGCAGGGGGTGCCTCGTACAATGTTCCTCGGGCGTACCCTCGATATCAAAGAGCGTCGCTTCCTCCAGGTGCAAGTGACCTCTGGCACGACCTGTTCTTCGGGAGAGAGGAACGTTCTGCCTACAATGCTCGTGCTCGTCAGTGACAGATATTCGATTCCCGCTTTGGGGAGGCTGCTCGCTCGAGTTCCTGTCTCCTCTCTCTCTCTCTCTCTCTCTCTCTCTCTCTCTCTCCAGGACGAAACAACGTTTGGAGCAGTTGCGCCAGTCGGCAGGTAGCGCAGGTAGCTGGTCGTCGCTCCCCTCCTCGGGGTGCTGGCGCACCCTGCGCGAACTCCTCGGTTCCTGGCGGGGCGGGCTGGCTCGCGGACGACGCCGGGCGTCGCCAATAGCTCTCTCTGCGGCCCGAGTTAATGCGCTCTCCTTTTATTATGCAACGCAACTCGAGCCAGTCAGTCCCGACCTGCGGCAGCCCGGAACCGTTTAGGTAAATTTTCTTCCACTGTTATTCAAACGAGACTCCAACCGAAAAACCAAGCTCTCGCCGAGGAGGCGCGTATGCATATCGATCATTCTTCGATACGTGAATGCGTGAATGAGCCGTGGAGGAAGAAACGCGCAGGGAGGTGGAGATCTCGGGTCCTCTGAATAGCCCCGCGACTCTCTCGCAACGGTTTTTTTTCGTGGTGCCGCCGCCGCCGGACCAACTGCACACCCGACCGTCATCTCCTACCATCCCGCGACGAGCGTTTTTCATCAAGCAGCACCAGGTACAGAGCGACCGTACCAACGAAACGTTCTTCTCCAGCTTGAATCTCGCGCAAACCGATATGGACGCGTGGATATGGATGTGTTTTTTCGAAGCGAGGAGAGGGAGTGGTCGGACAATCACGCGTTGCGTTGCGAGTCGACGAAACGAGATTACCGAGCGAATCAGTGATAAGCGCCGTGGTGCGCGAACCGGGAGGTTGACACAGGGTCTGATGCTCGCCGACTCTCCGGGACAGAAGTCATTGTCTCGGCGTGGCTAAATTCATTAACCCCCGGTTTCCGGTGGCGTTAAACGAGCGCTATTCATCTCGAGGTTCGTTCCGTCGATCGCGTGCAAACACGGGGGATCCCGGGGAGCAGCGGGAGCTTCGTCGCTCTCGAATCTTCCCAGTGGAGAGAGAGGAACGCGCGTGTGCACACCCGCGCCGAGACTCCAAGCCGGCGACGCTCCGTCCTCCGTTTGTGTGTTTGTGTGTTTGTTTGAGAAGTAAATTACAATAATTGAATAGACCACTAATTCCCCCTCGGTGCTCTCTCCCTCCCGGTACGGCCGACGTAGCTCCGAGTTCGAGTCGGTGTGGCGTGGCGTGGTATGGTGTGGCGTGGCGCGGCAAGGAGCGTACGCTTAATACACGGACAACGCGTTGTAGTGGGCCAATAAAGGTTAACCTAACCGGCAGACGGTGGCCGCGCGCGTTGCGGTATCGTTCTCTCGCGAAAGGAGGGCGCGTGCTACGCGATTAATTTCATTTGCCGGCCACCGGCCACCAGCCGCGGGTGGACCACCCTGCCACTTTTATCTGCTTTTTTTTTTTATATTGCTCGGCACGCGCGCTATCTCGTATCGGCCGCCACCGTGGCTGCTCTGCCTGCCTGCCTGCCTGCCTGCCTGCCGAGGAAGAGCGCGCGCCGTTAAATTAATGCTCGTTAATCCGCTATGGTATTACAGAGAGAGTACCGAGTCAATTATATTTACGCCACTAAACCCTTTCCTTTTTCAGCAGCGTTAATTATCATTTTCTTCCTTCGCCTCTCTCTCTCTCTCTCTCTCACTCTCTCTCCCATCCCACTCGTAACTCTTTGCTCTCCTTCGTCCTGTCTATTGAATTAATACGGCCGCTAACGCTGCTTTATCGAACGCTAGTTGATTCCGACAAATAACGGCTGGCCTGGCCATTCTATCGCCAGTCGAGTCAAAGACGAACGCTTTGAAGACGCCGTATGGCGAGTTTCATTCGAAAAGCTTGGAGAGTCAAAGAGAGCTGGTTTTCTAGACACGGTGACTGCTTCTCACGGATCTCCAGGTGCTTTCGGATACATTCCAGCAGCAATGATATCTCTGCCAAAGCGAGCTGCTTAGGGATCCTTGGTACTGCTGCTGCCGCTGACGCTGACGCTACTGCTTCTTACGGGGAAAATTATGCACGAGACGGCAGGTGACGTTAATAAATATAAAAGCTGTTATCCCACATCGACTGGCAATATGACGGAACGTAGTTTTAAGACGATCTTACGTATTGTACACAACTCATAGGTGAGTCGTGGGTAAAGACGGAGATGGAGAGATAGAGGGGAGGAAGACGATAGTCTGTCAGTGAAATAGAAAAAGAGGTAAAAGGAAAGCGTGACAATGAAGCGAGGAGGGAAACACACGCGTGTTTCTGCGTATAAGGGAGGAGGAAGGAAGATGAGGAAGCTCTAGGATCGAGAGAGGTAGGCGCGAGGCACGAGAGAGAAAGAGAGAGAGAGAGAGAGAGAGAGACAGGTAGGAAAGACATGGAGAGAGGTTGAGGTTGAGGTGAGCAAGCTCTCCACGCACGATACTCAACACACAAAACCCAACAGCCGCCATTACCCCGAAGATTCGTTCCAACTTCCAAGTATTCGTTATTTGTTTGCTCTCGGCTCGACGGACACCGTCGCTCGACTATTTTAGCGGGGCCTCCACCTCCCTCCTCCACCTCCTTCCTCCCTCGCCCCCCATCCTTCTCAGCTTGACTCGCTCCGAGATCGGAGGATTCTCGTCTTGGATACCAGGAATTTTGGCATCTCCTAGGAGACCCTCCTCCGTCCGAAAGAATCTCCGGCGGCGCGATGCCTCCAGGATCAGGCTCGGGATCAGCGACTACGAGTCTCGCGAATCAAGGTCAGGGTGAAATTCCTAGATAGGACGCGATTTCTACGGTTACCGCTTAAGGTTTTCGAGGACCCTACCCCAGCCCAAGGAAATTGCCGTCTTCCATACGTTTTCTCACGATTCCAACGGACTGCGGGGATTGCCGCAAAATTTCATCAAACTCTTCAAGGTCGAGTTTCAGATCCATCTCCTCGAAGGAGTTTTTCGTCGTTTTAACGAGGAGGGAAATGCGCGTCGAGGTAGTTGAAGCGTTGTTCGTAGGATGCCAAAATAGCAGAGAGCGGCGAATGCTCCGTGGCTAGAGGCGAGAGAGTCAGGCACTCGGGACCCGGTCCCCGAAGTACTGGCGACCGGTGATTATAAAGAATAGTAAAAAAAAAAGAGGAAAAAAAAGATTAAAAAGGAGAAAACGAGAAAACAGAATGAGAGAGAGAGAGAGAGAATGGTAGATGAGGCCGTCGAAGGAGAAGCAACGAAGACGGAAAAGAATGGAAGGGAAGGGAAGGGAAGTGAAGGGAAAGGAAGGGAAGGGAAGGGAAAGAAGAGGAGCAGAGCCGAGCCGAGCCGAGCAGAGTAGAGGCATCGTCGTTGACTGCGTTTAAAAAACCAGTTGTGCGAGCCAAGCCGACAGGGAGAACCTGCGAGAGAGCGCGTGGGCTGCACGGGTCCTATGCGGGGCCACGCATTCCCCTTTTTCCCCTCAACCCCTCCTACCTCTATGCCTTGTACCCTTACCTCGTTCCTCCGCTTCTTCGCTCGCCCTTCCTTCCCTCAACCCCCTTCGCTCAGCCGCGACCCCCACAGTCTCTTGACCACGGTCCAAACCAATTCTACGAATTTACAGATATTTTTTGCCACCCGGTCCGATGCAACAAACGCACTTTTTTCACTCAACCCCTCTCCCACTTTTTCAATCAGCTACCTTCGATGCCAATGCCAAATCGATTTTTAGTCGATTCCTCTTTTTCCCCTCTCAATCTATCTCTACGCACAATGACTTTCCAGAGTGGAATTGTTCGCCACTCCGGCGCAATCTCAGCTTTAATGATTTTTTTCTCTCTTTGCTCTCTCTCTCTCTCTCTCTCTCTCTAACAGAACAATTCACGGGTAGCTGGTAAATTATGCATTTTCTTCCGATGGCTCGGGTGATCGTCGAAAGTTTCGCGTGCCGTGGGGCCATTCGCATTAACAAATTTTCTACGCGGTCAGGTGAGGGCCGATGACGTCATCGTTGTCTGGAAGATTACGGCGCAAGATGCAACCGAAATTATGCAAATACGATGCAAATCCTGGAGAGCCGTGACGCTAATCCGCGTCACAATATTGGAGGTAATTGGCCAGTAGTGCCGGCAAACCGCTCATCTTTTTATCCGAGCACCGCGTATCCGAGTGGTGGTGGTGATGGTGGTGGTGGCGGCGATGTCGGTGGTGGTAGTCCGGAAGTCTCCGGAGAATAGATTTCACGGCGCTAAGAAGCATGCCCGGAAGATCGTAGGTTACGTCGATGCCGCCGCAACGCCCCCGCACATCCGCTGCGGTATCTTTATCGGGGAGTTACATCGGTCCTTGTCGATACACAACAATCGATGCAATTAAGAAAAAAACCCTTATCTTCAAATTAAATCTCTTCGAGAAGAAGGGAATACGGAGAAGCTCGCTACTTTCTCTCGCGACGACATATTCTTGCGATGAATTATACGTACGTGTGTGCGCGCGCGCGTATGCAAGAAGAAGGACCACCAGCGAATTTCTCGCCGAACCAAGAACGGATTGCTTTCCAACGACAAGTTTGCCTCTCAAAAAGGCTGCGAAGCGAGAGAGAGAGAGAGAGAGAGAGAGAGAGAAGACGGTAGCAGCAGCAGCAATGGAGTTTCGATGACTGAAAACACAACAGGTGCTCGACTCATTACAATTCATCTCGGTGCACTTAACTCGGAGCGAGCGCGCCGCTTGCATTCTGCTTAATCCTTATCGATGCTTATCGCGCGTCGGTAGGGCCGAGAGTTGCGCGGAGCTGGTAGAGACACTGATGGACCAGGAGCAAAACGGGGACGGGGGTGCAGGAGAGTCGGATTCATTCATGCTACCTACAGCACGGGAAGAATTATCTCGGCCGCCCCGTTATCTTCGCTGCGCGTACGTGCGTGTGTACCGAGGTTTAAGGTAGTCACGAACTCGAAAGAGATCCCGCGGTCTCGAATGAAAGGATGACGAGAAGAACGAGAAGGACGAGGGAAGGGGTGGTGATGGTGGTGGAGGCAGAGGCAAAGGCAGAGGCAGAGGCAGAAGCAGAGGCGGGTTAGGTGCTTTGTGGGGGTTGATGAATGACGGGCGGTCAGCCACGACCGCGCTAAAGTTATCTGAGTAATCTGAGAGTAGCGAGGTCCCACTGTCTTACAGCGGGTTTTATTATGGTGTTTCTACTTGGCAAGGTAAGGCGAGGCAAGGCAAGGCAAGGCGAGGCGAGGCGAGGCAAGGCAAGGCAAGGCAAGGCAAGGCAAGGGCGAGGTCAACCGACACGGGAGTATACCGAGCTCAACTTGGAAACGAGACTGGGTCAGCCCGGTTGCATCAGAGATAGTGCCGAGAGCTCCCCTGTCTATAACTGGCCGCGAACCGACAATCCCGCATGGAGCAAACGGCGAAGAGGGGGGAGGGGACTTGCCGCTTGTTCGCTTACCAACTTGCCGGTCTGCCTGCTCCTTGACGATCCTCAGGCCTTGACCCACTATTAGCGCTACTCTGCCCCACGACAAGCGCCAACTCGAACCGCCCGCTTCTTCGACATTTCAACCTTTAATATCTTCGCTTTCCTGCGCTTGCGACACGATCCGCTTCTGAAATTCTCGATGATATCGCGCCGCTCCTGTCCCGCTCCTCTCGGTCTCGATTAATCGAAAGATGACGCGCTGGGAGCGTCATTCCCCTTTTGACATCTCCGACCTTGCGCGCGTGATTCCAAGCTGCTTCTTCGGGTGCGAGCGTGTGATAAACGCTCGAAAATAGATTCGACCGCGCCATCTGTTTTAGCCGAAAAATTCCGGCGAAAGCTTTACCTGTGTTCGAAGATCGGTAATGCGTGCCGGGGAGAGAAGAAGCATCGAGACGATGGGTCTCCTCGAAAAAATCACAGCATCCACCTGGGGATCCCTTCGCAACCCCATCGCTCTCCGGTGGTAACTCCGGACGGAACCGGCTGAAAGACGCGCGAGGGGTTGACTCTGCCTTCTCGCGTACCCTTCCAGCGCTTCGCGTATTTTTTACCGACCGTGTACCCCTTGCAATGACATTTTTTAAGGGCCAACCACCACCAGCCGAAACCCACCCCATGAAGAAACAAACAGACAGACACGCGAGTAGATCGAGTTTTGGAGAGACGTTACCCAGTGTCCTTTCCAGCAGTTTTACCAAGGTTTCGTGCGAGGGATGATGCAGGAGAGAAAGAGAAAGAGAGAGAGAGAGAGAGAGAGGTATAAATTGTCCTGAGAGAGCGATTGAAAATTTCTGGATATAAAACGATTGGTTCTCGATATTGGCTGTGGCTGTGGCTGTGGCTGTGGCTGTGGCTGTGGCTGTGGCTGTGGCTGTGACTGTGACTGTGGCTGGGGAACTTATCGAAAACTCATCGAGCACGATGCTCTCCGGCTCGACGACTTTTGGAAAGGTCAGAGACGGGTTTTGCGCTACCCGTTAGTCCAGCCTCGCATGGCGCGTACGGCCCCGCCACCATCGCAGGCTCGAGATTTTCAGCCGATTATAAGCTGCGCTTGACCCACGCTCTCCGACCGGTTCATTAGGGATCTCAAGGGCTTGAAAAACAATGTCGCTCGCAGACAGGAAAGCACAATCTTCGCCTCGTCTTTCCTTTCCGGAGGCGCGTGCCCGATCGCACTACGATAGGCAATCCGAAAAAAAGTCTATTCTCAAGTAACACGAGCTGAACATTGGTTCAGGGACTCTTAATATTCCTTCTTCCGCGTGTAATTACAAGCTCCTCGTCCATGAGATAAGCGCGTGTTCCCGCGACGTTGGGAATATTTGCCGAAATTAGTGGGCCCCGTTCTTCCTCGACGATGCCTCCGACCATTTCCTTATTTTCGACCGTTTTACCGAGAATAATTTTGCTCGACTCCACTATTGCGTATCTCCTGCGGATTCCTGCGAGAGGAACAGGCTTGTTGACAATGACGTCAGACATTGCGAGGGATTCGCATGGCATGGCGTGGCGTGGCGTGGCGTGTGGCGTCCGAGGAGAGACAGCGAGAGAAAAAGATGCTGCGTAGCGGGCGGTGTTACAAAGAGGAGCGCGAATAAAAAATTGGAGAAAGAGGGAAAACCCAGGAATACGGAGGAGCCCACGCGCGAGCATCCCGCCGCTGTTTTTTCTAGGACTCTCTCGCTGGGAGCAACAAAGACCGTTCGGTTTCACCTTGGAGATGCTTCCACCGACACTCCATCCGAGAGTTTCCAATCGCGCTGCTACTTTCCCTCTCTCGTCCCACGAGAACGGCACGTAAAATAAAGCGGATTCGCCACGCAAGGTCCTCCGCCCTCCTCTCCTCTCCCGCAATACACGTGGGATCGGATAAGCCACGATTTGTCGCGATAGCCAATTCGCAGAGTCCGCCGAACAGTTCGCGAAGACGAATTCTCGCTCCGACTATAATTTGCGCGATCTAAAATTCGCAAGATGGCGATCGCCGAGTATCGCGCTTGCTCTACGTCGAGCATTCCGGAGAGCAATGGGGTGGGTGGGAGGGTTCGACGTTTTCTCGGCGAGCGTCCGTGAAATCGGCGAGGAGACAACGTCGTCTCTCGGTACGCCCGTACGGTTCTCGACACGCCATTCACCGGACTCCTATGAATGAACGTGGACGGAACGCGCGAAACCCATCAAGCAGAGAGATAAGTTCAAGAAGAGAAAGAGAGGTGGTTCGAGAGAAAGAGCGGGAGGGCTGTGAGACGGCTTCGAGCAAATTGTGTATGCAACCTGCGAGATCTCTCTCTCTCTCTCTCTCTCTCTCTCTCTCTCTCTCTCGCATTGTGTTATTATTCAATAGCGATAAAGTAATTGATCCCGAGCGTGCTCCCGCTTGGAATAACCGTGGATGCGTGGCTCCGCGCGAATGCAAGGAAGCAGGGAGGAAGGGGAGAGGGAGGTTAGCGCACCTAATGGACGGTGAACGTCAGTGAATGTCCCTCGTCGTTCACTGGTAGAAATCGCAGGCCACAGAGGAGAATCGTTTAACGACTTCGATAGGGCAGGGCCTCCTCCTGTCCTGCAATCTTCGTTCTCGCGCGACGTCTCGGCCCCTCGTGGCCGATGCAGCTCGGCGATTGGCTGTCAGGATACATAATTCAGAAGATGCACACTTTACTCTCGAGCTCTCGCGCACGAGTGTTTTGCCACCGCGACTGTGTGGTAGGTTGTGGATAATCCTCGTAATTTTGTCCTTCTCTCCCTCCTCCCTCCTCCCTCTCCCTATCTTTTCTCCCTGGTTATCGTCGCTCTCCCAGCGATGCGAGACTCGCTGAATAATTGAGGGAAATTCAGTCAAGGGACACTCTCGGGTAGCCCACGCCCAAGGAATCCCGTCGCGGGAATGAAGCCGCGGATATAAATCGTTCAACGGTCATTGGCTGGCAGTTGTGTACGATCTGCTTTCGCCGATCGGCTATCGGCGACCGGCGACCGGCGACCGGCGATCGGCGAAAGGTTCGATGCCAGAGTCGAGCGCGTATATTATTGTGTATTTGTCAGAGTGGCAGGCGGCCCTCCCGTACGAGGCCACCTTCTCTCTCTCTCTCTCTCTCTCTCTCCCCAGGTACAAGCGAGTTGCCCGCGTAAGTATAATTCCCGACGCGCTGTTTGTATGCGCATGTAAATGCGTCGGTATTGTGTTTGCCGATGCCGCACCACCACCGGAGACATTCCGCAATGTTTCCGAGTCAAGACGCAGCCGCTCCGCGCGAGTTCGTGTGGGTGAGCGCACACGCCCATGAAGGTGGGTCAGAGGAGCGTTGCATTTTTTTTACCGGCCATTAGCTGCGTTTCCATCTAAAGCCTGGCAAGTGGCCGCCGATGCGGGAAAATCCTTCTTTCCTTCCCCGCTAATCTCGACTCGCGTAACTCAGCGGCGTTATTGCGAAATGTCACGCTCGCCCATACAGAAACGCAACGAGTCACTTTCCCACCGGTGGTGCCCCCCGCTCCACCCCGCTCCTGACCGACTACTCAATTCCCTTGGAAAGTCTCCGCCGCGTTCCTCGTGTCGCGAGAGAGGAGTCGCGCGAGGGTAAGGCGAGGCGAGGGCTAGTCGTCGTGAGTTTGAGTAGACTTGAAATCCGCTCAAAGGACAGGTCTGCTTGCTTGCTTGCTTGCCTGCCTGCCTGCCTGCCAGCCTGCCGGTTTTTGTACCTTGAGCGCGCAAGCAAGTTCATTCATTGAGCGCCGCGGAAAAATACTACGGCGAGTTTGCGTTTTACCCGAGCAACATTAATTAATGCCGCAAAGACCAAAGTTGTTGGCTCGAAGCGATCGTAGCCCATAATTGGCGGAAAAATTCCACCTTGCGTCGTTCTCGCTCGTAGTGGGGGGTCGGGACCGAATCTTCGATATGTGCGAAGCTTATAAAAAAAAAAGAAATCATCGGTTGTTTGCCGGTTTCATTGATTCACCCTGATGAGTATGGCGAGTGAGAAAGAGAGAGAGAGAGAGAGTTCATTCATGGTAGGCACTCGAGAAAAAATGCGTTTGCCGCACATCCGGTCGAGCCTCGAAAAGGGCTAATTAAAGAAAGGTGTCGGGGGGAAGGGGAGGGAGTTCGACATTAACCGTATGCGTGGCGTTACGAAAGCGGTTCTCTCTGCCGGTGTCTCTTGGCGTCGTTAATATCGTGTGTGTGGATCGAATTGTACGGGCGCGACATCACCTCCTTCTCGAACTCGAACCGCCACGAGGCAGCGAGCTCGAGGAGAGCGAGGGCCCCGTGAAGTGAAGTTAACACCAGCCACGTTGCTAGCTGAACCATCCTGGAGCCCGACAACAGGAATGCCGTGTGTTAAAATGCCTCTGCCTCTGGCCGTGCGCCGGTGTGCGTGGGGAACTGTGTGCGTGCTTGAGTAGGATGCGTAAAACGTGCGTCTGTGGCTGCTCGTGCCTCGGGCTCGGCATCACCTGTCTCCCTTCCCTCTTCTTTCTTTTCTCCTCTCCTCTCCTCTCCTCTCCTCTCCTCTCCTCTTCTCTTCTCTTCTCTTCTCTTCTCTTCTCTTCTCTTCTCTTAACCCTGCTCTTGCCCCCTCGACCCCCCTTTTCCTCTCTCGCAGTCTCTTCTTCAGTTTCTACTCCCCTGCCTATCGCGTCTCTCCTCCTGTCCGACAGACTCACTCTTCTTCTTTCTCCCCTTTTATGCTCCCTTGCCTCGTACCTCGTTCTCCACTCTTCCTCCTCTTCTTCTGGTTCGTCATCATAGTCGTATTCTTTGAGAGTTTCGAGTAGCCCGGATCATGGGATTTAATGCACGGCAGACAGCACGAGTAGCGAGCAGCGAGCAGCTGTGTCGTACCTTCAATTTTCATCGCGATGTCCTTGAAACGGAATCGGCCGGGCTGCTAGATTTCCGCTTTTTAGCAAAGGGGCCCGACGAGATTTTAACGGCGATCTGACGACGGCGGCGGCGGCGAATCGTTGCATGTTCCAGCGGCTCGAATAGTAATAAAACGGTGCTACGAGAGAGAGAGAGAGAACTGTGGAATGATTTTTAGCTCCTGTGCGAAACTCTCCTCTCCTCTCGGCTCGGCTCGGCTCGGCTTGGCTCGGCTTGGCTCGCGGTCTATGTGTGCCGGAGCGAGCGAGCGTCTCTTGCCGCGGTCTCGTCGTAAATTTTCCAGCACTTACGTATCGATAACTTTCTCGGACTTTACGCGGAGTATATTTCTTTGAGTACACGCGTCAGGATGCAGGCACCTGGAACTAAATGCGTTTAATAAACTGTCGATTTATGTTCGTTTCGCGCATATTTCACGTACGGCGAGACACTGCCTTAATTCCAATCCTCGATCGGGTACCCTTGAACCGGAGTCTATCTAAAGTTCCAGTCAATTTCCGTTTTGCACCAACCGGTTATTAAGTTATCGTTGAGTTAAACTCTAGAATTAGATTCAATTCTGCCTGTCATGCACTTACGTTTCGCGTCCTAGCGTACCATTACCGGCCAATAATAACTTTTACCGCTGCCACTACGTCTTTTGTTTTGCACATGTGTGTTTTGACAATTTCTACTTATTTCTAATCTCATCATCCGCCAATCGAACACCGGCGATCGAGGGATTAACGCTTGCGCGACGATCGTCATTATCGCGTACGTAACGACGGCGTTAATCTCCGTCGAGTCTCGTTCTTCGTTCTTCCCAAATCACAGAAGGATGTTCCAGTCCGTCGTCGGACGCACCAGGTTCGAGAGCTCCGGAATATCGAGAAATCCGTGGGGTTCTCTCGGGGAGCCTCTATCGTGCGGCGGCGGCTCTCTATTCTCCTGATCGCGATCGTTCCGAGATCGAAGGATCCCCGCTACTACTGGAGGGCTAAAAAAGGATTAGGATCGGCATCGGCATCGGCATCGGCATCGGCATCGGCTTCGGCTTCGGTAGAAAAATAGAGAAATCGATGACGCGCCATACTCGAAAAATCTCTCGGTCTCGGTGTGGAGGTCTCGGTTATTTTTTACAAATTACAGAGAGAATGCGCATCATCTTTTTGGAGCATCGGCGCAGCTTCGGCTATTTTCCCGGATGCGCGCGGCACTCGAGGCACTCGGGGCACAGGCAGCTCGCGGAAGCAGCGGTGATTTCGAGTTCGGGGAATCGGCGCGCGAAAGGGCGTGTTCGCGTGTCGACGCGAAGCGGTTCAACGAAATTACAACGTTAGGGCACGGAGGAGGGCCGTTTTCTTCGCGACGGCCGATCGGTGGCCGGAACGATCGACATCGCGTGTCTCAACGAGGCCGGCCATTCGGGGCCCCCTCAGCCAACTACTACCACGGAGCTTGCGGAACGACTCCTGTAGGCGGATTCCACCAGATTCCGATTTATTCGCAAACCTGCGCGTGCTCGTGCTCGTGCTCGTGCTCGTGCTAATTTCGTAGCCCAATTTTTTCAAGGATCTCTCCTCGACTTAGACCCCTGCCTCCCTCCTTGGCAGCGTTCTCCAAACGGAGGATGCAACCCCGAGCCAACCCTCGGCTCGGTTCGTTGAAAACCCATGGCTGGCGGTTCTCCGTTGCACTTGGCAATTTATATCTGTGCGATTGAGCGTTTCGCATAATTATAGATTTCGAATGGGAGATTGTGAAAAACGCGTGTGAACAGTCGAGCGCCGCTGCAGGAGGAAACCTTGCAAGTGGAAAATTTTCTCGACGACGATCGCCAAGTTGCGAAAGTGCAATTCGCGTTGGATCGAGTCGAATGGGCCTGACGCGTGGCCTACCGGATGAAAGCGATCTAACGCGGGGATTTCCACGAGAGAGCAGGCGCGTGCTTACGTTTACTGCTCTTGCGGTTTTGCGGTTTGCGGCAGCGCTCGGTCGCTTCCGTGCTCGTTTACGCCTTTACGGTAGGGGATACCTCTGTGTGCTGCCGCTGCTTGCGCAATGGTGCGCGATACGTCTCTTAAGCGTTTCAAACGAAAGAGAAAAGATGCACAAAAAAACAAAAACAAAAAAAAAAAATGGAAAAACGATGTTTTCAATGGCGCCGCAAGATTTTCCCAACAACGAGGCATTTTTGGATTGACGCGGGAAATCGGTCGGTGCTTTGTTCGAGAGACTGGGATGCGCCGCTGCTAGCGAAGCGTCGTCGCGTATCGCGTGGAAGCAATCAGCTCCGGTGGTAAACGCTTCTTAGAACGTTTGAAGAGTTTAAAACACATTGTTTTGCGGCCAGCTCCCGTCGTTCCCGAAAGTGGGATCGCTTTATCTTTGATTGCACGCTATGCAACCTACCCTTTGGTGCACGGTGCATCATCGGCCGGCCCTCGCCTATTCTTTTGGCCATTTCAGCCTCGACTACGACGAAGCAGCGACTGTGCCCTGCGGCCTCACGACCTACCGGAGCCCCACTTTAACTCTTTCCACCATACCACTTTCTTTTCGTCTATGTCTTTTTCGATTCGAGACTCTTTAAAAGAGGGTTCGGCTTGGGTTCACTAGCATAATTTTGAAAGCTCCTCCTCAATGTCCATTAACAATTATTATGGATAAGAAGAGGTAAACGAGCGTGCGATTAATTAAAAAGAAGGGGAGTGGAATGGGAGATGGAGGAGAGAAGATTCCCTCCTCTCTCTCTCTCTCTCTCTCTTGAATGGGAAGACGAGAGCTACAATAGCAAGGAAGTTTAGATAATCATCTTCGGAGGAATGTAGAAGGTGCAGGGGAGGTTGACAGCAAGTGGAGAGGTAAAACTCGGGGACGTCTAGGGGGACCCTGATCAGTGGCGCGAGTTATCCCTCTCGAACGTAATTCACGAGCGTGAATCCTCGAGGGCCGTTCTGCATTGTCCTGCGCGGGGCCCGCCCCCTCTCTCCAATTTCGAACCTTTGAGCTCCCGCATTCTGCGTAGCGTCGCTTTATAATATTTACAGCCCTCCGCCAAATTCCTTCCGCGCCATTTTATCTCGGTGCTGGGCAGCTCGCGGCAGAGGCGGCGGGAAGGGGGGGTAAGGGGGAAATGCCGCTTCCTTCAGGAGCATCGAGGGAGCCCGTCGAGGGCCCAGCGGCTGCTTTTGCTCGATTTTCTCGTCTCTGACCGAGTCGCGTCTCTAAAGAGGGACCGGGCTAGAAAGTCGTCGAGGAGAGAAAAAGGGAGCCGAAGGGGGCACCACCACGAGAAAGCAGAAAGAGAGAGTGAGAGAGAGAGAGAGAGAGAGAGAGAAAGAGAGAGAAGCGAAGAAACGAGAGAAGGGAGAGAGACGAGAGAAAAAAAGAGACTCTATATATATCGGGGCCTCGGGGAAAGAGTGTCTTCTATTTGTTAGAAGGGAGTGGAGGGAGGGGGTGGGGGTTCGGTTGGCTCCTAACCGCGGCTCGGGCTCTTATAAGAGCTCGATGGGCCCCATCGGACACATGAAAGCCAAGCGCCGAAACTTGTCGTTGATCTAGTGCTGGAGCGCTCGTTTAACTAGAGCCCCCGATATCTTCGGATAAGGGTCCCTGGCCCCTGGCCCATCGACGTTTCGACTCGAGTCTCTCCGAGGCATCGGACTCATCTATTACACATGTGCCAACCACCGAAGAAACAGGCACCTTCCGCCAGAGAGGAAAGTGGGGGAGGAGGAGGAGGACTCTCGACCCCAATATCCATCGGGTATCACAGTACTCGCGCACCTACAGGGGTGTCTGTTACTCCGAGGATACCGAGGGATGATACTCGATCGAACTCTTTTCTCTTCTCGCGTGTTAGACGGGCAACAACCAACCAACCAACCAGCCATCTCCAGACACGAAGAAGCAGCCAAGACGACGACGACGACGACTTTATTATGCCGGAGGAGAGGACGTTGTTGCTTGCGCGTTTGTTTGCTCTCCAATAGAATTGCCGAGATTATGGAAAGATCAGAGCGAACGCGAATGCAGGCATAAACTTCGCATGACTAGTTTCGTACAATGCAGCCCTGGAAAAAGACGGCGTATTTGAAGTGGGCGGCACGCAGTGTCGCGTGCAATTGAATCTGCGCCATTCAATTTAAATACAGCGAGCTTTTATAGTCATGTGTCGCGTGAAGCCAATCTCGCGAAACTTGCCTCGTATGAGTAGGATTGGTCTTATGGATGTAAAACATAGTACTTTATTCCTCTTGACCCTCGTAACTTACAATAAGTTCAAGGCAATGTTCACTTCCAAGTGAGATTATTCCACGGCGTACTCCGATACGTGGCATTATGCGCTCATTTGTCCGAGCACTGACTTTCAGCTCTCTATTACCAAGTTGGACAGAGTAACGTGCATCAAGTGGCTCGCGCGCACCGTTACACTCGAACCCGATAATTTCTCAAGTAAACGAGCGAGCGATTTTTTATAGGGGTGCGAGCGAGCGATTTTCACCGATCGATCTCGCAGCGTCGGTTCGAATTGCGTCGGTTCGAACAAAAGGCAAATTTAAAAGCGGGGGAGGGGAGGGATATTAGAAGTTACGGCGTTGGAACGAAATTCTCCGGCGTGTCAGGAATTCTCGGATTTTGCGAGAGGCGTGATGTCTCGAGTGGAGGCAACATTGGCGATGGCTGGAAGAAATTTTTCAGCGGCTTGGCGCGGACAGGCTAAGCGTAGACGCGGCACGAAGTGCCTTTTAAAACTTGGCAGTCAGCCGAGATTCAAAGGATCGTGTTGCAACGTTCTTCCTCAAGGTTTTCACGCTGCTATAGAGGCGTCCCGTAGGCGTCGAGCGTTAAACGCATTCCACCTTAGAGGTTACGCGTTGCGAAATCATCGCGCTAAGAGCTCCGCGTGTCTCGCGTTAATCGCAATTCGCGATTCGCGCGTCCTTGCCTCAAGTTCACGCGGATTCGGTGCACCGTGGTGGTGGTGGTGGTGGTGGTGCAAGATGGCGAAAACCACGTCGTAAGATTGAAAAGTCGAAAATTCTTTCCTCGGCGTCTAGCGACGAGGAACAGAGAGCTCGAGTTCCCTCCGTCTGATCTCTCTACACGCCACCAAAAAATAGAAAGCGTGTGCGGCGCCGAGGCTTCCAACGAAAATAACGAAAGGGTTGCACACCGTGCTGTACTACCCCTTATCGTTCGATCGATACTTTTATTTGCTTTCCCCAGCAACAACGGGGGAAATAATAAATAACGAAAATACTTTGCGGACGCGCGGCCCGACAATTTTATCATAATAAGCGGCGACTACCATTTGTCACGCGGGGTGTCCCGTTTTCACGGAACCACGGGCAGAGCGCGAGAAAACTCGGAATTCATGGAATATTGCGCAACCGACTGACTTATCCTGGTTACCAGAACGATTCACGGAATTTTATCGCTCGGAGATTTACGCGCCTGCTAATTAACTCCGTCGTCCAGCGAGCGAGTGTACTCGCTCGCCAGAGGATCCCGCTCGCGCTATACCCGAGGGAGCGTCCGGCTTCTCGCGAGTCCACGCCACGCCACACCACGCTGCCACCACCTTCGTTTCCTGCGCGCTGTTTCTGGAAGCGAAGAGACAAATTGAGACGAGCAACGCAGAGTCTTTGCGAAACTTTACGCGTTCTCGGTAGCGTTAGGGTCCTTAGGGGGGGGGGGGATGACGATCACCTTCACCTTCACCGACGTTGGGGACGACACCACGAGGAGTGACGATTCGCTCGAAAGTCCAAGAGAAGTGGGAGGAGGGGGCAAGTTTCGACACTCGCGCGAAGGCTGGTGTGGTGGACCAAAGCTACGACTGCAGGGGACCGGGGTACGAAGAAGGGCGGGGGTGGGGGGTCGCGGTCTTTCGAAATGTCATCCCGTAAAAAGGCAAAAACAAAAGGAGACTCGACGGCGACGCACGCGCCTCGACGTCGAGCCGCTCCGAACGAGGTCGAGCCGGGGGAAAGTTCAATTTATGGCTCGGTTTAGGAAGAGCAACCTGTTTCTAAAATCGGCCGTGTCGCGCGAGTCATTATTAACATGGGCGAAAGGTCGCCGCGGCTCGTTCCTCAACGGAGAGAGAATCCCCGGGCCTACTTGCATCGAATTTGCGATTTGCCTCGTTGGGCCCGCATTCCAACGGGATCGTGTGCGCCACAGCCTCGCAGATACTAATCGCGAATTCAGGTCCGCTCTCCGAGTAGCTAGAATGAGAACTGCCCACGAATTTCTGACTCGCCAGTGCGCAACTTCTCGTTAGGCTCTCGCGGGTACCACCGCGCGCAGGCCGTTAGTAGCCTCACGATTTATGCTATGCGTAAACTTGTCCAGCTCGGCTGGACACAAGCGCGTGTTAAATCAAAATAATCACGCCACGCGTCCGGATACTTCCCGCGAGTGCGATTCGCTCAAACTCTGTTTTCTTCCCCACGCGAGCGACGTTCCTCGCGAGAAGAATGCGAGAGAGCTGCTACCGATATTTTGCCATTCTTCGATTTTCCTGAAACTGAGGAATTTTTTAGGATTTTTTCTGGTTGCGCGATAGATACCTCGGGGACGCATAATTATAAAAACCTCGCGATACGCACCACTTATGTCGCTTAGCGTATATTACAAAATCGCCGCTATCCTCGCGTTAGCGGAGCTCGCTGGAAACGTCCAGTCGAAGCTAACTAAACGACTTCTACTTATTGCGTAATGCCGTTGCGACGAAGGCGAGCGAGATCGCGAGTCTCCTCTAGTCCATTTATATATTTATTCCCGTGTACACCTTCCTTCTCTCCTCTCCGCTCCTCTACTCCTCCTTCTTTTCGTTTATGCATTTACCGAAGCGATATACTTCCGAGCGTCGATCGACGCTTTTTTCTCTCGATCCGATCCAACCAGCTGATAAAACGAGTCAGCCACTTTGCGCTCCTGTAAATTTCCTCCGCAAAACGCCATACTCTCTGGGTGTTTAAGAAACTCCGCGGTATAATTCTAGCGAGTAACGCGTGGGCTTTTTCTCTCCTCCTCCCTCCTCTCATTATCAGCCTATATTCCGCGACTGTATTAAGCCGCGCGCCGCGTCTTCCTTCCCAGTACGCACTCCTCTTCGTTAGAAAGGAAACGACCAACGCGTCGTCGACGAGGCCGAATTAACGAGACACTGAGGAAGCGATCCGATTAATTTCCGCGGATGGATATATTCTGCCGGCGGTCGTCCTTTAAAGCCAATTAAACGAAAATCTAAAGGGAGCATTCATCAATCGCCGCATCGGTAACCCTCCACCATCCCCGCTATTCCGTTAATGGAATTTCATTTCTGTCGCGTATTCCGAGGTTGTGCGCAATCGACGCGACGATTGAAAATCGGAAGTATTCGCCATGCCGTCCGCTACCGAAATCGCCGATTGATTTGCGGAATTACGGAATTAGGGCCTGGAGAACCACGCGCTGAAAAGCACGTGGGTGCGCGCGATCCGCTGTCAAGGTTAAGTCTAAGGTAGCGACGCGCCGAGATTTCCGAGATTTCCTCCGTTTCGCCGATGTCGAGAGTGAATTATCATCGGCGAGGAGCAAAGCGAGTGGGCCGCGCGTTCGCGAGAGGACCGACGCTGATCGAAATAACGGGGCTTAAACGCGTTTCCTCCTCCTCCTCCTCCTTCTCCTCCTCGGCGTTTCTTCGCGTCTAACGCTAAAGGCGGCGACGGACGCACCAAAGTGGAGCTCAAGGACGATCGCCGTGTAAGGGTTACTAAACGCCGGATTCCATAACACTGTTACGACCTCCACGCTCTTCCCAGCTCTTTCCCAAAGACGCAAGCGGTTAATACGGTACTCTCTGCCTGCTCGATCTTCCATACGTCGAACCAACGAGAAATTTGAGAAGACGGAGAGAGAGAGAAAGAGAGAGAGAGAGAGAGAGAGAGAGAGGAGAAGAGACTAGCACCTTCCAAACCCGGAATCTCTGTAATACAATATTTTCTGCTCAGCTGGAGAAATCGATCATGGTGATTTACAAGGGGGATGCCACCGCATTCTCTTCTATTTTCTGATTTAACGCGAGGACACTCGAATTATTTATATTCCGCGCATCGTCTAAATTATTTTGATTTAAGGAAGAAGCCCCGAGACTCTCCATCTCCGACTGGTCCCCAGCATTTCACTTTATTACGACAAAGATGATTCATTTTATTCCGTATCCTCTTGCGAGAGATGGTTCCATCTCTCGATATTGTTTCTCTCTCCCGTTACGTGGGCGGATTAATTAAGGCGGTGCTTTCCGTGTATTTCAGTCGCCGCCGTCGTCGTCGTCGTCATCGTCGTCGTCGTCGTCGACGACGGAGCGAGGATGTAGACGACATTGTTCTCTCGAGGTGGCTGACATTTCACATTGTTTGACTAGGCAATCTGGGAGTGGCTTTCGCGGCGAGTTGTTCTCTCGAAAAATCTTCGACTCGGTGGCGGTGACGGCGGTGACGGCGGTGACGGCGGCGACCACACTCTTTTTCTCTCTCTCTCTCTCTCTCTTTCTCTGGGAGAGACCATCCAAGCTCGCGGCCCATTCCTCCACGCTTGTAAGACCGTTTAATCCCACGTTTCGTTGCGGAGGACGACGCGAGCACGGTTTACCTTGCGCGAAATTAGTCCCCGGCACCACCCACTCTTGTTCTCGCTCCCGCGCCGACCACGATCTCGTCGCTCTTGGCTCCACCGGCGCGGCGCGTAAATCACGCGGGACGTGACGCGAACAGCAAGAACGCCGTCAAGTCCCGACGCATAATAAAAAAATATCGAAGCTGCAGCGCGTCAGCCTGGATTGATGTCACGAGAATCAAGAATATTCATTCTTCTTTGTCCGATGAGCGCATCCCGTATGGCTGCCGTCGCCGTCGATCTTCTCTCTCTCTCTCTCTCTCTCGACGAACACGCCGCGATTTTCCACGATCGTCGAGTAATTCGCGCCTGGAATCGACGTGGCTTCCGGTCAAAGTTCGCTCCCAAAAGTATCGCGCGACTCGCCGGAGGAAACGTCGGCCTATTGGAAATCGTCGCGCGATCAAGGCCACGACGAGAGTTTTAGCAACGGCAAAAGGAGGAGGAGAGGGTGCCTCGAGCCACGTCGCGTACAAAAGCCGCAAGGTCGGAACGCATTAATAAAACAAACACAATGTGCGACGCAATTCTGCATACAAGTGGGCTGGCGTCCCCGAGTCGGCGATCGGCGATCGCCGATCGCGAAGCTCATCGTTTCTCACTTCTCGAGCATCCTCGGCTCTATCGGCTGACGCGACGCGCCAATTCGAATGGCTCGTGCCGCGCTCGAAGCCCCCTGTTATTATCCAATGCATTCGTAATGCGTCCTCGCCCCTCCCTCCCTCTCTCATTTCTCTTACTTCGAGCGGGTTTTTAATCGATGAACCGCGTCCTCTGCAACGCCTGTACAGTCGGTACAACCAGTACAGAGCCAGAATGCAGGCAGAAAAACTGATAAAATTAACTCCGCGAGGTCAATAGGTGAACGCGGAGTTCGCGAGGTTTTGCCGTGTTTGCTATAAAGCTGAAACATGAGCGGAGCCTAATGGATTGCGCGGGGGAGGGGCGGTGGCGGTGGCGGAGCAATAAAAGAAAAGAAAAGAGAAGAGAGGAGAAGAGATTGAGCGAAGAATGGCCGCCGCTTGTAATTTCTCCTACGCGCCACGAGGATGATAATAAGTACGGCGGCTGTGGAAGCAATTATTATCAGAGGCACTAAACTCTGAGAAAATGATGCTATTCCCCATTGTTCCCTCGACGAGATTGCGCCTCGATAAAGGTGTAACTTATGTGAGATCGGCTTACCAATGCGTAACGTCGCATGGCAATTGAATGGCCGGCTGATTTTCCTAGATATTCAGCGCGATCTGGTTCAGTCGATGATGCAACACGCCTCGAAATGTCGTCGGCCTTCCAAGCATTCGCTCCCTCCAGTCTCTCTCGCGGAATCCGAAGATCGAGTCTTTCCCTTCGCTCCTTCGTCCCTGGCACGTTTCCTCGTGGACGTTTCGTAAGCTCGATCTCTCGGCGGGATCCGCGTCTTCCTCGTATACACCGGTACCGTTTAGCCGTTTGGTCGTGCGGTCGTGCGGTCGGTCGTTTAGCCCGTAATGGGCTTACCCTCTCGCTATCTCCAAACTACCAGCCAAACTGCTATATACGCGCTATCCGTGTAAATTTCGGCAGAGGCCAATCGGCGATGCAGGGGACACAGGGCAGAGTTCCGAGTTGATAAATCTGCGCGCCAATTTCTTTTACTTATTTTCACTATGGCGCTCTACCGAGATAAGGTACGAGGTTGGCCCCGCTAACCGCGCGCGCTGCTAAATCGTCTGATTAATCGTTTCGCGATCAACCTGTTCGCCGGCGAGCCGTCGCCGATCGTTAGAAAATCATTTGTCTTCTCGAGCGCGCGATACTTTGCACGCTTCGCTCCTGGGGAACGTACTTGTCGCGTTTTTTCCAGCTACTCTCCGCGTCGTCGTCGTCGTCGTCGTCGTCGTCGTCGTCGTTGTCGTAAGGGAGGGAAGAAGAGAGTCACGGGAGAGAGGGCTCCGATTGCGTCAACGAGGGCGACGATGCTTTATGGACGCAGTGCGAGCAGAAATAACGATAGTTTCGAGGTTAGGTCAGATAGATCCGCGCTCCGTAAGGTCTCTCGTGGACACCGATGACGTCGTCGCGTGGAAATTGCGACATGCAACACGTCCGCGCGACTTGCACCGAGCTCCGGGCATCCTTGACTACTCGTTTCTACCACGACGAAACTTTCGTTCGTTCACGCCTGCTTAGCCAACTCGCTAATCGCCGATTCATCGCCGATCATTGCCACGGTGATCCTTGGGAAATCATCCTGGGGACTCGGGGACTCTGTCTCGAGTCCTTTCCCCCGTTCCTACTCCGTTTTGTGGTCCTCGCATCTTCGAGGATTCCCCGATTCAGACCGAGAGAGTCAGGTGTGTGTGTGTGTAAGGTTTGGCGTGCACCGGCCCGATGACGTCTTCGTCGTCGTCGTCGTCGTCGTGGAATGAATGTTGCGACACGTAACTCGCACGGTGCCTGTCGGCCCCGACCATCCTTGACTACTCGCTCGTTGCAAGACAACCGTGTACGCATACACACGTAGACGCCCGAACGAGTCAGCTGCCGTGAGCTGCCGTAAGCTGCGTTTCACTTGGAAAAAATCATGATTCTTTGCCAGATAAAATCGACGCCATATTCTGGCAGCTGGGAGATCCTTCTCTGCCCTACCTACTACACTCTTGGATCGTACCGTTATTATTACGCGACCACGACTCTTCTCTACACTCGTCGCTCGTTTCTCCCCGTCGCGTTAAATTCGTAAGTCGTCGCCGGTAGAATCGAGTGAAAAACAATTAATCGGGTGGTGGTCCGTGGGGTTGGCCCGCATCCTGGACGACGAGCCATCGGATGGCGCGCGCGCGCGAACAGATGGACAAATTTGGATTTCGCGGAATCGCCCAGATTCTTTTCGCATCTTGGGAAAAGAGCGTGCGAAAGGCGACCCAAGTTTCCCCGCGTGTATGCGCGCTGGCAGTTAACCCCATTTTATCGACATCGGGAGCTTAAAGCAATCCAATCCAAAGGTTAATTTGTTCCGCGCGACTGGGCCAGCGATTTCGATTTCGATTTCGATTCCGATTCCGATTCCGTGGCACGATTTCCGCGGAGGACCTCCGCCGGGGTTACCCCCGTTCCCCGATCAAATCTCGGACGAGCAAAGTTTTCGGCCAACAGGAGCGTAAAATTAGTAGTGGAATCTTACCGGCGGCAGTAAATCTCGCACGAAAGCCGATCTCGCTGACCCTGATTGGTTGCCGGCCAGCGGATTAACCAGTAACGGCGAGCTTGCTTAATTCTCAAGAAACGATCGCCGTTGACACGAATTATTGGCCACTTGTCTCCTTCGGATATTTGTGGCAGCTGACATTAATCGAGCGTTCCAAGGCGATTAAAAGCCGAATCGTCGCTCCGCGCGAGATCGTTTCCTACCCGAACCGCGCGGATTTCCTTTTGCGCCGCGCGTACCCCGGAGCTACGGGGGAGGTCGATTATCGTTTCTCCACGTTCTCCGCGTCCCGAACGCGACGAGAGTCCCCGATGCGTCGACGGATATTCCTCCTCCCCGTCGATAACGGCGAAAAATTATTGACATTTCGACGAGCGCGGGGGGTGGTGGGAGGATAACGAGCCAAGTCAGGATGAGTCAGTTTCTGCGACTCGTTGGAAGTGGGGCCGGTCCTTCCAGGAAGCCGAGGATGATGCCGGTATATAGTGCCAGTGGCAGTGCGTTCGAAGGCTGGAAGCTGCGAGAGCGATTAGACGCTCGAATAGACATCCGACTACTGCCTGCATATATTATACTTAACGATGCCTGCCACTGTATTTGATCTTCGCCAAGTCATTCATTTTTTCATATGCTCGTATTATACTGATATAATCACAGCGAGACACCAGTATCCATTCCAGGGCATCGTTCAATGAAGCGGTTTAGCCACGCTCCTAACAGTCCGATGATAAGGTGTAGCTTGTTAACAATTATTGCCTAGCGAGCACTGTAATTACGCGCAGTCCTTAATCTCGCGAGAAATCCTTCGGCTTGCGAATCGGGGCGGGGCGGGGCGGGATGATTGAAAAAAGGTTTCGCGTAAAACCTTTTAACGAGCCGACCTTTTGGATTTAATTGGCCCGAAATGAATTTCCAAAGATTTCGCGTGTTCGGAGAGCAAAACCAGGAGAGGATCGTGAACGAGAGACTTCGGTGACAAAGCAAACCTTGGCTGCTGCACCTCGTACGCAATGATCCAAGTGTGTGTGTGTGTGTGAGTGCACGCGTGCACCACCTGTGTTTCCTCTCGTAGCTCACGTGCTGAGCACGCACACGCGTGCTTCGCCGACCGCTCACTTTGCTACACGTTTCACTTCTTCCCTGCATCAAGCTGAATGTTCTTGATGCTGCTGCTGTTTGCAACTCGCATGATTCCGTAACTATCACTCTCTCTCTCTCTCTCTCTCTCTCATTCTGAAGCTACAAAAGCCTATAGAATTTATACGAAGGAAATTGGGAAATTGAAAAATCGCCAGTAAATAATAAAACCGCGATGATGATGGGTGGTGGTGGTGGTGGTGGTGGTTTAGTTGATCATTGGTTGATTTTCGGTGAAATATTTGCGCAATGAGAATCACAGCTGGCGAATATCAAAGTGTGGACATCGGGAGGCACGTAAGACTTCTTATCACGTAATCCAGCGGTGAGCACCGTACGTACGAGATGCGAATCTTTATCGTGCACAATCGAAGGACAAGACGCCGAAGGACAATGGACACTAGCGGCGAAGAAAGGCTGCGTGGAATCGAGCGAGAAATCGCGGAATTTTTCGTGTCGAGTGACGACGTAGCGCGACTATTTACAGCTACGGGAAGTCGTCAGGGGAATATGCAGATCGTATGCTAATCGTGTCGTAAGATAGACGCAACGCGTGTCGCCTTGAAGGAAAGGAGCGGAGGAAAAAGTTAGATGGACGATCGTCGATCACGATCTCTCCTGGATGCACGTGAATCGGGGAGAAAGAAGCTCCAGAATTTCGGAGGAGGGGGAGGGGGGAGAGCCACATATCGCAAAATGACGGACTAACGGGCGGATAAGGTTGAATAGCATATCTCAGGAGAAGGTGTGAGAAAGAGCGTGTGTGTGAGAGAGAGAGAGAGAGAGAGAGAGAGAGTCCGGATGGAAGTGGAGAAGAGTAGCGGCAGCAGCAGCCGCTACTTAACAAAATATTTAGAGGGTCGTTATTGCGCGGTCGGAGGCTGCTGCCACGGCTAGCGTCGTTGCCGTCGAGGTTCAACTGGTTTATTTAGCTGCGACGCGGCAAAGTTGGAAGTCACCGAGAGGGCGAAAAAAGGCGGGCAGTTTCGCAAAGGGGAAGGGGGGAAAAGGGCAGGTCGCGCGTGGACCGGACTTTCCGGTATATCTCGACCCCGAGAGCAGGTACGCGTACACGCACACGCACAGGCGCACACGTGTTCCTCCGCTAGCACTAATTTCATAGTGTTCGCGACGTGTTCGGAATTAAACGGCTCTCGTCTCCGCGAAAAGACGGGTGCTGCTTGGGCCCGAGAGTTCGGGCCCGGTCAAGTGTCAAAGAACACTCGCCACACTTCGCGGATGTCCGTCCGCGCACGGTCCTCCTGGCTACTCCACCCTCCTCCACCGGAGCGCGATTCTCGGAATCGAGACTGCTCTCCTTCTTGGTAAAAGCGACAAAAAGCGACTCTCTCTCTCTCTCTCTCTATCTGCGCCGGACATCCTCGCGGTGCGGGAAAAAGCCGATCGACCGCCACGATTTCCCGCGAATTTTTCGCGGGGAATTTCACGAGACGCCCTGTCGCTGCTAATTACCGAGGGGAAACGCGCGATTCTCCGCGAACGAGGCTTTCGAGAAAATATTAAACGGGAGAGCGCTGTTCGCCGAAAGGGTTAATACGCTTTTTGCCAAGTCGGTAATTGGCTCAGAAAAGCGTAATTGGAGTAAATGAATATTTATCTGGCGGTTCGTGACCACCGATTCGTTTAGTGCCAAGTGTTTTTTTCTCGCAGCCCAGCTATTCCACTTTCGAACGAGCCAGGTCAGGCATCCGCCCACGTTAACCTGCGTGTGCACCTGATTGCCGTACAGTTGGCTGGCTGGTTGGCTGGTTGGCTGGCTGGCTGGCTGGCTGGCTGCATCGCTCTAACGTTACCGTTCCTCGTATATCACTTTACTACATCCACGCGTAGTTAGCACGCACCGTGCGATTCCGCACAATTAAGGCGCATAATGAAAGTTTAAAGCGCCACGGAAAAAAGCATAAATCAGTTTTTACGTCGGGCCTATCGTGCGCGATAATCTCGTTGATCGGTCGTTTCGTGCATTGCGCTGCCCACTTTCGTTCGTAGTGCGCGCACTGCGCAGGCACGGCAACCAGGTGGTGGGCAGAGGCAGGCACCTCTCATGCTTTCTTGATTTTCAGGTCGCCGCCTAGTCCATCCTTCGCAGCCCAAATCGCCTCCTCACCTATTTGTTTCCTCGTGCAATAAGCAACGAGCTGCCGCTCTCCTCCGCAATTCCGTTCAATTCCGTTTAACGGAAGTCGGACTGTGGAGAGCCGCTGCTGCTGCTGCTGATTTTCAAGCTCCCCTGCCTGCCTCGCAACCCAGTTCTGCTCGGCTAGCGGGAAATCAGTGTTTAACGCATCTTTCACGATTTTTCCGGCTTATCTAGATCGTCGCTTCGTTAGCCTCTGCAAACAATGCCCGGGGAATCGCTGAATCGCTGAATCGCTGAATCGCTGAATAAAACAGATTCTCGAGCACAGCGCACTTTTGCAAGCGATAATTAAGGTCTACCGCGTAGCTCCGCGTGGTGTGGAGAACTCTGCGCGACTCTCCTCTCCTCGCGCGCAAATTCAAAATGACATCTGCCCATCGTCCGATAGCCACGCGGCAGAGTCCAACCGAACGCGCACGCGCGCGCGCGCGCAGTCTTAATCGCTGGTCAAGTCTTAATCGGCGGATTAATTATTTATGAGGCGTGTTTCATTCGTTCATTCATTAAAGCCAACCCGAGATCATTATGACGTGATAATGTCTTAATTAACGACGTTTAATGAATCCCTATCGCGCGATCGTTTGGCTTTATAATGCGAACAGCCGGTCTGCGGCCTCTAAACGACGAATTAACCCGCAGTTAATAAAGCAGCCGAAGAAGTACTCGCGACACTGGATTATCTTACGTCGACCGGAAGTTTAACCGTGCTCACGATTTCTCCACGGTCGCGCGATAGATTCCCTTTCGATGTGATTTCCACGCTTGATCCACTCTCGTGGCAGGACAATTAAGAATGGTGGACGCTCTAATAAAACGATGATAATTCCTCATCTCCCCCCTCTCTCTCTCTCTTTCTCTTGGAACTTTGCCGATACCTTTCGTCTTGACGTTCTCCAGCGTTAAGGCATTAAGGATCGTGCCTCGTAAATTTCGATTACGACACACTACCGTAAAATCATTGCGGAGCGCACTCCGCCGTCGAGCTGTCAATCCAAATGACTTATCGGACTGGATCTTGTTAATCCGCGACGATGCTCCGAGTGATCCCGAATTGCCTATCGATCAGGCGGACATTATTTGTCCCGCCGGTCCCCTATCGTCGGCTTAGTTAATAGTGCCATTAAGTAAATTTAAACGACCATTAAAAATACTTACACGCTTCCGAAGAGTAAACTAAACTATTGCTCTCGTGGCGTCATTAAAACTCCTGTAGTTGTTCCCGTGTCTACTCGCGTTTGCCACAGGAATCTTCCTCGAAGGAAGCAAAGCAGCAACAGAGGAGAACTACGAGTATACCAGAGTACAGCTCTAGCGTGCTCGTGTCCCCGTTTAGGCGTCCCTCGCCTTTAAGGATGCGTGTACTTTAATTGAGCATCGCAGGAGGGTGGAGGTAGAAGAGGTTGTCGCGCGCGCCATTTCTTTTCCGCAGAAGCCACTCCCGGTGGTGGTGGTGATGGTGGTGGTGATGCGAGAGGAGAACTCGCCCTATCGATTCGTGACGAGTCAATGAAAGTTGATTTTCAGTATTTATCTCAATGAGGGTTAATAAGTGTTGACTTACGGAAGTATCGGGCTTCGAGAGTGTTCATCTCGTGCGCTCCGCGCTCTCCCGCCGATAATTCTATTATGTACGGCTTAATGTACAATTAACCGATCACTTAGGGCCTGACGTTGCGCCGAGTCACGATGTCTTATTAAGGCTCTACCAGCAACGGCAACAGCAGCAGCAGCAGCAGCAGAACGGGCAGCATAGCTGCTGCCTTTGCCGAGCACGCACGGTGGCGAGCAATCGTGCCGCGCAACCGGAGCAACCTAAACAACCGGAACGTCGGACACGAGGCGGACGAAGAGAAGGCAAAGAGTGAGAGGACAGAGAGAGAGAGAGAGAGAGAGAGAGATGACCAGACAAGCACTCGCATTAGTGCGGAGACTCGTTCCAGTTTAACTACCGCGGCTAAATCTTCGCAGAGTTCCTGCAAAACAACGCTCAAAAACTTTGCCACGAAATATCAGGCGTTTTCTCAAAGTCTCTTACGCAACGACGAAAACAGGAAACGATTCCATTTCTCGATCGGGTCCGTCCACCTCCCGAATCTCTACGAATCTCTGTTAAAAGTTATTTTTCGACTTGTACACTGATAAGCTCAAATTCCAAGACACGTGCGACTGTGAATATCAATTAGCTCGTGGAATTGGCCAGGAACGAGTTGTTTGCTTAAAAATCTAGTGCTGGAAGTAGTCGTGTAACGTAGCTTCTTATTCTTTTTCTTTTTCTTTTCCTACTGCTGCTGCTGCTGCTTCGCATTCTCCTTCCTCTTTATTTTTATCGTTAAATTAACGCGTAATTCTTCCTTAATTGAATTTTAACGAGTCTTTTGTCGTATGGGGAAAATGTCAAAGTTGGCAAAAGCTCCGCGGCAACATCACACACGAATACTCTTGAGGGAAATTATCGAAATTCCAACACGCTTTTTCGAGTTGGCGCGGCCGAGCGAATGTTCGTGAAGCGATGTTTAGCAATTAGTTCGGTGGCTTTGGTAAAACTACAATTCGCAAAGTGAAATACACTGATTAGCGATGCAGCGTGAAATTACGATACGCTTACTACTACTTTTTTTCTTTCTTTTTTTTTTTTTTTTTTTCACTTTGCCATGCCGCATTGTTTTAGACGCGAAACACGTGGCTTTTATAGCTCTCCGGATAGACTCCTAATGATTACCTAACATCTCCGATCTAACGGCTTTCTAGAAATACGGCTAAGCGCGTGTATTAATTTCTACCTCGTTTCAATGAAAGCAGCCATCGTTTGAATAATTAATTTCGTCGGATCTATCTGTCGTCAAATTGAAATTCTAACAGATTGAAAAGTCATGATTTATGGATTATGTCTTAATGAGAGAGGAGTTGTTTCTCTCCCTCCTCTCTTCTCCCTGTTCCCGTCGATTCAGATTCGGCGGCTCCAAAAGTCCAAAAGTGGAAGCCAGGTTTCCGAGCGGAAAACGCGAGAATGGAGAGATCGAGCAATTTCAGAGAACTCTATAAAGTTCCTTCGGCGCGATCCTTCGGTTCCTTGTCCCACGATCCGATCCCTCGAGTACAGCTCCCTTCCCTCACACCCCTCGCCCTCTCTTCACCTGATTGTGAGACACACAGCAGAGTCCTCCTACCCTCTCTTTCTCTCTGGCAGAGTCTCGTCCTTAACGGATCCCACCGATGATATTTCAGTGTTAATTGCGCCGGATATCTACAGTTCTCGAGCCCGACCGACTTCTAATCTTGGGTTCATTAAGGCTCCGCCGAACATCCAACTATTTTCAGATCGGGAGGCACGAACGCGCCACCCTGCAACGCGTTCGACGGAGAAAAAGCCCGAGGCCCGAGGCCCGAGAATCGAGAGAGTCGCCGCCGACCAACAAAGAGGGACGACGAGGGTGTTGAAAAAAAGATAAGAGCAGGAGGATAAGCGCGCGGAGGACTGGTGAGAAACAGAGGGAGAAAAGGTGAATGACGATCCTGCCGTGGAAAAAAGAAGCCGCGTGCGTGTTTATACGCAAGGATTCGTCCAATCGGAGAAAAAGAGAGCGACGGGACTGGCCGGGGCTCAACCGAGCATGTACTCGCGCGTCTACGTGTGTCCTATACGTGTGGGGAGGCGAAGCGGTCGCAGGGGGAACGGACTCGACGACCATCCCCGATTTCCATTTTAATTGAACTCAACGCAACATCATACTTAATGCCAGAAACGCGTCAGAAGCTCCAATTAAACGGCGACGCCATTTCACTTTATCTCGCTGTACATTCGTCCTGATTGCCGAGCGATCGTCGCTGGGCGGCCATCGATTATTCTCTGGAATTTCTCCAAGAAATTCAAAGTGGTCCCCATTCGAGTGCGAGCGCGAGATCGCGAGCCTCGATTTATTTATCTGCTCCCGGCATGCGGATCGGGGAAGAAGCTCTGCCGCCGAATCACGCCGAGTTTATGCTCACGGGAACTCTAAATGACTCTTTAACGATCCTGCTGATAATTTTTCTGTCAAAACATTTCCGAAATATTATCTCTCCCTGTAACTTGGAATGGCCGCCGTTACTCGAGATCGAAAATATCGGCGGCGGCGGCGGTGGCGGCGATGGCGCGTCCATTTTCCACGGGCCGACTCTGCCTTTTAATTTTATGGCGAGCGATATTGCGCGGGATATCAACTTTTCATAATAATACGGGAGGGAGAGCCCTCCTCCACTACCACTTCTCCAAGGAGGTTTCTCTCCACTCGAACAACTCGAAATTCCCCTAATAGGCGCATTGCTAGATTTTACACCACGGCCAATTGCCATGAATACTAATGCGCCATCGCCGTTTACACGGACAATTTCCACCGGTTGATATCATCTTCGGAACGAGACTTACGATTTTCTGGATTTCTCCTCTCGTACGCGCACGCGCGCGCGCTTCGTAAGTGACGATTAAGCGATTATCGCTACATAACAATTAGAGGCGAAGGAGAAGTAACGCGCGCGAGTCAATCGAGATAAGCAAAGGCGTAGGATGAAGGCAAAGAGTTTATTAATTTCCCCGATTTCCCCCGTGACAAGGATAATCCTGCAATAGCGAGCTACTGTCGTTGCTGTCGATATTCTTGCTTATCGGGGAAAGGGAGCAAGCAACAAAGATGAGGAGGAGTGGCAAACTTTAAAAAAGAAAAGAGAGGGAGAATTTTTTGATTACGCCGCGACCGTCGCGGAATGAATAAAGAAACAGGCAAGAGGCAAGAGGCAAGAGGCAAGAGGCAAAGGTAGGCAAACGGGCAGGGAGCGGCGATGGTTGTTGGCAAGGAGGAGGATGACGACGGTAGTGGCAGAAATACCGAGGCCGCCCTGCACGCGCGCTCGCCGCGAACAGCTTGATTTATTGACAGGAAAATCTAGTCGGCGCAGTCAGGCTCGGTTCGGCTTGCTTTACCGCGCGTCTCCTGCGCGCGATGTCCTTCGCTCGGCTATTTACGAGATCCCTGGCAGGAGACGCCTGGACTGCTGCGAGGAGAACCCCGGAGAACCGCCGGGACCTAAACCATCGCATTGTCTAGCGCTCGCTCAAAAATTCGAATCACCTCGAAAACTCCTGGATCCGAGAGCGCAACGGGAGACAAGAGAACGCTTTCATTAATTCCAGGGAGTAATCGAGCAGTGGAGAGTTGGCGCTAACAAAGAGCAGCAGCAGCAGCAGCCAGCTTAAGGTAAGGCCAACTGGCTACCACAGTCGTAGCTGAAGTGTCAAACGGGGTCATCCTCGTACCGGGGGGTTGACAAGCAGCCGGAATTTGCAGCACGTTTCCGGCCAATGTTCTCCGCGACGCGTTGACTGTCACGGGTCAAAGGTACTGGGAAGTCATCGGGTGTCATCTCGGAGAAAGAGGGAGAGGGAAACGCGATATATGCGCGTCTTTGTCGTCGTCGCCATTGGTCGAGTTGCGCTCATTAGACGATTGTGTTGCCGTCGTGTACGCGAAAGAATAAAGTCGGACCCGAAACACAAATACAATTTCCTTAATTTAATTCCTCATAATCCGATTAAGGTGACCATTAGCGAGCGCTGGGTTCCTTCCGATGAATGTCCGGCGCGGGTTCCACGGCTGCTAATGGATTTTTCAGATTGAGACGGAGCTGCTCGCATGCCGCAGTCCGATAAGCGCAAACTGCGCCCGAGATAGTTTACTCGCCAGACGAACGGATAGCCAAACGGATCGTTCCCACTGCCGCCATCGTCACCGTCGGTACCGTTCAGGCCCATTAAGGTGGCAGGAAGCGCTCGAGCGTCCCTCAAGTCCCCAAAATAAAACGGAGTCGCAAATCAGCCGAATGGAGTGAAACGATTGAGTGGTCCAGTCGCCCTTGTCAGCTTTCAATTAAAATGTCTCGAAGACCCGCGTCTGGGAACGATATCGATAAGCGAAGCTCGTCGCCCTCGAAGGACTCAAGGACCCGTCGAGAGTATCTTTTCTTGCGTCGTGGCGAATGCGTAGCGGAGAGTGCGGGTATCGAGAGTTCCCCCGGAACGCGGGGGACACCTTCGAGTCTTAGAATGGAAAGGGGCAATTACTCCTCCGAGAGCATCCGGCGCAGATTGGCGAATGTTTTGGAGTCGGGCGGGAGAGTAGAAGGTTAGGGGGGAGGGGGAGAGAGGTTAAGGGCAAGGAAGGGCAAGGTAAGGCAATGCGAAGCAAGAGTCGCATCAGAGAGAAGAACGCCGCCGCAGGCTACCGGTGTTGGGCATCCACAGGGTCGGCGTGTACGTTCCTGGCATCCTCCTGGTTGATCTGTCGGCGAGTGTAGGGTCCGACCGAGGACGCGGATCGCCGGGCCCCGAATCCCTCTTCGTTCAGCCCCCGTCGCGGCCACGACGAGGCCATTGAGATGCGGAGAGCGTGGTGCTACCGTGCGATGGTCCCGATATCGCCTAATGGACCGTCCCCGCCCCTTTCCCTTCGCTCACGATCCTCACCACCGATTTCTCTTCTCCGCCTCCCAGCAACTTATCCTCTCCCACCCCCCCTTTCCACCTTCGCCTCCTCCTCCTCCTCCTCCTCCTCCTCGTCGTACCAGAACGCCCTACTATCTTTTTGCCCCCCTCTCTCCCCTTTTTTCTCTTTTCTCCTTTTGTTCCTCCAAACCTTTCCGCTCGATCCTTTTTACACCTTTCTTGCTCGACTTTGTACCATAATACGTCTGGCCTGCTCTCCTGCTCTACTTCTCCACGGTGCGCCTCTCCCTCCCCCTCGAGTCTATTCGCCGAGCTAAAATCGGCCAGGAGTCAAGAACCGATGATCCAGCCTGCAAACCACGCTCGCGTGACTCTCGTTTCAAATTTCCACCCTGAATGATAAAGAAGATGGGACATTGCGATGGCGACTCTCGGCCGGGAAACTATCTGTTTCTCGAAGAAACGGGTTGTGGAAGTGGCGCTAATTCGTAGATTGGGGCGATCGACCGATCTTCCGAAAGTCGCTTTCGAGCAATCGGACGCGCCGCTGCATTATTGCGTCCGGCTGGAAACAAAACTTAACGACTGCATGATCCCATCGCGCCGTCGACCACGGCGGGAAATGGAGAACGAGAAAAAGAAGAAGAAGAGAGAGAGAGGGGGGGGGGGGGTAGAGAGAAGAGCAAAGTGTCTACGCACCGTGCGTTTTATGCTCGTACGCGCATCCGCACGAAGCTGCACACGGTAGCACAGCTATAACCGCGTCGCGGCATCATTTATATTTACGAGACACCGCAAAGCCAAGCCCAGCCGCATTGTTACTGCCCAAGGGCCTTATAGTCGCCGTCTGAGCCTTATAGGGCCGCGCTCTGTGCCTCTTCCCTAGCGGACGCTTCCGTCCCACGGAACACCTCCAAACTATCGTTCCTACTACTCTCTCCTATCTTCCCTATCGAGGAAATTCCGCGAATTCATCCCCGGCCGATTCGCTAGATCGCAACGACCGATGGGACTCATTGCGTTCGGCGCGTGCAAATTTCAACGAGAGCTTTTCTCACGGTTAAACAATAATCATCCTCTCGATCGAGCTTATCAAGCTGCGCCTAGTCCTTTTCTCAAAGCGTCAAGATGGACAGCACTCTGCCTGCGGACAGCGATAACGCGGGCGGAGTCGGTCGGTCCGATCCAACTCGATCGAATTTACTACCTGGAGGAACCTCCGGACAATGGCCGGAGGACACTGCGCATAATCGGCTTAAAACCTTCTCCAATGGTAGGTGGGGGGGGGGGGGAGCCGCCTCCAGTTGTTTTCGACGTTTCGATTATAAAACGCGCGATCCCTCGAGCCGCGAAGGGCCATCCCCGTGGATTAGTTCCGTTTCCTTAGAAAATGCGAAAGAAGGTGGTGCGCGGCAGCTAAAATGTCTTTGCTTAACTGGAGCGTGTAAGCTGCGCGGAATATTTTCTCCTGGCACTTTGCTCGCGCTCGTAATGGGCGCAGCGACCTGCTTGCGAGCAAAGATCGCAGCTACCGACTTGATCGATCGAATGATACACGGAGATACGCGAGCGCGCTACAACCCCGAGGACGGGAGTATAATTAAGTTAAGACGCCGTCCCGAATGGGGCCCCACGAATGCCCTATAACCGCGAAGAATTTTTGCCACGCCGATCTTGAGATTCCACAGCTCATATCTTCTCGGCACGCCAAGGCCTTCCTTTTTTACCAGCCGCACCTGCCTCCGTAAAACATGCAAACGCGACAGAACGTCAATTTTACATCGCGTCATTATCCACCCGATATTACTCGCGTTCCATAAAAAAAAAAAAAAAAAAAAAAAGAGGGAGGAAAAAAAAAGAAACTTCTCTCCGCGTACAAAACGCTATCGTTTAATTTCCTTTTAAGATAATTCGCGTCGTCGAGGCAGGTGAAAAATTGGTGAACGCGTCCGAGCTGTGTTAGCGCAAGTGAGACACAGTCGCGCAGAGTATTCGGAGGGTGAGTTCAGGGTTTGGGCCCGAGAGCTCCGAGGACCCGGTCGACGGAAAATGTCCCGGTGGCGCGGGTAACTCGTCCCCGATACTATCGAGTGTCCCCCTTGAGCACCGATCACCGGTTTGGCGCATTAATGCGTTCGCGCTAACAAGACACGCGCGTCTTCCTCTCGTGGGACCAAGTTTCGCGCGGAGCAGCGGTCCTTCGGGTCAGTCGTTGATTCTTGTCACGGCTTCATTGTTTGTCGCGACGGTAATGACAATGTCGTCGGCGAGTCGCCGGGAGAAAAGGATGGCAGGTTGTTGTTGGTGGTGGTGGTGGTAGCGTTTTATTAGCAAATGTAACACAACGGCGTAGGCTCGTAATGCTGTTCCGGAGAGAGAGCGAGCCTATAAAAAGCGCCTACGTTTCTAGCGGCGTCTGGCTGTCTCCGCAGGGGCGGGAAGGGGGTGGCAAGGAAGCGTGGAAGGAAGAGGGAAAGAAGAGGCAGCAGGGGCGAGAGATTTACCGCGGCCCAGCGGTTCGTGCCAATCAGGCACGACGCGGTGGATCGCCGTGGAAGATATTTCACAGTTATGGCCAGATAAACCACAACCTTAGCGTCGTACGTAGCGCCGTTTGGGGAATAGAACGCATCAATGATGCAAGCTTCGACCGCTCGGCATCGAACACGCGTTTGTCTTCCTTACGGAAGTTTATAGTCGCGCCTATCTCCTACGAGTCCGTCCGTATATTATCTCGATGCTACGCCACGACCCCCTTTTCACCCTCCTCAGCCTCTTCACCCTTTTTGCCAATGCTTAATTTCTCAGCAGAATCAAGGAGAGGTCAATCTTCCTCGGCCAAATTTTTTCGACGATTCTCCAATCTTCCCCACGGAAGAGCGGGGAGGGGGAGCGGGTGCTAAAGAGAGAAACGAAAGTTTCGGTAGACCACGTGATTTCAGCAGACGAGGGTAAGGCAAAAGCACCGAGTGTAAAGACATCGGCGTGTACTCTCAAGGGCTGCAAAGGGGTCCTCTCTCTCTCTCTCTTCTCGTGGCTGCAAGCGAAGCCACAAGGGCTGCGCTTTTTGCTGATCAGCCTGCTGAATCTCCGGGCTCTCTCCTGATAGGGTCGTTGCTGATCGTGGAAAAAGAGAGGGGTGTGTGTGTGGAGCGAGAGGGGCGCGAAGGGAAGGGAGGAACACGACGAGTTTTAAACCGCAACTCGATATCTGTTCGCTTCTGGACCGTAACCAAACCCCTACGCGACTGCCTCCAGGGACTCCGTGCGAAATAAGAGGGGTGGCGGCACGAGAGGGTGCGTGCGCCTCGCAAAAATTGGAAAAGCAAAACTTGATGCTTCGTACTGACGTGGCTAAAATCTACCGCGAAGGAGTATCCGAATCACGCTTCCCTCCTTTTAAACCATTTCACAGATTGTTGTTCTCACGGAGAACCGATTGGATTTTCGGGAGAGATCCGTCACGGGCTCTAGCCAGAGAGTCCTCGCACTCGCTTCGTTGTCGCGCTTCTTCGCGGCGAAAGAAGAAGAAACGTGCCGTGCGAGGAAGAGGTTGAAGCGCCAGTCGCTGTGGCAGTGGCGGTGGGTGTCGGTGTCGATGTCGGTGCCTCGGTGTCGATGTCGGGCGATAAGTTGTTCGGCGTGTCGATGCCTCGTGCCATAAATCGCGACTGCTGGAAGTCACTTGGTGGAAAGCAGTGCGGCCACGAGCGGAACGTGACGCTCTAGGAAGCGGGGATAAGAAATCACCGTAGAAAATATATAAAATTCCATCAATTCGCGGTAGCGTGAAGCAGTTGGCACAGCTTTTTCCGGGAACGTGTTGCCCCGAAACAAGAGAGAACTCTGGAAAAAATAGGAAATATCGAGGGAGCGAGATGGACGCGCGAGATTCGCCTTATGTGTTTGGGGTTTCAGGCCTTATTAATGATTGATAGGGGGATATCGACATTTCCCCTCTGATGCGACTGAGATATATGTACGCGCACACATATATAGACACACGTACTTTTATATAGGAAATGGTACACGCGCACCACCTAACCAGTTCTATAAGCGGGGTATACGCCTTCGCACGTGACACAATAAAAGCGCGTTGTATCGATGGCTTATTGGAAGACTTTTTATCGATTTCGATAACTTTCGTTGGCTTTTCAGGGTGGCACGCGATCGATCGGAACTTTATATAAATCGCACGGGCGTTCCTCCTATCGGGGTCGACGTTGTTTTGCCAACAGATTAGCCGGAGACCGAGCAAACGGTTGTCAAAGATGAATCGCGTGCACCGATATGCCGATGATAACCCTGCGCGATAAGTGCGTTTATTTATTTCTCTTTGCGGATGAACGCCACACGGTGGCTCCCGTATCAGCAGCGGAGGGCGAGGATGGGGGGGGGGGGCAAAACGATTGATTTCCTCGTGGACCTTCCCAGGACACAGGGCAAGAAGCTGCTGGGAGCGAGAAGGGGAAGCGAGGAAGCGAGGAAACGTTTGCCTCCAATTATTGGGATTAACTAAATTCAATTATTACACTGGAGGGGATAATAATTTTTCTTGCGCAAACAGAGAGAGAGAGAGAGAAAGGAGTTGCAGAAAGAAACTCCAGGGATAAAGGAAAGCAGAGGCGAATCGCGTAGGTGAGTGCGGGCCACGTGAATCCCCCAGGGTAGCATTAATCCCACCCTTAGCGTCCTCGCTCTGCTTACCCAGAGCTAGACAACGGAGAGGAAGAGCAATCATATTTCCTGCCCCAGAGGCGCGATACGTGTCAATGCGAATCAGGCTTAGTGATCTAATGTGGATTCCGATAGCGTCTGATTTACTTGAGCCCCAACCCGAGCCAACCGCCTCCCTTGTTTTCGGATTTCCTCCCGTCTGCTCGAGATTTCAGAAATCTCGCCACACCTCCTCCCGTAGGATACGGAGAGGCAAAGAGGAGAGCTCTGCTGCGCTCTCCGGTACTACTCCCCGGCGGTGTTCTGCCACCACCACCACCTCCGAAATGGCACATCGACTTTACGCGGCGCTTTATACGGACCGCGGAGTGCGACCGATTGAATTTTATGATCTATCGGTTCCCGGCATAAAACTTTAGAACTCCATGAGAATAAATCCACGTCCTGTACATGTGTCTCGATATTATATCGCGGGGATGTTAAGTTTATCTCCCGCATTAGCATACACACAGCCTCGCAGCTGGTGCCTGCCGATTTCAGAGTCAAATCTGACTGACTGATAAATGCGATTAAAGAATATTTACGAGCACGCAAATGTTTCGCCAGTCCATTCTTTTGGCGGCTACGCCAATTTCACGCTTAGGGAATAGAGCGGCGATGTATCTTTATTCGGTCGTCCTACCACGCGGAATTCCCATGCTAAATCATCAGAGTTCCAATCAATCGAGTTCCGATGAATTTTTCCGAGACTGGGAAGTTTCTTACGCGATACACAGCAAACAGTTTAGCGCAAGATCATCGGATCGTTGTTGCGTCTCTTCTCCCTCTGTACAAGGAGTAAACTAATTATAACGTGTTGTCTCAGTGAGGAGGAGAAAGACGACGACGACGACGACGACGATGACGTCGAAGGGGAGGCTCTCGCGTATTTAGCCCCGAGTACGTGGGGAGTACGAGGGAGTACGAGGAAGCCCACGGTCGGGGACAGGAAACGACATAAGGATTTGGAAAGGTGGAAAATCCCCTGCGACTCGTCGGACTGCGCGAGGCCATCAGACCGGTCGTCGTCACGATGGCCGGAAATTCGCAGCGAGTTTTTTCCTCATCCCCGCACCCACCCCAACCCCTGCAACCACCGCCGCCCCTACCCACGCGACCCTCTCTCCTCAAAGGACCTTTCTCCTCTCGTTTCTACTCTCGTCACGTATGTAGCGAGAAAAATTGCAGCCGAGCGCTTTACCCGGTTCGCGTTCTGCACGCTCGCCTCCCCCGTTTTTCTCTTTCTCCACTCCCGAGCGCAGCCCTGCTCTGCCTTGCCCGATGTCGAACCTTCCGGCCGATCGATGCTTTGAAAACGACAAAAATGGCCGAGTACTTGGATTTTAGAAACCATGGACTGTGACGCGATAATCGAGCACTAAGAAAATGGCCGATGCGCGAGAGGGGAGGAACTCGACAGCGACGAAGTGTTTAATTATTTGTACGATTTGCCGTGTGGGTTTTTTGCTTTTGCGGGAGAGAAAGAAACAAAAAGTCGAAGCGGCAGTGGCAGTGGCGGAGACGCGGTGATATTGGAATAAATTCAAATTTCCCGGAACGTCCGCGACAATCCCGCAGGAAATCGAGCGTATCCAGTCGGGACGGAGCGATGGGAATCGTGGGCCACTCGTTCTCCTCCCCACTGGGGATGCTTTCCATTGGTGGTGGTGGTGGTGCTGCTGCTGCTGCTGGTGATGCTTCTCCGTCGCTGCCACTGATGCTATTGGGGAAATCGCTCTTATTTCGAGCCTCGCGCAGACTACGCGAATCTTCCGCTTTTGATTGTCCTCGATTACTCGCGGTGTAAGTGCACGTCAGGGGCGAACTTGACTCGCGTCAGCACTCTTGAAATGTTTGCGAACCCACCACCAGACGATGGGGTGCCGCGCGCACCGTGTCGTGCCCTTCGTCTTCCGAATATAATTAACTCTCGCGCCACTCCTCTCCTTTTATTGAATCGCCCACGGAGAAAAGCAGCCGCCACCGCGGCTCCACATTCCAACAACGCGGGAATTTTTGAAAAATTCGCAACGATTCATCTCGCCGCGTTCCTCCACCCTCCCCCGCGCTCTTATATAACATTATTATCTTACGCAACATCTGATTGTGCGGCGTAACCTCATATTTTGAGAATGAAAAGATTACGATGCTAATGCAAACTATAATATTCCTAAAGCATCTTCCCACGTAGCGTTAATTAAATACTAATTAATTACCGCAAATTTTAAAATCACTCTTCAACGATCGATAAAGTCTCTCGTAGCCACGTGAAAATGAAACGAGTAATTTTCCAATATTCATCGAGTTCCACATTAGCGCGCATTTCAAATGCCAACTAACCACTTTCTTACGTCACAGGCTCGTCGAAGAAACAATCACTGTGCATTACCGCAAGCTGATAATCGTAGTTTCATTACGAGTGTCCCCCCGGCCAGATTCCCCCCTCCCTCTCTCGATCTTACTCGACCAAGCGTACAATTTTTCCTTCCGTGATTCACACACGAGCATTTTAAAGCGGATTGCCTTTTCTCTCCTGCTGCAGCTGCTGTTTCTGTTTCTGCTTCTGCTTCTAGAGGGTCGCGCGTTCCCGTGACATACAGAGAGACGCGTTCACGGTGCGCTAATAATTCAATTATGCCAGGGGACGCGCGCGCGCGCGCGCGCACGATGAGAGCAATGAGACGGCGATCTGCCCGTTCGTGTCTCTCCTCGAGCCGAGGCTAATTAACCTCACTCTTCGAGAGACTTGACCCGCTGACACACTGCTTCTGATGACCCGCGGAACGAGCTACTTAATCAACGATGATAGGCAAAGTAGGAAGAGTCGTGCTGCACGCAGCCCGTGGTGTGCCTCCGAAATAAGATGTCGCTACCGATAAACTCCGAGATACGGCTCTCGTTGCAGAGTCCTGGACCCTCGCATCGAAACAACGCGTTTCCCGCAGGAATGGCAGGAAGAGAGAGAGAGAGAGAGAGAGAGAGAGAGAGAGAGAGAGAGAGAGAGCGTCGAAGAACGCGACGAAATGAAGGGAGAAGTTGCGCAACAAGATCAGTGGATTCTTACGGGCACATTTCTCTACGCGCACGTTTTACGCGCGCACAATGGCTAGAGAAGTTGGCGGGCGGCTAATGAGTCACGGATGCGTGAATAATCCGAGGAAGATCTAGGAGCTCTCTGCTAGATTCCAACGATCCTCTCTCGATAATCCGTGGCTCGAACGCGAGTTGAGAGTTTTTCTCGCGCGATAAAGAGAGTCGAGGTGAAAAATCGAGAGAAAAAGTGTAAAATCGATGTTTCGGGCTTGGCGCGCGATTGCCAGTTGCGTTTGCTCTGCCAATGCCGTTGCTCGTTGCGTTTCTTGTTTCGTTCGGTAGTAAAGTAGAGGAGATACCGTCTGTGCCGAGAAGGCGGAAGTGACGCTAACTTGAGAGCGGTGCGATGCTTTTTCGAGCAATCTCCGACTAGATCCCGATTCCCGGGTATACTCGCGAAGGAAGTGGCGCGTGGACTTGTTGGGCAGACCTTTATGTAACCGACACTACGTGTTTTTTTCTCCAAGAGTTTCCATCGGGAAGCCGAGCTGCCAAGGGAAGACACGCGCATCCTGCGTACATCGTGACGACACGCGCTCGTGCTTCTTCTCCTTTCGCGTGTACCACACAGTCCTTTCCTTCTTCCCTTTCTTCCCCCTCCACCTCCTTCTCGTACCTGACTATTCTTTCATCTTCGATGCGCCGTTGGCCTTCGGCCATCCATCCGAGTTCCTAAATAACTTATGGACTGCTATCCTCCGTATTTAACATTCGTCTCACACTTTCGAGTGAACTTTAGTCAAGGGACCCACCAGCAAAGTTCAACCTTTCACCTTGTCTGTTAATCTCGCAACTCCATCAGGATCTCTCCGCGCGAGGGTGTACGCGAGTGTATCTTTAACTAATCAATTACCGGACTCTTCGTCCTCCAGCGAATAATTTCGCGTCGCAAAGAGCAAGTTACGAGATGAGAGAGAGAGAGAGAGAGAGAGAGAAGGAAAAGAGAGTGGATCTCTTTGATTTTATCAGAGACTCGGAAACTCCTCCACATCGTCCACCAGGATAATAATTGTTCCTGGCGAGCTCTCGCGGTTGTCGTGCGGCTGTCGATGGAAGCTCACGCGTGTACGTCTGGTATGCAAATATCGAGTTGGCCGTCCGTCACCTTAAGATCCCGAGCGCGGACACCGTTAGCGGACGCGTAAGCTGCTCGCTTTGCGTGCACGTATCGCGCGAGGTTCGCCACGTGACACCAGTTTGCGTCTTACCTCACAATTCTTCCACTTTGCGTACATACGATTCTCGATTTGCTCGAGAGTCGCGCGGACCGGCCATATCGGGCTGCCCGATCGCACGAGATGTCCGCTTATGTTATTCGAGCTAACAGCGATTACGATCTCCTTGCAAACTTGAAGCCGGTCTCGTTTTTACCGCCTCTATTCAACATTTCCAGAGACCTCTCCAGAGGTCCGTACCCCGCTCTCTCTCTCTCTCTCTCTCTCTCTCCTGCTAATGTCGCTCGCTTTACATCCAGTTTCGGAGCAACCGCCGCAAAAATTAACACCGGAAGCTCCGTCAGGCAGCGATCTCGCGCAGCAAGTCGACACAACCGATTTTTCCCTCTTCCCTCTCACCCTCCTCGACTCACGATCGCGTTCTCTGTCGTTTTATGCGCGCAGCGATTTATCATTGTATCGCAACAACGCGACTGCCCCGTTTCGGGCGATCCCGACCGGATCGTTTAGCCGTAGGTCAAAAGTCACTCGCAATAATAGCGATTAGCGATTTCGCCAACGACACTTTCAGGCACTTACTTTTTTCCTCGCGTTTCCTCATCGGCCATCGCCGCATTGCAATTTACCAAACGAATCTCGGGCCAAGCGAACAAGCGAACAATCGAGCCAAAGTTTATTAATGCGAACGAGCGAATCGGCGCGTGGCTATAATTAATCGGTCCTCTACACAATATTTCATTGCATTTGACGCGATTCTAATCGGCGAGCACTTGGAAATTTGCGTTTGCGCATTTCTTGGCGGCTTTGACGCGATAGAGCAAAGCCCCGTGGTGCAAGTGCTGGTGTCGCGTGCGATGTTTCATTTGACTGGACGATAGACAACGAGATTTCAGTGACTCTCAAGGTACGATCGCTGAGAAACTATGGCTCGCCACGCGAACGCGTCCATCTAATTCATTGTCGCTGTGGAGCTACACGAGAGAAAGGCATCGATTCACTTGTCTCCTGCTCGAAGATACATCGATTTTCTGCTCTTGGAAACGAATGAGCAAGTCGCGACTCACCAACCGTGAGATCTTCATTAATCAACACCGGTGGCATTTAAAACCGATAGTCCTCGAGAGCACTATTCCTCGAGCGCGCGCGCGCGTGATTCCAACTATTCCAACAAAATTGATAATGCATTACGATTCCAAGAATTTTATCTTCATTCATCGAAGCGTGTAAATCGCTAATTCTCCTTAATTTCTTGTCAGAGAGAATTGCATAGTGAACAAGTGGAGACGAGCGGAGGTGTGAGAAATCAAATTTCAGCCTCTTGCTATTTCCGCGGAACGGAGTAAACTCCGGGGCATGGAGAGGATGAAACGATCGGGGGAGAAAAAATCGCCAAGTCATGTTTTTTCCATTGTCCTTGCGCATTTCCGAACGACGGCTAAACTCAACGAGAGAGTATTGCGCAAAGGGATGAATGGGGGATCGAACGAGATCCTTAATATACAGCGTACAAGTGGAAGGGGGTGAGACACATTTAATATTGTAATTTAAAGCAAACTGGTAGGGTAATCTGATATTAGATAGAGCGCACGCCACTTCCTCCAAACTAAACCACAACCTATTTCCTTATCTCTTGAGAACCGATGCAAAGCACGGTAATCATAATTCCTGCGCTTTATTTACACCAATCATTTGAGATTTTCGCGCTTAATTAACACCTCAGTTTTATCAATATTAAAACGACTGCAAAATCGCGCATCGAGACGTCGGGAAACTTACGTATGCGCACCGTTGGCCACCGTGCAAGACGTCGTGTTCGAAACTCGCCATATCGAGACGCATCCTCGTCGCGAGCATGGCAAACGCAATTTGTAGTATCAGTTGGATCGCACTCGAGCCCGTTAGAAAAATCAGAGAGGAAAAATCGGCTTTATCGTCGAGGAAATCCTGATCGGTGAAAGAACGGTAGAATCGGTTTAACATCGAACCAGCACGGATCGGAGAGCAGAGAGGTATCGCAGTGTGGGTAGCCATGGTAGCGTAATGATCGTAAGTGAGAATCGATGGCATCTGTATGTAGGTTTGCGGAGCGCATGGCTAACGAGGAGTCGTCCAAGTTCATAGAACGATCCTGCCGGGTGATTAGCATCGCCGGGCAGACAAGCACAGAGCCCTGTGAAAGCAGTGCACAAGGTCGGCAACCGCCTACGCGACGGAGGTAGCGAGTTAGAGGGGGCGGACGGATAGCAGCACCCCCGGTCTGCCGTGCCGGGATGAGTGTTGCGCGTAGAACGTGGCATAAATATGTAAGAGCTACCCCCTTCGGGCCGTTGGCCCCGTTGTGCCCCCGCTGCCTCGCTCCCTGCTCCCTGCTCTCAGACCTTGCGCAACCCCCGTGAGAGTCGGCTGACGTCAGAGAGCCCACGTCACCGACTGCGTGCAACGTCAGTGATCGAAGTCAGCTGAACGGACCTTGCGGAACACACGAGAGAAGTGGCAAGCATCGTTGCAGTTGGTGTATCATCGCATATCCTGATGCCTGCCTGCCTGACTGCCTGACTGCCTGCCAGCCTACCTGTTTTGCCTGCCAGAGGCTTGCATGTATTCATGAGCAAGCCACCCAGTCTCGCTTTCCGCGAGTGTCAAGGTGCCACTGCCGTCCTGTAGCCCCCGGGAGGAAGACTCGAAAAGATTGCGGCGCGTCTCTCCGCTATCCGCTAAATGAACGAATTGCCCCCGGGCCCGGTGTCACTGCGACCAGACGTTCAGCTTCCAAAATCGTTATCTTCCATTTATCGAGATTGGTGCATCGGTGCATCGGTGCATCGGTGCATCAATCTCTCCCTCCCAACAAACCCCCGGGATAAAACCTGCCTCGTGACCGAGAGCATTCGAGGTTACCCCACCCGGGGATGGCGTCCAGATGACGTTGATTAGCATTCAAAGACACGTTTCTGTGGTATTAACAGAAATGGACCAAGATATCTCCCTCAGGATTGATCGTTCGAGGATGGAAAGTGGAGCCTGTCGGATGGTGGTGGGATCGGTCAACAGGTCTTTAGCCGGATCGTCAAGGGTTTCGTACCATCCGCTTGAATGAAACGGATGGTGGAAAGGAACAGGACGACGAGGCAAGGTGCTCATTGTGATGAAGCATGAGTCTGACCTAGTGGGGTAGTGGGGCAGGTCGCAGTGGATGATACATACATATTTATGTCGCGCAGCGCGTACCACCACCGGTGGTGGTGGCGGCGGCGGCGCCGCCATTCTAGCGCCGTGCCACCTTTCACCCCCGCCGCCACCACCGCTACCCTCCGCAGCCATCTTCCTCTTTCTCTTTCACGGCCGCTCTCGCACTACCCCTTGTGCCGCTCATGGCAGGCCAGCCAGGGTGCCATTGGCCTTCGCTCGCTCCGGGTTGCTAATCAGGCCGCGAAGGTGCGCATCCCGAGCACGCGCCGTTTCCACGTTGAACCCCGTGGAAAAGCACCACGAGACGATGCCACGTGAGACGAAAGCGTGAGATTCCCCGCGAAAGTGGAGCGTTCCCGGCGTCCCACACGCCCCGACGCCCCGACACCCCCCGACGTCCTAGCGCCGCGTCACGAACCAGGCCGAGCCCCTAAACTTTCCCCGCGTAGCCCAAATCGTTCCAAACCCAGAATCTCAAGCTGTGCGCTCCCTTTACTCCTCGCTCGCGCTAATCGATTTCCATCCGAATACTCGACGCGTCTACACCCGGGGACCCACGAAACTCGCATTACCGGCGTTGCATCTCCCGTGGCAAAATACTCGCGGAAGGCGCAATAGCAACAACAAATAACTCTCGCGATTCTCCTGGGGGAAGAGCTCGAAACCACCCACACATCCACACCCCCGATCAACCCCCCTGCGCGCCTCGGACTTTTGCCTAGTGAAATAATAAATAATGTTTGACGCGTTCTCGCTTTATTTCATTTGCTACGTACACGCGCTCGTCGTTCTTCTCTCGGTTAAAACGAACTTTGATGAATTTCAGCCGAACGAAGACAAAAAATAGTCGAGGACTCGAGGCTCCGGCTGGAAGACGCTCATTAGATACTCATTTAATTCACTCTCCACTCGGCATCTCGTAAATCTTCGCGCATACATATTCTTGCCGGCGTTTTTGTCTTCCGGAGTAATTGATCCTGGCTCGCGTCAGGGAAACGATTCGCAAGGACCTGTCGTCCTATTAATCGTCCGGTAATGGCGCCGGAGTGGGTATCGGGGACCAGGAGGCTCTGACATCGGGAACGGCAGCGGCAGCGGCAGCGGCAGCAGCAGCAGCACCAGCCAGGGGCCGGTCACGCGATCCCGATCGCGTTTCAAAAGCACGACGTGCAATTATAAGGAGAATGTGCCGGGAGCACGCACTTTCAGCTGGACGACGCGCGCGCCCCGGGACGATTCGCTCGAGAGAAGCAGCCCAAGATGACTCGAGCGGAATCGATCTCGCCTCGGGCCCAACCTGCACGACATCGCAGACTCCGGGGAGAATTCCTCGATCACTCGCAACGATCAATTTCAAATCGATTAAACATCCCCTCTTTTCAACCAACTGCTATCTAATTTCCCGATATCGGGAAATCGGCGGGGAGGGTTCGCCACCCCCGAAACCTCGCAGAATCATTCCCGCTGGTATATCACTTATCCTTCCAACCCCACCTTCCACCTTCCACCTTCCACCTTCCGCCCTCCGCCGTCTCCTACCATCGACACTGCGGAGTCTTGGAATATTTACCGAACGCTATTGGCCGAGAGAGGAGTTTTTCCTCTCAAACCCCTTCGTTGAAGATCATGGATGGGGAGAATCATCGAATATTGACACGAAGCTAAAACTCGCGACTTTCGCGATAAATTTGCAAGAGAGGCTTCGCGGATTGCGTTTAACGGTGGGATTTATACCGCGCGCGCGCGCAGGAAATCCGGAAGAACGCCTCGAAATAAAAGAAGATGAATGCGATATACGCGACGCATGATCGACGATAGCTCGATACTTGCTTAGAACGGGATAGGAGAGGACAAGATGTGTAGGCTCCGATTTATCGGTCGATAATATCCTTACGTAAAGTGTTTATGTCGTGGACGTACCATTAATAAAAGCGTTTACTGTGCCTTTTCGACGGGTTTGCCTCATTCGCGATAACTACCTTTCGCGGCCCGACTCTTCTCGGATCCTTTTTCTGCAAGGCGACGCTATTATCCTGGCAGTTTTGGGTATCCTTTCCGTTTTACGATTCTGTACCGTCATCCGCGAGGAGGATCCTCAAACCTTTTTCTTCCTCGTCCTTCCTCGCGTGTAATAGATCCAGTTAATACACGATCCTTATCTCTCCGTTTATTTTCTTATATTTCGAATATCTTTCTCGGTTTATATTTCGTTGGCTCCGCGCGAGTGGGAGAGAGGAGAGTCCTAGAGGGGATCGTTCTTATCAACGTTTCACGCGGAACGCTCGTTCCCCAGCCTCCTATCGATTTCTTTCTAATGAAACCGAGATTCTTCTTGGTCCTTTAATATTCTAATATTCCAATACTCGATAGGAGAGTCGGTTATTGTTTAGCGCGATATCGCCACGTCGACGATGAACGAGTCTCTCTCTCTGTCTCTCTCCCTTCCTCGGTGAGTTTGGTCCGCGTAATGGCCCTCGGTCGAACGCGGATTCTCGGATTACTCGGTATATAAGCGAATGAAAACAATGACCATGGCATCGTCCAAGATATTTCCACGACTCTGACAGCAGGGACGCCGTTCGACGAAAAATATGGGGCACTCCGGAGATTGGATCGAAGCCTTACCAGCGGATTGTTTTCCCCGGTAAGAAAGTGTACGCAGGATTCTTCGCCTAACGCAAACCCATCGAACGATTCAGCGGTGCAAAGTTCGGTGGATCGAAAGTATAAAATTAATATAAACGAGTTTTGCGCGTCGTCGTGAGCCTAAAGGTTCGCGCGCGAGTATTCGCCCACACGTGAATGGATCACTCGGCAAAATGTGTGTAGAGTGGATTGCGCAAAACGAGGAGAGCTCTCTCTCTCTCTCTCTCTCTCTCTCTTTTCAATATAGGCACACACGCGTGCGTGCGCGCGCGCGAAAACTACAATGACATTTAGTACGTAGCCGCAGTCAGTTTTTATATGAAAAATTAATTTTCGGACTACTCTCCGGGTTTTTTCATATCCGCGCGAGCACCGAATCAATCTAATAAATTCGAAAAGTTATCGATTCGTTCGAAAATCGTAGGGAACATGTCCCACGGTGCGCGGATCATAACTAACCCGTGAACGTGCGCGTGTTAACGCCCACAAAAGCACGCTGGAACGCATGCACGCAGACACGCAATCGCACGTTGGCGAGAACGGCGTGTCTGTAATCCGTGGGTTACTACCTTGACACCCTGGTATCATTTCCCAGGAAGTTATTGGCCATCGCGAGCCTTCGCCTTTGGCCGCTTGCTCGCAGCTGTTTTCTCCCGAGGTGACATTCAGCTCTCCTCCGGCCAGAAATAATCCCGGAGAGCTCGATAGTTGTGCGTCAGGTTATTCAGAGTCCATACTTCCTCGATAATCTACCTATTTTTACGACGCACACACAGGTGTGTCCCTTTCGTGGAAAGGCTCGCCGTGGACCAGGGCAAATTCATTAATCGAAGAAACCGAACCGCTCGGCGAACCAATCCCGCCCGAGTTGTCCGCGTTGTTGCCCAATTGTTGTGTCGCATCCAAAGTGGAAGCGATCGATCGTTTTGCCGGAAGTTCAGCGACAAGCGCGGCACTTGGCTAGTCCGCTAACGCGAGGCGCAATAACTTTTACGCAATGCCCATTTTTAGCATCGATGGACAAAGCTATCTACGCGCGATAGACACGCGCACACGCACATACGTGCGTCCACGTGCACGCGTAGTACGTTTTGATAAAGTATTATCATTCTAGCGTATCTGCACCCCATTACGTAAGGACGACGCTGCCGCCTCGTTACCTTGACTTTCCTGCCCTGTACTAAACCAGTCACGATCTTTCCTCTTAGCGCGCGGTGTAATGGTTAATTATTTTTCCTTGCGCGCGGGTTGCATCAATATACCTGGAAAAATTCGAGAACTCGTGATGCAATCTCCACTCGGTCGATTAACGTTGCGAAGGCGCTTTGAAAATCGTTATCGAGCGCGATCGATAAAAGTCCCGCGTTTCGCCTGAGAATTTTCTAGGAAGGCCCACGCGAATACGCACCCCCTTACGTAACGCGACGTTGGCAAGTCGCCTTGACTTTCCTCTCCTATCCAGACGCTCCAACGGGCTGATGTCACGCAAGAATAGCGTGCGACAAGTCGAGAGAGAGAGAGAGAGATTCTGGTATGCGGCTGGACAGAAGGACTACTATAGAGAGAACGATCGAGGATGGCTAGTGGTAGCCAATAATAGCGCGGTTTAATACGATTATATCGTTTGATCCTTAATCGCTAATAATTCCTATCGGCGGTAATTACGTACAACGATTTATTGCGAGTAATGGCGCGTAATGAGCGCACCACGCTTCGAGCGCTACGCGTCTTTCTTTATCCGAAGACTCCTCTCCTTCCCCCTCCCCCTCCCCCATCCCTCCACCATTCCGCCTTCCTTTTATCACGGTTCGTCTTTCTAACGCTTAGTTTCTTTCTCGAGAATAGCTTGTCCGTCCTCTCCGCCTCCCTCTCGTTCCTTCCTTCGAATACCCCCCTCCCCCCACCCTCCTTCGCACACTCTCTTCAGGCCTCTTCCGTCCTTGTTGCTCCTGCTGTCGTCGATTACGTAGACGAGGACATATCTTGGCACTTTGCGACCGGATTGCAAAGCCAGGACTCGACTAGATGTCCTTGCGCTTTAAATAAATGCGAAAACAGTGCCTGCGCGACGTCGATAGTGCGCTCGCGCGCACATACGCCGCTCCTCTTACGTTTGCTTGTCCGCGAGGCGAGTTTCTTACGCCTACGCGTCGTTCCGTTCCGTTCCATTCCGTTCCTCCCTCCGCGACTCTCCTCTGGTTTCGTTGCTTTTTCCGCGACTGCCAGCCGAGATACACTTTTGCGAGAGATCCTCGAGCGGCTTCGCGATGAAACAATATCATCCGACAGGCGCGAAAAGCGTTCACAGGCCGCAAAGAGTCCCGCGCACCATAAGTGCCAGAGACCAGTTACGATTGTATGTTAATGCTCTAATAACGGTGTGGTGGTGGCTTGTGTTACAGCCGCGATAATAGTCGGCTTACACCGATCCATCGATGAACCATGCGAAATTCTACTCGCGGAAAGTTCCGTCTTGGATCAGCGAAACTTTGCAACTCTCTCTCTCTCTCTCTCGAGGGAGAGTTCCCGATCCCCCGAGGAATCGTCGAAAGCGCAGGAACTTGCATAACGCTCTATTGGCTAAACGCGCTTACCGCGCTTGTTTGTTAATCTTTCGGCAACTTCGATTGTATGTTAATATCGCGATAATCGATTGTCGCTGCTGGGTTGCAGCTTATGCCAATCCTTGACCTCCATCGGTGGATCGGCACAACTCTTGGCGATCGACTAATTCCGAGGGAATATTTATAGGCGAACCCCATAAAAGTAGAATGACCTTGTAGAGGTTCGCTCGCGGAAAGCGGGAAAGCAGAGAAATTTGCCAGCCCGTGACACTTACGGGGGAAGAAAAAAGCGGAAAGTGGCGGGCAAGGCCAGAAGTGGTACACGCGACTTATTGCAGAGTAATTGTGATTGTATGTAAATGTGATAATGGTAAACAGATGTTGTGCAGGGAACACGGCAAGTGTCGATTAATACAATGCGCCATGGTGTGGACACTGGCAGCGAGTTGCGAGAATAAGAGCTTAGCCTCCTCCTCCTCCTCCTCCTCCTCCTCCTCCTCCTCCTCCGGCAGAGTTCATTAACGATCGGATATTTAATTTCGATCCTGCCGATAATACCCGCACGGTTTCTTCCGTTTACGAGTTTCTTACGAATCTCGTCGCGCGGTCCACTCTCGGCATCGCTTTCAATGGAGAATCCGACGCATTTGATTGATAATTTCACTATGACGAACCGCAATTTTCTAAATCACTGTCCATTATCGGTTTAATCCATTCGACGTTTTAATGGGTTAATTATAAGTTTACTTTCGGATATAAATGGATTTGAGTAAACGGCACCGTATTCCACGCACAGTTTTGGGACGAGGCGAGGCGAGGCGAGGCACACGACGAGAGAGAAAGGGAAAGAGGCGAAATGGGTAAAGAGCGCGGAGAGAGAAAGAGAGGGGGGGAGGGGTTCCCGAAGGAGCGAGGCCCCGGGCAAACCGATCGCTCCTACCGCACCCCAATTTTAATCAGGACCCGAAGTATGCAAGCAGGATGAATGTCTGCGAGCTTCCTCCCGGCGAACTACCGGGCGTTACGATGCATGTAATTTATTTTTATTGCCACCAATTTTTTTCTACCCCTCGATCAGCTCTCACTAATTTCGCAGCGGGACCATCGAGCTAGCGAGGAGAGCACTCGACGGAGAAGATATCCGCGCTGGGGCTGATACCGTCCCGGTGTGTCCTTAAAAATGTCCCGAGTCCTAAGTACCTATTCAATATAAATCTCGTCCCGGAGATCGTTTCTCTAAATGTTTCTTAGACGATTAACCTTATGACGGAAATTCTTGCGAGATAAGCCACGCGAAAAAAGCTTCTAAACACAAGCGATCGTGAGCCGAGGGCTAAGAGGGCTAAGAGGATTTTTACCGTTGCAATTTTTCCCTGGAAACGATTCGTCGAAAAGTCAGAGCTCTCTGTAACCGAAAAGGGGGAGGAACGTATTTCCGAAATGTGAGATATCGTAAACTCTTCCTGTAGCCTTCCTTTCCTGCAATAGAATCCTTCCTTCACCCTCCCCTCCTCCTGCGGTGTTGAGAGGTTTCCTCGAGTATCGACACGTCGCTATCAAAATGACGAGCCATTTGCATGAGGTTTTTTTCGCTTTTCACGAAGAGTCGCGAGCTACGCCACTTTAAAGGTGGGTAAGATTTATAGATAGCTATATGGGGGGGGGGGGGGGACTGATGGTGGTGGTGGTGGTGCGATGGTGTTGGTTGTGGGCTAGGGGTAACATAGAGATACATAGAGTGAACGGTAGGTTTCCAGTTTGAGCCGTGGGGGTTATTGCAGTAAGCCTTCTCTTGGGGGTTCAAGAATATTACTATCCTCGCGAAGCCTACCCTACGCCTTCCAATGCCTCTCCTCCCTTTCCGCTCCCCCTGAATTTAGTCAGCCCTCATTCGGAGAAATGCCTACGTGGAAGAGAAAGAAGCAAACAGACCGGAGGTGAAGCATTGTGAAGAAGGACGGAAGAGTGAATGACGCACAGCGATGGAAAAGAACGGAGAATGAAAGTTGGGAGAAGGAGAAGAAAAGGGAAAGGGAAAGGGAAAAGGACTGCTCCCTTGAAAGTCGGGCGATCATACGTGCCTAGCCGATCTTTTTAAAGGCGCCCCACTTAAAAGGACACGGTTTACGTTTATGGCCACTCATTCGACGGAGGAGGTAAAGAGAAAGAGAAAGAAAGGGAGTGAGACGTGCCACACAATTCCACGCAATTTCGCATGAAGGGCGAAAGGAGCGGGCGGGGGACGAACGGGTAGCTTGATAAGCAATAACGACTGAGGGCTGGGAAGAGAGAGAGAGAGAGAGAGAGAGAGTGAGAGAGGTTGATACTGCTGGCTGGCTGGCTGGCTGCTACTTCACCGTATGCTACTTTCGAGAATTCGACGACAATTTACCGACAACCTCTGCAACGAATTATACAAGTTATATAAAATATGTCGAATCGCGTTTAATTGGAAGCGCTCGTCCTTCCTTTTGAAAAAAAAAAAAAAAAAAAAAAAAAAAAAGTACATTGAATCGATTTACGGGAGAAATGCAAATGTAAGGAACGATACGCATAACTCGACTGTTCCATGGGGTGTTACGATCTCGAGACTCTTTTCACCCCTCGTTTCACTTTCCTCAAAGACATTTTGTTCCTCTCGAAGGAACGAGCGTCCCCACCTCTCGATTGGGTGAGACAGGACACGGTCGAGTTAGTTAAAAAAATGAATTAAAAGTGTAATCCGCTCGCTGATTGAGAGGGACCACGTGCCAGGGTAACGGAAACTCCCAGAGATGGAGAGTGGCTCGGTCTCGCCTCGTGATTCCCTGGCTCTCCCGGGGACGTCCTTGGAAAAGAAGCTGTCTAATTAAACGCGGGGTCGAACCAACACGAACGAGCGAGTCACTTTCTGACAGAAAAAGAATTCTCTCTTCTCGAGAAAAAGAAGTTCATTTCCACGAGAATTGCAATGACGTTTTAGCTAGAAGATGGGAAAACCTGTCTTTTTTTCTACCTCTCTGCTCTCTTGTCGTAGTGTGATATGGTTAAATCTAAATTCTACACTCTCTCTCTCTCGTCAAACGATAAACCTCTTTGTTCAAAAAACACTTTGTTCCATGAAAGGTGTGTGTGTGTGTGTGAAGGGGTTAAGAGGAGAAAGAGAGAGAGAGAGAGAATGTTTAATTAGAGCACGCTGCAACGCAAAATTTTCGAAAAGAGTCTGAAATTGATTTTCGACGTCCTACTGCCCCCTATACGCATCGGTTGAACGGAATTTCTCCCCAAAGTTTTGGAGGCAAGATTTTACGTCTTGGACAAAATTCGTTCGAGTTGAAAGAGCACCGGGGATTCGGGGGAGTCGAATCGCCCTCGTAAGAGAGATCTCTAGCTTCATCTCTCTCTCTCTCTCTCTCTCTCTCTCTCTCTCTCTCTCTCTCTCTCTTTCCAACTGTTGGAGGGGACATTTACGTCTCTAAACCACGAGTAGATCTCGGAAGTAGGCTTAGTCCCGTTTTATTTAACGCGTGTTTAAAACCAATAAAAGCCAAAATGGGCTTTTCGAGATCTTCCCGGTAAAATCCGCAATCAAAGCAGAAGTTCTACGTCGGACAACCGCATTATCTAGCCCTGGTCTCTCGCAACTCGAAAATAGGGCTCAGCCAAAGGAAAGAGCTACACGCGGGAACGACGCGGACGTCGAAGCTAACGCTCGATTAGTTGCAAACTTTTCGCAAACTCTGCTTTTCACTGCTAAACAATTATCATTCGGGCGCGCAGCCACTTTGCAAAGTTTCGCGAAAACTATATAATAAAGGAGAATTAAAAACAGTCGAGAAGATAACTCGACAACGATTATGAGAATATAAATTGCGGGATTAGATTTCGTCGCGACTGGAAGTAGATTAGCGGAGAGACGCGGATGATTTATTTGGCAATAAACTTCAACGATTGGAAAACCTCGTAATCGCGTAATCGCGTAATCGTGTAATCGCGAGGGTTTGTTTCGGAGCATAACTCGAAAAGATACTTCGTCGGGTACTACGTTTTAACGAGTGCCGCTGATCGATGAGTGGCGGAGATTGGATAGATAAGAGATTTTCTGCTCTTTCGGAAAAAAAAAAAAAAAAAAAAAAAAAAAAGGAGGATTTTCGGCATTTTGAGAATCAATATTTCGACATTAGGAATTTGCTGTTGGCCAAGGATTATTCGGACCATCGGTTTTCCTCGAGTTTACAGGTTCGGAGCTGTAAACAAACGACAAACACGGCGTTGCATTGTCTCCAAGTGAATACAGGTAGTTAGGGATGACCTGCCGTTTCGGCTGGTGGCCGTATTTACACGGGATCTACGGGTGGTCGTGGATGGGAGTCCTCCTCCTCCACCTCCTCTCTTGCAGTCTGCTCAGCCTGCCGCTCTTGGGACCATTTGGTTTGCTCGGGTCGTTGTTGCCGTTGACGATGTCGACTCACCACAAAACGCATCAATCGGCCCGTTATTGGTATTAGTGCCGCCGCTGCTACTTTCACTCCGCGAAGCTGTAAATCATCTGGACCAATTCTCTCTAAAGTTTCTTTTCCCGAGCACACTTGTCGTTCGTGGAACAACTTATCAAAGACTCTTTCGAAAATTCACCTTGCGCGGAAGAACAGGCGGAAAGTTTTTAACTGTTCTCAAAAGCATAGAGATGAAGAAGTTTCACGGTACTGCTCCTCTCTCATTTCACACGCATCAAAATTATCTTAATCTCTCCCTGCTTAAATCCTCTCTTCTCCTGTAAACTCTTATCAGTAGACCTGATAATTTCAATTGTCCCACTTCACTGTGCCAAACTGATCTTGCAATGAATAATTGTTCCCTTTTTGGAAATTTTGCAGAGTCGCGAATAAACGTTTGCCTTGGAATAGGAAGAGGAAGAGTAGTAAGAAGATTTCGAGAAAATGAGTGGATCCTCTGGAGAATTCTGCAAAGGCCGAGGAAGGTCTTCGTCCTCGAGCTCCACCTTCTCCTGTCTCGGAGGGAGGGACCTGACAGTACCAATAAAACGATTTAAGGTAAACGCAAGTGTCTCTCGAATTTTTCCCACGTTCCGAACGGTGCGTTTAACGTGGGCTTTCCCTGTGAAAAGGTTGTTCATTTCTAATACGAAACACATGTTTCGGCCCGATGCACCTGAGGTTTGCAAAGTGGCTGTGGACGAACGACCTTTCACGGCTCTTTTCGTGTGTCAACACGGGTCAAAGTGAACATTTTCGCACGGTGCACCTGAAGAAAATCCACGTGCTCGCCAGATGTGAGAACCTGTGTCCCGACCATCGTCCAGCGACAGGTACACCACCATCGTCCCCCCCGCCCCTCTCGAGTGTCCATACACTTGTCTCTATCACACCAGAACTGCCTGATTTACCTAAATTACCTTCCTTGTGACTGTACGCGTGTTACTACTACTACTACTACTACTACTGTTATTACTAATATTGACAAGAAAGCTAAATAAATATAATGTTACACTCAAGTACATTACGGAGTTGTTATTTTTCCAATCCCTTAATCCCGAATGGTCCAACGTAAATGAAGAAATTAGCGATGAATTTTGATCTCGACTAGATTACAATCGTTAATTTGTTAAACTTATGGAATAGCGCGAGGAAGGAATCCTCGAGAGTGTAACAAGGGCTGAAAGTCGAAGAGCTCTGGTTCCCGAAAAGTTAATTTCCTCGTCGGTACTCCATTCAAATCCGGATCGGACCTGTCCACGCCTTGGAATCATTAAAAGCAAGTTAAACGCCCCTGAAAGACAGCTTTACGAGTTGGGCGCATTCACGGAGCTAAATTATTACGTTATAAGGCAGCCTAAGATTTCAGATTGGACTACGTCGTTCCTGAAGTCAAGACTTCTAGAAAAACAGGCACGTACCTGGGGCCAAGTCCGCTCCACCCTCACGCAGCACGAAATCTACGAGAATGCATGCTGGAGGATTGACGAGTATCCACCACAGCCATTTGGTAAATTCAGACAATTTAACGGTTAAGTTATGAACACTCTCCCGTGGAACCACTATAATAAATAAATTCACCCTCTTGTGTCGTAGAGAGGAATCTTTCTCTCCATATTTCAGGAATATTCGAAAAAAGTTTTTTCACAATCAGACGAACCCCACATTTAATTAATTTGGAGAAATATTTGCTTTTCCCGAAGAGCGAAGAGAGGCTCCCTCGGCATATCTTTCTTTTGAAATAATTTAGGTGCATCGACCCGCTTGAATCCTGAAGCCTCTTCGGAACTCTGCTACAAACTAAGAATCAAACGATTTCCCTCCCTCGGATAAAGCGAGGAATATCGCGCAGAGTTTAATCCTGTTGATTGTCGCTCCGTACGAACGAGGAAACGAGAAAACGAGAAACCGAGGGAGGGAGAGAGGGTGATTGAAAAAAAATGAAAGAAGGAAAGTGTCGAGTAAACGAGAGAGGAACTAGATGGGAGAGGGATGGAGGTATAGAGAAAACGAGAGAGAACAGAGTCCAGGAGTGTTCGACCTTAAAAGCAATCGGCTGTTCCTCTATTTTCAACATTTCGACGCTGAGATTTCGAACGCTGAAGTACAAGCAGCCGCGATGGAATTATAGTTGGCCCCCACGAGCTCGACCGTGGGGTCCAGCTTGAATTATGCGAGGACTGGTCACTCGCTAAACATTACATAACGTCCTGCGCGAATACCGATCGCGCGAGATGTTAATCGTTGCTCCCATGCTAAATCGCGATTCTCCCTCTATCTCCCCCCTCTTTATCGCCCACTACCCGCCCCTCTCCATTCCCCAAGCAAAATAACTTTTTGGAAAAGCAAAATTTTTTTATCCGGCTCGTTTATTGAATTTCGACGAGTTACAAGAGCGATACAAATTTTTGAGTCAGCGTCGTTGCGCTAATGACGCAAAAATTGTAGAATTTTTTTACCAAGGAAAAAGTGATTTATCGCAATCACTTCTGTTGAAAAGTTCTGACCGGCCGTGCACGGAATGTTAGTCCGATACTAAATCGCGATCTCCGCTTTGTCCTCTCGTTCTCCTCCGGCTCGTTCCACGGGACAGGATGGGGAAGAAGCAATTTGTTCGTGAATAACGTCGATTCGCGGTCTAACCCCTGATCCGGCGCGTGGACCACGGAATTTAATGTACCGTCCCCCCCCCCCCCCCCATCACTCCTCCGTCCTTCCCTTCGGCAAGCCACATTTATGCATTTTTTCAACGATAAATCACAGACGGATACCGCACTTTCGATTATTACACTAGCCTCCTCCAGAGAACTGGGAAACTTTAAGATCCTCGTTAAAGATCCCCCCGTCGACTTTATTACGCCACATTAAAAACTAATTAATTCGACGCCATAAAAAACGTCTTGGCAAATTAGCTGTAAAGAAACGAGTACGAGTGTTCCCTCGCGTTGTGGCATTAAGCTCGGACGATATTCAGCGGGTTCTAGTTTACGAGAAAATACGAGGCCGCCGTAAGAAATGAAAAGTCTCGACAGGCTAATTAATTTAATTGAATCGATAATTGGGGAAAAAACTAAGATCCGTTAGTTATCTCGAGGTATCGCGAGAGAACGTCGAGCGCGCACCGTCGAGCGTCGGATCGATGGATCGATGGATCGACAAAATCGATAAAATTAAAGAACCCGAGAGGCCCGATCGCCAGTTTTTCGAGGACAATTGCTTTCCGCGGAGACAGTCGAGAGAGGCGGGAAAGAGGTCAACGAGTCTCCCCCTCCCTCCCCATATAACCCATCTTGGTCCTATTCTGTTAGGGCCTGTGTGCTACACTGGTCGTTGGCCGCCGTTTTTCATAGTCGCGCGCATGGGTGCACGTACATGAGAGAACGCGCGCGCGCTGGTACTGGAAGAAAAATGAAAAGAGCCGAGTGAATGAAAGAAAGGATTGAGTAGTCCGGACTCGGCAGTCTGGATGTTAGCAACAAAGAGGGTGTCGAGCGGAGCAACGATGCCACACAATACCACTCTGATAAACGAGGCGACATTGTCCGTCCGTCCGTCCGTTCGTCTCTCTTCTGCATCGTCTTCATTTTCTCCTTCCCCAACCCCCTCTGTCTTCTCTTTCCGGAGAGGTGTCGAAGGGAGGAATCGCTGTCACTCGACGACTTCCTTTTTACAAATTGAAAAATCCCCGTAGCCGGGTCGACTCGGTTTATACCCCTCCCGATACTACGTCATTTTCTCTCTCGCATTCTTTGCATAGCTTTCCGCGGGAAAAGGGATCGACGGGAGGAAGGAAGGAAGGAAGGAAGGCGCCTTCCTTCGTAGCAGAGTTAACCCGAGAGATCTTAGAACGATCGCAAGTGCAACCAGCAGCAGTTTTCAAAGAGTTCCGGAAGTTTGTTCAGATGCGCGATTGGCACTCGTTTCGCGGTCGAATCTGCGACGAGCGAATTTAAAAGGAAAAAGCGAGGCTGCACGCGCGGCTCTTGGGACACGCAGGACACACCGCGAGACGGTTCAAAGCCGCAATTTATGCTCAACTGGCCGGACAGTTCGTTAACAAGGCCCCGCTACGGTCTTTATAAGCGCGAGGTGTATCTACGATCGGTCGACTCGAATTGGGTGGACGCGCGTTACGGCACTTTTCCTCTTTTTGCCTTCATATTTTCGCTCGTTTAATATGCCCACCGGCACATAAATAAATCCCTAATTGGCTCGGGCCTATTTGTTTCTTCTATACGCGCGCCGACCCTCTTCCTCGATCTTCTCTCTCGTATCTGGCCGCGTTATCTAAGAGAGAGGCTCAAAGGGGTTCCCGTAAACAAGACTATCGGCCCGCGTAATTCAAGAATTGTCACCGGCAATATCCCTCGTTAATTTCGGCCCCGTGCAATTACCTGGCCCGGCGGCAAACGAGGCTGCTGCTGCTGCCCTCGCGCAAAATAACGAACGCCAGAGGAGGAAATAACGTTCAATTTTCACGATGTCTCTCATTTAAGCGAAGCGTGTGATCAGAGTTTAACTTTCTTTCAAACTCGTTAACAGCTTTTCCAGGTTATGCCAGTCAGTCGGCGATCAGAGGAGACGAGACGAGACCGTCAGGCGACAACGGATTGCCACAACCTCCATAATTCCTCGAAATATCCCTCCTCGTGTGGATGAACAAGGAGGGGGGGGGGGCAGGGTGTCCGTCGCCGAGTTCCCCGCGCGATAATGGACGATAATTCAATTTCGACGAAACGACGACGATTCGCGGGAATGTCCGGCGAGCAATCGCGTCCCCTGAAAGATTACGTCGCGTCCCAGGACCCTCCTCCCCCTCGTCCACGGAAATTATCAATTCTGCAACGCGCGACGCGCGACGCACGACCCACCCCCTTTCGGCGAAGGAAAGATCACTTTTACGATCTCACGGCGCCCGATACATTATTCATGATCGATGTATCTCTCGCGTTACTGTAAATTTGGATCTCTGCGCGCGAATCCGAGTCAGATATATCCGAGAGATTTCCAAAGTCGACGCGAGCCTCTTCTCCGCATTTATGCTAATCGCGAGAAAACCATTTCGCTAATCCTTCCAGACGAATTTCGACGTGGGATATATATTTTATTTTCAACGAACGGTTGCAAATCGTCAACTTTCTAAATAGCGATCTCTAAATAGGTCTCGGTAGCTGATTAATTAAGGACCCCCGCCCCAATCGTTCCCATTCACCGCGAAGGGGGAAATCCTCTTTTTGGCAATAATTCATTAGGGGAGAGAGAGAGAGAGACGCAGCTCGCTATCTGCACTCGCGTGTTTTAACGGCGTTGGCGTTTCGAGGAGATATCGGCAAACTCCGATGAAAGAACGTTCCTTCGTAGCCCGTGGTCGTCGTAATCTCTATAGCTTGCAAGCGAAGCGGTAGGACAGGGTGTTACCGCTTGTTTTTGCCACCGAGCATTGTCGTCGGAATTCTCGTAAAATAATTAAGAGAGCCCAGTAGCTACCGCGACGATGGTATTTTAAAGGGTCATAAAAGGGACGTTAAAATCTCCTCGTCTCGCTCCTTCCACGAGCAGAATCCGCCATCTGGAGGATCGTCGGATTTCTCGCAAGTATCCTTCTGGATTTTCTCCTTTGCGACGCTGGAGAAGGAGTAACGCACCGAGCAACCACCACCCCGAGACCCAGCAGTTCGGTCCGGATTGCGAAAGCTAAAATTGTCTTCCGAAGCTTTCGGTGGAATCGGTGTTAATCGTCGCCGTGTGTGTACGACGAGCCGGTAAATCACTCCTCGCTCTCTTTTCTTTCTTGAAAAATAGTTAATTTGATTTCGTTCGTGTCGCTAACGCGGGCGCACACACCGTTTCTTTCGCCCTACATTCGCAGCCCCACATATAGAGAGAGGTAGCCGGAGAAATGGAGAAAAATCACGCGCGACAAATATCGTTACATCGATCAGCGTGCATCGTCGATAACGGCATATTAATATCGCGTCAACACCATGCTCTAATTACACCGCTTGAGAAACGAAATAATCAACTAGACACGCCAATTATGCGGGCAGATGAATGCCTTTCGTGACACTATCTTCCTGTCGCGTATTCTTACGGGTTATTAAATTGAGATATGGGGGGGGGGGGGGAAGGGGGTGAAGGGTGGAAGAAGGTTTTGCCGTTGATTTACAGCGAAATTAAAAAGTCGATTATTATCGGCAAACTTGCGCGTCCTTCTGACAAATATATTTTGATAATTAAACTAATTACGGAGAGACGACTTATTATCCCTTGAAATTAAATTTTGTGGGATATTCTGAAAAAAATATTCTTTCCTTATAATAAGAAAGAGAGAGGGAGAGTGAGAGAGAGAGTGACTTTACCTCACCACTTATTGCTTGTTTTGAGCGTGAGAATTAATTAGCGCGGAGCCGATAGATTCGAGTGAATTTTTAGCCAATACAGGAATACAGGAATCGGGGAATGCAGCGCAGATCGATTTCTTTATTTAATAGCGATCTTTTGCATTTTTATTTAAATTCTTCGTCCCTGCTCGAGTTCCACCGTGAGAGAAATGCACTCTGTACAGAAGACTGATAAATAGAAGCAATTGATCTCGGCAGAATGCAAATCGAGTTCGATTCTACAGGAGCGAGGTAAGCCGAGAAAAAATCGGAGGGGGCAAATGAACAAGAGCGTCCCCGCACTGGACACACTTAGCGGCCAGTCAGGTAAGTGAGAACGTATGTAAGAGCGAAGGCGGAAAGACCGAGGAAGAAAAAGAAAAAGCAGAAAAACAGAAGAAGAAGAAGAGGAGGAGGAGGAGGAGGAGGAGGAGGAGGCGCGCGAACCGCTAGCAATTAATTATGTATACGAGGATAAAAGGAATGATCGCACTTTCGAGTCCATAAAGATCGGGGGTAGGTTCGCGCCGGGTGAGAGGGGACGACGGGGAATCACCGTGGAAACAGGGTGTCGCCTTTTATATGAGCACATCGCGCGCATTATCGCGACGACGCTCTAATTATCTCTCGCAAATCTGTGCAGTATCTCGACGTCGCGGTAACGACAAAGAAATCTCAGAATCAAGATTAATAATACCTGTCGCGAGAAAAACCTGATTGATATCGCCTATTAACGGGGAAAAAAGTGCTCTACCGTAACTATCAAAGTAAACGCGTGGCAAAAAGTCCAAGTTACGTATGGCGCCATACCGTAGAAGCGTTCCCTTAATGTACTGAATAATGTATTATATTATTACTGTGTGTCAGTAAACCATTACAGCGTGATATATATTCCGGCTGCTGACCGTAACCTTGTTTGCATTGCGATCGGTATAATATTGTAATTCGCGATACAATGCAGAAAGCGCAGCTCGTGCACACCGGGAGTAACCTCTGAACGCTTAGAGGGGACTCTGGAGAGAATTACGCAAGGAGGCAGCAATTAAATTTCAATTCTATCGCCAATCGTTATGTAAGGGGGACTTGTCGTGTCCCAGAAATCACAGATCGTTGCCTCGTATTAGGACAGCCCGGGTCCAATCCCCCGGACCCTTGCGTTCTCCTCAGGAACGAGTTTGGGGACAGAGCGGAGGGGCCTTGTTAAGTCCGCCATTCGACGAGTCTCTGCTTCTTGGAGAGGTTTGGCCTAGAGAAAGTGGTACCACCACGCGCGTTTATTTCGACCCGGCCATACCCATTTCTATATCCGAGGGAACCCTGGGCTCTCTTGCCCGTAATCAGAACCCACGAATTCTCCTCGATTCTCCTTTCCCTTCTCCTCTTCCCACCTCTCCTCTCCACAACTGTAAATCTCTTAGCTTTGAGGAACCACGCGAAGACCAACTTTCCAAAAATACTCGACCTGCGTCGCTCGCGTGGCTCCACCGTTCGATCTATGAATGTTCCTGCACTGGTGTACCCTTCGATCGTAATTCGATAATCCCGGTAACAACTGGCCCAAAGAATCTCTCTCTCTCTCTCTATTTCATTCTACATTAGTAAACTATTATTAGCGCGTTGTTTATTTGATGTAAAGTGCCTTTCCAGTCGGCGCGGGTGATTAATGAAATTTCATTCCAGGAGCGATAAGCTCAAGATCTGGAAATACGAGTTGTGAGTTGAATTTATAGAGTTGCCCCCCGTTCGAGCTACGCTCGACTATTTTATTTTTCAGGAGCTTTCGCGTCTGGATGGAGCGAGATACGATCGTTTGGTCCAGACGATTGGAAATTTGGAGGATTTCGAGGAGTTTGTTGCCGCCTTTCTATTTCTCCTTCGCGATAGTCTATCCCTACCCCCCCCCCCTCCCACCCCGATCGCGGCGTGTGCGAAAGTCTCTTTTCCCCGAGGTTGTCCCGTAACGGGACAAATTTTTCCCAGTAAATTCTCGCGAGTGACGCGCGAGTGGCGATTTACGCGCGACGCCAGCTGCACATCAGCCGCCAGTAACTGCCCTTTGCAATTCTCCTTGCGTAGCACCTTCTGCGTTTTCGGTCCCCTCGTATCGCAGGACATTATATCGCTGAAATAAGTGTCCGTGAGGCGTACGCGGACACGGTGGTATCCCGAGAAGCAGATCTTAGATCTGGTCCCGAATGTCATAGGCGCAGACTTTCCAAGTGTCCATTGATTTTCCATTGAAAGCTGCACGTTAGAGGCGCGTGCTCTAGGACGCTAGGAAAAATAGGAAAGAAGGCAGGAAACGCACCGTAAACTCATGTTGTACGAAATGGTTGTCCCCGGGAGGAGAGAACGGGGATGAAAGTTTCAGTCATATCTGTGAGAGGAGGAGCGTGGGAAGTAGCCAGGAAAAGGAAAGCATTCGGACAAAGCACATCTATCCATCCATTGCCGAAGGTGGCTCGCGTAACGGTTAAAATTCTCCGGTATTCCGTAAAAGTGGCGCAGCAACTTTGAAGTCGGCACCAATGGTGCCCACGGCGAAGCGCGGATATAAGTATACACAGGTGTACACACACGTGGATACATAGGTTGGAGCTACGTAACTGAAGGTACGGATCTCTCTCTCTCTCTCTCTCTCTCTCCCTCTCCCTCTCCCTCTGGAGTTTAAAGCGAGTCCCTTAAGGCTTCGTTTTATCTGGGATCGGGCATTGTCGCTCGCACCGCTTGACAGTCCCGTAGGGCTACCGGAGTGGATTTTGCGCTGGCTACCAGAAGCAGAAGCAGCAGCAGCACCACCAGAAGCACCGGAGGAGAGCAGAGGAGAGCAGAAGGCTCGGCACGAGGAACGAGATTCGCCCGAAGATCGAAAGATTCAACGGACGGGCACGTCCTCCCCGTCGCCCGGCGGACACATCCAACGTCCGCTGGAACGGACGCACGTGAAATCGAACGACGATCGCGCCGCGGACGATGCCCGTCACTTGTCCCCGCGTCGACAAGTTACAGTCTGCTGATTCTACAATTACTCCAGCCCTTTCTGCGAACTTACTCGAAGCGACGACCCCCTTCCGCCCCGTCGGTGACGCGCCGTTCCTTCGAAGCTTCCACCTCTTTTCTTCCTTCCACTCGAGGTTTTTCTTTTTTTCTTCTGCTTCTTATCTCCTTCTCGTCGCACACGACATATCCATCCATTCTCTCTCTCTCTCTCTCTCTCTCTCTCTCTCTCTCTCTCTCTCTCTCTCTCTCTCTCTCTCTCTCTCTCTCTACTCTAGGGTGTTTTGCAGATTAAGGACGATGAATTCCAGAAAACTTTTTACCGGATGATAAGGAGCCGCCGCGATATACTCGACTCTCGGTGGGGATTGTGTCCAGGTGATAGGCATCTTTTTAATTTACCTTACGAATGAATGAGTCACATGGTCATTGAAAATATGATGTCTCGCATCGATTAAGTATGCGCGATGAGTCAACGCCGTTTAGAAGAGTTTATAGTCTACGGCTCAGACATTGCTTTACGTAATCTGTTTTCGCAAGGACTATACGAAAGACAGACATAAATTTTTATTTCTGAATTTTAGATAACGAACCATCCGAATCAATTTTTTATCGCTTTCGGGGAATTGCATAACGATTTTAGAACGTGGTCTGGGTTGCTAAACGAGTGTCTTTTCGAGGGCAGAGCTTGAAAAGACTTGCAGTCTAGAGAGAAAGGAGGAGGGCGAGAGGTGACGGGGAGGAATTGGGAAGGGGGGCCAGGTTGAAGATATCCAATCCATGATTTCCGGTTTACCCATCGTCACATAAATTCCCCGAGTGAATGGGAATCGGCCGGTTCGGATGCCACACGGCCATTCGCGATATGGCCGGCCCTCGGCCTCCCCCTACCCCGAGGAGGTTCAGGACTGCGGGAGGACCGAAAGGTGTTGCAAGACGCCGAATAGAGCGCGCAGCAACCGACTGGCGCTACGGGGACCTGTCGTAGGTGTCTTGTTCTGTCTTACTTACTAAAAATTGTCGACATTGCCTACGCGACGACGCACCTTTCCTCGCCTCTTCTCGGAAGATCCGGCTTGCGTGGCCCGCGCAGGTACTTTGACACAATGCGCTACCCTGATAGAAAGAACCGTGATTGTTTCGTATCGTTTCGTTTACTGTCGGTAGAATATGAGTCCGCGCGAACGTAAAGAACAAGATCGCGCGAACTCTCTCTCTCTCTCTCTCCTCTCCCACCCCCTACTAACGATATCTCGGTAGAGCGCGAGCTTAGGATTCTTGCATAGAGGAGCAGGCGATAGCGCAACTGTTGAATGCTCGAGAGCAAACGTGGAATATTCCAGGCGAGATTATTGCGAATAAGTTCGCGAGTTTCTCGCCAAGGATCTCTTCTTGTTCCCCGATGGCGAACCCCTTTATCGAGCAGTATTTCAGTGGCGGCCATCTTTTTTTCAGACTCGGTATCGGTGGATATCTCTGATTTACGATGGCCCGCGGGATGTACGCAGGTAAATACTGCCAAATATCGGGGAGAGAGAGAGAGGGGGGGGGGGATAGGGCTCCTCCGCGAAACGGCTGCTGGCTACATCTTCTTCAGTTTCCTGGTACGGGTGGTGGTGGTGTTTGAGGCTCGATCGTATCGTTACCGCGGTACCTCCCCGCGACGTCGTGAAAGCGGCTTCGTTTTGGTTTCCCGGGATCGTATATTGCGAATTTAGTGGGAAGCAGGGACCCTCGGAACGATCAACTCGCTCGTAGCTGGATCTCTGCCCGCTGCCTCTTCCTCCTACTCCTCCTACGGTCTCTCGCCCCCTGCCCTTTTTTATTTATATCGATCTACGTATACCCGTACTGCTTGTTTTTATCGACACAAATAGGACTTTATGAGGTCTCGTCACACTCCCGCTTCGAGTCCTTCCTTCTTTCTCCCCTGGAATCCGCGCCGAGTCACCCTGCGCACCCTCGGCCAATTCCACCACCCCCCCAGGGTTGCCCGACTTGTGCCGTTTCGTCAGTTTTAGCCGAAACCCGTGTTTTTCAGCCGTACAACCCGTGCAAACCGTACAAACCGTACATCGTTTTGCGGATTGGGTACCCTCGCCGTTTCACGACGAGAACAAGATGTTCCCTGGCAATACAGCCGCAATGCCATCCATTCAAATCCCCCGAACGCAATAAAACGGACAGCGTTCATTAAGAGCAGCCAGTGGAATAGGGCGGAGGAACTGGAGAGAGCGGGGCGATGGAAAAATCATACCGAAGGTGTACGTTTCGGCCGATGTGCTTGCAAACGGCGAGAGTTTGCCATAAATCGGTTTATGATCGGTAGCCGAGAAGTTGGGCGAGATCGACCTACCAGAGACGCGCGTATAGGTGGTCCGATCTTTCAGGTAGTAAAAAGACTTAATAGGACGGAAATTCCTCGTTAGGAGCTCCTACGAAAGGTAGAGTCGATACTCGAACTATCGCCATTGCAGTTCTGCCGTTTTCTCGGCGCATTATCGCGACGCGGTTCAACCGATTTCCTGGCTCTGGCAAAGCACGCGTCGCTGCGGGTGGTAGCCTCGCAACTCGACGTTCCACAGGATTTATGTGTTTTCAACCTCGGCGTATCGCTGCTTGCGCAAACTCTTTTTTAATTGGCAGCAATCGAGCAGCAGCAGTCCTCAGGCGTGTACCAGCCTGGGATTTCTCGGCGCGATCGATTTGACGATTCGATCGATTCCCAGGGAGTTTGAGGAAGTTGGTCGAACGAGCGAACGAGCGAACGAACGAACGACCAACCGCCGCTCGACCGCTCGACCGGTCTCGTTCACGAAATTCCTCGTCAATAAGCGGTGGATTCCACGTTCTAGAAATGGAGGTTAATGGCGCCGCATTACTCCGTAATGGCGCGACACAATTATAGGTGTTACAAGATCAGGTGTGTAACTACACGTTCGTAATCGCGACAATTAAAATGCTCTGCTCGACGCGGTACTTGCACCAATTAAAATCGCATGTAATGGAAAACTTGCATAGCTCCTCGATGATTTTGCAAAGTCTCCTCAAAGTCACTGGTATTTCCTGTGTGACTCTGGCAGAACGAGTGTGTTCGCTCGGCAAAAAGAGAGCGGAGGTTCCTTTTCTCGTTGCGATGGCGAACGTCGATCCGTCCTGTCACGCGCAAAAGCAGCGAGACTGTGTCACTGATTTGGCGAACTCTCTCTAATGGGTCCATCGACTTGGACACGATCAAACGACTTTGTCTCGTAAGATTTACCGATAATCCCTGCAATGTAAGATGCGCGACGCGCGATTCATCGAGTGCTCCAAATGAGTTTCCTGGCGAATGGACGGGCACCGTTTTTTTTAGAAAGAGAAAACTGGCGCGAAAAATGTCAATATTAAAGTGTCGAGACTAGCAGGTTATCCCGATAACAAGCTTTTTCTTGGCGCCGGCGCAACCAATCACCGCGAGCCAAGCAAATTTCCTAGTCCCGTCACGCAAGAGCGTGCGCATGGGATTCTCTTTTTTATGCGAGGTAGAGAGAGAGACAGAGAGAGAGAGAAAGAGCATTCGGTCGGTAACGAAGGACGCTTGGGAATTTTCCGCGATCGGCCAGATCTCGTACCTTCTTTGAGAAAACGAAAACCGCTCTGAGCCGACCACGTTCGGCTAATTACGCTTCGGTACCGTCAGTCCACATTTTATAATGGACGCTCGCGATCGGTAAAAACTCTTCCCGTTACTCACACATTCTTAATCGCTACAAGGAATCACGTTTCAATCGCGCACAGGTTCGATCCTACCGAACTTTTCGCTCCCCCTTTTTCCTTCGGATTTCCCACGGACAACCGATTCTCCGCCGTTTTCACCGTAATCGGCCGAGATCGAGGATTTTCTCCAATCACCGCGATGAGGAAGTCGGAGGACTTGGTGACTTTTTTCGTGAAAAAAAAAAAAAAAAAAAAAAAAATTCAAAAGATTCTTGGGGGAATGGAGACGCGCGTACTGGCGACAAGGTGCACTTTTCTCTTTTCTCAAAGTACACTGTCAGGTTGCTTGTGCGTTCGCAATAATAAAATGCCCGCGGGGTGATCTATCGATCCGACGGCGATCGAACGATCTACCGGCTGCCGCCGCGGACCGAGGCAAGGTGGAATTATCGCGATGTCCCTTGATCGATGTGATTGTCGTTAGATGTTGTTAGAGAGAGAACCGGTATTCGATTCACTAGCGATGGCTTTAAACTTGCCTAATGATCGTTCAATATTTTTCAGCATAAAATCCCTGTCTCTATTTAAAATTACCGAAAGAGAGCCCATTAAGATACCTGTCCGTGAATACATTAAAATGGAAAAAAGCGCCAGCATACTTATGAATTTTATCTAAAGTAGCGATATTTCGGGGTGATATCAAGCTTTTAGGAATTCTCGACAAATTGCTATGTTTCTACATTTTTCTGACTTATCGTCGTCGTCGCCGCCGCCGCCGCCGCCTTCGTCTTCGAAGTAACGTCCAAGCAATCCAGCTTGGATTTTCTGCGTTTAAATAAATCAAAGTGAACTTTGGACAGACGGATTGTCACTCGTGTCCTTCGCTGCTCATAATACCGGTCGCTTCGGTTGCGTAAGCGATCGATTGGCCTGCGAACGGGTACAGTAGGCAGTATTGCCGATATAGCCGGCCATACTCGTAGCTTATACTCAATCAAAATGATTATAAACGATTCTCGTTACGCCGCGGGCGGATTCCTTCGGGATTCGAGTTCGAGTTCGAGCTAGAAGTTGGCCGATCGACGAAAAACCCCAGAGTAGCTTTTACAATCTCGCAACGACGAAAGCTGCCAGTCCGGGGGCCTAAAAAATAACACGTGCTTCTACCTGGCTAACAAGACAAACAGGAGAATTCCACGTAATCGTCGTTAAATCGCAGCTCGATAGCCTGTTTATCCGATTATCGGGAGTCGGAGACAAAACAGATGTGCTGTAATCAATAGCACCGAGATGCCCCAACACACACCGCGCACCTGCAACTTCCAGTGGCATAAATGACTTTTCGCCCACAACTCCGTATGCCGAGTACCGATCGTAATTAATCGTATACAATTTTATTTGGCCAACTAGCGATATTCGTAATTTGGCAAGGGGGAAGAAGCAATACCCGAAGGGAATGATCTACTCGCAATGCGGTAAAGCGAGAGAATCGGAGAGAATCAGCGGAGAATTCCAATCGTGGAAGGGGAAGGGGGTGGGGAGAGGGATAGGGATAGGGTCGATCGGTGCCTAATCTATACTTGCGATAGATCGACGACGAATTCGCGACGAAAAGCGCGCGCGCATGATTGGTTTTCGCGGCACGATCTGACCTAAAACCGTGCGCTGTCCCCCGTCCCCCTCCCGCCCCTCCTTGGCAGGCACCTTTTCCATAACCTCTGCGCCTCGCTCTCTCGACAGTGCCGGTTTCTTTGGGCGCTTAGAAAAACCTTGATTTCACTCTGTTGGAATGGTGACACGATGCGCGCGTCGCGTTTACCCGACAGCCCCCTGCCCCCTACCACCTGCCCCTTGCAACGTCCACGAATTGTATCCGGCATACCTAAACTGATACGTGCTACGTGGTCTACGCGATATTATCAGTGACGATCGTACCGGAAATCGTCGCTCCTTGAGACCGCTCGCCCCACTCCACCCCCATTCCCACCCGCGGAGAACCCGCCGTGCGAGAGTTTAACGACAGCTCTGCCCCTTGCCCCACACACACCTCGCCAACGCCAGAGGTCCCACCGCCAAATTTCACGCTGCTTCCATAAAAATATTGGCAGATTCTCGCAAACCCGTTCATCGGCATTGAAACTTGGCTATTTACGAGTCCCCCCCAAGAACACACGCTGAGCGCGTAATAGAGCGTGCAGCAGTAAATCGATCCGCGAGAATGCCAGATGCAAACAGCCATGAAAATACAACGGAATCCAGTGTGTCCCGTCCCTGCTGGATGTTGGACTCGGTTGTCGAGAGCGTCGACGATTAACGCGTTTAATAGCAACTAGGAAAGTAAGCGAGTAAGCGAGTGACTTTTCACGACTCTGGTGGAAAACGCGCGGTGGACGTTCGTCGTGACTTTCTCGCCAGACAAATGATCCCAGCGAGGCGATGAATGACGAACGATCATTGGAGAGAGAGAGATGGGAGAACGCGATAAAGGAGAGGCTTCTCTTGCATTGTAATTTCTCGAAATAAATGATGACGAGAGCAAGGTGCGCGCGCAAAGAAGCAAGCGAGCAGCTCGGAAATATTTCGCAGAAGCGCGTAAGCGAGCACGTAGGAGTTTATATTCGCGAGATAACGCGAGCGATGGGAAGGACTGCGTGATTTTTTCATCGTCCGATCGGTGCAAGTCGTAACTTATGCACGCGTCCACGTAGCGACAGATGTTGTCGCGCGAATATACCTCGCATGTGTTGCATTCCGGTGCACGAATGGCATAAGCGAGATTGCACTCCTCCGCGAGAAAGCAAATTCTCGCCCACGGCTGTTGAATCGCGCGCGATCCCCCTGCAGTTCCTTTCCGCGGGGAGCCCGCGCAAAACTTTATGTCCTGCGCCACTCGAAATTACGCGATAAAAATATTAGAGCGCAGCGCGCCGAGGAAAGTGTACGTTTCGTCGAGTTTCATCGATCATTCGGTGTAGAGGCGACTTTTCCCATGGCACTCGATCTCGCTCGAAAGGAGGAAGTGGTTCGACCTGGTAGGACCTGGTAGGATCCGGTTGGACCTTGGGAAAATCGATTCTCTTCCTCTTCCTTCGCTGGAGTTAATCGAACGGAAGCGTCTTCGAGTATCGAAGCGATTAAAAGTCGTGTCTGGTGAGTTCGCTCTTTCGTTGCTCCTTTGATAAGTGTTTTGCAGTGAGAGAGAAAGAGGGAGGGGGGGGGGGAGAGAAGTCAGGTTTGCCATGGCGCGGAAGAAATAAAGAAATATCCGAGGATAGGGGGAGATATCGGACGGTCGTAGCGACGCAACTGGCTGGAGAGACTGGCAAGGATGTGTGAGTAAAAGTAAGTAAGGGGTTGCTCTTGTCGAGGCATCCGGGGGCCCTTACGGTCTGCAAGGAGAATGCGGTTATGATAATGCACTGGCCACCGTGCTACGCGCAAGACTTTGCGAGATTCTCTCGGATCTTGTAGGAGAGAGAGAGAGAGAGAGCTGTGGAGGCCTTCTCTCCCCCTGCGTATACCTTGGCGTCTCGCGCGGGTTACTCCATAACGTACCCACCCGCGTGCATTTATCCGCGGCGGTAACCGATTTTGGCGAGGTTTCCAGCAGCCGCGTCCGGAGGATGCAGCGGACCCCGATTCCATCGAGAACCGCAGCTCGAGCGTGGAAACTCCTGGAACTCTTGGGGGCCCTCGGTCTTCCATTGTTTCTGAACCTCTCTGTGGATCGGCGATCCGCCTCGCCTCGCCTTGCCTCGCCTTTTATTCAAGCGCCGCCAACTTGCGATTGTCCGCTACGGCGATCTCCTGCCGAACATCTGCCGAAACTCAGAATCGGCTACTTGCTAATTCCAGCAGCTTTTTGCGGTATCGTCGAGGGGGAACGATGCTATCTCACTTACGCGTTGTCGCGTATTCATATTCCGAGTGTTTACCGACTGAAAGCAAATCGGTCGACGATCGCTCATCTTAATTGCGACAATTAATCATGAGAGACGACGCATCGGCAGCCATTAGAAAACTGGGAATCCTAAGCACTTTGGAAGAGTCTACATTCCAAGGCACGGCACAAACAGAATGCGAGTGTGGGTTTGAAGTGCGTTGGGCCATCGGTGAAGTTGCCGCGACCTAAACGGATAAATTGTTTCCAGTCCATTAACTATTAACCGTAGTAGGGATTTGGGCCGGAGGTTTTCCATGGGGCCACAGGAGAGAAAGATCAGAGAGGGATAAAGATAGAGGGAGAGAGAGAGAGAGAGAGAGAGAGAGAGAGAGAATCGAAAGGACCAGCGTCAAGATATAAGACGAAGAACAGAGGTTGAGGTAGTCGAGTATTAGAGAACGCGAGAAGCACGGTGAGATTTGGTTGGAGGGGAAGGATAGAGGGGAAAGAGAAGAAAGTAGGGAAAGAGCAGAAAGTGCGAGAGGAAAGTCAAGAGCGGAAAGGAAACACGCGAGTCCAGCCAACGGTAACCGCGAGCGAGCTCCGTGAGGGGGTGCCACGACAGGGGTGGTTTTTAAATAATTCCACTATTTCCATGCATATTGCAGGAAACAATTACAACTGTAATTGCTAATAGAAGATTCCAGACGAGGCCAGGTTTATCTCGGGGTTTCAAGCTCACTCCTTACCCAAGCGCCATTCTCTCTTTCTACTACGTGTCTCTTCCGATGTATCTTTTCTTACCCAGCGCCAATCTCTTCTTGCCTATCCAATTCTGCTCGGCCAATAATACCGCGGTTTTCCGGGACAGACGCGTTTAGCACTACTAAACAGTCGCTCGCTCGCTCGTTCGTTCGTTCGCTCACCTTCCTCAAATGTTCATGTAGGATGGCTAATTATACGACACGTTAATTGCTCACCGCGATAAGATATCGTCGAATAACCAGTTTCTCTCGTTTGATCCGTTCAACGAGAGCGCTCCACCCTTCCGTCCCCTTCTCAATATTTATATCGCTCGATGAAAAAATAGGGCAGGTTGCCCACTAGTAGTTCTGCCGTGGATTCTGTCGAATCCACTAATCAAGATTACTATGTCGGGTGACGCGTCGTCCAACTAAGAGAATTTCGATAATATCCGCGAAGTAAGATTTACTCGACGCTTCTCGTCGAGCGAGAGAGAGAGAGAAAAGAGCTCAGTTTATTTTTCAAGTTTGAAAGTTGCTGAGAAGAGGAGACACGTAGAGCGGTTCTTTGCTCGCGACTTTGGAGATAGTGTTCGTGCTATACGCGTGGACAGACAGGAAGACACGGGGCTTGGTCGAAACAAAGACAAGGAAAATGCGAAATAAAAGTAAAGGAGGAAAGAAGCAGACAAGTGCTGCAAAGAGGAATAGAGGGAGGATGCGAAGATAAACGGAGAAGCGTGCTGGGAGACGAGGATGGATAGATGGAGCGATAGAGAGGAAATAAGAGGGGAAGAAAGAAAGAGCTACAAGAGAAAAAATCAAGCAAATTGGTATGCAGCACACAACAACTGGCGGAGGAAGGGGAGGAGAGGGAAGTTAGGCTAGCTAGGGGTTGCTGCTCCTGGAGGGTAGGATCAATACTCTCTCTTTCTCTCGTCTTCTCTCCCACACTCTTACACACTCGCGCTTTTACGCACTGATCTCTCCTCTTCTTCCTCCTCCCTTGCCGCCACCACCACCAGCACCCCACCACCGTTTCCTCCGTTCCGTTCTTATTTTCCTTTCTTTCTTTCTTTCTTCCTTTCTTTCTCGACACATCACTTTACCCTACGCTACTGCCCGTGGTAAATCCCGAAACGCTCGGCTAAGATCCCCGTGCCTAAATCGACGTGCCGACGGATCACTACCACTGCATTCCCCCAATACGAACTTATCCAACGATGGGATCGGAATAATTAGATTCGTCCAAACGATCGAAGAAACAAAAACAACGCAAAGCCCCGACGAGCCATTAATCGGCTCAGTATTTCTGCGAGTGTCGTTGATTCGATTGACGGAGAGAGTCATACGGCCAAGAAAACGCGCGGCTTATCGATTTTTATTTCAACCCCCGTCCCGATTGATACCTCGATAGCGCCTAACGATCCCCGATGTATGTTTCCTCTCTTTTCTCTCGCGCAGACCTAAGATTATTTATTAACGCGTCGCCGTGCAATTAACGTAGAGTTGAGCTATGCGCGCGTGATAATTGGATAGGTCCCGCTGAAACATGTGTTGGTATTTTGGTGGATGCATATCCGGCCCTCCTTTTCCCTTTAACGGCAGAGGAAGCGGAGGAAGCAGAGGCAGAAGCAATAGTTTTACGGCTGATGTGGCTTTGTTAACATAGCTGGAGGAGAAAAGATGGTCTAGCGGTAGCGCGCGACTGCCTCTGTACACAAAATTTCATAGGAAAATTTTGGCCACGGCCGTACTAATATAATTACGATATTTAGCCTGGGCGAATATAGTATGGGATTAATAAGGCGTATCCTCGTGGAATATCACGGTGGAAGGAGCTCACCCTATTCTCTCTCGGGTCTTCTCCCTTCCTCCCGATAAGCTCTCTCTCCCTCTCTCTCTCTCTTCGTTGCTCGTGGGCGCGCAGCCTCTTTCTCGTTCGAAAGGGGTAGAAAATTCATGAAGCTCAACGGCTCGCCTAAGTCATTTCGTTAACGAGGTCAGTCTCTTCCTCGATAATTAAGCTTTCGTGGTACAGGATCGTAATTGGCAGGCTGCAACGTACTTAGTTACCGCATTGATTATATAGCCGTGGAAGAAATTAATATTTATTTCACTTATTAGCGGACCACTTTGTTTTCTCATTTCCGAGAAAATTTGCCAGCAGTCCCGGTGGCAAGGAAATATTCGGGGAGCTCCGAATTTTCTTACGGGCGAAAAGTTGCCGCGAGGAGGAGGAGGAGGAGGAGAAGAGGCGAGGGACAGATCGTAGAAGAACGTGGGAAGAAGAGGCGAACAAAACGCAGAGACAAACGGTCGGTCGGTCACGTCCTGGGTTAATGCTGCATGGAGCGAAGTCGCTAGCTTTATTAAACCGTCAGGCAGAAGGAAGAACGAAAGAGAAGCGCGAGCGTAAACTTTCGAGCTGCATGTCGAATTAATGCTTCCGGTTAGAAGTAAGGAGCTCCCTCTTAGCGGGATCTCCGGCCAAAAAGCGGAGGATTCATAATCGTAGAGCGAGCTCAACGTTGCTCCCGCTGCGATAAATTTTCCTATGGCAAAGGCAAAGCCAAAGGCAAAGAGAAAAAGGGGGGAAGAAAGCAGTCGTTTCGAACGTACGAAATAGTTTTCATTTTTCGCGAGAGTTCGGACACGCGTAAAAAATAAGAAGAACCAGAAAAAAGAAGTCTCATCATCATCATCATCATCACCGTCCGACGTCGAACGGAGCCAAACGTGGCATTCGGCATTTGGCATTCGATTATCGAGGAGCACGCGTAAAATTCCGTGCCGCGGCGCATTAGCATAAGGAACAATCACTGGGAAACATTCGGGTGGCGATTTCCTGTCGAGTGACCCCGACGGCGGAAGTTGTCTCACGGAAAAGGCAACGACGTAGAATAATACGGGTGAGAAACAATGCGAGGACTTATCGCGCGCTCGATTCAACGCGGCCAGAGTTCACGGCTGCCGACTGGGTTAGGGGTTAGGATTTCCGATGCTATTTATTTCGTGCCAAGGTCGAGCACCTTCCACGATCCCGCCAGCTTAAATCGGGGAATGAGCTTCATTCTCGGGATGACGTTGCACTCGTCGTCTTTTTTCCGAGTGAATTGCATTAGCGAAATATTCTTTTGCCCGATAGAATCAAGGAAGGAGAGACCGTCCAGGGGAACAATTTCCAAAGATTTCCCGTCTACGTCTACGTCTACGTTTCCGTTTCTGTCTCCGTCTCCGTCTCCGTCTCCTTCCTCGTCCAAGTCTCCCAACCTCGTCTCCTCGCCTAATGGTATCGCTGTGGCCTGGGCTGCTACCGAGGTTACTTTTATTTTCCTGGCGTCTCAACGACTCTGAATCGGAGCTAAATTTTCATGGATGCTACGTGATTTACTCCGCGAACAATTTTATCGAACGCACCATCTGGAAGCTCGACGACAGGTACCGTGGAGCAGCGACAGTTGGCCTATGGCCGGGGGGGCACTCGCCGGCGGTGCTCGTAGAAAGGGACGAGAGAAAAGTCAGTGGTTACGGCTGAAATGTGTAATAAATAATAATAATTGCTGCTACGTGTTCGCACAATGCGGCTAAACGCTTAGGCTGCCACATCGGCACAGAAAGATGGCTCGTATAACCCATGACTACGGCTACGGTAACGTTCGCGCGCCAAAGGCACGACGACGATTCCTCTCTATGGAGAGATTAAGCCTGCGCTGCGTGCTACCGGAAGTCCTGTGCCAACCGCACCAAAAAGACCAGCAGATTATAAAACCGTTGGAACTTCGGGCTCGCCGGTCAAACGTGCCTTCTTTTTCGAAAAGAGAGTGAAAAAAAGGGAAGAAAACGATCCAGAATGAAAGAAAAATAAGAAGAAACTCCTTCTTCACCCCTCCCCCCATCCCTCCCTCTCAGCTCCGGTGATTTGTTGTCCGAAACAGGTTGAAGAGCTTCTCGACACGCTTCCATCGCGTTTTAATCCAATCGGAAACTTACGGAAGAGCTTGAACGAAATTATGTCGTGTAACGGCAAATTAGATGATTTTAACCCTCGGTGTAAAGAGGGAGGGGGGGGGGGGGGTGTGTGGAAGCGCTTAAAAATTGACGGCAATAATCAAGTGTTTGCAGTAGCAAACGTTCCATGTAATTGGGAGGCGTTTCCCAATTACTATTTATATTTCGTAACTTTCTCTCCTATCGAGGTATGCAACGCTTCTAGAAATTTCATTTCTCGGTTTAATCAGACTTCGGCATAAATGCTGATTATTATGCAAATCTTGTTTTAACAAAACGCTTCATTATCGCGTTGGGTGCTGGTCTTTTTCAGTTTAATTAAAACCTCGGGCATTATGCATTTGCGAGAAGGAGGAGGATGACGAGGAGGAGGAGGAGGAGGCGGAGAAGGAAGAGGATCGCGCGATGTACGGTTGCACCGCGTGGAGACGATAACAAATTTCGATCCGAATTCCTTATCGTCCTTGAGGATCGCGACCTGAGAGAGCGACAAGTCGGTGGATGCGGGAAAATATTTCAGTACTTTCCGCGTTCCATCCGCTTCCTGTTATCGCGACAGTCGAGGAAGGGAGAATTCTGCTCGCAGAACCGCCCACCGCGGATATGAATTCTTATTTTACCGATGAGGTAAAATATTAGGGCCTCTGCCGGGCGACCCATGGTGCCCTCGTAAATAAAATTTCATCGTGTAATACGTAATATCGCGTGCGCCCGATCCATTGTGTATTTTTATCTTCGCTCATTTTGCATAGTTTCACTTCTGGTCCGTGCTCTTGCCTCTCTAGATTGCCGGACCCTACAGCGATCCTTTCCTCCGACGCTTCCCCTTCTCCTCGCCCTCCCTCCTCCATGCTTTTTCATTTGAACAATTTTATAACCAGCCTTACGCAAAAAATTATAAATTGATCGTCGCTCGTACGTCCGCTCCGCTCTTTTGACTCGCGTGATTTTCACGGGGCAAAGAGCGTCTTATTTTTTTTCACGGTCTTACAATAATAAACGTTGCTATAAATTTCTCATTGTTAGGGAGAAAAGGAGTAGATAAATTTCATCCCTTTTATCATCAGAAAGGGTGATTGTTAAATGGAACCTCAATTTAATGCGTGGCAATTTATCATGGCGAGCTCGATTGTCTTCTCGATGACAAAAGATTGTGGGTCGAGGTGTATTTTTCTCAGCTTTTTTTTACGAAAGTTCGTGCGTGACGGCGCATAACTTCCAAGTGTCATATGGCCTTTATCGCTCAGTCACCTGTCCTACTTACTACAGCTCATTATTATTGTGCTCTCTTCTTATCTCGAGCTTTTGCAGATCTCTCACCGGCCGCTGGATTAGGCCGTCGTCTTTTCTTCCTCCCGCGAGCGCTAAATTTTCCGCGAAAATAAAAATAGGAAACAAAAACGAAAGCGATTTGCACCGCAACATTCCGAGGATCCTCCGTGGTATGTGACGAGAGTACACGCGTGCGCGTATGAAATAGCATTTAGTTAGGGCCAGTTATGGGATCCGCCAAGATTAGGGGTTATTAGGTGTCGGTGTCCCTGTGTTTTGAGGCGAGCCTCCGTCCCCCCGTAGATTGCTGTTTAACTCAGGCGTGTGTGCAGCGTCAGTTTCGAGGTTTTTGGGCCCTACAGTCCCCGCCAGTGGCACCAACGTGTTATTATGTGTCTGGCAGTGGAGGAAAGAGCGAGCGAGTGACAGAGACGGCCGATAGTCAGCGAAAAAGGAACAAGAGAGAGATAAAGATTACCCCCTGACTCAACTGCAACAACCCCTTAAGCTAACCAAACTAAAATCATCGATGGCACGATGCCACCTCGCTAACAATTACTCAAATAACCCGAAAATTTCACCAATTATTCAGATCCCTTCTTCGTGATTTGCAATTACTCCAATAATTGTTATTAGCAAGCCTTTCCATCAACGTGAAATCGTTCACCGTAAATTAGAAAAGGCAAGAATTTCGGAAGGCACGCGCAAAGACGATACGAGAAATATTTCGTGACCGTGAATTTTTAGGGTGAGCCAGAGGGAGCTAGGGAGGGAGGGTGGGAGGGAGTGTACGATGCTGTGGGCGAATCTCTATTATATCGGGTTAGAGACGCGGGTCTTTATATTATTCAATAGTAGCGAGCCCTCGAAGAGGAAGATGAGCATCTTTCCAAGAATCGAATGTAGTTTCGGATAATGGAGCGGTAAATTAGGATATAACGTGTCTTAAATTGTCTAATGAGTGACCGAAGGGCACGCGAGTACCAAGGTCATGCCATTTTCGCACAAAAGAGACCATTATCGTTAGGATGTACCAGAGAGAGAGAGAGAGAGAGAGAGAAAGAGGGGAAGGGCAAAGGAAGCTAAAAAGGGTGGAAGGGAGAGAAAAAAATGCTCTCAAGACTTGAAAGCAGCAGCAGCAGCAGCAGCAGCAGCAGTAGCGGCAACAATATCCGATTAAACGATTACACGGAGAAATCGGAGGCTCGCGGATGCTAGGAATTTATTGCAAGTTTTGAAGCTAATCATATTAGCTTTCCTTTCCATTGTCCCTCTCACCTCTTTCACTATCTTTCAACCAACCCTCCCCCTACTACCAACTTGCACTTCCATTGCCAGACTCTTCTCCAATTTACATTCCATTACAGCGCAAAGAATACAGCTGCGACTCGGCTTTACCACTGCAATTGTTTTCTATCCCTTTTCTAACGAATATTATTAACGGTACTTTTCAGATTGTTTCGCGAAACGTTCATTGCACGGTAATTTCATTTTTTATTCCAAGTCCGAAGAAAGGGAAAGCAAATCTCTTGGGGTATATCAAAACTTGATTTCTTTTTTCAGAAGCGCAAGATGGCAATTTCCCTCTCACGAAGGAATCGAGCAGTGGTCGGTCCAATCGCGCGCACCTCGTTGATTACGTAGCGTCGTATCCGTGTGTACCCATCACACACGCGCAGCATGCATATACGAAGGAGAAAGATTGATTCTCCCCGCGTCTAGCAGAAGGGAGGGGGGGGGGGAGGATATTAGCGGAGCGCCGTATGCTTTCACGGAAGATCGGAGGTCGATCGATTTTTCGAGCAACCGCAATATTTGACAGCTACAGACCAGAGGCTTGCGGTTTTGGCGCCACCTGTTCACAACCCTCCAGCGACGTTGCTCTGTACGCACCACCACTGCAACACCCACGCGCGTACGAGAAATGGAGAGTAGGGCGTCCGGTCCTGGCGTTTGTCTGCGGGCCACGGGTAGCTGCACCATGCCGGCAAACACGCCGCCAATAAGTGAACATCGGTCGCGCTCAACACCCTCGCTTTGTTTCTCCCTTGCCATCCTCCACGTTCCCGAACCATCCGGAAATCCATCGCTGCCTTCCTCTCCGTGTCTATAGCGTCTCTCCTCCACCGCCGCCTCATGCCCCCTGGTCCCTCTTGGCCCGTCGCGCGACTGGTGCATCTTCAATATGCACCGCAATTTTTCCAACGATTTCCAGAAAAATTTCAGACTGCGAACACCGTTCCGGGGAAATCCGTGGAATAATCCGATGGATGTATCGACTCGCTGGCAGAGTGCGGAGGCCGATGAAGAAATCGCCTGTAAAATGGAAATTACGCGAGGTTTTGCGCGGGATCACGCGGAACGGGCGAAAAGCAAGAAATGGCCGAGCGCGAAAGCGGAAAGTCAAATGCGTGAGTAGAAGGCGAACCGAGTTGACAGTGGTGTGATGTATGTCGGAGTGACCTCCAAGTCCGTGGGCGTGCGACCCTCCCGCGAATATATCGAGGTCTTTGGGCGACATTACGGTGTTATATGCGCGGTGTGCCATGGAGAGACATTGATTTATACGAGCCAAAAGTCAACGGCTCGTGGAACACCTCGACCTTCCGGAGTACCCCTCGAGTATCCATCCCTACCATCCTCTGTCCTCTCGAATCGACCACCAGCTCCATTTCTCGCAAAAACAGTGATTTATTAAATAAACATAACTGCCCACACTGACGATCTTATAAATCATTCCGGCCTTTTTTTCACTCGAGGAGAATTTTCAAAGCAGAAGCATTGGCATAAATCAGAGGAGGGGAGAGAGGGGAGGAGGGTTTACTCCACGTATTTCCACGAAATTCGAGCAACAGCTTCCAAGGTGAATCTCGACAACCGAGGTACCGATCGATCGATCGATCGATCAGTGTACGGGGAAATTATGGAAATTGCGTTCCATTATGGCGTGGGCATACTCAAAAATCACCTGTGATTTGGACCATCCAAAAACTGAGAGCTATCGATCTTTCGTCGAGGAAGAAAAGTAGATGCGCGCACGCACTCACGCACGCACGCACGCACGCACGCACAACTTTCCAATTTCCCTGATAGTCGTCGAGAACCGGGTGTGTTGTGTCAGTGACCGATTGGCATGGCGCACTGGCTTCGAAGTATACCCGAAGCGAAACAAACGGAAGCAAATAACTCGAGTTGGGGTCCGTCTTTAAGGGAAGTGCCGTCACCGCCGCCGCCGCCGCCGCCGCATTTCCAGTCGATTTTGACGGAGCGTGGACATTATTTATTTTAACCCCCGTTTCTTCCGATCGGACGCGCGTCACTGGGGTGGCGATGCATTCTTACGAGGAGTCACGTATCCCAAAGGAGTCCGGAGGGTGCCGATGGAAGCCGGTATATTGGCATACCTACACCAAAAAGAATTTCCTCGCGTCCGTCTACCCGTCCGGGCGATCCGGAACGTCCGTCCGCGAGTTTGCCTGGAACGCACACGTTCGACTTGTGCTCGCGTTCTCCCCTGCTTCGGATCTCTCTGTCCTGCCCTGCCCTGCCTTGCCCTGCCCTGTCAGACCTCGTCGAGTCGCGAGTGCAGCGCTCAATTGCGAGGCTTCAGGGTGTGATAGATGTCCTTCCTGCCCCGGAATGCGAGCGGATCCTGATGGAATGACGCCTGACACCGGAGACCCTCCCCCCTCTACGTGACACGTACGTATGTTGATGATGCGATACACCCATCCTACCGATTGGCCCATCGATGCTCGAAAACCTCAAATTGCGATAAAACACTCGCTTTATTCAACTTTGTTACATTTATCGCTTCTTTTGCCCTGCCTTACCTGACTCTCTCGCGCAATATCGATAAACACCGCTTATCGCACCAGCAATACGAATTTTCTGAACAAAGCGTAGACTAAGCGTAGGCAGTGCTGCTCAGAGGGTAGCACATAAAGTGGCGTTCATCATACACAATAGACAGCCATGAAGCAAAATGCCGAGCCGCGGCCGTAAACTGGAAATATGTCAAAGATAATAAAACAATTAGCCATAAAACGTAACGACCCCCGTATGTACCGTATATCCAGCAGTACGGTACCGAGGCCACCGAAGAAGAATGTACAGAGAGAAAGAGGGAGAGAGAGAGAGAGAGAGAGAGAGACGATGGGGAAGAGCGGCGGAGGGTCAGAGAAAGAGGGGTGCCGTGCAAAATCAGCCACAACCAGTTACAGGGAGAAAAGGAAAAAAAATACTTTTTTCCAAGAAAATATTGGAATTCGACTTATTCTCGAGATACATTAATTTGTCGTTTTGCGAATCGCGGGAGAGAGTGAGGGGGGGGGGGGGGGAGGTGATTCGGTCCGCGACAAAGAGAGGAGACAAAGTAAGACTTGTAGTAGACTAGCAGACATCGGGAAGCTATCGGATGCGCAGCGTCTAGCTCTTGCGGTCGTTTCATACAAGACTCTCCTCTTTTATAAGGCGCCGTACCGACAGGTCGACGTAATAATACCGCGGAACACAATGCACGGTTCGCAGTAACGGTCGAGAGGAGGGAAAAAGCGAAGAAAGAGGAAGGGAGCAGCCTCGCCTTTTGCCACTTGGTTCGTTTCCGGGGTCGTGCCTCGAAATAGAAGTTGCAAACCACGACGCATCATTCTCGTTTTAGCGCAGTTTTATAGCCTGCCTACGAGCTATCGATTCGTTTGACAGCCATGAATCTCACCGTCGCCTTCTTCGCGGCTTTTTGACCAGGAGAATCATCGCGGAGATCCGCGTTCAGGCACGCTGACTTCCACTATGGAAATCAGGGAAACGCTGACAGTCCCGTGCTGGCTCGATTTACATAATTGCAGAAGCACGTAATATATCGATGAGCAATAATACCGATGGACAATAACGAAGTAATCACAAATTCAAATCAATTTACCTGTATCGATGATGATGCTGGTGGTGGTAGTGATGTTGACGGGGGCAGTTGTCTTTTTCTCCATAGAGTTTTAGCCAATCAATCAGCTGCTGGAGTTTGATCAACACTCTAGGCAGTAAACAAAAAGCAGATTACGCGAAACGAAAATCGGGGAGGAAAGGGGGGGTGGTGGTACTCCCCGGGTACTCCGGGGGGAGTTTGCGCATATCAAATGAGCATCGCAGAGCAAAGAGATAGAGAGGGAGATGGAAAGGAGAGAGGGCAAAGAGTCGAAAGTAGAGCCAAGAAAGTTACTGGAGAATCTTCGAACTAGCCCGCAAGACAGCGAGAGTGCGCGTTCTTCCCTTATCAGGAGTCCCGAGACAGTGGGTCGTCGTCGTGAGGTTGGCCGTAGCGAGAGCTCGTGACAAATCTTAGTCGGGCTGCTTAAGCGCATAAAGCTCTTCTTATCCTGAAGGAGGTAGTCCTCCTTCGACGAGGGTGGAGGTCACAGAGCTATATTTTCCATTCCTCCCGACTGGCAACAACCCCTGCGCAAAGTCTCGTTGTGACCCCGACTCTCGAGTCATAATACTTGGCTGGAGAGTCGAGCAGAGGGAGGGTGGGGTGGGGTGGGTAGTTGAAGAGGAAAGGGAAGCAGTTCGGTAAAATGATTCTATTAATTTTTCCATCGGGAGCGGCACTCGTGCATGCCGCCCTACTTCCCAGGCCTCGTTTTCCACCTGCCCCCGCTACCCTCTTCTCTCTCTCTCTCTCTCTCTCTCTCTCTCCTTCGCAGGATCGCGGTTCGAGACTGGAACGTCGCGATGGGGAGTTATAAAGACGCTGCAGAATTTAAAGAGACTTGGGAATTACCACGAGGACGGGGTACCCGGTGCTCCTGTCTCCCGATTAGATAATTCAAACTTGATTTCACGGAACACGCCAGCACCGTCGTGAATGGAGACGTCAAGCGTAATGGAGGATAACGCGCGCGCGCGTACACGGACGCGGCTGCGAGTGGCCGACTCTCGCTACTTAACTCTTCTTCTCGAGGAGATTATTATTCTTCCGGACAGTGTCATAATTTCTCCTCACGATTGATTGCATTTTCTCCGTTGTCCACGCGAGGTCCCGTGGTACCTTGTCCTCGGTAAGATGCCGGTCGATCTTGAGGAGGGTGAAAGGGCTCGGAGGGAAAGGGAAGAAAGAGAGGGTGAGTTTTCGAACGTATTTCACTTGACTCTTGTTCTTCCCAACTACTCTGGAATAATACTAGGTGGAAACTATAAAAACACTTCTGCGAGGCTCATAGTGCAGAGGCTGCAGCCAGGCTTTGAGCCGAGCTTTATTTACGTTTGCCTTCTGAACGAAACGTAAACTACGCGCTAGGTCGCTAGGTAGCCCGAAGGCTGCAGAAGAAAAAGGCGGAATGTACGAGGTGGGATGAGCCTAAACTAAACAGCAAGAAACACAGGGGGAGCGAAGAGGCGCCACAGTGACCTCCCCCGACCTCGAACCATCCGTCACTTCACGGAATCAATGTGCCAAGAAGGAAAAGGGCCAGGTCACGAGTCCGATCTTTCGCCGGTCAAAGAACCCTTGTCCCTTCTCCGTTCTTTTGTTCGACCACCAATTGTACTCTTACTCGTCTCCAACACCATTAACAATCAGGTTCATCGGGTTACGGCTTACAATGAAGCTTTGCACTTCCGACCGAGTGATCCAAAAGTATTATCGAGATCAGCGTGGCCCGGACTCTCTTCCTTTTTCTATCGATCTCGCCTCATCTCGAATAACTTTCACGATAAATTGCTAATTAAATTATACCCGGCGTAATTAATATCCTCCATTCATAATTCCACCGGCATAAGCTATAATTTGTACACAATGGTAGAAGGATCGTTTACCCATCTACGCACACACGCGAGTGCACGCACACGTGCACGCATACGCAACACTCGCATTCTTCTCGACGAATCAGTTTGCATAATCTGCAAGAGCGAGTAATGAAATACTAAAGAAGTCGGGAATTATAGTAGTTTAGTATGTAGAACAAATACTACGCGACTAACGATGGATTATAATTCATGTAAATTATCAACTATCTCTTAGGCTAATGGACCGAGCATTAAAATTGGTATCTCTCGTAATAGGAAAACTAACGTAACGATCGAAACTCACCTTCGGCTGCCTGCGCACGAGCCTGTCCGTGCGCTATTGGGAACTTTGTACTCCTATTTTTATTGTTGTTGTTATTGTTGTTATTATTATTGTCGTTGTTGCCGTTCCTCCCGAGTTTTCATTGTTTAATGACAAAGCGACGGGGAACAAAGCGGGTCTGCGGCTTTTTCTGCGTGGGCGCGAGGGATTCGATGTGTCCACGCGAGGTGGTTAGTTTGCCAGTGGAGTCACCGCCCCTACACGTAGGAACATCCTGACTAGCGTCTCGTCTTCGCGGGGCAACATCGGAGGAGAAAGCAGGACCAAGCTCAGCGATCGCCTTCAGGTGTGAGCAAGACACGCGATACTCTCCAAAGATACTCTCTTCAGGTGGCCCGACAATACCGTGGAGGGACTATGACCGAGTATATTTTTTTCCTTTTTTTTTTTTTTTTTTTTTTTTACGAGCAAGCCCTTCTTCATGGAGGTGTGGCGACGCAGATCCTTGAATGAAGGAACTGTGTCTGCGGTGCACTGATCCCTCCTCCTCGTCCCTCCACTTCCTTTCCAGATACAAAGGGTCTCGCTGTATGTAGAGACTCGCGTCCTACGTGTTCTGTATTTTTGGATGACTCATTTTTCGGGGACCGCTTTTTCGGCCTACGGTAAATCATTCGGAGATCTCAGATGTATTTAGATTATTTAAATTGGATTTAATATGGACACCACGTACAACTTCATAAAGTATCGTGAGAAAAGGAAGAATCTTACGTGCTCGAAAACTAGATGGAAGCTCGTTTTGAGCGTATCTCCACGCTAGATGTGGGCGGCGGCGGCGGCGGCGGCGGAGGGGATGTTTCCTCTTTTTGGCGGAAAGTACGCGCTCGACTAGTCGACGACGAGTCTTTGAACGCGCGCAAGATAAAATGAGCTTCGAGTGACTAATGCTGGAAGCGAAAGAGAGACTTGAATGAGGGGTCCCGCCGGTCCGTACGAGGATCCCTCTACCACACCTTCCCGATTCAAAGGTACGAGAGATGAGCCTCCTATCGATAGGAACACAAGGCGCGATGACGCAGCCCACGCGTTTTCTCCGGTGTTGCCCACAACACCGTTGACCCGACCTTTGCATTCGTAATGGACGCAAACTCCGTCTCCTTCGTAGTCTCCCATCGCGATCTTCCTTTTTGCAAAGTCATCGCAGACCCCGTGGACAAGGAGACTGTGCCGAATGACTGTATGAATGGAAATCTCGCGCCAAGGATGAATGAAACAGTTCGGTCAGGCACACGCATACTTGTATTATTTACGGTTACGCAGTTACACAGTTTGGTCAATGAACCACGCTACCACTCGAATTCAATTAGCTCTCCGCGCATAATTCCACGCCATAACGATCTAATCTACCAGGACCGTCCCACTGCCCCGATTATATCGCTAAGAACGGACAAGCGGAGTTTTCCTGAATGGATAGAGAAGACGAAAGGGTCCGGGGAGATGGAGGAAGCAGAGGGACACCTTGCGTCGTATATTTCATTTCCGGTCGTTCAAGTTCGGTTATTAAGTCGAGACATGCGTCAAATAAGAAGGTGACGACGGCAGCGTCGGGCAAGACGCGAGACGCGAGACGTTGTAAATTTGAAAAGTTTCATCCAGTATCGACAGAAAGGATGTTCGATGACGCGTCCCACACATCTTCCGCTTCGTTACTTCTTCGCGGCTGGTTCCGAGCTGGTTATTCTTACTTGACAACGACTTCGTCATCCACCTTCTCCTCCTCCTCCTCCTTCTTCTCCTCTCGGTAATCACAATCTTGATTTTGCGGAGTCATCGTGTCGCTGCAGCCGCGGAGGGAAAGGTCCGCATGAATGGGAAGAGTGAATGAAGGGACGAGTGAAGGAGGATGAATGCATTCGAGTTACGAGACGATGATCTCGACCGATGAAGCTGGGAGGTAGCGGGAGGTGGAGAGGACCGGACGAGTTCAGAGACGGGTCAACGATGCTATTGTAGTGGTACACCCACGGCGCCGTGTTTACAAATTGTCTAATCTTGTCGACAAATCGGTACCGCGGGCCCGCTCTTCGTGTCCTCGAGCTGTCTCGTGCCAGTTCGGTATGTGCCAAGACGAGCGATCTGTGTTCGCCGCGATGGACCGGACCGAACCGGACCGGACCGGATCAGAACCGAGACGGGACGTCATCTACCATAGGTTCTTCATAGTTCTACGATGTTCGCAGCGCGGTCACTGATGTTCGGTTACGCGCAAAAGGGGAGGAAGGTCCTCGATGATTAGAAACGTCTGCGGCGGTGAATGCGGGAGAGAGGAGGTTGCTCGGTTGTGTTCGGTCGTTCGGCTGTTCGGTTGCTCGTCCATTCGGCTGGCTCTCTCTCTCTCTCTCTCTCTCTCTCTCAGTCGAGATACGGTTGGACGAACGCGACGAAACCGCAAATTAAATTAGCGAGTCGCAGAACGAGCGAAGGTAGGCAAGAAAGCGTTGGCTGCCCGCTGTTTAACCCGGCTTAATTACCAATTAGCCAATAAAAAGCCACTGTACCTGTGCTCTCGCGTATTATGGCTACCCTTAAGAACCCGCGGCGCGTACCGAACCCTGTGCCCACACGATCGTCCCACGAAAAACGAGCTTGTATAATTATAACTGGCAAAACAGCAGACACGCTGCTAAGAGAGCCTCTCCTCTTTAGCTATCTCTTCTTGCGGCGATCCGATACCGAAGGGACTGGATGAGTTTGTTCGTTCGTTCGTACGTTCCTTCGTTCATTCGCTCACATGGAACGATAAACGACTCAACCGTTCCTGCCTTCTCTCTGCCATTCATTACTCACCTAACCGTAACTGCCTCTTTACCTCGCGGCCAACCTCGCCATCGCATTGTGATCGCTGATCACTCTTCAGCCAGCTAACTGATGCTTCGGAACCTCATTAACCAAGATCCATTGGGATTCCTCTCATTTTATTCCCACCGATTTATCACCAGTCTCTATAAAACTTCTCCCTCCCCCGTACCGTTATGACGGAAATTCAATCGATGACCGTGATCGATATTATTTTAATGAAGTCTCTCCAACGAAAGCCGAAGAGTCTCTGCTCTCCTTTCTGGATGAGACTGTCTTTGGTTCAGGGAGGTCAAAGTTGACGGAGGCAAAGCTAGATGCTGCGAGACACCCACGTCGTTTCCGCTCGTGGTGGTGTTGCGTATCGGTATAAAAGTGAAAAAGAAATTCTACGCGGAGGAGGGGGAGGAGACCGAAAGACGACGAGGAGGACCATCTTCTCGCTCCTCGGGGGTCCTGATAATTGCCGTGCTCTCCAACTGTTATTATTAAGCCGATATTTTACCGAGGGGACACACGTTCGCGCATATAATTTGCGAAAGCCTCTAATTATGGGTTAGTAGGTACACGCGGCGGCCAGACGAGGACTACGCGCTAAAGAATGGCGTTAGACGAGACTCTGTGGAAAGGGCAAGGGCCCTCCACTCTCGATTCGCCCACGCACAAACGCCGCGAGAACCAAAACTCTTCCCTCCTCTCCCTCTCTCTATTATTATTGCTCTTTATTATTGCTACTTTCATCGCGTTTCCTGCCATTTCGCATATATTTCGCTTCTAGGAACGAAACGTCGCTGTTGCATCGCCGTTACCGCTGCTATACGGAGCTCTTCCGTCAAAAGTGATTTCAATTCTGACGTAGATGCGTGTGTCGGATATAGGATTTTCTCCGAGGCACCTCTCCTCGATGGGCACACGCGTCAGTCCAAATCTATTGTAAAAAGTTTTCTCCAAGTCCAAAGGTCGCAGGACCTACATCAGACTGCTATCCTCGACCAAATCGAGATTTCAGAGAAAGAAGACGGAGATAAGGAGGCTCGATCTGCCTTTTGAGCGGAAAGTATCTTTTTCCATTATTGAGTTCTCTGTTCTCGACCAATGGATATACAAATATGCCTCTGTGGTCTATCTGAAAATCTCGCTGCTACGATATTAGTTTTTTCAGCGTCCTATTATGAAGCGAGATGAGAGACGCGCAGCAATTTGTTAAAAAGTCTACTAGCGCGCGTATCTCGATTCCAGCGGCGATGGAGTCGCTCGTCGAATCTATAATGGACATCTGCTGAAATGACAGGGCGAAAAGATCCCGAGAGGGACAATTAAAGACGGATAGCTGTAAACGGAGTATTAATTGGTAAGTGGCGAGTCGCGCTTCCTCCTGCGATGCATCATCGGGAACCGGGAGGAAGTGGATCGCGCGAGTAACGGTTGGCCGGAAGAAAAATAAGGAGTCGCAAAACGGGTCTTTCGATATTAAATGCCACGGGAGCCAATTGGCCGAAGCGATTCAGGACCAGTTTCACGGTGGAGGACGAGATTATGCTCCGAAAGAAAGCGAGATAAGGCGAGTCCTCGAGCGATCACCTACGCGCGTTCTATGCGACAGAAGGAAGAAAGCGAAGCAAGGCGAGTTAAAGCGAGGTAAAGCAAGGAAAGACGATCGAGAGAGGGCGAAGAGGAGACGAGAGGAGAGAGGCGAGAGGCGAGGTAAGGTGAGACGAGACGAGACGAAACGAGACGAGGCCAGTCTCCCAGGCCATTGTGCGACGACTCTCATCCGCAAGACATCGGGAGAACGTCCCCTATCTGGCACCTCTATCGATCGTGCGCGGTTTTGTTCGGGGGACGCGTTGCACGAATTATCGTGCGCCCGGTTATAAATGATTGTTCGAACTTGAACGAGGAAAGAGAGATATAGAGAAAGAAAGAGAGAGAGAGAGAGAGAGAGAGAGAGAGAATGAAGAAGCAGGAAGAAAGCGAGGGGGTTGGAAGGAGAACGTAGCGGTGGCAGTTGATGGTGTTGGTGGTTACCTCGCGGCTCGTGTTTCTCATAACTCCGGACCCCGGCAAGGCAGAAGAACTTTTGAGTGACGTGAGTATAATGACGCGGCGTAGCATCGAGGTGCCCCCTTCGAGGAAGAGGACGAGGGGAACTCGCGTCTCGGTGCACGCCTCCAAGGCTTCCCGCCCAGGGAGAGGGTAGAACTTGTGGAGAAAAGAGAGAAAGAGAGAGAGGGAGAGATAAGGAATCTCTGCGATTTAATCGATCTTTACCGATCTATCTCACCATTAGGCACGACCGCGCCTAAGTATGGTTTCGATCGAGATATCGTCGCGGAACCGAGCGATGGCCCATCGATCCAACGTATACGGGCGCGAGTTCGTTGCTGCTGTTGCTGCTGCTGTTGTTCAGGATGCCGCGACATCGATCGGGAACAGACGCCCCCCTTGTTGCATTCAATTCTCCAGCATCATCCTCCTTCCTTCACAGAAAGCGCGCGTGGGACTTTTCCGCGAAACTCCTGGCGTACATCTTCCCGCTAACTAAGGTGTCTTCTCACGATCTAATCAGCGATCGGCGCCGCCACCGGTGCTCCCAGTGCGTCCAATCCCATTTCTTTACCCCGTTGGCAAACTACTTTAAATGCGGAAAACCTTCCGGCTACCACATTGAAACTCCAGCTCTCGCCTCTATTCACTCTACGAGAACCGGATCATTTCGACTGGAATACCGATCTTCGCTCTATTTATCGGAGGGAGCTCCGATTTACGATTGGCTCGGTAATTGCGATTGCGCGACCGACTGCGAGTCTCTCCGACAAGGTGCTGGAGGAGGAGGATATAGAGAAGAGCGAGGTGAACGAGGAGGATCAAGAAGAAGAAGAAGAAGCAGACGAAACGCTTTCTTAAAGACGCGTTCTCTCTCCCATCGTGAAGGGCCGTTTAAAGGGTCCGTATCGAAAATCTGGCTTTTGATTTGAAAAATGATTCCTCGCTTCGTTTTGTTTGCCGATCTTTTAATAGTCAAAGTCGAGTGCTTTCACAAGACTCGGAGAAGGCTGGACCTTCTCGGGCAACCAGCAACGAGCACGATGACTGACGGGTGGAGCGCGTTAGGCCACGCAACACGCCGCCTCCAAAGTCACGCTGCTGCAGGAAACGTGGCCCAGGTGGTTGGCAATGCCACGATATTTGTTTTCTGGTGGGCGGACCCAGACCCAACCGGAGGTCCGAGCTGCAAGTCACGAGCCAACAATAGTACAAATAATAACAAGACAGAGCCCCGGAACGGAGGTCTTCTGCGAGGAAAAAGAGAGAGAGAGAGAGAGAGAGAGAGGGACCTTCTTAGTCCGAGGCTAGCGACTACCAGGCTACACGGTAAAGTTTCGTTCACAGCGAAAGCTCGCCCACGTCGATACGCTAATCATTTTTCAAAGGAGCCTCGAGCAGAGCTGCATCGCCGAAATCACCGCGAAAACTCTTCGCCTCCCCACCCACCCCCTTCTACTCACCTTTCGGACACGCGAGTGTGTCTCGTTCGGGGGAGTTCAGAGGCGTTTTTTCAACTTTTTTTTCGAAATTTCGATTTCAACGCGAGTTCATCGGGATCGCTGCGAGATATCAAATTCCTATCCACGGTGTGCGGGGGTCTTTATTTAACGTATTGCATTCCCATAACGGCCAACGCGGCCGCTGGGCATAGGACCGTGAAAGCAACCGCGGCTACCGCCGCTATCGTTGCCCGTTCTTCTACGTCGAGAGGGGCCCACCCACAACGCACGATCTCAGTTGGACCTTCGCTACCGGTATTGAATCCGGCGCATTGTTTTTCTTTGGTCATGAGAGGGGACGAAACGACTATTTGCATTCGAGATGAGAAACCACCTGAAAGCACTGAGAAAAGCGCGGCTTGGTCTCTCTACCATTCCCCTCCCCCTCCTCTCTTCCACCTTCCTTCCCAGCATTATCGGCCTCTCGATGTATTGTTGTTAATTCGCGGTGGTTGATGCGCGAATGTACTCTCGAAGAAAAGAAAATCGAGAAAAAAGGAGAGTGAGATGAATAGATCTCTCATAACGTGGTGGAAGTGGACCGAATTATCACGGTAGCTTCAATTTCCAGGCACGAACAGCGGTCATCGTTCGGTCGACATCGAATCTTGGCGAAACTGGTCCTGATCGATCGTCAAGGAATCGTCCGGATCTTATCTTGGATCAGTCAGCGAGTAGCCGGACAGTTGGCTACGTTGATTCGAGAGACGAGAGCACGTTGAAGGGAGCAGAGTCGATAGGAAAATGTCAGACGAATACATGAGGTCTTGTCAACGGGAAGGGACAACGTTGATCGGCGAAACGGGAGGAAAGACCGTGAACGAAAGAACGCAAGTACGGACTTTAATATGACTTATCCAAGTTCATCAATATGCGTCCTGGTTGTCGAGCGAAATGGCAGCTGTCGATACGTAAATCGAGCGAGACAAAGAATCCATCATCTATTTCCGGAGGCGAGCGAGATATTCCGAAGAGTCCAAGATCCGGCTATATAAGCGGAGAGTGACGCGGACACTCGCGTGCACTTGAAAATTTGGATGAAACTGGAAATTTGTAACCGAGCGGTAACAAGAAGCGCAAAGAGGTGCGCGCGCGCGCGCGCGAAAGAGAGAGAGAAAGAGAGAGAGAAAGGCCTCCCGCGCAGCGCGTAATGGCATCTAATACGGACACGTAGGTGGGGGTGGGAAGGGGGAGGAGGCCGCAAGAAGAAGGTATAGTTTATAGTGATTACATGGGGTCAGGTCTCGGCAATAAACCATCGCATGGTGGCCATGGCTATACGAGCTATGGTTGCGACTGCTCTCGGAGAGTTGCGCCTACGCGCGGGCGGAGCGAATTCAAAAAGCAAAAAGAATATGGACGAGAGGCGAGCGGTATACGAGAGCAAAAAGCGCGTGGCTACACGGGTGCGCGAGGAAGTTGCTGGCGAGCGTGGAGGTCGGGGCGGGGGTGGGGGGTGCTGCTAAGATTGAGAATGGGAGCGAAAGAAAAAGAGAGAAGCGAGTAATAAGGATGATGGAGGGAGGGAGGGAGGGAACGCGAGGGAGAGTAGAGCCGCAACACCGGGAGCCATCCTACTGGAATTTAAATAATAATTATAGTGTTTAATATCATACGCGAGCGAACGGGCGAACGCTGAGCAACGTCGCCCTTCAGCCCTCGTCGCCTCTTCCTCTTCTTGCAGGAGGACGCGACCGGTTGCCGGTTGTTGCCAGTTGCCATTGCTTCCTCGACGTTTGGTGTTTGGTGGTTGGTGGTTGGCGGTTGCTGGTTGCTGGTTGCCAGTTGCCGCTTGGTGGCGGATAACCTCCGTAAGGCTCTTCCCCACAGTAGACACGTGCACTGTATACCTATGGGGGCCGAGCTGCTCTGTAATAAGGCATTCGCGGCGGCAGATTGAAGAGCGATGATCATGGCCGAGCGAAGAGCTACCATCTTCCCCATTCCCCACTCCTCGCCTCCACCTCCCTCGTCGTCGTCGTCGTCGTCGACCCCATATTCAAACGCCACCTCGTTATAGAAAAAAATTTTCGGCCAACGTCCGTGCGTTATTATGTGAAAAATATGGATAAAGCCTCGATTTAACGAGCTCTCCCGTTGCTGATGGTTTAATCCTGCGGGCGTGCCTTGATGGATGCAGCTCGAGGAACTCGACGATGGTCCGACGAGCTCGGACCCAATGGACGAGTTTCGATCGCTCGATCATCGCCGTGAAAGCCAAGCGAAAATTCTCTCGATAGATGGTACATCTAGGAGGTGCGCGTCTAGATGATCTCGCGCGCTCGGAGCTCTGGGAAAACTGCATAAATTTCCCAATGGAATCGAAGAAACGAAACGAAACGAAACGAAACGGAACGAAACTCGAGAAGAGGAAATGCGCGAGGAAAGAGACATCGCGCGCACCGCTGGATTATCGAGCAATACGCTCAGACACACGCGCACACTGTAGCGGGGCACAAGCAAATGCATTAGTCGTGTTCCATGCTGCCAAATCCCAAAAGAATCCCGGAAGGCGAGAGAAATGGTTTCTGGTGACCGCAAACGCGACCATTATCGCTACTTGCGGACTTTATAGCGGGCAAAGCACGCACAATGCCGCCTGTCGTTATTACCTCTCTTTCTCTCTCTCTCTCTCTCTCTCTCTCTCTCTCTGCCACGAATGTATTAATAAAATTTATTGGTCGGAGCGAGTGTGAGAGCGTACGTTAATGGATTTCGAACCACCGTGGCCTCGGCCAGCAACGTCGGCAACGACGGCAACGGCAGCAACGACAGCAACGACAGCAAATGAGCTACTCGGACGAGCATGGGCAACTCCTTACACGGTTTAACGCGTTAAAAGTCGACTGGAATGATATTACGGTACGGTAACCGGAGAAGCGGCGACCACCTTGCTTGCCTCTTCATGAATGAACCAGAGGAAGTGCCGGGTGAATAGCGATGATAATTATTAGTCTGTGTTTGCTGGAAGTCTGGCGAAAGAATGCGCGTAATACGCTGATCGTAAGCGGAATCGGCTCTCGAATCGGTCGCCAGTAAAAAAGAAGAGCCTCGCTCGCTTGATTTTCAAAGATCGCGCTGCTGCTGAGAAACATGTTAATTTGAAGACGTGGTAAAGTTTCAATATGCGCTATTTGTCATAGGTAATCGCTACTCTCGTCGGTGAAAAAAAGCTGGGAAAAAAGAAAAGGAGAATGAGATAGAGAGAGAGACAGAGAGAGAGAGAGAGAGAGAGGAGGAAAAAATTAATTTTCTCGTAGCGGAGAAGAGGATGGACAGTTTCAATGACTAGACGTATAAGTGTTTCTTACACGTTGAAGAACAAAACATCGATTCTCTTGCAAGACACGGTCGTTAAAGTTCCGTCTGCCGTACAAATAACTTACATGACGCGAGTTATTCGAACGCCGTTTGAGGAATAAGGACGACAAAGTTCGGAGGAGCGAGAAGGACGAGCGATGCGAAGGAGACGAACGCCGGTGCGTCAGTTTATCTGTTGGCATACGTCGACTATTAATCAACGGACCCTCCTAATCGCTTGACGAACCAATCGATAAATCAATAACTTTCATCCAGCGTGCAGTTGCCGGATAATCCGGCGTTACACGCCACGTTTTTAGAAGCTAAAAACTCCTACCCCTGTATTTCGCCGTAACGATCTGGCCAGACCAGATCGAATCTGCTCATACGTGCAACGAAACTTATCTTGGCCTAAAAAGAGAAAATTGCCGGTGACCACGCGAGCGACAGCTTTGCCGCTGGCCGAGCAGATCGCGCCGGAGGGATAAATCGACGAATAACAAGGAAACCATTTATCAGTACTCATTCGCGTAGATTTGAAAAATTGAGGGAATCTCGGATGAGAGGACGTTGCGTTGTTGGCCTGGTCGCGACTGGAGTAACTCGGGGTGTTTTTGCGCCAGAGTCAGAGTACATCGGGTGGCCGAGAGGGTTGGAGGTGGGAAGCGGGAAACGGCAGGTGGAAAATATTTCGACGATATCCACCTGTCGAGGCTCTTTCTCTTTCCCCCCTCCCCCTTCGTCTTTATCTCGCGCACTCGAAAGTCGTTATCCTTATTGGGGCAGCGACATGGGGAAAGGAAGAAACACAAGAGAAGAGATAATCCGGCTATTAGAGGTGTCCCCTGGAGACTCGAGAGGTCAGGGAATCGATAGATCGGGTCGGGGGTCGTCAATGGAACTGCGAGTCGAGGTCGTGCAAATAGGTTAGGTTGGGTCGGTCAGGGTGGTAGGTCCCAATTTGTCGCAACAGCCGACCAACATGCTTTTTTCCAACTCCTTATCCTAAGCTCCCGCCCTCAAAGCCCTCCAGCTCCGTGCAGCTTTGAGTATCGCCCATGTCCGGTCTCCCTAACTGGGCAAACTGAATCACATTGATTGCCGTCTGCTACGGCAAAAAAGGACGCTGCTACGACGACGGATTCGCCACTTGCCCGATAACTACGACGCGTCTCCTGAGAATCTCTCCGGTTAAAAGAAATCTCCCGCAATCTCTTCGCTTCTTCCATTTTCCTTTAAAGGCGCGACTCGTCGCGCTTTAATTTAGTACAAATAAGTCGAGTCCAAGTGCCAAGTTTTTCGCGAAAAGCAAGCGCCTAGGCTTTCAATTTCTAAAACCGCTGCCGAGAAAAACCTATGAGGAAAACCCGTAGAAAAGCAGTTGCCCAATTCAGCGAGTTTGCACGTACGGATATTTCAGGGTACGACAAAGTAGTCGCGAATCGAGATAAATGAATGCATCTAATATCACGTCTGTCACACGACACGGTGGGAAATTATCAAGTCAGCAGGAAAGAATGTCTGCAAGGTGAGCGAGAACGGGTGGTGCACGAAGCAAACGTCGAAGGGGAATCGATATAGGCGGATTTGCTAACGATCCCATAAGTTTCTCAAGAGGAGAAGCCAGCGAGGGAAGAGAGAGAGAGAGAGAGAGAGAGAGAGAGAGAGAGAGAGAGAGGAAGGGAGAGAGAGGGAGAAAGAGAAAGACGGAGAGAGACGGTGAAGGGGAAGAGGGAGTGGGTGGCGTTAGCAACGTCAAAGTTTTGCAAGTCGATCATCGAAGCCTCTCCGCAACCTGGACGCTTATCGATCTTCCGTATCTTGAATAAATTAATTAGCCGACAGGTTAATCAAGTTAGCCGGGCGCGCCAATCATAACTTGGTGCTTTATTAAGCGCTTCTTCTTCACGCAGACCGTCTGGATCTTGAGACCCCATGCTAGCTGCGCACGAAAGATGCAACAAAGGGGGAGGGGGGGGGGAGAGGCCTATCCAGCCACTGGCCAATCATCGACGAATAATAAAGTCATCACGGCACGTCAGCTTGGTCTGCATTGCAAACGAGAAATAATGCCGGCCACGTGAATCTAATTTATGTTTACACTCCTTCCTATCATTTGTACTGGCAGTAAAACGGCAGGTTCAGCTGTAAGACGAATCTTTCACTATTAATTACGTAAACACGTTTGATGGTGCAGTAATTCATTCATAGCGCTCCTAGACTGGTACAATCATCATTCATTAACCGGCGCGCGTTACATTCAGCCTGCTGATAATCTGAATTGTAAAGAGGAGGAAAGTACATAAAATTTCGCATTATGAAACTTGCGCATTTCTGCATCTATAATGAGAGCGCGGTCTATTGTAGCCAACGACTGCGTTCGCTAGTTTGGGAAGAAATCTGATAGAGAGACCCCGTCCAGTCTCTATCCACCGTGTGTGTACCCTTAAGATCCGATTTCAATCACGATCGGTCCACCGCTACACGTGTCCCGGTTTTCTCCTTTTTCAACGTTGCTCGTGACTCTCGAATTTTTCGCCATGCACCAGGAAAAGAGGGAACGAAACGGAACGCTGGAGGCGTTCGGGACAAGAGGAAAGGAGAGAGACGGAGAAAGAGAAAAACGGCAGCACGTGCACCCTGGTGAGTTCGATTCCACGAGTTTAGTTGCAGGACGGGATAGGGCTGCTGCGCGGTCACTGGTGATTAATGATCCGACCAATCAGATATAGTTGCATGGTAAGGAGGGGGGGCTTGAGGAACGAGTCGAAGAACCGAGGAAAGGGGGGAAGCTGGAAAAGGTAAAAAAGGGAAGGAGAGATAATGTTCGCTAAAGAAGAAGAAGAAGAAGAAGAAGAAGAAGAAGAAGAAGAAGAAGAAGAAACAACAGCAACCGCAGCAGCAACGCCACTACGCCACAGTAGTAGTGGAAGGGAAGAAGACTATCAAGTGGGAAAAGGTAAGAGCGTGGGTGGAATAGAAGAGTGAAATGAAAGGGAAGAAGAATAGGATGAGATGTAGAGGTTAAAATAAGATAGATACGGATAAAGAGAGGGAGCGAATAGAAACTAAAATGAGAGGTAGGATCGTGCATCACGGTTGTTATGTTGCGCTGTCACTGCGTTGTACCTGCGCCAGCGGGATGTTGCTGTTACCCGGATTGTAATATTGTATTGTACTGTTTGTTGGTCGGTGTTCCCCACGAGCGTCTGCTCTGCAGACAGCTTGTCCAAATACCGCCACTGGTTCGACGGGCACGCGGACGACGCAAAGTGTGCGCGCGCTCGCGCGCCCAAACGCCAACTACATTCCATGTTTACCGGTGTTACACCCGCGATAAGGACCACCCTCTCTCGCCAACTTTCATAACAAGCTTTCTGTAAAGCAGCGACTACAGAAAGATAAGCGGACCAAGATATACTTGGCCTTGAAACCTGTTGGCGAAACCTTGAGTATCTCTAGATAATTTAGCGCGAGTGCGAATTGCGACGTTCTCCCTCTTTCGAAAGAAAGGAACAATTAAAGCGCGGCTCGGTAGTCATCAAAGTCACTCGAGTTTAAGTGCAAGAAGACTTTGAGAAGTTTCAAGGCTACCTCTGTTGAGGCTGCTACCGAGGGCCCGGGGGCACACGCGTAATTGCGGAATTACACCAGCAAAATTCGGCGTGTCTACGACAGGACGAAGATGCAGTTGGTAGTGGTGTGGTGGTGGTGGTGGTGGTGGCGGTGGCGGCAGCGGCATTCCGGAGAAATTAGCAAATAGTTGGTTGGCCGTTAGGCTGGGTAGGTAAGCGATATTAAATAGCAGGCTGGTTACGGCGCTCCCGAGGTTCTGGTCGGGCCCGGTTGTTCGGTACGTGCACGGTGCACCGCGACCGATCAACTTCGCCAGTTGCAGCTTAGGCAACAGCGTATAATCTCTCTGGTTATTAATGGCGATGGTTTGGGAAACTGCTACCGGGCAATCTGGTCGTCTACCCCTTTGTCCCCTCGATTATTCTCTTTCTCTCTCTTTCCCATCTATTCACCGACCCCCGTTCCCACCCCTCTCTCGCCACCTCCACGGTGTCCAATATCCGTTGTTGCATTCTCTATTCTTCTCTCTCTCTCTCTCTCTCTTCATCTTCATCTTCATCTTTTTCTCCCCTCCTCCTACCACCCTTACCCGGACTCAAACGTTCTCCATCTCGCCCCGCTTCTCCTCATTCTCCCTGCGTGCATCATCACTTTGCTCTCGTTTTTCCACGGCCAGCTCATCCTTTACCGCTCTCCCCCCATTCTCTCTTCTCTCCTTTCTCCTTCCACTGCTACTTCCACTTGCTCCCTCGGTAAAACTGCATTCCACACGTCGTTAGACCGCGCCCCGCGCGCCTACCGAAACTTTGCGAGCCGCGCGATCCTAAACGCGCGTTGCTTTAATTGCCTGTCTATGTCTCGCTACCCTGAGCACCGAAGACCGAGGAGAACGCACGAAAACGTAGGATGGGAAGAGAGAGAGAGAGAGAGATGGGTCAACGAACTCGGTTGAAATCGTGAAAAATCTTTGCGAAAATTGTCGGAGCATTGGGGATCGATAAAGGAAACAATTGGGCGTTTGCCCGAAATCCAAGTGCGGAGAGAGAGGGAAGAGATGCTCTTCCCTACGAGCTAAGCCAGTGGGAGAGACATAACTCGGAGCGGCTCTTTAACAGGACGAGGTTCGAGCTGGGGCCGGAAATCGAGCGCGAAGAGGATCACGGGGTTACTATCTGGGTCGAGATCCGCGGGTCGCTCGTAAATTGGCTTCGGCGAAAAAGAGCGGATTCGCGCGGATGACCCTCCTGGACGATATAAAAGAGCACGGGCAGTTCATTTGGCAGGCCATAAAGAGAGAGAGAGAGAGAGAGAGAGAAGAGAGGTCCAGGGGGTGAGTGGTTGGGTTCCAAGTATTTGTCGGTGCGTCTCGTGCGTGGGAGGGCCTGAAATTGGGTGCCGAGAGAGTCCGGGAGTCGGGAGTCGAGAGTCGGCGGGAGTAGGTTAGGACGACTATCGGCGGCAATCAAGCTCCAGGCTCGGGAATCCGGGGCTTATCTCCGGAGAGGAAGGCTTAGCTAGCCGGAGCTAGGTCGAGAGAGAGACTACTAGGGAGCAGCGGACGACCTTCGAGATCGACCGCAGGATCGTTCGATCTTAATCTCGGCTTTCGATGCTCCGAGGCCAACCCAAAGTGTCCCTTAAAAGTCCATAAGGCCACCCCGTGTCAACTATTCGCGTGTAAAGCGGTAATAGCCTGATCCTGCCAGGCTATTCAGCGGCGATTGATGCGGTGGTTAGGAAGCTAGGCGACCTGGACCTAGGAGGCAAGGCATGGCAAGGCGGTTTGTCTCGCCATACGTCAACAACAGGTGCACGCACTGCGATTCGACCCGTCCGCTTCCAAATTTTTCCTCCTCCAGTCGCCAACGCGCGAGTTTCCCGCGTTGACCTACAACGGATGGGATACGCAGGAGTGTGGATCAAGGTTGCACCTACGGAGAAAGCGAATCGAAAGGGGTGGGAAGAGAGAACGGAGCAAGCATTAACATAAAGTGAGCAATTCCAAACTGTGTTGAGGCTACCGCGGTCGTAGCCATTATCCATTTGTTCGGATAGTAACCACCAAGTTTTTCCAGTGTGCGTAACGTGGACCGTGCAGATGTAATGGGCAGGCACCGGAGGCTTGCGGTAAACGATTTTCTTTGCGTTCAAGAAAAGATACGTGCATGCTACAAAGAATGGCCTTCCGCCAGGCATTGTCGGTGGTCATGCGCGGATCGTAAATGCGTTGCTGAGGTTTCCAGTATCGCGAGAGTCATCGACTGGAGGTAGGAAAAAGCTTTCGCCGCGATCCTCGGAGAAATACCATTAAGTCTCGTGAAAGATCCACGTCCGGTCAAAGGGGTGGAATCGAGGTTGGCGCGATTTTCTTCCTTGGAAGGAAGGGGATAGGGGATGGAAACTAAGAAATACGGCGACGTAGAAACGAGGATTCAAAAGACGCAATGTGGTGATGGCGGCGGTGGTGGTGGTGGTGGTGGTGGTGGTGGCGGTGGCGGGTTAGAAACGACCTCTGTTCCGGGAGTAGCGCGGCTAATGGGGTACTTTGTTAGAATCGTTAGGCGCTCCGGGCAAAGAGGGTACGGTACGCCCGAGGGACCGCTCGGGATTAATACTTCCGCGTTCGAATATTCGCGCCGCTCGGAAGCCAGTCAGGCAAACAGCCAAGCGGCGGCCCAGCAACCAAGCAACCAAGCAACCAGCCAACCTGGCGTTCCGAGTCGTAAAGTCGCGCGAAGAAAGCGCGCAACTTCGAAAGCGGCATTCCCCGTTCCGCTCCGGGCTCACCAGGTATCCGTTCTCGAACTTACGGGTGCATCCAGCAGGACGAACCGCAATAAGAATCCAAGCCCGACGTGGGGACCTCGTCATTTTCTGCTCGGTACGCGCGCTGATTGGGACAGCAGCAACGATTTTCCGGACTGCCAGGCCGGAGATGCCCGATCGAATGGCGCTGCCCGCGCGATTCTCCTTTCTTTTTCGCCACCCTTCGCTGACTACGATTTTCAAGCACCTCCGCGCCAGCAACGAGCCCCGGTGCTTCGCGGGAGCGCTAAAAGCTCAATAATCTCCTTCGGGAAACCGGAAGATGCCGGAGACCGGCGCTCTTACTTTATTTCGGTTCGTTCGTGCGTTACTCGACTCTGCTACCCCCACGGTACTTCTGCTGCTGCTGCTGCTGCTCTTGCACGGTACGTCTACATTTGCGTATTACTCGCACACACACACACTCTCTCGTGTCCATACGACATAGCCTGGGAAACCTCGAGGTTTTCAATATTTTAACGCTACTGTTTTTCGTCGATCTTAGAACGAAGAAGGTTTTTACGTCTCGTCTCGTCTCCTTTTTCTCCTTCCCCTCGTCAACCAACTGGCGATTCATGAGTTTTTTCACGGTACAACGGCATGGCGTTACAGATGCGCCGGCCGGTTATTTGCGTTGGCCGGCCATTTCTCCAACGTGGAGCCAACGACGGCTTCGTTGCGGCCGCGCGACACTGATTGCCAATCAATATGCCCATCTCGCTGTAGTCTAATTCGGCAACAATGTTGATCAATCAGTACGCAACTGGCTACCGGGAAGCGCTCGTTCCATTTCGCGTTCTCTCGTGTTCTGTTCTGTTCTGTTCTGTTCCGTTCCGTTCGCAATCGCGCATCCACAACGAACGATCAACGGCCCGTTCTGCGTCGTAGCGAGAGGGGACCAGCCTCCCTTGTCCGATCATTTCCGTTTCCGGCCTTCCACCGTTCACGATCACCCACCCCCTCTTCAGGATCTCCCACTCTCCCGCGAGCGTCCGTAAGGAACTCGAAAAACGACGGATTCCATCGTTATCGCGATCCATCACCGTTGCTGCTCCTGATTGTTCGTAACGTAAAATTATGCGAGTTTGCGCGTTTGCAAATGGCAACCGTTAGGATTCCTCCGGGTTCGCAACTTTACGCTCCTCGCGTGTTTCGGATACGAGCGTTAATGGATAATGGGGGGGAGGGGGGGGGGGGGGCTGGTGGACGGAGCCTCGGGATGGAAGGGAGAGAGAAATTATTTACAGGCGCAAACGGCAGGAGTTGGCGCAAAAGATTGAAAAAAAAAAAAAAAAAAAAAAAAAAAGAAGAGAGAGAAAAAACCATGTGCGGCAACGTCGAGCGTTGGTGGCGACACATACGAGTGCGCACTAATTCTCGTTTCTAGCGTTGTACGTCCGGCAGGATGCAACAAAACGCACGATCGCTACGTGCGGCTGCATTCGCACTCGACGCAGATCGATGCTCGCACCGTTGATTACGTCTCTGTTTGTACATTCGCGCGTTTCAAACGAATCGTGTGACTCCCTACACCGTCGCCACCGAAAAAGTTCAAGAGTCGCGAAATAACAATACTCCATGATTTTACCCATTACCCCCCGTTCTTTCACGCCAGTCTAAAATACCGTGACCAAATGGAAAATCAAAAGTCCTTTTTGCTCTAATGAAATCAACGGTGCAACAAAAAAACAGAGAGAGAGAGAGAGAGAGAGAGAGAGAGAGAGAGAGAGAGAGGGCGGTAAGGGGGAGAGACGAGAGGAGAAAAAAAAAGGAAAAAGAAGTGGAGAAAGCCAAAGTCGTAAAACGTTTAAAAAGTGAGAGGCGACTCGCGAGGTAAGGTCAACTACTGCACGGACCGCGCATCATCGCCGTCATCGCCGAGAGCACGATGATGCCTTGACGATTTTATCGGGCTTTTATAGCTCGTAGTTGAGGCCATTATTGATGAAGTTTCCGCTAATCAAATTAGCTAATCCGAGAGATCGAGGCGCTCGATTCATAAAATGAGCCAGTCGAGAGCCTCGCGCAGCTTGTGGTGAGCGATGATCGGTAATGGACGATCGTCAAGTAATTGGCTGCGCCGCGTGGCGGGGATTGCACGATCCGCGAGTCGCTCCGAAGTTAATTGGATTTTCAAGAAGCGAATCAGCGCGCACTTATCGAAGCTTGAATCGCGCCGTGGACGTGCGCGAGAGAGTCCAAGTCGATCGGCGAGTGGCGAGTGGCGAGTGGCGGCCACACCACCACCACTCGGAATCGATAGGCCGAAGGAAAATGTCAGCTGGACGTAGACAAATGTTCCCCTTCCGGCTTCGCCGGCTAACCCGATATAACCCTGCCGGGGAGCCCGCGGACCGCCCGTGGAAGATGTATGCCGGCCGGAAGGCACCGTACCCGGAAACCATTACTGCCCCTCTAATTTCTTTACGATCGCGATGCCATTGGTCACGCTCCCGGGAAGCCGTGCTTTATAATCCAGCCGCGCACGCGGAAAAGATCGGAAAAGATCCTGCGTCATTGCGGGGAAACTCCAGCGCGCGTTCGCTCCATCGTATCCCCCGAATCTCGGCGACCTTGACCACCCGCCGTACGATTAACGCGAATCTATTCCGTCCGCGCCCCCAACGTTTCCGTTCAGTTTCCAGGTTCCTTGTCTCTGGGAGTAGTCGGGGCGATAAAGAGAGAGAGAGAGAGAGAGAGAGAGACGGATCGAGTTCCGAAAATGATCGATCCCCACCGCGAAGCGTCCTCTCGTTGATTAAAACGGAAAGTGCAATCGGAATGTTGTGTCGTACGTTGTAGTCAGGTACGTTGGAGAGCAAAAGCAGGAGCAGGAGCAGGAGCAGGAGAGGTTGACGCAGGTTCCAGCGATAAATCGAGGAATGTTAATTTGATCGATCGGAATGAAGGACTCGTTTTAAAATCCCCGTTGCGCTGCCTGCTGGGACCGCGAGCGTGTACGGTGTACGCCAGTAGTTCGAATGCCCGGTGGCATTGGAGGCAGCAGCAATGGCATTGATGCCATTGCTGGCAGAGGAGCGAAGGATGCCTATTAGTTCGGAATGAGTTTTAACTCGAGCGGTTCAACATGACGGATGCGGCCACGATCCGGAAACTCATCCGCCGCGGGAGAAAAGTACAAGTGGCCGCGACGTCGAGGAACTCGGGCAAGGGGGTGGATTCGAGTGGGAGGCGGCGGCTCGGTATGTACTCGAGGCATGCACCAGGTCTTACGGACGCTGATGAATAGCGAGAGGAGGGAGAGGAGGTACGAGGAGGAAGAAGGCAGCAGCGGAGGTAGCCCCCCGGATTCATCGGTGGTAGTGGCAGATAGCAGCGAGTGGCTTCAGGCACAATGAGCCTATCAGATTATATTTCTATTTTCGACACGCGGCCTATCGCGCAATCCCATCTCTCCAGCGGCGGCGCGGCTACCGCGACGCTCCACTAACACACCCTTGCAACCACGGATGAATACGCGCGCGTCTCTGTATCAGTGATGCACACGCACATGGACAAGTTCGCCAAGCCACGTACTCAGCCCGCGGCGCCTGCCACCGTTGCGTTGCGTCGCGTCGCATGGCGTGGCGTGGCGTGGCGTGGCGTGGCGTGGTACGATGCTTTTATCGAATATGCAGATGTGCGTGCATCGCGAGTTCACGTATACGACCATTAACGCGCCACGGCAATACGCATGCGTGCCGATTGACACGCGTGTAACGGCACCACGACCAACGCACCTTACCATATAAGCCGACACAATGATGGCTGCGCGCCAACGAATTTCGATGAAAGCGTATCGCGTGATCCACTCTCGGTGCTCTCTTTCGCCCCAATGCCGATCGCGCCATGGGCGATCGCGGATACACCCTCCCTCCCTCGTCGCCGAACTCTACCTCCCGCGTAATCTTAACGATAAAAGAGTCGAGATGAGATGTAGAAGAGATATCTAGCTGGCATATTTAGTGGATCGTTATCGCGAGTGATGTAAACTAGTATGGTTGTTCCAGATTTTCATAATTACCGATTTCAAGGCGATAGCATCGAATTTGCGTTAAGTAGAACGGAAGCGGTTCGAGTTTGATTCATGGCTGACACCGTTAAAGAGCCAAAGCGGAATGTCAGAGGTATTCGACCTACTGGAATCCCGAGGAGATTTAACTGTCTTGTCTAATACTCGAAGCAATTCGATCGGCCGATAAGGAATCTATGACAATCAAACGTTTCACGAGTCCGAGTGAGTGACGCTGTCACATCGCATTACTCATAACGCGTGAAGCGGGGGGAAGTGGGAAAAGAAAAGTAGCGGCGCTTCTGACATCTCAATAGTTGTGCGTCCAAGGAATCGCTGCTGAAAAAAGTACGAAGGGAGAGAAGCAGAAGAAGGAGGAGGAGGAGGAGCAGCAGCAGCCAAATGGAATCGCGCAAAAGAAGATTCCCTAGTGGGATGAAAGAGAGAGAGAGAGAGAGAGAGAGAGAGAGGTTCTTGGGTATCGCTGGTAAATGGTTCATCGTATGCTAAACGCCCCGGTATTGGCCAGGAAGGAATTTGCATAGTGTCGAAGATAAGGCGAGCAGACGTAAAACTAACATGAGTAGCAAAGACACATCGAGAAGCTCTGGAAGAAACGAGACACGGTCGGTCAGGGGGCTGCGATAGAAAAGGTTAAAGCGTAAGAGAAAAAAAGTGATTAACGCGGGGGAAGCCTCAGCACAGGCGGTGGGAGGGTGAGGGGAGATAACTCAACCTTTGGATGCCGGTAGAGCAAGAGCGGAGAATTGGCGAGTTCGCGCGCGAGAGTCGAGTCTGAGGTATGCGGCCTGGAAGGTTCTTCGATTTCAAGGAGAGGAGAGGAGGAGGGAGGGGGTAAGGGAGGAACTCCTCATCGGAGTAGCGAGGAAGCAGGGTCGGGGCTACCACGAAGACTACGCACAGGTTAGACGTAAAGTTCCCCGAGTGTCTTGGAGCGAAAACGAAACGACGTCCCGGAACGCAAGGATGATGGCCCGATGGTCGTGTGCGTGCACGCGTGCACGCGTGCACACGGCTGCACGACCGGACTGCTTTCCTTCCTCCGGGCGGTGCAGCTTCTCCTGCAACGTGCACCACTGCACCTACCGTTTCTCCTCTCCTTTTCCCCTCCCTTCACCCTGCTTCTTCCTCTGCTCCTGCAAATTGTCCTTTCTTCCTCCGGGGCTCCTCTACTCCCTCCACCCCCCCACCCCCCGTCAAAGTGGCCAAGGATACTCGCACTCCAGTTTCAACGGAAAACGCTCGCCAATGAGGCATGACGACAATTTTATTTACACCACCGTGCGCGGGGAATTCCGATTCACAAATCGGCTAAAAAAGATGCTAATGCGGAATTGAAAGTTGTCGAGATCAAGGACGCGAGACGTTGATTAATTAAAGTAAGATGGATTGATATTCCAGCGCGGAAGTTTGGCACGGCGGTAGGGAATTATTCGGTGGTTTCTTTATTAGAGTGGTAGAGCAGGACCGTCGAGAGGGGGGAAGTTTGGCCGTGCAGAGGTGAAAAGAAAGTGCGAGTCGGCAGATGGTTCCTGAGCCCGAGTGGACTGACGTGCTCCGCAGGAGGACATGAAAAAAGGAATGACAACTCGCTGGAACAGGAACAGGGAAAGGAAAAGCAAGGCAGTTATCACGACACTTCGTGGCGATGTGCCCGTTGCTTCCAGGATGGACGTGTACGTGTATTCACGACACTGTAAAATTACCGCGTCAAAAACAATTACTTTACAGACGAACAGTTCGCGTAGCGGCGGCAGCGGCAGCGGCAACTTGCCACGGAGACAATGAGTGTAACTGCCACAAGGTGCACCACTCGCCGTTGCCATGGCTACCTAAATGTTGCTCCCAGAATTGCCCCCGTCAGCCCCGCGGAAAGTAATCCTCCACGTGTCGCGGGCGCACTCGCGCGCGCGCGTGCGAAAAAACTCGAGTGTTACGCAAGAGCGAGCGAGAGACGCGACCCGAAGGAAAAAGCGCATTTTCATTCAATATTTGCAACGACCTCGTTTTCTAATTGCGACACGCGCGTCGTCGCCATTAGTCTGCCATTAGTACGATCCGCATAAAAATATCGGAGCGACGAGTTTGCTCGCGGCTTATCCGTCGTCTTATTCGCTGACTTTATATAATTGCGATGCTTCGGCAAGAGGGTGGATGGGGGGAGGGTGGCGGAAAGAGACGCGAGTGCCGGTAGTGTTCGGCGGGGGGTGCGCTTGATAATATCGACGATGTTGGCTCACTCGTGGGGCGTATTTAGGGTAGGGATTGTTGGGGGTGAGGGGAGGGTGCAATGCAGCATTGTCGAGTGGAAAGGGGTCCAATCAATCAGCCGCAAATCAGTATGCACGGCACGTTCGCCTAATGCCGCCACTCTTTCATCATATTCATTTGATCGCGAGCCCCTCGGCCTGTGCACGCAATCGCTAATGGCGCTGTTTAAAGATCGCTGCCGATCGATGATAGTCGTCCGCAACGGAGAGACCTCCAACTTGCCAATGTTTCAACTGAAAAAATTCTTCAACTTTCAGTTTCGTGTCCAGGAACAATGCAGGAATTGAGGTGGATGGAGGGGGGAGGGGGAGAGAGAGCGAAAAAAATGGTCCTCTTCATGGAGAAAAGAAAAGGAGAGGACGATGCGTGTGTATGAGTGTATGCGTCTTGTTGGCTTTGCTCTGGTCTATCGGCTTGCGTGACGCGGATGCGATTGTATCGGGTGGCAGCGCGACGCGTCCGCTCCGTCGAGAAGGTACGCGAGCAAGGCGAACCCCGAGAACTGGCCATTGCTAAAGTGTTAAACAGATTACGGACAGCAGACGGTGTGTTGCCAGGAGGCAAATACGTCTTTGGCTCCGACTGGCATGAGATCGAGATGGCAGGAGGCAGAGAACCGGGCAAATACGTAATCCGGATTATCGTGGATCCGCTTAGCTTACCGGACACTTGCGTCGTGGAACGATACGGCGCCGATACCGCTGTCCCGTTTTACTCCCTGGCGTCGCGGTCGACCCCCGCGCGCCCCGGGCCACTTTTTAAGAGGATTGCTCCCCGTAAGCCTTCATATTTTTAACGAGACGTTCCTTTGCTCGTAATGCGCAATACCGAAATGCCGCTGCTAACTCGAAATTGAAAAAAAAAAAAAAAAAAATCGCGAGCCACGCTCGTTTCCTTCTCGGCTTCTCTTACCCTTCTATGCACCTACTTGCCGAATCCCTCTCATCTCTTTGCTTATTCCTCATCGCCTAACGAGAACTCGCGAAACTTTCTTTTCTAGAAAATTTCCAGAAAAATTCATTACCGACCACCACCATCACCACCACCACCACCCTGCCAGCTGGCTCGTTGCCTGGCGAGAAATCTATCGATACCCTCATAATTGTTGCTAAATTGAATAAATTTTGACGTTTTATACAAATTATTCGCGAATCGGAGCACACTCGGTGTAAAGCGATAAATATGTAACTAATAAATATTTATTACCGAGCGAAATAATTACAAAACATTGAAATACAGCGATGGGTAATGCCATGTAAATGTTGTTGTTGTTGTTCTTCTTCTTTCTATAGAAAATATATAACGGAGCTGAAAATCACAGAAGTGAAAATGGTTAACAGAGTTACACTGGCAGTTCTCTCATTTTGGACAGGTGCGTGGTAATCCAAAATTATATCGCTCATTAAAATTCAACGCCATATCTAAACCATAATAAATATGGTAAATTATTCCCGGTATTGAAGAGTGACAGTTTACGCAAGAAAGATTTCGATAAAATAATGCACGATGCATTTAAAATATATTTTATAAATCTGCATTCCGCGTTGGAGCAGACGAGTAAAATTTAGTTACGAATAAAATTTCTTTCTTTGATAATTTCGCTAATTTTTCCGCTTATTAAATTTCTTGATTCTAGTTGGGAAATTGTAGGAGGAAGAAGAAGAAGAGGAGGAGGAGGAGGAGGAGAGAGCTGAGAGTATAAAAAATATTTTGCGGTGGCTCGCTCGACTAGCTGGCAACTATTGCAGCGATATGAAGCATAGTTAAAACACAATTACCGTGAGTCCCCTTCCTCGCTTTCCCGTGGATCGACCCCATGACAGACCGCGGGCGTACCGCGCTGTCAAAATAGATAACGCTCGGGGTAAGTCACCCCGAAGTTAAAACCCATCCCCGAAGTGAGAGCGGTATAGGTCCATTCACTTTGGGTTAACGTCGACAAAGGGTGTGCAAGGGAGGAGGGAGAAAGAGAGAGAGAGAGAGAGAGAGGGTGGTGGTGGTGGTGGTGGTTACGGGAGGACCGTGATACGCCCTGTGTGCACATTTTACTACTCGTGGACCAAGTTAGGGGATGATATGCCCGTTGTCGGGGTTGTGCTGGTGACGTCACAGCTGATTAACATAAAAGATTCGAACGAGCGTTTGTTGTCCAAACTGACGCTAGTTTCCTCCACTTCCTGCAATGGCACTTGCTCCAGAATTTCCAAACTAAAAACACTCTAACAATATGCAAAACGACCAGGATAGAACTCTATGCCACGAGTGCGCGCGCGCGCACGTGCGTGAGTGTGTCCTTATCTGCCGCGCATTTCCCTCTCGCCTTTTCCCTCCTTTTCATTTACGACCGAAGATGCTTTTTCAGCCAACTTTATTATTCTATTGCCACAGTTATCTGATTTTTATCAAAACTTAAGCTTCTCCCATAAATTTCGAAACACATGCTTCACATGTGACTTGTGTAATTGATGACTCAGCCTTGGAAAAGTTTCGTCATAGCATCCTCGATGACGTAGCGAAGAATGTATGAATGAATACTTAACAATCTCTTTCTTCGCTCGGATCACAATATTATCTGAATGGAAGCTTCTACTCCGATTTATGGCAATGGAGTTTCGCATAAATGCACGTACGTTTCATTTCAGTGAGTCCAGCACCGAGGTAGAATCACCTCAGGAGGAATAAATGTTTATTCGATCAGTTCCCACGTGCCATAGATGGTTAGCGTGGTGCCATTAAACGCGGCGATCCACTAAACCGAATAACGATACGAACGAATAAGCCTCTCGCCTGAACTTGCCACGCGGTTCTGGAAAAATGCAATTTTTCCTGAAATTGCGCGATTGGTTCGACGCCTTATCTTGCGTCATCCGCGATGCCCTCGTTCTTACTACGAATTTCTTAGGCCGGGATATCACTTTCCCCCTTTTTCCTCCCTCCAGTGAAAGCGGGAACTTGACCACCGTTCCTCTCAGTGATCCGATCGATTCGATGCACGCACGATCCCCCGAAGGCGATTCGAGAAGGTAAAAGAAGCTCCTTTCGCGAGGGATGCCTGGCGCACTTAAGGGCAAAATCTCCGGGCAGTGTGTGAAAAAAAAAAAAAAATACGATGGGGCGGGCATTGAAAATTAGTATGATAATTCGCCCCCGCTCTATTTACGGATCGGATTAAAGGGATCAGCGGGGAAAAGAGATTTGCAGTGCCCGTAACCCGAGCATGAATTTTTCATCGTGAATTTTTGTGATTATACTTGAAAATTCTCGGATCGATTAGGAGGAGAGATTTTTGGCGATTGTCGATGGTTCGTCGCGTGGGGAATACGAGGAGGAGAGGTAGAGCCGCGGCGCAGGTGGCAAGGCAAGGCGGTGGTAGTGGTAGCAGCGCGTTGGCGAAATATCTCCCGCAGAATGACAGTGGAGGCGGCCGAGCAACAAAGCCTTCGGAGATGCTTGTACGATTGGGAATCGTGTTAGGAGGAACACGCGTACCGGCACCGGCGTATCGAAGCATCGCCAGGATCCCATGCATTCCGCGATCTTGCATTACAATTGCTAATAAACGCCCTTTCGATGTCCTTTCTCCCTCTCCCTCTCCCTCTGCTTCGACCTCCTCTAGGTTTCTACCCCCACCTCTCCTCTCAGGCAGGTCCGTGGTTCGAGCCACCCCATTTCATTCCCTAATACTGGAATCGAGAGAGCAAAACGAACTCGAGGAGTGGTTGCGAGCTGCGAAGAAAGGAAACGCCGCGACGGAAGAAGGAGACGAGGAAAGATCCTTCGTAAACTCTTGGGGAGCTATGGATGGGAGGAGGAAAGGGGGAGTCGAGGGAAATTCTATCTCATTCATACCATTGCATTTGAAAGCGGTAATTTATGCGCGCGTCCAAGTGAGACGGAATGCGCCGGAGGAAGGAGAAAACCACCGGGGAAGAGTACGAACGGCGCGAGAAGAAGGAGAGGAGAGAAACACTCTAAGCGTTGCCAGTATAATAGATATGTTAGCATGCAAACGCCGTCTTTTATAGGTTCGCCAGTCCACGGTAGTGGCAGAACTCACAAGCGCGCAAAGTAACACCCACGGCAACAATTTTCTTCGATATCAAACGCGCTGCTCCCTTCACCTGTTTAATGCGCATACTCCAAACTACTCTAAAACCAGCGACCTGATTTTCCGTCAAGTTTCCAATTTCCAAAGACTCGAAACAATAAGGAAGGAGACAAGTAGTGGTTGTACGATGCAGATACGATCCTGGGGCCCGGTGAGTCGGAGTCGGAGTCGGAGTCGGAGTCGCGGTGCTAAAGAGAGAAAAAGAAGCGGAGAAAGAGGGAGCGCGAACAAACGAGTGAAAGAGGGAGAGGAAGAGGGGGAGGGAGGGAGAGATAGAGAGAGAGAAAGAGAGCGCGCGCACGAAGAGGGGCTTTTGAAGCTTGGTTCGGCTGTTAGGGGAGTGGTGAGAGAGGACGCGGTGGCGGCGGTTTTACGCGGGGGAGGGGGTAGTCATGGTAAGCGAGGACCAGTGGGGACGAGGGGTGGAGGTGGCAGGGGTGTACCTACTTACCATACTACCAGTATAGCAAAGTCCCGCGACCGACTCGCTCCGCGCGGCAGATAGTAGTCGCTAGCATACACAGCTCTGAGTAAGAGTCCAGAAAGTACAGGGGTAAAAGAGCGCGGGCTATTCTCTCCCTCTCCATCTCTCTTTCTCTGTCTCTCTCACTCTCTCTCGCGCGCGCGCGCGGAAACGCGAGAAAAAACGCACGTGTCTCAGCGGCGTAGCGACCTTTGCGATACGAAGGGGGTGGTTGGCTGGCTGACTGGGTCAGATAGAGCGGGGGAGGTGCATCGCAGCTGATGCCGACGAAAAGAAAGGCGAGAAAAGCGAGAAAAGCGAGAAAAGAAGGTGGGCGAGAAATGGCGGATGATGCAGCGAGGGAGGATGAACGGCTCGATGAAAAAGAGCCCCGGCGACACGCGAGTGCCCGTTGATAAATACGGTTCCGTGTTCCGCGCCGGTTCCGGTCACGTGGGTCACGTGACCAAAAGATTCCCGCTAGGGAACCACACGCGGAGTGAGAGAGACGTCGAGAGCCACCGGAGAGAGGGATTGGAGGGGTGGGCGAGGACGAGGGCGAGGGCGAGGGCGAAGGTGAGGGCGAGGCTGAGGGCGAGGGCGAGGGCGAGGGCAAAGATCCCAGGAGGGGGAAGGTAGACACACGGTACTAGAAGAATGGAGGAGAACAAGTCGCACGAAGAAACTTGTACCGCGTGACGTACGATGACGGCCACATGGGGTATGTATCCGATGCGATGTTTCTTCTCTTCACTTCGCGCCTCTTCCGCCGTCAAACGATCCTTAACGAATATATCTATAGATCTTCCTGCTCACGGAGACCCTCTCCCCATTCATTCCTATTTTACACGCCGGTCGACCAATAAACTGCGCCTGCTAATTATTTACCGTGTCTAGAACTGGAATGGGGCAGGGCAGAAATTTATTTTCACTCCCAGCGCAGAAACGAGCCCTTATAAAGTGCTTTATTATTAGGAATGGTCGCGCGTTAAGGGAAAACGAGTTTTTAGCTGCTTTTGGCGATGCGCGTGTATTTTTCGAGTAGCGTTCTTGGGAGAGGAGTCGCGAATGTACAGCCAGGGACAGAAATGGAGTCCCTGAATCTCTCTCCAGGCTTCACGCGTGGACAGACTTCTGGCACTTGATATTCGTCCCCGGCTGTACACGCGCGGTAGACGCAAGATGTCGAGTTAAATGGCCGTTTGGCAATTTCTCCCCGATTCCAATCCCGATCTCGATCCCGATCCCGATCCCAATTCCAGTCCCGGCCATGGTCCTGGTTCTGATGTACCCGCTTAAATCGTAGCTTGGCACACGAGCTAATTGGCGATATCTCGCGTTAGTCGGCTGCTTTATCGCGCTCCCCCAGCCCTCGTTCGTAGCGAGTCGAGAAGCCATTGCCATCCTCGGCCACCCCATGGACGAACAATCAAATGCGAAACTTAACGATTGAACTTGCTCTCCTCTCCTCTCGGAATCAAAACAAAAGGAATCAGAAAATTAGAACGAGAGTACAGGTCCCCCCCCCCGCTTGTGAATGCTGAGAGGATTTTTCTACACTTGGAGCATTTCGGAGCAAAAGTGAGTTAATCATTGTTCCTCAACGTGGAAAAAGAACACCTTGCTCCGAGCGAGCATGGCGAACTTTTTCCCTCTCCGTTTCTCCCGAGTCCGGACAGGAAATCCAATTCGTAGCGTGAATAACGACTAACAAACCACAGTTATATCGTAAAAAGCAATGCAGCGGGATGTGAATTAATTCTGGCTGACACCCCGCCCCCTCTGATCCGTTCCCTTTTCGCGCGTATGTGCTTCTCCGTTCCAACTGGAACGGTCCCAAAATTCAATAAAGGCGAACGAGTATGAGGTCTCCCTCGCTTCCATAGCTTTCCGTATGGGGTGGTACTGGAGCAGTTAGGAGTGCCGGAGTCATCGTGTGGGAAGCGAGAGAGAAGCGTGCAAGAACGTCGAACGGGGTAGGTGGAGGGGGGGGGGGGGGGAGACGGCCGGGTGCATAGATTAGCAGAGACAGCACAGAGATATTGTCTGAACAAAGGGATCGGCTCGTACCTATCGAAAAGGCGATTAAGCGAGGATAAAGCTATCCCCACGCTTCGCTAAGTGAACCACCAGCGATTTCTCCTCTCTCTCTTCTTTCTTATCCTATTTTTCCTTGTCGCGAAAACGTCGCCTTGAGAGTCGCGTGCACGCATATCATTATCAATGCGAGGTATCGTCACGCCACTACTTGATTTTCAGAGTCTTCCTTTTTCGACTCCTTTCGTGACGGATGAATTTCTTTCGCCACAGTCGTACGGCGAGCTTTTATTTGCATAGTGGGCATTCCACTGCAACCCGACCACTTAATTTATTAGGCGCGCTATCGAGTGAGATATCCCTGCGCAATAATGCAAAGATAACGAGCAACGGTCCACACACGGTAATGCTGGATTGCTCCCAATTAAATGGTTCGCGATGGTTCGACGAGTGGTGGTGATGGTGGTGGTGGTGTGGTGGCGGCGGCGGCGGTTCTTCGTCGAAAAATTCAGCTGAAAGTGCTGGGCGGCGGGTGAGAGGGGAAAAAGAGAAAAAGGCGAAAAAGTTGGATAATCTTAAAAAGTCGTGTCGAATTTTTTCCAGCGCCTGAACACAACCGGATGTAAAACTCGCGTGAAACGCGTCGGCGGTGAAAATGCAATTACGTCCTCTTTTAGTCGGGGTATTAAAGATCGACTCGTGGCGGTGTTTCGCGCGACACCCCGTTCGTTCTTTCTCTTCATCGCGGTCTATATTCGGGATTCAGCTCTCTGACAGCAATATTAAAGCAGGCGTGGCGCGTTACAGAATCCCGCAAACTTGAGGCAGCGCATCGCAGGGCGATAGGAGACTCGAAGGAAGGAAGGAAGGAAGGAAGGAAGGAGGGAGGGGGAGGGGTTGCGAAAGAAAGCGAGATGGTGGCTTAAGGGGGAAGGAGGATGAAGACAGGCAGCCTGACAGGACACAATATTGCAATAACTTCAATTACGGCGACACGACGGACCGCCGTAGGGCACATCAAACCCCAAAGTCGCCGTCGCCACCCCCGCCCGCGTTCATTCATCCATTTATATATCCGAGTGACACAGACGTCGCGGTCGAATTGGCTGTCGGGCCTCGAAGGGGCTGCCTTTAAACAAGTGCTTCTTAATAAACCATTGACGCGCAAAACCACCCTCGAAAATTTGCCCCTCGGCGCCAACGCCACAACCGCTTCCCCTTCTCGCGTTTCTACCCGCGTTTCTCCTGCTCGCTCGCTCGCTCGCTCGCTCATCCGCGCGCGCGTCTGCCCGACCGCCCGCTTCACTGATGACGACGGGTGTCAGCCATAGCCCGAGGGACGTTCCTCCTTCGCTTCGTTATTTCGTTAAACTTAAAAAAGCGGCTGGATGTGGTAAATGCCCTAAGAAATTTCACGCTACTTCTTATTCGAGAGAGAATATCCAACCTCCTTCCATCTACCCTTCCACCACATGCGCTCGAGAGTTTCTCCAAGAAGAACGAGGAGGGGAAGAAGAAGAGGAAAAGGAGCGAACGCATGCCACTCGATCCTTATAATCCTTCTAATGACTTTTAAATTGTATCCTATCTTCTTCGGTGGTCCTATCCCCTCGACATTTTCCTACGCGCGAAAAGCAGAAAAGACCTTGTTAGCTCACCTTCGGCAACTCTTAATATATGAACTGCTGCGCGCGCGCGCGCAAATCGTTTTAGCAGGTTCCTGTTATTTTTGTAGCTTAAATTTAAGGCGCAAAGTCAACTAGAACTTATCGACTGCACGTCGCGCAGGGAGTTTGAACTCGGAAAAAATTGTTCGGAGCCTTTGCCCTGCGGGCTAAGGGTATTTCGCTAGGGTGGCTACGCACCCTCCTTCGCCCACGTCCCACTCGAAATTTCGCTCGACTAGCGCTTTTTTTTAACATTTATTTGACAGCTGTCGCCCGCAATGCGTGCACGTTTACCTATAGCATTGGTGTCTCACGCGCTAAAAAAATCAGGGGGATCGAAAGAGCTTGTAAAAAGGAGAATGCCGGAAATATCTTGGGAACTTTTGCCTCTGCTCTACAATATCACGAAGATATTCGCCTTGATCTTACTTGCCGTCGATATTAAAAATTTTCCTTTGACTTTCGACCTTAACTTTCACCGTGATTTCATAAGAATCCAAGAATTTCACTGCTTTCGTAGTGAACGCGCTTGCTCATTATTGCTCTTTATGAACCGAAAAGCCTCGATAATTGCGGAAAGCCGTTTTGTGTAGAAAATCTGACGGAAAATAATCGCTACGTAACGAGTCATCGTGAGCTTGTCACGCGATGCTGAGGAATCGACGATATTGTTAGAGCGTTGCTTAAATTACACGCTGACCCGCCTTAAAACGCGTGGGTGTAACAATTCACTTTCTCCTAGAATTTCTGCTCCCGCATCGACTTTTCCTACCTATCAAAATGGTCGCGCAAGCTCGAATTAAGCTGAGATAGCCGCTACTTACGCTCTCAACGAGAACGATCGATTAGAATCTACTTACCGTTCTCGCGCATTTCGCATTCGCCGCGATTGACGGCGATGAAAAAATTGAATCGGGTGGTCCCTGAGATAATAGGTATTGCAAAGGTAGGTAGAGGTATTGCAAAATAGTGGCTCACCGATAAGGAAAAAATTACTAATAAATCAGAGTTAAGAGATAAAGCGCATAATAGACGATAATCGTGCGGTTCCCTATAAATTCAAGGCGATCGGATCTTAGCGATCTGTGCGTCGACCCTTTTTCGATCGCCAGCTAAGCTCGTTTCGGCCGCAATCTCCTGTGCCGGAGCTCAGTCTGCTAAATTTCCGATAACGAAGCCAGGCCTCACGCTTCTTTCCTCGGCTAAGCAGATAAAAAGGAGAAAAGGAGAGCGCGGCCCACCGTAGCGCGGCAGTTGCGACTCTCGAGCCTGAGAACCTCGTCAATTAGAAGGAAAAATTAGTCGCCGTATCTATGAGCATCGCTAATGGTGTAGTGCGTGTATGTGTGTGTGTAGATACGATGCGCCCGATACGCACCGCGCAATACCGAACCGATCAAAAAAACCGGTTTGAAAGCGATTTCGGCGGATAACGCGATAATTTTCTCGAAATCCACCTCGGATTTGTGAAAGCCGGGATGACCGATTCGAGGATCGGCCTGTTGCTCGTACAATCGGTGCTTGTAAATCTTTCGAAGAGTCGTCGCCATCGCGCACGGTGCTACGCAACGCTCAAGATTTTTCCAAGTATTTCCAGCACTCGTGCGGAATCGCCGGATAAAAATCGGCGAGAATGTTGCGTAATTCAGCGAGTGGTGCGCCGACTTTCCCGTGAGTAACACGGGTCCCTCGACTTCTGTTCCGAGATCGGTTTCGTGCCGTTCCGCGGCATTCGCGCGAGCATTCGCCGAGGATTCCTTCGATCAGTCAGCGCTCCGGACTGCCGGACACGGGCCCTGGGACTGCCAGTCCGAGAAAAACCTGGCCGCTTGGCTTGTCCGCGTACGTGAGTTACGTGACACGCCTGATCGACCGTCGATTTATCGCGATCGTACCACCAGTCCACGAGTCAACCGGATGTGGATTTCGTTTCGACGACGACATCGACGACGACGACGACGACGACGACGACGACGTGATACTCGTTGTCTCCAACTTTCCTTTCGAACTCGCGTGTCCCTGTCGCGTCTACCGATTTCCTGCGTGACTCGCGCAACGGCGAAAAAAGCCATTGCTTCTCGAAATAATCAGCGAGCCAAAGTACGCGCAGACTGGAACAGGTGGTGGTGGTAGTCCTTAATTATAGGGGAGAAAAAGATTGAATGGAAATTCTTGAAATAATGGATCCGTTCGCATTGTGGACATTGAGACGTCGCGGAAGATCTCTCTTGACAGACACACGCATAAGCGCGTGATTCAGAGAACTAATACCGGGCACGCCTGTTACGCGACGCAGCGAAACCGGATCGCGCGCTGGTCATTTGGCAAATGGTAATAAAAACGACGCGTTCACGAGCACGCCCCGATTCTTCGGAGGTTTTCTCGGCGGGTTCTACTGCATTCGGCTCGGGGGAGGGGGTTCCTCTTCGGCACACAGGGACGGCAAACGGGAGGCGACCGTCTTAAAATCGAATCGCGGAAAGGAGAGAGGGTGCGCTAGCAATTTTCGAGACGGTCGCGAAATAATCATCATCTTTATCCCTAATGAAATTAGTCCTGCTCTTCGAAGCGCGGGAATAGACATCGTACCGTGAAATTACTATAATAGGCGGCGAGGCACTAGATCCTCATACTACCGTAACCCGGCCATATATTTATAGGCATTTGGGAATATATGGACGGACGAATACATATGTACGTGTATAGGTGGATGGAGATCGCGCGAAGGATCACAGTCCTATCTCGAGCCGATGCGGATCTTGGGTCTGCTCGGAGGCCCGTTAAAAAAGAGAGAGACCGAGAAAGAATCGCTATGACGAAGCAAGAAGCGAGTAAACTGGGGAGCAAGAGAGCGAGAGATTGAGAGAGAGAGAGAGAGAGAGTGGGAGGGGTAGGCCTAAATATAGTTCGCTTTTTTGCCGGAATTTAAAATTACGGTCGTAAAGAAGCCGAGGGCAAATTAGCCGGGGATTCGACCCCCAGGGGGTGTCCCCCACTCGCCTCCCTAGGCGTTCGTACACGAGAGCAGATCCGCGAGAGGCAGCGGAGCCCAGTAAAGAAGCGTAACTTCTTCCTCCCTCCGATTGGCTATTCTGGAAAAAGTCGACGTCAGGAAAAAACGCTGGTAGATATCTCCGGCAACGCGGCACCTACCTACGTGTGTACGTACCCTCTACATATGTCCGAACGTTGAGCGTGATCGCCTTTGGAACGCGGGCAATGCGTTATTCCACCTTCTTATTTATGGAAGACACATACATCGCTACCTACCGAAAGATACAGCTGCCAGATGCGCGCTCTCGAAGAATATCTTTTCGCGCACCCCCCTCGAGAGATCACGCGGGATTCCCACTGAAAATAGAATCTCCCGATTTTGATGGCAGCGAGAACAACGCGATATATTATGCCGCTTTCCAATTCAACCCCCACGAACGTCGTCGGGGTGGGTGGTAGGGATGGGAATCGATCGAACAACTAGACTCGTCTTCCCCGATGAAAGTTCCTGCGATGCTTTGAGAGTTGCGAGCAGTCGACTCGTTTGCCTCATCTCCACTTGTTTGATCCCGCGGTACGCGGCGAACATTATCAACTATCGGAATCTCCTTCATTAGGGACTGGCGCAGATTTGGAGGCCATAAAAGATTTACCACCTGCCACCTGCCAATCTGGAGCCGCGCGGTCGGTAGTCGATAATCCGCCGACGAGTGTCTGAAGCTCTCCGACGCGTTTCATGACCTTATCGAACTCTTCGGGAGGACCCCGGGACCCGCACGGCCCTATGGACTCGTTCTAACGGAAACAATTGCTGCCGGAGGGCATCATTTACATCATAAGCAATCATAATGATCGAATTTTCGGCGAACGACGATGATCCGACGAGTGGAACGAGGGGAGCCAATTCAGAAGTGGGTACCCACTTACTAGCTGTACGAACCATGCAGCTCGCGAGAGGGACTCTGACCCTCCTCCACCTCTTTCGACCCCATAGCTTCGGGCTATCTTCGCATCCGTGCCAACGGCACCCATTCCTCCTGTCGTGGCCCCCAAAAACCGTTTCGAGAAAGGTAATCGTCGAAAAACGTTAACCACCGGGATGCTTGGGCCCGGTGTGCGCGATCTTTCCTTTAAATAGGTGTTACACTCATTTACGAGCACTTCCAGAGGTGTACAATTCATTTGGTCGAGCCCTAATACTCGGGTATTTAACTATCGTTCCAACTCAAACCACGGACCACTCGAACTCACCGTCATTTTCGACCAAACTACCACTACTACTGGTTTCAAGAATTGGGCCATTTTTCAATATTCAAAACTCTCCGGTGTGTTGCGCGCCTCTTGTAAATCAAAAGCGCGCGTGGATTTCGAAAAATTCCAACGCGACCGCGAGGAGTTTCAAACTAAACTTACGTGGTAAGCCAAATAACGCACACACGCGTGTGAGCGATAAAAAGTACGCAAGGGTCCCGTTTCCGGTTAGGTAACTTGTCTCGGAGAATCCAAAAAAGTTGCGTTCCGTCCCCTATCGATCAAAAGGAACGACGATTAATTCTCATACCTCATGCGACGAAGAGGACGCGTGTCCTTGCGTAGTTACGTTTAAGGATGGAACGGATAGAACCGTCGGAGGTTTCGAAGGTGAAAGTTCTGCCTACAATTTTGCGAATGCACGCCAAAAGTCTTCCACACGATGGAAAACAGAGAAAGAGAGAGAGAGAGAGAGAGAGAGAGAATGAATAAATATAAAGTAGATTTTTAAAAGCTACAATGCTCGAAAAAAAAATGGCAGGAATTGGAGGTCAGAGCTGTAGCCAGTATTTTCCTGTCGGGATTTACCAAAGACGGCAAGAGCTCTGTTTTAGGTTTTACAAACGTGTTCTCTTCGTATATACGTACGGCTGGACCTATCAGTATGCGGACCACGAAACGCGGCCCGACCCCTCTGCCTCTCCTTTCCCTCTCTCGTACTCTCGTTTTGTCTCGCTTCCTCCAACCAACACCCTCTTTCTCCTCTCTGCCCCTCTCACTCGAGTCCGAGGCGAAACGTAGGCTGTTTCGGAGAGAGTGTTTCCACCGTAATGCCGAAACAGTATTGATTGCAGCCTGCCTAGCTTAGCTCTCTGCCACCTATCGCGATACGCACGCCTAAACTCTACGTACCTATTTTCCTGGTCTCTACTGGAAAAACACACGAACAAACCGTGAATTCGCGTCTAGCCACTAACAACAGCAACAGAAAGGGAGGAAAAATGGGAGAAAAAAGTGAAATTATTTGATTCATCGTCAAAAGAAAAAAAAAAAAAAAATAATAAAAGATAATGGAGAGAGGTAGGAGAGACGATACTTCCGACGGACATCCAACGATGATCTTACGTATTTAACGCGTGGGATTAATTTGGTCATAGAGGCAGAGCGAGGGAGGGAGAAAGGAGAAGGGAGAACTTGATTCGAATTAGGTAGAAAAATCTCTCCTCGTGCAATGATTCGAGCGTGGATCGAAGCGTAGAACGGCGATTGAGCTCGTAAATCTGTTTTCGTTAAGTCGTGACGACGAAGCGGAAATCGTCGCAATCGTGCTGGCCCGAAATTGGTTCTAGGACCGTACTAAAGGGTAGTAACGACGTAACAATGACCTCGGAAGGGTAGTTGGCGGCGCTGACTCGAAGGACGACGGGAATTGCAATTCCATCTCCGGAAGAGATGGGGTTACCCTATCGCACAGCTCGGCAGATAATTAGGCGGGTAATCGAGACGGTCGGAGTTCGCAAAGTATCGCGCGGTCTAATATGAGCCGAGATGACGACGAGATCTCCGGGAGTAGTCGTGTCAGGCTGTCGCAAAGGATTCCTTTAACCTGTCCGAGATCTTATCGCTTATCACCGCCGATCGCACTGACCTTACCGTTATCGTTATCATTATCATTATTGCGATGCCCGAACGAATCTGTCCCGCCGCGAATACCTGTGTAGCCTTCGACTTAAATAAACTGGCCGTCGACGACGAGTCCTAATTGCACATGTCCGAATATTCCTTTAATGGAGACACTCGTCAATTACCTAACCTGCCGCGAGAGATTACCATAATTGAGAAGATTATTTTAAACGAGATAATTTTCTCTCGATTATTAAAAGGTTTCATCAATCTTTATACGAGAACAGGATATTTTAACTAATTCCTCGATTCCTTGGTATTTCACTCTTGATTTGGAAGCCAGCGGTTAATCGAGCAAGCGACAAGTAAAGCTGTTACGTCTAGCATAATACCGGTTTTATCACTCGAGCAGAACTACCGATACGGCTTATAGATTTTCTCCTGGTATCCTCGAAGGACCTGGCATGACCTTCGACACCCCGCATAGAGTGGCTCGCGCTTAGAGTTCCCAGCTTTCCCATGAAAACAGGCAATATATTGTTCGCCGAGACTCCTGCTATGGGGTTTTTCGGGGGTTTGGTGACATAATGAGGCGGATCGATTGCCGGCTGCATTACCATTACAATGGCGGACACCCCCCATCGAGGGCAATGCTTAATACAATTGATAGGAGGTAGGAATTTCGGGCAAAAACGGGAAAAAGCAAGCAGGGTTTCCCCACTCGTGTGACGAGACGGAGAAAGAGAGTGAGAGCGAAGAGGGGGAAAGAAGCTTTTTTGATGGAGGGCGAGATCGAGATCGAGAGAGAGAGAGAGAGAGAGAGAAAGGGAACCGGTCACACCAACGGAGCTTATTAGTCAGCAATGTGATCTATTTGCCCTGTACTCGCATAAAGAAGCAACGTTATTGTGCCACTATGTTAGGAAGAAGGGCGTTATTGCCCAACAGGGACCTCCAGTTAGGCCATACCACCATGCCCGCCGTTACGACGTATGGCTACACACTACGGTTATGGTTAACTTTCTCTTTCTTTCTCTCTCTCTCTCTCTCTCTCTCTCTCTCTCTCTTTCTTTTCCTTCCATTCTCCCGCTGCCGCTTCCACTGACTCTACGGCGTCGACCCCCGCAGAGTCTCGCTAATACGCCAGTAATTTTTCCTCCATTTCGGATATCGCTTTATTATTTCCTGACAGTCCGCCCAGAGGTTATCAGCCCCCTCGAATATATGGAGCTGCTTAAATTTGCTAAATAAACGAAAAGGTGACTACTCGAAGCGAGACTCGCGAGACAGATTCCGATTGAAAGTCAAAAGGTATCGAGACGACGAGCGCGACTTTTCGAAAGACTTTCGAAGGACCCTGTGGTTCTCATCCCGCTCTAAAATCAACAGCAGTCAGCTTGATAACGTTGCAACACGATGGAACGTCCTCCGAGGCATTCCAGGAGATGACAAGCTATGTTTTACGATACGAGCAACCAACAATGTCGAGATTTCCAGGATGCAGCTGGCATCGCTGAAGCGCGTTCATCGTTATTTGCGACGCGAAATGTCGGCGTGCGTGCAACCTAGAATTCCTTGACTCGAGCATCCCATCCGAGAGTCCGGCTAGTTCGCGTGGACAGAGCTAGCTGCCAGTGGTATAGCAACCAGCGGTAGCTGGTGGTAGCACCACCACCACCACCACCACCACCACTACACAACCATCATCGCGTACACATGCGTATGGCAAACGAGTTTCCAGCAGTTCTGTGACTTAGAGCAGAACCAAGGCTACCCCGAGCTCCACTTTTACGTTGGCTAGAGACGAACTTTCAGATATCTCCTAGAAGATTCATAGCTGAGATTAGGATCGGAGCTTCGTCAGATATAGATAGACTGTGCTGCTCCCCCGGCCTGACCTCGCTATTCCTATAAAGCAAACCGCGACGACGACGACGACGTTCGTCAAGGAATTTAGGGGGAAATCATTTTCCGCGAGATATAAAGCGAAAAAATGGAAAGGGAGGTCAGCCCAGCGCAATTACAATTTCATTAAATCTGGGACACACCGTAGATGATGAACTCTCTCTCTCTCTCTCTCTCTCTCTCTCTCTCTGTTGTCGCTGACAGGATTCATCCACGGTAGAGCTTTCACCACTCGCTACTGGCCGGGACCACTCGGCTCCATTGTTGGTTTTGGTCACTGGTCGCCTGGTTACTTGGTTGCTTGCTCGTTTGTTCGCTCACTCGCTTGCTAGGGTATTGTTTAGCATCCCGCGAATGGATTCATTCGTGTCTGACTCATGCGATTGGCTTCCGTCCGTGTGCGCGAATCGAATCGCCGCTGTCGCTTCGCTCATTTTGGCGCGCACGAATGACAATGACGTCAGAGTTAACGAACGAGCCCCGCCGCTACTTTTGCCTCAATGGGAACGAAAATAAAGCGCGCATGTCCCATGGCGACGTTATCGACTTTATCATTGATATTCTCGCTAAATTCCCAACCCTTTGTAATTTACCTGTGAAAATAATGCAGCCTGTCCTTCAAATCGTCAATGTGAGAAGCGTTGACCCACGTCTTCGTGTTCACAGCCGAGCACCCTGAACTGCGTCCAATACTGGATTTTCATCTAGAAACTACGATTCGACCGAGTTCGTTACGACCAATTAGAAACAAGCGAGTCCTCTATATAATTATTTTAATATATGATTATTGCGTGTCTCCACCTATCGGCAATTTTGCGTACTTACAGTGTGGCGCATCGGTAGAATCTTTGTTCGTTAATTTTGTTAATGGCGCGTGTGGACGAATCGTCGACTTCTATAAAATATTCCAACAGTCTAAATTAGATCTAGTTTTGCTGCTGAAAGGAATTCAAAAAATGTGAGTAGAAAGGACGTACCACCTGATTATAAATGCTGTAGTCGCTATTGTAGGTTGATTCAAAACTACGGGTAATCGAAAAGTAATCTTATATTTCTTTCTGTTCTTTTTTTCCCGACAGTCTGAAGGCAGCCATTAGTGACCAATGTTCAAGACGCATATTGTTGAGTTACGACAAATGGCGGTCATGATCTTCTCACGGAAAAGCGTAACGACGAGTTCAACAATTGGTGCATACAATTATCGGTTAGTTTTTATTTACTCTTTGACCCTTTGTGCGGCCAATTCCGCAACATTCGCAAGTCGGCATTTTAATATTTTCCGTATTTTAGTATCCACGTATTGACTTTAAGTCTATCGCCATTTGTCATTGCTATTGACTCTATTCCCATAAGATATACGTTCCGTAGTCTCATCAGCGAAATCTGCCGACAGCAAAGGGTTAATTTTAAAATGCACGTTTGCTCTGAATCAGAGTCTATCCTACATATATAAAGCATGCAAAATAACAATAATAGTATTAAAAAAATATTACACGAACAAGGGCGATTTTTGAAGCACGCGAAGTGCGACCGTATAATATAATATCGTCAGTAATTGCGACAGAGAAAGGAGAGCCGGTAGTTTTTTGGAGAAAATTCGACAAGGGTGCGAAAGAAGGACGAGGTGTGGTCGCGAAGCAGCGAAACGCTTTCGGAAAATCCATAGCGTCAAGGAATATACAGGGTTCTGCCGTGGCGGAACACAATGGCGCGTTGTAGAAAGGTAGGGCAGTAAGAGGAAGAGAAAGGTACTGCTGATTGAGAGAGAAGGAGAATAGAGGAGGAATAGAGAGGAGAGATAACGAGAAGAAAGAGAAAGAGAAAGAGAAAGAGAGGCAGAGGAGAGCTTGCGGCGTCGGTCCTTGCCCCGAGTACGTGCTTCGAGTGACAAAGCTTCCAGCATGAGACCGACCGACCGACCGACCGTACGAGCGCCAGAACAGTACGGCGCATCAAGGTCTCGCCGATCGATACCACGGTCAACTAAAATCTAAAAAAAACTCCTTCCGTTAATCATCGGAACAATCGGAAGGAACGAACTATTTCATGAACCCATTCATCGACGCATTCCCACGATTAGAGAGAGGGAGAGGGAGGGAGGGAGGTCGGGGCAAGGTCCTAAGCCTATAAAAACCATCAAGTCTCTTTCCGTCGATAGTCGAAGGGCATTGGAAACCGCCGAAGGGCCGTCGTCGCAGGGAAATTCCCTCCCCCGTTATTACTTCCGGTAGAGTGGTCTTGGACGGCGTAATTCGCGTAATGTTAAAACGCGCTTGTCGTTTTAGGTTCGCTTAATCGTGGAAGGAGCAATTTCCTTGAATCCTCGGCATTTCCACGGAACGTTGCTTTCTCAGAGCTAGGCAAACGCGGAGGAGTGGAAACGCGGGGGTGAAGGGCGGTCCAAGGAGAAACTAGATCGAAAGTAGCACGTTCCATCGTGGCAGTAGCGAATTCTTCCTTTTGCTCGACTCGATATTTTGATAGGTCTTCAAAAGCGTCCACGATCGAATGCGCGATCTTTCAGCGTACGATCATGCCATCAGATTAGGGGTCGAAAGAGGAGAAAAGACGCGGTGGAGAGGAGGAGAGGGAGCGGGGGGAATAGGGGAAAGGAGCGAGAGAGCAATGATGGCTATACGTAGGTGTCGGCAGATCCGTATCTGGCCCCATCCGCCGGTCGTGCCCGCTCTCAGAAGCGTGAAATGAAATTTGACAGATCAGACCGTGACGTTCTCTCTTTCCCGCCTGGTCCTTTGGCTTTTCCCTTCTGCCCGAGTTATTTTCGTCCTTGTTGCTCTCCATGGAACTTCTTCCTCCTCTTCGCCTCCTCCTCCTCCTCCTCCCTATCCTTATCCTCTTCCTCGCCATCCTCTCACGCCGCTTGGAGTTTGAGCAAAATGGCGTTGGCACTAGCCTTCTTCCCCAGTTCTCTCGCACCTCCAGGATGCCCGTGGGGCATCGACGGCCACCCCCTCGCGTCCTGTGGAGCCGGAGCTCTGCACCCCATTTTATACAATTCTCTTTTATCTGTTACCTCCCTCCCGTCGGCCTCGCTCCCTCGGGGCGCCGCTCGAGCAGGTCTCCTTAGTTCCAACCCGACACCTTTTTACAAATACATCACACGGCCTTCTGGCCCGTACTCTCCATCTCTGTCTTCCGCCCCTTTCCTTCAACCCCGTTCCAGCGCGCGCGCTTGATCCTACGACAGCGGGACCAACAGGAGCAGCAGCAGCAGCAGCAGCAGCAGCAGCAACGGAGCAGCAACAGTAGCAGAAACAGCAGCAACTCGGCTCGAGCGAAACGGGGGCACACATAGTGGGTGCCACATTTGCCTAAGCACATGAAATGCTTCGGGCCACTTGGCGTTCGCTTCGCTTAGCAGGTACGAGCCAGCGAATGCGCTAGTAGCGAGTATCGCCTCACGTGAGTGCTCGGGGGACCGTGGAGATCGAGTCAAAGTGCCTCAAGGCTCTCTATTTGGCGATCAGTGCTCGCGACTCTCTCACCAGCAGGTCCTGACAAGAGAGCAACGCGTACCCTCTATGCATCTACCATATCTCTCTTTCTCTCTCTTTAATTCTCCCGCTCTCACTTCCGGCCCTCGGTCTCTCCGAGGAAAATTTCTCGATAGAAAGGCAAAAAGCCAATTTCCATGAACCGCGCGCGTGACCTTGCTCTCTGGAGTTCACCGGGTGCCCCACGTGACGCAAGCTCCATCGCACAGCTGATGATATGCCGAGTGCACCGAGGTACGCTGATGCGATTTCGTCGGGGTATAACGAGTTTTTTTTTTTCGTCTTGACGCCCCTGCTCTTGTTGGTAACGAACGTAATCTGCGATCAAAGCGCGGGAACGTCATCATCATCGTGACGATCGAACGACATCCTCCCTGGAGCCGGCTCGGACGCTCGTTCGAGCGACAGCTGTCGCCGCATCGAAAACCAAATTATATGCTCAAAGGATCGCTGATCTCTATTTAGATTTTATCGCTAGCCTTGATGGCAACACCCTGCTTGCACCACCAGTGCCGTGACCGTGATCATCTTTGGCACTTTGCTCTGATGGGACCCCGCGCGGTTCTTAATGGCGGGACGTGTGAACGCACGGGCATCCGATTTCCTGCGGGATTTAATCGTCTTTCTTACAAAGCAACGATCGAATGGGGACACGTCCAAACCTATCGCACACCATATCGGACATTGTACTCATCGCTCGAACTCTCCATGAGATTTCAATCTCACCGTTGGTACTTGAGGTGGTGATGGTGGCGGTGGCGGCGGCGGCGGCATCGCGTGGTAAAACGGTCAAAGGTCTCGCAAGCATGGCGAAAGAGCTTTTTTTGCTTTTTTTTGCTTTTCCTCTTTTCTTTTTTTATTCTTTTTTGCCGATAGCTCGCGAATGTATCGCGCCTCCGGTGACGACGGGATTACGGATATTTTCCAAGAGCGAAAAATGGGCATTTTTTCCTTCCTCTATTTTATTTGTTTTCCCTCGTCCCCCTTTCCTTTTACCCTCTTTATTTCACTCGCCGAATCTCCAGACTGGTCGCTGCTACTTCATATCGCGCTATCTTTTTTCCGAGTTCCGCGTCTCCTCGGTGCTTGCTCGACGGAACAGTCTTTAAGTGGCGAAACGAAGGAAGGAACGAAACGTTGAAACATAAAATTGAAAAGTTTGACGTACGGCGGTTTATGGGAGTTTTAGAACGTAGTAAAGTCGCGCGTTATTCCTCCTTCCGCGGGTCGTTATATTTTTCTTCCCATACTTCACGGGCTCTCCGTGGTGGGTTTTTGTTCCCCGGTCGTTGCCGGGGTGTTTGTCGCTCAACCAAACCTCTCTGCTTTCCTTGATTTTACGAGATCTGCCCTCCACCCTTCTTTGCGCTATTCTCCGCAAAGTAATGTTATCTTTCTTTCGTTGACCTTACTTATCGTTCCCCTCTTTTTCCCCAGCGCTCGCTTCTTTTTCCCCGATGTCTCTGTTCCGATGTGGTCGAGCCTCGCTTTTCAATATCCTCCTTCCTTAGTGGCTAGTGGTGGTGTTACGCTTTGCCGCATATCAGGAATATTTGTTCTTGCTATCGGACCAATCAAAATTTGACGAAATTCAAATCACTGTGAACCAGGCTAAAATATTTCTTGACGTGTCCCGGGTCTTATCACCACTGTCTCTCTCTCTCTCTCTCTCTCTGTCTCCTCCCTATTACCAGTTGTTTACGATGATCTTGGCAAAAGAATTATTCGGGCTTCATTCAAGTCCCTCGAACTTTAATCAGTGATAATTAGCGCGAAGCTGAACGAGTTGTCAGGAAGGATAAAGGTGGTCTTCGGAGTCCCCGTTAAATAAGTCGTTGCTCGACATTCCTGAGTCATCGGGTGCTCGCATTCCAACGCGAGATCCCTGTGAAACGGTTAATTATCTGAGGATTTTTGGCTGCTTCGAGAGATTCCCTTCTGCGAATGCCCGGAGCCTAAGGGGTTAGCAATGAACTTGGACTCGGTAATGAAGCGCGCGCCCCTCTACCGCCTAAACGAGTCGTCGCCTCTGCTTCGGATATATTTTATTGCGCGGCCAGCCTGCTTTATTATCGCCCTGAGTCTTTCTTCATTCAACTCCCCTCTACACCCTTCGTCGTCTCTCTCTTTCTTCTCTGTCTCTCTCTCTCTCTCTCTCTCTCTCTCTCTCTCTCCCCTCTTCCTGCAGTTTCTACTTGTGCCACAGAGTCCATCTCGTTTTCTCGCGACCTCTCACCCTTTTCCGACTCCACCCCCAAGAGCGTTAGGCGGTTCTGCCTAGATCAACCCTTCCTCACGCCCGCCAACAACGATTCAGACCCTCGGAAAAACAGTGGCGCTCAACGAGCCGTGCTATCGTGCACGAGTTCGCGCGAAATAAAAGGGTTATGAGCGCTCCACCTCCGAGAACAATCGTGATAAGGCGCGCAACCCCAATTTACGCCGCTAAGTCTCTCTTACAGGGTTGACGAGTCTTTTTACAAGAAAACTTGTACTGATCCGTGAGACTAATAAAAGGCAGCAAAAGTTCTCACATTTTTTAAATTAAATTAAATTAAATAAACTTTTACGAGCTCGTGAAAGAGTGAGAGGAGGAGGAGGAGGGAGAAAGGGAGGGGAGGTAGACCGAAGAGTACTCGGCAGAATATTTATGTAATTCTTCGATCGATCGATTTCGGACAACATTTTTTGTAAGGCGAGTGTCGATTTCGAAAGAAACACTCTCGAGCACTCGAATTATCATCTGGATATGAGAACCGACGGCTTTTAACGGTACGAGCTTAAAACTATAATGCGCCCTAATCTGGCAATATCTCATTCTGTCTTGCGGGATTCGTCTCTCACGCACAGCCGTCCCTATTTAGTGGATCATATATATTATACTATTCTCATCAGCGGATCAACCCCTTGCCAAATGACGCCCCGCCTCCGACTGTCGAGGCACGTACTACCCGTGAATCTGTCTCGAAGCCAATTCCAATGTCCATCGTCCTTCTCGCGCATTTCTCCGCCTAATCGTTGGACGAGCAATGCAAAGTTCAATCCCATTGGAAAAACCGCGAACCTACGCGAAGACTCGTGCAGAAAACGGAGTTTGATCGATCGGAGCAAAAACATGAATCGAGCAAAGAATCCGCGAGGAGGTCGGTAAAGAATATTTTCGAACGGCGCCATTTAGCGGAACTGTCGAAAATGCAAAGTTGATGTCAGAGAATTAACAGCTGCGCGGGCAAACCGAGGCTGAAAGTGCTCGAGGTAATCAAAATCCGCATTGGCTGGGCGTGAGTGGTGGTGGCATGGAGCTCTCTGCGTCTTAGCGAGGCATCGGCATCTGTTCACGAAGGAATTACGACGTAACTTTGTCTCCCAAGATAACGCGCGACGGCTCTCTGTAGCTGAGTGCCGGGCTGGTCGAGGCATGAGGGCTGGAGTCGGGAGAGGGTGAAGGAGAGGCAGAGGCAGAGGCAGAGGGAAAGGGAAAGGGAAAGGGAAAGAGAAAGAGGGTACGGGAGGATCGAGAGAACGGGTCGTTGGAAGAGGTGGTTGAGGTCGGCGAGTGGGTGGCGGGTGAGGGTGCGAGAGAATGGCGAGCACGAGAGTGTGCATGATGGGTGAGGCTCCTCCGAGGCTTGAGTTTCCATTGGGGTTGGTTCTTGCGATATAAGCTCTCGCCTCCGCTCCCCCGTGCTCCCGTGCCCCTCCGCCCTGGCACCTCGGCACCCCGACACCCCCTCGTCCCAGCAGCTCGCCCGCAGACCCCAGCGAGACATACAGCATACCCACTATCACCCACAGATAGTGGTGGTTCGGTCGTCTCTCGGTGTGCTACGGGGTGTCGCGAGCTCATACATATTCAGCGGATGCATCACTCGACCTCCGCCTACCACCGGTCATCTATTGACCCGGCTCGTACCGTCGTTACCCACCGGCCAACGGAGGACCAAACTTTCGCCGGCCACTCGCTAAACTCGAATTACAGAGCAGTTTTCGAGACCGATTGATGTTTAGGCGTTTTATCAAAACCGAAAGCGCCGCGGGAGTCTCGCTCCTCCCGCGCTCTCCTCTCTCTTCTTTTGCTCCAAAGCTAAGCTGTTTGCATCTCTTTTCTTGCTCTCTCTCTCTCTTCTCCACTCTCTCTTCCTTCTCCGTTATGCTCTTATCCAGATACGAACGGTACGATTCTTCTGAAAAAAGGTGAAAATAAAACAGAACCACTGACAAACTCCTGATAGAGATTTTTGACTTTTCCACGTTGGAATCTGCGAAGGAACCGAGGTGTCCTCCGAGTGAGACGGGCCATAAATTTTCCCTAATTAGCAATAACAACGGGCGATAGTGGTTGGTAGTAGTAATATGGTGCGGTTGGATTCTATCGTAGGACGCGACGAGTGGTCCATTGGGATCCAAGTCGAAAGAGCCGTCATTTACATAATAATCCAAGACGCGAGAGCGACACGTAATTGATATAAATATGCTGGCGATGACGGCACCGACAGACGTACGGCAGACCGTGGCCGCTGGCCAGCCTATGGTATCCATGGACTGGCTCCGCATAACTTAGCATAAATAATAAATAATATTGTAAACACGTGCCAGCGTTAACGCGCGTGCGTCATTAATAGCAGCGCGCGCGATCCTCCGTATACTTATGTATATATACCTGACTGTTCAGCCCGATTATACCTGCTGGCTGGCTGGTTGGCTGGATGGCTGGATGGCTGACTGGCTGACTGGCTGAATGCCCGTGGATGGCTGAATTGCCGACTAACCATCTATCTGCCTCCTCGCCGAGTTCGCCATCGCGATTCCAGCGATCTTCGATTTATGCCGATTTACGCAACGATTTATGCCCCAGCCTCTGTACTTCGTACTGCGACTTCTCCATACTTCTCCGCGCTTCTCCGTAGCAATCCCATCGTCGACGGCAACGGCGACGTCGACGTCGACGTCGGCGTCCAACGCACGCGCTAATGAGCAACGCTCCGCTCTGTAATTACCTGGACAGCCCCTTCGGCGCTGTCTACCAGTACCGCCGTGTACCTCCTCATTAAATCATTTTCGATGACGACTTCGACCTGAATTCCCGCTCGGTGTCATCGTTCTACGCTGACGCTGGGCTCGGAGGAATTTTCAACGAAACCTGTCGCTGGAAGGTCCTCGCGCATCTGGCCGCACAATCCCCACCTCCCCCCTTAAGCAAGGGAAGAGTGGAAAGCTTTTTGGACATGATTTTTGGGGGATGGCGGGAGCGAGATCGGGGAATCGGGGGTAGAAGGAGCACGGGTGAAAATGCGTGTCCGCGTGGACTCGTGTGGTTGGTGACGATAATGGTAATGACCAGCGGAGAGGAACGCCCGGTAGCCATCAGGCTGGGTGTCTCTTTCGCGTGTAACCGAATAGCGATGCTAATCTTGACGCGGTCCGTGGATACGTGGAACGAAAGGCCTGCGTGTCCCACACCCATCCGGGGCGAGTTCCAGTTCCAGCGCCAGTGGCATCGCCATCCGGGTGTCCTCTTCCAGTCCTAATACCCTTTATCGCGAATTAAGATGTTGTCGAGCCGTAGTTCCCCTTTCCCCGAAACCAAAGGTCCGAACCGCCCTGAAGTACTCGTGGTGGACCCGTGCACGAAAGAGATACAGCGGCACTACCGATGTCACCGACTTCCGACTACCGCGGAAAAATTGCGCGAAATAATTACTTTTGCCAAAACACTTTTCAACGACACGCTTTATCGCGAATCGACTGATCGAATCGGAGAAAAACATCGCGGAAGCATAATTACTCGATTAATTGGTAAACTATGAGATCCACCCCTCGCGAGGCTCCTTCCAACAGGCTTCCTTCCCCGCGTGGTGTCCATTAAATATTCTTTTGGCAAATCCCCATGTAGGCGGAGGATCCATTCTCGTTGTTAGTTTCGATTATCTCGATCGATTCAAAATCAAGCGGATAAAATGGCAATCGAGTCCCCGGCTGATTTCAAATCAAGCTTCATTAGGGACTAATCACGAAACGGCTTGATTAGCAGAGTGGAATTAGCTCGGCGGCATCGATATTCCGATTATCGACGGATAGGGTGTGCGCGCGCGGTGCGAAATGGTCTCTTCTCGCAGTCATCTTGGGTATCATTATATTTAGCGGGCAATATATTTCGATGTTTCGCGCGACCAAGCCCAAAGAGGGAGTAGTCAGCATCCGGAAATTCATCGGGCAATGCATTTCCTCGACGATGCAGCTATCCCGGTGCTTCCTGACGCGCGGGAATCGCTATTACTTTCCGTCGGCCCGTAAATAAACAGGGCCATTTGCGTGAAGGTAGTAAACATTCAATAAACGGCCGAGATCCGTTTACGGGAATGCGTAATGCGAGTGTGTAGAACGTGCTAGGTGCATTTGGAACGGGCCAGCCTGCGGGCGTTCGCCAGCGGGGGCTTTCTCCTTCGGGGATGAAGAAGGAGGGAAGAGGGGGTTAACTGCAGTCACTTATTCGCGGAAGAAAGAGAGCGGGATAGCGAGAGAGAGAGAGAGAGAGAGAGAGAGAGAGAGTGCCTCCTGCGTTTCGTGTGCGCGCGTCAGTCCGTAACTTAGGATAATGGCCTCTCGACCATTTCTGCATATCGGTTATCGTTCCGCTGCCGCTTTCGCTGTTTCTCTCCCTCCGGCGAGAGAGCAGTCACTCACTCTCGCACCTCTTTTGCAGCCGAACGCCGCGGATTTCCAAGCGGCCCGCGCGAACTCGCGAGCATCGATATTCCTCGCGACGTTAAGAGCCCCGACTCCGACAAGCTCGTAAAAAAGATGAAACGCCACCACTGGCGGAGGGATGCTCTCGCCAACTGTGCGTTCTAGATTGCGGCCGGAATTTTACTCCGACTGCCAAATTCTCGAGCGGTAGATCTAAGAATGCGGAAAGATCGTAATTCTGACAAACGGCGAGAAAGAGTAAGGATGAACGCGTGACCAAATGTACGGGGGGCGACTTATAATTCATGGATTCAACCCTCCGCTAAGTTAAAGAGGGTGTGCCGCTAAATGTCCGAGAATCGTATCTCCAAGATTCCTTCGTTCTTCGTTTCAATTACTTCTCGTCGATACATCGGAGAGAGGAGAGACCTCGGAGTCTCTCAGATTTTCCACCGAGTGTAAACACGCGTTGGAGTTTCGGACCATCCACTGGAATATCGCGATGATGTTCTTGATGATGGAATAAGGAAGAACGAGGTATACGCGCGATGTTCGCCACGGACAGGTTTATCAGTGTGCGTGTGTGTGTGTATTGAAAACAAGTTGGTGGCGTTCAGCGAGCAACGCGCAAAAGAAGGGCAAAAGAAGAAGAAGAAGAAGAAGAACGAATGCCTGGAAGAACCTGGTGGACGAGGCAAACGAAATCCAAGTTCGGTCTCTGCGAGTTCTCCCGCACTTTCCCTCTCCGTCCAGCGAAATCCTGCGCCGTTCTTGCTGCTCGTTTGCTCTCGGTTGCACGCGCGAATGTAGCAGTCGCTGAAATATGCCGCGCGTTGTGAGTTAGTTTAATATGCAAATGGCGGGGAGATAACGGGTCGATCCGTGAAGAGTGCGGAGAAGGCTAAGTCGTGATTCCGGTAGCCGTGTCTTCCAGCCCTGCGCCAGTTCTCCTTCTTCAGCGATCCTCCTGCCCCCAAGGATGAACGGAGAAGGAACCGACTCAAGAGAGAGAGAGAGAGAGAGAGAGAGAGAGAGAGAGACGGGCGAAGCTTAGCTCGCTCGCTCCAAGCGAGTGAATTGAGAGATAAGGGGCCTACGCTTTGCCCCCCATGGGCGCCCAGGGACGCATCAGCTACCTGGAAAACTCTTCTTACACTCCTCCCGATACCATCGGATTAAAGAAGAATCTATTTTTTTTATTTTCTCTTATTTCCCCCTCCCTCCCTCCCTCGTTTATGTTCTGACGCGATCGGTAAGAATTCTAATTACGCAGAAATTTCTAGCATAGCTTTGACGCGTAATTTCCGCGGTACATCAAGATTTGTCGAAGTAGATATTCCGATGATGAAAACCAGTTCGTGTTGGTATCCTACAAAGTCAGGCTATCCGAAGTAATTCGCGACCGCGCGAATATTAGCGATAAGGGACGAAGAAAAATGATGAAAATAAAGTGTGCCAAAAGTAGCGGTAGTAACGCGTGTTGGTAGCAGTGTATGATAATGGTAGAGCAGCGATGATGGTGGGGTGGTAATAGCGGTCGAAAGTTTTCATCGCTAAAAGGAATTTCTGCAGAAGCGAGTAATAGCCGCGGAAAAGTGTCTTGCAAATTCGGACGTGCTGCGGAGCAAGTGCGTATATACATCCCTGAGCGCTTAATCCCGTAATGGGTCTGCCGAAGATGCGAGCGTGTCGTGCGGAGGTGTATCCACTCTCTCCTCCATCCAACGGTGGCCACCTTCCCTGTTCCCCGAGTCCCCCGGCCCGCGACCCCCCGGAGTCAACCGTGAAGCGTGATCATCGCGTTCGAAGGTGCTGAGAAGCAAAATAGCGTCATCCTCGTCTCGCTCCAGAAACTTGGACCGGCCCGACCTCGTTGTGGCGAGAAAGAAGAACCGTAAGGTCGTGCCGGAGCGCATACTACGATGTGTGGGTGCTGCGAGAGACGGAGGAAGCGGTGGGTGGAGGGGAAAGAGGGGCGCAGAGGGTTGGTAGCTAAGGTAGGTAAGCGCTTCATTAGGCCGCGAGAGCTCCCTAATTACACACGGCCTCATTAGCGGCTCCACTCTCCCCCGTTCCCTCGGCCTCCCCGCGTCACCGACCTTCCCGCTCTGGCATATCCTCTAAAACCTCTCTTCGTCCTCGGCGCTATCTCTCACTCCGCGCGGCTATACGAGAGGCGGAATGCGGGGGGAGGGACTGAAACGAGCAGGGTGCTCGTTGCAGGAGTATGGGAAGCACGGGGGGAGGGGGAGGGAAGACGGGTCCTGGAATCGAGGGAGTTAGCTCGAGGGAGCCACAACGCCGTGTTCGTCGCCACAACGAGGATCCCGACAACCCGACGGTGCTTCTCGCTCTCTCGCAGCGCGTCTCTGCCTAAACGAGGCAGCAAACCGCCGAATACCACCGTCTGATCGTTCTGCCAAACACGGAGAGATTACACGTATCCTCCGCAGGAACTCGCGAGAAACTGTCGCCACTATCGCCATAGCCATCACCATCGCCACCATCGCTACCCCAACCTCCACCCTCTCAACGACGTCAAAATTTATGGCATCCGCACCAGATGCCATATTCACCTTCGGAGCTCCCGAGTCCTGAATTCTGATACCCGAAGAAAAGGAGGAAACGAGAACGAGAACGAATCCTAGATCTATCGTGAAAACTAGCGTTTTAGCTGCTCGTAAGCAACCGCCGCGCGAAGATGTAAATCAACTCGCGCGAACCTTTAATTAAAAGCTATCGCGACGACGACGCACCACTGACCGTCTAATAAGTATGTAGAGACCGATGGAACGTGTGCTTACATAATCGTTAAGCATCACCTGACTGGAGCGCTAATTCTCTTTTAAACTCGCATAACGACCTCAAATCGCGTCGCTGTAAACTCGCTCGCTTTACGAGCGAATAAAGCTTACAATCAGAGTACGAGAACGTCGTAGCGTGACTTTTCCGCGGAACGGGGTGTGGGGGTGGTGGATGTGTGGGAGGAGTGAGCTGCGGGACTCACGGAGCTTGCGGGGATGATAAGTCTTGGGGTCGTTGCGAGAGCGGAACCAACCGAGGCAATTCGTATTAATTAACCCTCTCGGCACCTAGGAGCTCTGTCGAAAAATTAAGACCGCTCCTGGCTGGCACCCTAGGCGAGCGTGTAACTACACGCCAATACCAACGAGACTACTCCCTGGTAACAGGCCGCTCATTATTTATGCGTTTAAAACTACCGCTCGATGGAGCAACCCTTCCGCATCCCCTTCGGAGGATCGAAAATAGCGAGGGCCACCCTTCGCGAAAGGACCCCAACGATACACTGCCGTATTCCAACACGAACCATTTAAAACATCACTTAATGTCTCGTTAAAGCACGACTCAATCGTCGTCGGCTCCCAGGAACCAGGAATCGCGATTCGCCTTTCCGATTGTTTTTAAATGCCGCCGGTGATAATCATGCAGATTCGCGGCAAAAATCAAACTGTTTACTTGACTACAACGCGAACCGGAGAAGTTCCATCCGGAGTGCGAAACAGCAACAAAAGCTCGCGTATTTACTCGATTGGCTCTCTCTCGTTGGCTGAAAAAAGGGGAGAGACGAGAGAAAAAAAAGCCGCGGTGTGTAAATTTTCGTTAACAGCGTGTATCAGAAAAAGCCCCGGTGGAGGGTGCGGCGGGAGGTAGGGAGGAGAGCAGCAACGAGACTCGCAGCTTCGGCGCGGCCAATTTTTTTTCCAAGGCCCACGAGCGGCCCCGAAAGAAGCATGGGGCTCGAGGACGCGAGGAGAATCTCCGAGGGGGGAGGGTGAAAGACAGCAGGGTAGCCCGGCTAAATACTTGAGGCGGTCCGATAAATTCGGCCAGTCGAATAAATTGGCTGTTTTTTCCGGGAGCGAAGCCGCGTTGCGGGGAATCAACGTAGGACGAATAATGCGGGGCGAGGGGGAGGGAGGTACACCTGGTCGGAAGGTTTTCAGCTGATTGATGCGTGTCGTCTGTCGGTCGATCGGTCGTTCATTCGACCGTCCGTCCGTCCGTCCGTCCGTCCGTCCGTCCGTCCGTCCGTCTGTCTGTTCAGAGTCGGTTTCGTCTGGTCGGTCGGGGTTGAACGCAGTCGTGGCGGGCTCTCCGCCGGAAACGGTCCATCACATGACCACGTGACCACGTGACGGTCTGGCCTTTGTTCCGCGCGATCATTAGTCTGTCAATATGCCCAAACGACGCTCGCCCTATACGCCCCTGTATGTATATATACGCATCTACCTGCACAATGCGTCCATTGTCTTCCTCGCGCGCGCATTATACACCCCCATTATGCACGTGACCGCGCGTATGCGTGTCTGCTGCCTGCACCTGCACGCGCGCGCGCTACTCCAACTAAGCACTTACACGGGGAAAACCGCGAAACGTCCAGCCCGTGAAAACTGCGCGGAAGCGGGTCGCGCCAAATCCGCCATACCGGCTAATCGATCCGGGTTCTATTCTTCTGATGAAATTATAATGAGCGACCCGACAATGCTCTCTGCTCTGCGTAATCGTAACAATAGTCTCGACGATGGTAGGGAAATTTCGGTGCCTAATTTTTCAGCCCGCCTCTGTATCTCGGTGTCTCCTGCGGAACAGGCGGACGTAAGGAAAACAGGGTGGGAGGAGGAGGGGGAGCAGCGATGGCATTGCGCAATAGTCCTGTCGTCACTCTCGGCGGCTTCGCTTTCGCGGGGAAAATCCGTAAATCACGTTCGGGTTCATTGGATAATCCGACCGTGTTAATGTTCTCCTCCATCCACCATCCAGTTTCTCTCTCTTTTCGCTGTTCCGGCAGGCGGCGTTCTCCGTGCGTCGTCGGGATCTTCGGTGATCCTAGAGGCACCCCTACGCGCTTCCACCCCCTTCCCAGGCCGCGCTACTTCAGCCGCGTAAGGGAGGCCGCCCCGTGCTAAATCCAGATATATGATGCGCACTCGTGACATGCAAATCTGGTCAAAGCCCGACGCCATTACGTTTTCAAATCTTTAAAGTGTGTTTAGACAGCCGCTGTGGCTACGCGCCCTCCCCCGACGCTCCCCTCGCCCACCCCTCGTCCCTCCCTGATTTCAGATCACGAGCAGGTCGAGGAAGATATCGAGCGTCGTTAATGTCCTCCTCCCCTGTCCCCTTCCCCTTCCCCTTCCCCTTCCTCTTCCCGTCATTTTTCGCGCTACAACGAAACTCGTCGATTCTCACGGGTGCGTGTCACAGTTGTTGTCGTTGCATCGATCGAGCAGAATTTATCCAGGTTCATCGAAGGTTGATCGACGAGCCACAGGGTGTAACGCCGGGGGCCCGCGAGCAGAAGAAATGACAGAAACGAAAAGGACCGGCTGAAGTTGCTCGTTATGCGAACAGGCGTGGTGGGAAAGGGACGGCGGGAAGAGACGGGACGGGGGAGGAGAATCATCGATCGTCTCTCTTGGAACCGCGTCGATCGGCAATGGTTCTCCAATGGGAAAGCGTCCGGTCCGCCGGTTTCTTCGCACAGCTAGATGCCGAGTTGCCGATACCGGACGGAGCCAGCGAGCACCGCTGCTCCCGAACGATCGATGCTCGTCGGAGACGAGTTTTTGCCGGGCGAAGCGGCGTCGCGCTTGATTTCCTTCGATTCGTGCAGGGCGGTCCATGCGCGTGTGCGTGAATTCACCGAGCAGCGGACCCCCGTGCAGCGTTTACGTTTTATAGCGGGCCCAATTAATGTGCGGTAAAAAGTTTGCCGTTTCGAGGGTGGTCGACACCAGGCTGGACCGAGACCATCGATCTTGGCCCGCACTGCGAACGGCGATCACGTTCACCGAGAGATACTCTCCTCGAAGCCGCTCGTCACCGAAGGTCAACCTCGTGGAAGCAACTATGGGACGATCTATAAATTTTAGTCGATTTTCGATAGGCCTTTCTCTTTCTCTCTCTCTCTCTCTCTCTCTCTCTCTCTCTCTCTGTTATTTCGGGTCTCGTTGATTCGTCGATTGATTTTCTCTCTTATCCGAGGTTGTTATTTTCTTGTTTTCGTGCTGCGCACGAGAGTCCCGGATGATCGGACCGATGGCGACGACTCGGCTGATAAGAAAAGGCCCACCGTCTGGCCCGTTTTGTTTTTGCGCGCTGTCCGTCCTCATGAATCGCGTTGCTTCGCCCTCCTCGTCCCCGTTCACCGCGTGATTCCTTCATACGAATACTACCGTTCGTGAAACGATCGCATAAAGAGACAAAAGCGGCATTTCGCGGTATTTTGCTTCTTGCGGGCCCCGCTGGTAGCCCGGTCCAGCCACCGCTGCCGCTATATCTCCTCAAGGCGCATAAACTTCATAGCTTTTCTCTCTCTCTCTCTCTCTCTCTCTCAAACACACACATGCACGCACGCACGCACTCCTCTTTTCCCTCTTTACTCGTAGCCTCCTACGGTCAACGAGGAAAAGTAAAGCGACTTTGAAATTCATTGTACATTTCAGAGAGTCGGTGAATAGCATTTCGAATGTTTCTAGGGAGTCCTCGGTTGTGTTTCCCATCGGTAGAACGAGATTACTTTGTCGCCGTGTAAAATCTCCTATCCGGCATTGCCCTCCTCCCCCACCGAGAGGCCCACAAGAGGGAAAGGTAAATTCAGTGGCATACTTGTTCTCGCTGCTCGCACACAATGGAAATTCCTTTTGGCGGCGGTTGCGGCAGCACGTGCGCCCCGCTCGGCATGAAATAATAATAAATACGCGTTCGCGAGTGACCGAGTGCTATTGCGCGAGCAAACTGATTCGTAAGCATGGAAACCGCGGAACAATGGGCGCGGATCCATCCTGGAGGGAGGGGGTCGGCAGTACCTGAGAGCGACCGCCGACACAATGGGGACCAAGTTGGCGGTCTGACCCCTGACCCGACTCCGCACCCCACCGGCACACTGCGTTCGGACTCGTCCGTTCGATTGTGTGCTAATGCCTCGTTGCGATGTCCGCTACCGCGGCCTTACAATTCGCCGCAGCGCGTTCCTCCGGGCATCCCCAGCCCCTGGAACATTCGTCTTACTCCCTCGTCCAGGTTGCGTCAGTGCCCGGGAGTTAAGGGTGGGAGGGCGGGGCAGGGCGACCCTCCTCCACCCTCTTGCCATTTCATCAATCCGTCCATCGGCATCGTTGTTGCTACCGTTCCTCCAGAGAACGTTCGGTTTCGACAGGGTTAAACCTCGCTCTCCTTCTTCTTTCTCGAAGGTACGCGCTCCTTTTGGGATTCTCCGGTACCTTCCCTCTTTCAAGCAGGGAGGAGTCGAAATCATTTAGTATCACGACTACTCGGAAGTACAGAGAGAGAGAGAGGGAGAGAGAAATCGGAAGGCCGGAGCGGATTCGATTATCGCGGGCCCACCGCGGTACCGTTGATCATTGCCGTAATCGCTCCCGACAGGCTCGTAAGTCTTATTGCGCCGCTAACGAACGCTCCGCTCTACCCCACTCCACGGTATACGGGGATCGATCGGAATCTCCGTTCGCGCATCGTGCCGTGAATTCGTCGCGACCAAAGACGAGGAGCAAGAGACAAAGGTGAGGCGAGGCAAACGGGAGAATCGAGAGCCGAGAACCGATTCAGCCGGATTTCAATGATAAATTTACCGCTGGAATCGGAGCACGAGCGCGCGCTACCCTCGAGTGGACACCTCGCGAGGGTCAAAGAAAATCTCGAAACGAGAGGCAAGAAGCTGCGTGTGGTAGATCCGCGATTGGTCAGAACCGTGCAAGAGAAGAGCTTTGACCCTTCGATCGATGCTCGGGAGAGACCCACGGAAGCGGCGCTCGTCCGGAATAATCGCGGGAGATGAAAATGGAGTAGTCGGCGCGAAAGAGAGCGGCGCTGCAAGAACTCGGCCGATGCGGCGAGAACGCAGGAGGGTAAACCCGGTTTCCGGTGGCCTTGCACCCGAATTTCAAACTTTCCCCGTTACCCCGGGAGAGTGAGGGGGTCTGGGACGAAGGTCAGTGTCTGCATAAAACCACGCGATGCTGGAGGCTACGGGTTGTCGGTTCGAGACTGCCGAGGCGTTTGCTATGCGGGTTGCGCAGCCCCTGGCTACGTGCGCTGCCTGACGAGCTGCGACTCAAATTCAACTCAAACTCTCTGCTTTCTGCATCTGCTGTGTTCCGCTTTCCCTTCGCTGCTGCGCGACCCATTCTCTCCTACTCTCTCCTCTCCTTCCCTTCCCTTCCCTTCCTCTCTCCTCCCCTTGGGCAGTCAGAGGCCCGCGCGCACCTTGCGCGCGATTATCGAAGATCAAGCAACTCCTTGGGCCGCTCAACTCGGTGCTCGAGAAAGACGACGACGACGACGACGACGACGACGACGACGACTAACGAAATCTCTCGCGAGACTATTGCATTACCGGAGGACACCAGTTCCGATAACTTCATTATCGCCAGTCGCCCGGGCCTCGAGGGCTGCCACCTTGCACCTTTCCCCGGATCTCCCTCCAGTCCCTGAAACTGTATCAAGATCGTGATTAAAGGAACATTCCAGCCGCTGGAAAAGCTTGATTTTATCGGAGGAAATGCCGTGACCGATAATCGTTTCTGGATTGGGAAGGAGAGGCGTGGGAGGGTGCGGAGAAGAGTGTCGGATTTTGCTGCAGAGAGGAGTTGTTGGCTCTGACAGGGACACGTGGTGGAATTTGATGGAGAGAGAGAGAGAGAGAGAGAGGGAGGGAGAAAAGGAATCTTTCGTGCTTGTCGCTGTGGACTGGAGTTTGATGAATTTTCCATGGGGAAAAAAATGGCAATAATTCATGGACCCGCGCGGAATGTAAGCGGTAGCGAAAGGGACAATGGAGACGTAGCACGCGAGGGAGTCAGGAGGCAGAATGGCAGCGGAGCTCGATTACCTGGCGTTACGATAATTAAACCGAAATAAAAATCCATCCGCGGTTCGCTCGTCAATCCTCGGCTCCCGACATTTCACGCTCCCGCTTGGGATCCGGTGGACAGTCGTGTTTTTTCCTCCCTCGTCGACATGCCACCGTGTCCCGCGTACTAATAACCGATACGGGAAAATACTGGTTCCACCTCGGCCCGTTCCATCGGGAAGCGAAACAATCCATTCCTTTGCAATGCGGCCAGCACCAACCACACACACACACACACACACGCACACACACCACCGAAGAGAGATCCTCGATCGATCTAAAAAATCCTGACACCCAGTCACGTTGGAAACTTTATTACGCGCTACATCATTTTTGAATTAAACCGGAAATGCATAAATATACTCCCATAAATTATACCGCAAAAACGCTGTCTCATCGCTCTTTTTACCCCCCCCCCCCTCCTATCACTTAAAAAATACCCCTCTTACCCACTGTGCTCGTTTAACGAAATTTCGCCGTACGCTCCATTTTTTGTGATTATCGTATTTTCCAAAAAGAGGCAACGTCGCCCTTGAGAAATTAACGAGCGTCCATTATCCTTGACTTTGGAGGAAAGATAGATAGATAGATAGATAGATAGATAGAGAGAGAGAGAGAGAGAGAGAGACGTAGCGAATATATGAGCGTAATATCTACGATTTCGTACGCGGAATAAGCCGCGTGAAATGGTCTTAGGACGGATAGTACGAAAAGTTTTCTAACCTCCAGGTCATTCGTGCGGTAGCTGCGGATCAGCTGACTAGCAAAACTGACCTAATTATTATGCATTTATTCGCGCGTATTCAAATGCGCCGGGCGGCAGTGGCGTCGTCTCGCTTGTACGCGTGCGCGCACGCAAACACGCACGCCTCCGGCAGATCTTCCTCGCACCCACACACAGCCTCCTCCCGTCTCCTGCCGCCGCTCCTCCACTTACAAACCGTGCACGCGCACCGAGCCAAATCTCTCGGAGTGCAGGGGCAAATGGCCGAAACCGCATACTCCAAGCGTGAACATTCGTGCGTGTGCGTGTGTCGGAGGTGCACCGGACTCTCGCGTGTCCTCCCCGGCCCTCTCCATTAATACGCTTCCAGCGAATTTCTCAATGCGCTTGGAATCGGGGACAGGAGCGAGAGCGAGATCACTCGCGAGCCGCGATTGTCTCGTTTCACGGAAATGCACGCAGCAGGGATATTTGCATTAGCCTTGCGTGAAAATGACGCTAGGCAATCGAGAGAAGGGGTTGTTAGGGTGGTTCGTATCGCCGACTCTCGCGATCATCCCCAGGCGCGCGAAGGACGCATCGTCGTCGTACTTTTGGGTTTCTCATCGGTGACGCGATCGCTAGCCGATCGCCGATGGTCGGCTCCGTTTCACACGCCATTTGCCACGGCCCTCTGCTCGCCCGACGTCCCGACGGATTAACACCGATACCACAACGGTTCCCCTCCTCCCCCCCTCCCTTTGGCACTCGCCTTTTTTCCATTCGCGGTAGACGCGTCTGCGTCACGTTCGCGATTCCCATTGTTCTCCTGGCACGTGAAAACAGGCGAAAACGGCTTTCACGTAAATCGACCGGTTCGCTCGGAGCTTTCTGATTCAACTGGCCAATGCGATTCCTCCGCCCCCACCGTCCCTCTCATTTCTCTCGCACCTCCGCCACAGCGGACGCCGAGCAACCTGGCGCGATACTTGCCAAGGAATTATTCGCGAGAGAACCGACCCTTCGCGGTAATTACATCGCGCGTAGACTAGGAGGAGGGTGGGAGGGAAACGCGGACGCGAACGACAGTGGAAAAATGTTACTCGCCCCTGTCGAACCGTTGCGTCATATTCGCGCGGCGATCCAGGCGATCTAGCGCCATCGCCGCGATCATCGCCAGGATTCATCGGAGATTCAAGGACGAACGAGCGACAGCAAAAAAGCCAGAGAGCGACTCTCACGGACGACTCTCGTGCTTTTTTTAAGCTCCGCGCCTGGATGGCGTGCCTTTGGATTTCTACCGAATCCAAATTCCTGTGTGCCGGGCGGAATTAACCATCCAGACATACACACTGGCAATGCAAAAGAATTAAATACAATCAATTCACATTCTTTTTTGCACAATGGTTCGATGATATTCCCTTTCATTTGGCGTGGTGGGTACCAAAGTAAATTTTCAATTTGCCTTTCAGATTGTTGAAATATTGCTGACGTGCGAGCACATCCGAGAAAGGGAGTTCTGATTTTCAGTGATTTTAGCTCTCGAAGTATGAATATTAAAATTGCTCGAGAATAGTAGTCAAGAAAATCACGATATACCAATATATCAGCGATAATTGGAGGGAAGGTAATTTTGAGATTCCCTCGGTGATCGGAGTTCGTGATATTTCGAAATAGACGGGAGCGAATTATCGGTGAGTCTAGTTGCGTCGAGGACAGGAGGTCGGATCGGAGAATCCTGCTACAACGATCCAGGAAGGTGCGACGAATTTGTCCGTGACCTAATCGACGTGCCGATGACTTTGGGAATAGAGAAGCATTCCGAGACACGGTAGCACGAGGGAACGAGGTGGGGTTGTAGGAGAGAATCGAGCAAGAAGGGTAGGGGAGGAGTGACAGAGGAAGAAGAGGGAATAGAGACTAGCTGTGCGATAACAGGACGTACGAAATACCAGGACCGTGTTCCTCGCGTTTGCTGGGCTCGCTGGCTGGTTGCCTGTTGGTCCGTCGGTCGGTCGGTCGGTCGATGCCTCTCTCGCTTTTGTCTGTGTCGAGTATATTCAGCAGCAATAGCAGCAATAGCAGCAGCAGCACCACCACCGCCACCACCACCACCGCCACCATCGCCAACCACCACGACCAGCAGCACCTGTACGTCCTTGGTTACGCGTGCGTACGCGTCAACGAACACATACGCGAATCTGCGTGCGCGCGCGCGCGCCACCCGCACGCACGTACCGCACACGCATGATCGCATATGCCGATAGACACACGTACAGTAGACAAATACAGGGAGAAGGTTCGCGAGGGTTGAGAGGGCGTCTCGGCGCCATGCTGATTTGCATGCGCCGCCATGACGGCCGCCACTGCTTCGGCGGGGTTGTCGGGGTGGGGTGGAGGGCATGCATCGATCGCTTTCTCCTACCCACCACTTCCCTCCCTGACTCCCCCGCTCCCGATACTCCGCTCTTCTCCTCTCCTCTCCTCTCCTCTCCTCTCCTCCTCTCTCTCCACTTCCGCGCCTCCTCCCTCGTACCTTGTCTATTTTACCCCACCCCTCGAAAATAGCTTTCTCTCTCGGGTCCCTCAATTTCGCTACTTCCATCGCTCGGAATCTCGCTTTCTTTCTCGTTCTCCTTCTCCCTCTCCCGCCGTTCCTCCATCAACCCTCGCGCGTCCTTCCACCATTCGCTTCTCCCTCAACTTTCTCTTTTTCCTCCCCCGACGCGTCTCACCCCGTTTCTTTTCCAGCTAGTCCTCCTCCTCGTCTTTCTCGCACGACAACTTCTCTCGTCGCTTTATCGTTCGCGTCCCCACCCCCCACCCCGGTACACGCGTACCGGAGGAGACAGCAGCAACGTCCGGAGCAGAAAACTTCCGTTGTTGCGTCGGCCCGATCGCGGTTATTTCCCGTCGACTCCGCGGTTTCTCGTATCGAGAGAGAGAGAGAGGGAGAGAGTCGACCTCGGAATCGGAGTTTGCCCCTTGGGGCTGATGTCCATCGGAACATGGCCTTTTGCCACCTGGACCACGCGTTCACGCACTCGGTGTAACCCCGCGCGAACCACGGACACCTTCGTCGAAGGTGATGACCTTCGCGTCGGGAGAGATTTCTCCCCCGATCACTCTCCCGCTTTACCTCGCCCACAACTAGTTTCACGGTTACGCGCCATCTGTTCCCAATGTTTAAGAGATTCCAAAGACCGATAACCGTATTCCACTCGCAAAGCTTAGCGGAGCTTTCTCAACTTTTTGCAAAAACTTCCCCCTCTCGCGAGCTCATATTTTATCGTCCAATTAAATGGACGCCTCGACCCACGAAGGAGGCGCGGGAGGAGGATGAAGGAAGAAATCGAGGAATCGAAGGAAATCTCTCCGACTTCCACGGAGAGAGAGAGAGAGAGACCCCCCCGGGCGGGGGGTTGTGCCCAGGATAGAAGAGGAACATCGAGAGATGATATTACGGGGACTAGGAAGGCCTGCGGAGGAATGGTTTTGTAGTAGCCGGTGGTGTGGGGGAGGGAGAATGAGAGCAGCAACGACCTGGCGAACAACGACCGTAGCCGTCTATTTACTTATGCAGCCGGCGATGGGGATGCGCGCGGAGCGAGGGGTTGGATCTCGGGTTCTGTTTGTTTTCGTTGGACCACATAGCGTGATACGTTTGCGTAATGCGCTACGTCCGTCGTCCTTTTCTCCTCCTCCTCCTCCTCCTCCTCCACCTCATCCTCCCCATCAGCCGCTCGTGGTACTCGAGGGTTGCGGGGGTGGCAGCGACTGCGGTGGAATCTGCCAGGCGGTAACTCATCCACGCGGCCGTATTCTCGGATACGTTTTTGCTCTAGCCAATCTCTCGTTCTCCGTCTGTCTCTTTAGCCGCTCCCAAAGCCCCAACCCCAAAGCTCCAGCCCCAGTCCCACCCCTCCCCTCCACCCTCTACATCTGTCGGCCTTCGTTTTCATTTTCCGCGAGGAGTCTCGCGCCAGGGCTGCCGGGCTCTATAAAAAAAGGTGGCTGTCGCTCAGGATAAAATGCTGAGCTATATTAAACTTGGCCGCGAATCACAGCGTGCTCCACGAGATGTGCACACGACGCGCACACACACACACACACACGCGCGCGCGCGCACACGGTTCCTACCGCCGCGTGTATTCAGCGTGTATCCAGCGCGATATCGGGGCAAATGGAAATGGACGAAGCGAGCGAGGTTGTCGGATAGTCGGGGAAGGGAATGCGGTGAAAGGTCGAATTGTTTGCCTGTCTCCCGTCCCCGCTGAGTGGAATCAGGATCGATGTAAGTGATATCGAACTCGCTGCTGCCTTTGTCAATATCACGACCGCGCGCGCGTCTTTTCTCGCGAGTGGAAACCGGGGGAACGAAAGGAAGGCGGGCGCGAGGGTGGAAAACCTAACGCGAGAAGTACATAGAAGAGAGAAGCGCAAAACCACGCGGTCTGTTTCCCGTGTCACCACCTATCAAGCGACGACGATTCGACGAGTCCCGAATGTACTAGCGACGTTTTTGCACGATACCACACGCAAGTAGGCCAAGTTAAATATCTCCGGCGTACGAAGAGGCGTGCGAAGAGGCGAAAGAGGGATACGGATCGTTGGCGGAAAAAGAAGGTGCGAGTGGGAGGGAATTCGAGTAACGCACACGTGCAATGCGCGAGTTCTTATTTGGCGTGTAGGATTTACGGCTGACGCGTACCGCTGGGTGACACTTGGCTGCACGCACGTAATAAGATAATTGAGCGTTTCGTTCGGCAGCGACGCGCGATGGAGTCGACGCTGTCGGCAGGTCATCGGGCGATGACAGCAATTTGCGTGCGCTAGCACGCCTAGCAAAATACTCTCTTCCGGTCTCGATGCCCCGGGTTATGCAGCTAGCGCCGTACACAAGCGTCTTCAAAGATCGCGCGATATCTAATTATTCGCCGGGGAACCTCGAGCTAGAACCCAGGTTCTCACTGGAGCCCCCCTTCCCTCTCCCTCTCCCTCTCTCTCCTGGCTAGAATACAATAGTGCTTGAAAACACACTTTCCTTATCATCGCAGATTGCTTTCAATTTCCTGTACATATGCCAAAAACAAGAAAATTAGTAGCGTCTGTCTATCCGGACAGCAATTTCTCGCCACAAATCATCATCCAGTTAATTATATGCGGAATATAGGTACGTCTTAATTCCCCTCGTTGGTTTCTTCGTCTCTCTCCCTCTCTCTTTGTTAGAATATTCTGGGCTAGGAAACATTTCTGATTACTCCGACTCGGAACGCTGCTATTTAGGGGTAACACGAAGGAGAGCAAGATACTATTGCAGTTCTAGCCACTCGAACGACGTAGCGTAATGTTTTTCCAAGAGGAGAGTAGGGAAGAAGAGTGGAGGGGGAGTGAACTGCGAAAAAGAGGACTTTCGCCATCTCGATAGGCGAACGAGGACAGAAGGATTGGTTACGATCTTAGGTTTTACGGAAGCTTCCATCGGTGTGCGAGCCGTTCGGGCGTGCTTCCTCGCGCGTGCAAAACAGCACGTACACCCGCACAAAGCGGAGTATTGCAAACGGGTATCTACGTAGATACTGGGAGAGGAGAAGAGAGAACGGAGAGAGTACGACGACGGACTACTACGGACTACGTCGGATGGCGCGCGGACCCCTTGGATGGTTGCCTCATGAAAGATGCATAAGACGACTCACCGGGGGCGCGATAAAGAGTCGACAACAGACAGACCGACAGTCACCCCTGTACCCCCTAATACCCGCTGCAATACACTGCCACCCTGCGCTATACTCCTATCCTCTTCTCTCCTCTCCTCTCCTCTCCTCTCTTCTCCACCCCTGGTCTCTCTTCTGCCAATGCCGGGATGCGGCTACCACCCACCGCAGGGGGTGGGTCGCACTATCAATTAATTATAATCTAGATTGATGGATCCGATCCACGCGCCTATCGGAGATTAGTCTCGCTGCTGTCGCCGCCGATCCTGCCGTTGACTGCCGTTGACTGCCGCGGAACAAACGCACCCCAAAAAGTGACCCTGCTCTGCTCTCCCCTTTCACCCCTCCCGCCAACTTTCACCGAAAAACGATCGCCTTCGAGATCGCTCTGTCGAGGAAGCTCCGCACCATAATTTATCCATAACAAAAACATTCCTGTCAGATTCCTCTTCTTCTTGGACACTCGCACGCTCGATCGTAGCTCAAACACTCGAAATTTAACCATTGAAATTAAGTCCTGGATGAACGAATATCATCGTTCAAAATGGAATCACTCTCTCTCCTTAGTTTTGTTGGATATACGTTTTCAGTTTAATTCAGATCTCCGACTGGAAAAAGCTTGGAATCTTTGCAAAAAGTTCGGAGAAGGTCCCGTTCCTCCGGGATTCCTCTTTCCAGTCACGTATCTCCAGTATTTTCGTGTATGGGTAATTGCGTTTAATGACACGGAACGAAATTATTTGATAGGCGTTTTTTAAGGAAGTAGCATTGAGTGAGAATGGCGATCGATATCGATATCGTGATCGAGATCGATCCTGATCCCGATCGCAAAATGATAGGTGGTCCGAAGTTGGCGAAGGAAGAAAGTGGTTGTTGGGTGGTGCGATCGGGAGAGGAATCGCCGGTGTTATGTTGGGATAGCTTTGCGAGGTCTGTGGGCTAATGGCATGCAAGCGAGCGGCGGCGATGGCGGCAGCTCCTGGTCCCGTCGCGCCGGTCGATAGGAATTAGCATTTTTATGGGTCTATCTCGCTTACGTGCTACGGTGCCCTGTGGCACCTAGATTCTTCTATATTGTTCACGCACGCCTCGCGCGTTGCAACGTAAACGCCGCACGCCAGTCAATGGCGTAGAATTTCTTTTCTAATCTTTAACAATCTCAGAGATTACGCTAATTTCATCAGCGAGGAGCGACGGATCTTCTTACGAGGTAGGCGCCTCTTAGATCCTAGTTTTGGCGGTCAAGAATTTTGTCTGGAACGACCTTGATGGACCGCGTTCGTCGCAACACTCGGAAAAAAAAAAAAAAAAAACGGATAATAAATCTATCGTAGCCCTCGTAGGATAACGTTTTGCTACTCCACCCCCCCTAAATCGCTCTTCGATTAATCATCGGAGAAATTTTCCATACCTTTCTTGCTAAAGAGATCAATCATTTATTAACGATAACGAAATGATCTCTAAAAAGTTCTCTTTTGACATTTACCGCAATCTTGGAGAGATACACGTGTATCAAATTTGAATAATAACAATAGCCTCCGTGAATATGTGATTTTAGTAATCAATAAAAAGTTTAATAACACTAGCGGAGGAAGCTGTTTATTGAAGTTCAGGTGGGTAAGTGGAATAAAATGGAACCTCGTGGCGGGATGGACAATGATGACGAGATATAAGCACACGTGTGTATCACGTAAGGTTCGTGTAGGGCCTATGGGGTGTTTAGTGCGTATTACGAGAAAGAGAAAGAGCGATGGAAGGGGGTGGTAGGTAGAGGGAATCGGGCGAGAGGGAGCGAGGGAAGGAGAGGAAGAGGAAAAGGGAGGAAAGAGACAGAGAAGGCGGCCATGGGGTTAACGTGGAATCGAGGGCGGAGGAAATCGAGGGTGTTGAAGAGCAAGGGGGATGGAGAGAGAGAGAGAGGAAGGCAGATAAAGAGGGGTAGGAGAGAGAAAAAGAGAAGCAAAGAGACGAGGGGAGGTAGAGGTGGAGAGGTGGAGAGAGAGAGAGGGAGAGAGAGAGGTTTGGATGGGGCTCGTTGAAGGGCTGTGGAGGGTCTTTGGGTAAAGGCGCCTGCGCGTTTCCATGGGCACCGTGTCTATACGCCCCCTCTTCTGCTTCGAAGGAGGTATATATCCCATTCCAACGCATTCGCGTCCCCCCTTTAGTCACTCCATCTCATTCTGTCACTGCTCGTTCTCCGCGCTCCGGTAGGCACTCCGGTTCCCGGCTTGTTCCAGCCAACCATCCAGCCATCCAGCTATCCACCACCCTCCGAGAAGCGCCGGCAATTTTTGCCCTCGTTCCGCGTCTACGCGGAATCTCGAGCGTGCCGGTAACGATCCGACGATCGAGATATGACGAGTGCCCCTCTCGCTCGCTTTCCTTTGACTCGAACCATTTTCACCCGGCCTGACATTGAATGCGAGTACCTACCCTCTCCCTTTATGGCACTACCGCTCCGCCTGATCCAGCTTAACTTCTGTTTCGAGCCTATCTTCCTGCACCATCGTTTTTATCGCGAGCTTTCAATTTTACACGCGCCCAATATGGAGAAATACTCGTACTCGCCAAATTCCCCGCGTTTCCTCCGAAAATCACAAAGCGTCTCGGAGAAACCATGGGAGGGTTATTTAGGGCACGTACGCTCGCAGGAGAATCCAGATCCGAAGACCCTGACCTCGTTAGCGTTTCTTCGCCACTGACGACGATCAATTCGTCGCTCGTGCACGCCGTCGTGTTTCTCTCGACTCTCTGCGTTAAACGAGGCTCTCGCTCTTGGCTCTCAGTCTCGTTGTTGACTTTTACCAAAATCTAGTCGTCGTCGTCGTCGCGACTCTTGGTTCTTTCACGAATACAGTCGGTCACGACTCTTTTATTTTTCGAGACGAATCACTCGGAGAAAAATATATATCATGAGTTCTCGGCGTTCCGCGCAAACAAAACTACCTCGTCGGCCATGTTTTTCGGACTTTACATTCAGGTCCGTGTTTCATTCCGCGAGTCGACGACGAGCGGACGTGAGACGAGGACAGGCAGAAAAAAGCGTGGAACGCCGAAAGTCGAGAACACCGGATGGAACACCGTGGCCGTCTACTTCGACCGCGAGACACGCTCCGTTACGCACGCACGCACGTACGGCGCACGCATGCACATACTTGCGCGTACACACGTACCTCGGTGTGCGTAGCGTGAGTGGCCTAACCGTATCGACGCAATGGCTCCGCCAACAGCACTACGCAACTACCAACCAGCATTCTCTCTCGACAATGGCCCCCGCCTTGGAAAATCCTGCGACTCTTTGCCGATATTTTACTTGGAAGAAAACGAACGAACGAACGCAACTCCCAAACGCAAATTCCAGTACGACTAGTTCCTCGCTTGCTCCACTTGCTTCGGAAAACCAGAGTAGTACCTTCGGCTCCTGCTCCTGCTCCTGCTCCAAAATGGAGCCGCGGAAACGATCGTCTTTGGTTTTTCGACAAAACTCTGGAGGAAAGAAAAATGATTGGAGGAATTCGATGCTTTGACGCATGGCCACACACGTACAAGTACGCGCGCGGGCGCTTGGCAAAATTACAGCGATTGCATAATAAATTATAAAAAGGTATTAATTATAGCGAGGTAGCGCGCGAGACTGGTTCGACTATTCTCCTAGCGATAAATACGATTGCGCGCGTGTGCGCGCGCTCCCAGAGTAACCATAAATAACGATTGCGCGCCACTTATTTATTATGCCGCACGCTAGTTTTCTTTCTCGGTATCAGATTCCAAAAGCAGAGCGCCCTGTCTTTGGGATTTTTTAACTCCCGATAAAGCCAACTGCTCTATCTCCGCGTCGTTGCGCAAGGAGTCGCAGCCTTACGTCACGCGGGAGCACCACCACCACCACCACCATCACCACCCACAGTAGTGGCACGAGACACGATTATTTTTCAGGTCTCTTTGATGGTTCGATGGTTCGATTGTTCGGACAGCGTCTCAAAGTGCAAAAGAGCCACGACACACCCGCCGCGAGTGAGTAGCGCTCTCGCATGTCGATGTGACACGAGCGCGGCGAATGCTCAGGATTTCAGTTACGCAACAACCTGCTTTACGAGGGGCCCATTATCCCACACGATTCGTGTCGCGCGTGGGTTACGGCATTGACTGCCGCGACTGCATTTACGACGGACTCGGCGAATCGCGGGATAACTGCCGATCTCGCGATCTCTCGGCTCGATCGGGATCGGAAAACTTACGAGGAGAAAAGTTGGAGCCGATCGATCGGTACCGATCGATACCAATCGATCCCCGACAACAACGACCAATGTTAATCTTTTAACCGTGACGCTTACACGCCTACGTCCTAAGAAACACTTGTAGCTTCCACGGAGATCTTTCCAAGGAGAGAAACAATTATTCCGTTTGAGATTTCCACTTGAATTCTCGACAAATGGGACTGGCGGGCAAATTTTCCGATGCTTATCGCGTCCTCGCATAACGCGCGGTTATTTATTGGGCCGGGACACCCAGGTAGGCAGGCAGGCCGACCATTACGAGTGATTAAAATCTTTTAATGGCGACTTAGATCGCACGAGTTATTGGACGCTCTATCCCCGCTTGGTTGGGATTATAGCGCAAACGCACTTTCGGCTATTTTCGAGGCCGTTTACATGTGCAAGGCGCGTCGGGGCGCGCCTACGACTTTTTCGAATTGTAGATGGGCGTGCAACGCGCCGAATGAAATCGTTAATTCCTCCGTGCAGCGGAGCCTCCATAGCTCCTCGCAAATCTGCAAACAAAAACAAATTGCGTTATCCGGGCGATCCTGTAACTTGGACTAACGAGCATTAAACTTGCAAAATACTTGAGCGTTCGGGTCGGCGAGGATAATTTTTTTAGCCACTTCGTCCTACGAATCGGTGCGCGTGCGAGAAATTCGCTTATCGGCCGATCGAATTAAACGGTCCCTTTGTACTATTTCTGCGACACGTTCGCCACGTTAATTCGGGTATCGCCGTAACTAGAGGCGAGAAGCGAATAAAAAATCGCTACGTGCTTCCGAGCGCCTTGCGCATTCGAATCTTGTGGAAAATCTCCCCAGAAACGATCTCCGATCGAGAGCCTCGCGGGAAACCGGTCAGGATCGCGATCGGTTTTTTCCTCGATTTTTCCTCCTCCTCCTCCTCCTCCTCCTCCTTGAGTTTCTTATGCCCGTGACTGCATAAGACCACACCGCACTTGCCGTGGCGCGGATGCTAGTTTCTGTAGCGCGTTCGCCCGGAAGAGAGATGAGAAGAGAAACGAAGAAGGAGGAGGAGGAGGATGAAAGGGAGTGGAATAAAAAGGGCTGTTTATGATTTTTCTATTGAAGCGTAACTAGGTGGCACGCGAGGTGGTACGGGTAATAAAGTCCTTTACGCGCCAACTAACCGCGCCGTCGAGGGTTCAGCCGAGCACTGCGTGCGTTTACCGTTTACTATCGGCGTTACAGCCGCTCGTACACATAAATCGCTTTACGATCTGTCGCTAAAAACGGATTTCATGCGAAAGTAGGCAGTTGCTAGCTACTGCCACTCGTCCGCCGATGCGCTCGGCGAATATCGCTCTACAAGCAGATAAGGATTGGGAACACTAGCCAGCGAAAGCACTTTGCTAAAAACAGTTTGGCCGTGCCGATAATTAACGAACGAATAAACTCTTTGGCCACTTAACAGAATCGCTTAGTTTTTCAATTGGACCGTTATCTAAAGGAGAGGATTGCGCAATGGCTTCGACGCTTGACGTTTAGTTTAGCGAGAAGATCGTCCTGGAAGCTCAAGGAAGAGTCGACGAGGGGTGGCGACACGGTGATAGCAGTGGTGGTGGTGGTGGTGGTGGTGGTGATGGTTGCGGCGATGACGACGACGGCGGCGGCAACGACGACGACGACGACGACGACGACGACGACGACGACGACGAGGACGAGGACGAGGACGAGGACGAGGATGAGGAAGTAGACACGGGTGAAACGGAGGACAAGATGATGGATGGTCCCTCTCCACCCTTAGCTGGGTTGCGGGAAGTGAGGGCGTCCCGACGCTGACGACGATGCTGACGCTAATGAGCAAAATATGAGGCGCCACCCCCTCCTCCTGCCGGTCGCGCCCACCCCGCGCCGATGCCCCCGCGCTACCCCACAGACCTCCTCGGCAGGTATCGATTGTCGCTCCGCGTTCGCCGAAAGAACAAGAAGTAGGCGAGTGTGCGCCGAGGTAGCTACCCCGGAACGAAAACAAGTCGATCTATCCGGCTGATTACTTTTTCCACCGACCTCCCCCTCTCGAAATTTTATAAGAAAAATTCTTACGTCTGCCGTTTTTTTTTTTTTTTTTTTTTTTTTTTCTTTTTTGAAAACTCCCCCCACGGTCCTCTTCCACCTTCCCTACCCTCCTGAAACTCCTGAAATTAAAATAAATAACGAACGTGGCAGAAATTAAGATAGTAATTAAAACAGTACGTGCTCGAAAGGTAAAAGAAGTAAAAATAGAGGGAGAGGGGAGGAAGAGAGCGAGTCTTGCAGCGAATGAGCGCTCGAGGAAGTTCCTGCGGACGGGTAAGAGGTTAAAACGTTCAAGGTCAAGGATGGATCCGCGGCGGGCAGCACGGCTCGAGAACCGCGCCGGACGTGGCTGGCTTTTATCGTAAAATCTAAATAAATATCGTGAGCAGTAAATGCGAGCATAACGAGCTTTCGCCAGTCGCAGCAGTGGCATTAAAGTGAGGGGCAGAGAGCGAGAGAGCATGAGCGGGGGGAAAGGGCGGGCGAGGAGGGAGGTAGACAGTGGGAACGCCTGGACATTAACGAGGAACTCGCTAACCCCCTCACCCCCACATGCAACCAACGTTACTTAGGGGTTAGAGCCGGATGTCCACACTCGTTTTTACTAACGGCGGGATGCCCGTCGACGAAAAAGGGACCCGTTTAATTTCATTTCGCCGGCACCGCCCCGCTCTCGACGCCCGACGCCCGACGCCCGACGCCCGAAGCGCCGTCCCGCGAAAAAGAAAGTGTCCGTGGCTTTACGAGCCGTTCACACCCCCCGACGAGTCCTTTCGACGCGAAGCGCTCCTCGCTCCTTCGTCCGTCGTCCACTTTGCCTACCGCGAGCGACGACGGATCCTGGAAAAAAAAAATCTAATGTTCCCTCTCGCGCGCGGTCTCTCTTCTTTAATTGGCACGATCTAATCTCCAGCGAAGATCCCTACGCTCCTACGAACTTTCCCTCGCACCTTCCTCGAACGCGTTGGCGTGCGCGTCCAATGGATTTTATGTTAATTCTAATCTCTCGCGCGTTGTCAAGAGGTCAGGTAGGTCGAGTCGCTGAATCTCGAACGATACGCCACGATGCTGCGCGCATTCAACGTTTGGAAAATCGGATCGACGCGAGAATCAACCCATAGAATCCAGACGGAGAACGGAAAGAAACGGAAAAGGAAATCGGCTGGAGCCGATTTTGATCGCGGTTCGTGAAATTTCTGTTTGGATAATGATATGGAGGGTTGAGAAGGATAAACGACAACTTGAACGGTTCTTAACACGATTTTCTCGTGACCTGCCATTTTGCGTTAACGATCCTTTTTGAGAGTTACGCCTACTACGTGGATCCTTGGCGTCTACGTTTTTGTGGCGTTCCGCGGGGAGACATTCGCTAGCGTTCCTCGGAGCTTCGAGCCGAGGAGCCTCGTTAGAAATTATCGTGCGCGGCCCATCCTTCGCGCTGTTAATGAAAGCCGACTCTGCGCCGAAGATTATTCGCGGTTTTTGCAGCTGGTCCAGGGCCATTCGGGAGCGAGTTCGGGAACTCCGCCATTTCCAATGTGCCCCCACCCCGTTACCTCACCGCTCTTCTGCTCAAATACGCGCTCGAATATTAATTAATTTAGCAAATCATCGGGTTCTCTCGCGAAACGTTTCCTCCCGGTTTATCGAATAACTTGATTCTTTGCAAAAGTCTAACCTCTCTCCCTCCCCCTAGAGAAGAATCCAAGCACGCCAGACACAACCCCGTAGACTGAATATCGATTCGCGAGACGAGACCGGAACACTTGTCAGCAATTTGCAAGTTGAGAAGCTTTCTGTCCGGCGAAGCAAGATGCTAAAATGGCATTGCTGAATTGGGGATAAAATTAATTACTCATGACTGCTATACGCCTAGCTAGATAATAACTATTGCAGCCTGATAGGGCTGATCGAATTTGCATACAGTCACTTGCGGATAATGTGCTTTTAATTAATAGCTGCCATTCGCGAAAGTATATCGGAAGGACTCAGCCAAAAGATTTTCTGTCTCTCGAAAAAAGAAAAAAGAAAAAAGAAAAAAGAAAAAAGAAGAAGAAAAAAAAGCAAGCGAAAAGCCGCAAGACAGAAAGAAAAAGCAAAAAACCCTGATCATGCTTAAAGCGGGAATATTCTTAATGCAACAATTGCTCAAGATTTCATCTCGAATCGTTTTCACCCTGTATCGCTTTTCAGTGAAACGAATTCTCACAGGAAAAATATTTTTTCACAAATATTTGTGAAAACTTCAGTGGCACCTCATTAGGGAAGAATTTTCGGTCAGAAGACAAATCGGTTTTGCATTGGCGGCTTTGGCAGAGAGAAGATAAGAGTGAGCGAGAGAATTGAAGGGAGGAGAGGGTGGGAGCGGGAGTAGAGGGGGTAGAAACTAATTAATTTGGCAAATCATCGCGTCGCAGTGTAAACAGGGTGGTTCGATCTGTCTTCCCCGCACAAAGAGGAGGGCGAGCGAGGGGGTTGGTCGGGACGAACAAGGGCGGCTGGCTTCGATAGGCGGGGTGGCTCGAAGCTTTCGGAGCTCTGGATATCAAAGGGGAAGACGAGGGATATCAATCCCCGGAGAAGCCACAGACTCAGCCTCTCTCCGCGCACGCTGTTCCTACTCCGCTTCGCTTCCGCAGTTCTCAACCGCGGAATCCTTCGCGTCACTTTATCGCCCTCGTATAACCAACTACGCCCGATCGTAACTCACAGTTATGGTAACTTTTGCAAAACGTACTGATAACTTCCCCCAACCCCTCTCTCGTCTTCCTCCTCTCATCCCTCCTTGCTTGTTTTTGCAAAAACTCTTTATCCGTCTGCAACGACGATTCAAGACGCGGCATAAGAATCGACGACAGGGAAAAACAAGTACTGATGCAAAGGATGAGGGAGAGAGAGAAAGAGAGTGGAGAGGGGAGAAAGAGAGCGAGAGCTTCCCGTAATTACCTCGTGTGATATTTTCATTATCAATTTGTATTCTCTCCGACGCGTCTGTGGGTATGCGTGCGCGCCTATGCGTACACAGTATACACAGAGGTATGCGCCATATACGCGCGCACTGCGCGATATAGGTGCAATACATACATAAGTGCAGAATCGCTCATGTGATGTAATAATGCAATTCGTGGATAAAGCATGGCGGAAATCTGGTGAGTATCGATCGCGCGATGTGCACTCGCGTGCTAGACTCGATTTTGGGACAGCCGTGAAATAAATAGCTCGCGGACCTTTTCTCTTTCGCCTTCGTCGCTGTTTCTATCTTATCGAGACCGGTCGATCGGTGGCCACGCGAGGTCAAGGCGGGCCACGCGAGCTGCCACGAGCGGCTTCTTGGATGTGCGAGGTCACCCCTTCGACTTCGATCTACACGGACGTCTTCCTCGCGATAACGAACGGCCGTTCCGCACGCTTCCCGGATATCGTCACCTGCCTGACCCGCCACTTTGACTTTAAGCTCCGCTTCTCTCTCTCTCTCTCTCTCTCTCTCTCTCTCTCTCTCTCTCTCTTTCTCTCTCACTCTCTACCCCTCTTTCAGTCACCGTTGCCGCTGCCACCAGCCAACTCCCTGTGTGCGTTCAACTTCAACTTCAATTTCGCTCGCTCAAAAATAAAATCCAATGACGCATCAGAATCCGTACTTTATTACGCATTCCGCCGTGTGCACGTGGCCATCACGAGTTTTTCTTCTTTTCTTGTTTTTTCTCTTGCTTCTCGCCGAACGATTAATGAGCCTTTGTCTTATCTCCCCGCTCGAAAACGCATTAAAAAACTATGGAACATTAATGCATCTCGAAGTTTCCTATATAGTCCCGCCGCGCGCTCGCATTTACATGAATATCTCCCGAGTTTCTTGCGCTAAACAACGAAGTGCCACCACGAGAGCGCTCGCTTAAAAATGAAATACAGCCTTTTCGTGCTTTATTACGGATTTGTCCGCATTTAAATGCGCGCACTGTGGTCCGCCCGACCGATTTCTATCCGAAGATAGGTTTAACGGGTACTTTGGCACTCGCTTTGTACTTGCCTCGTAGAGACAATGATCCCGAAGAGAGTGTTCTCCCTCTCCCGCCCCGCGTAAGCTGCAAGTTGACGGGAAGCGAGTTTCGGAAGAGAACGCCGCGATATCCGAATCGGGGATTGGTGGCGAGTGGCGATAAATCTGCATGGATCGCGTTTGCCGAAAGAGTCGCAATCGCCCAAAGCTGGCCGCGTTGTCTCTCGTCTAGAACGAAGTCAGCCGTTCCGGGAGAGAGTGGAGAGAGTAAGAAAATCGTGAGCACCCCTACAGACTCCGTTACACCCTTCCCTCCGCTCCCCTTCCCTCCCCTATCCATCTATCTATCCAGCCAGCTATCGCCCCCCGTCTCTACCCTGTCTCTTTCTCTCTGTCGCGAGATAGGGCTTGAAGGGGTGCGTCGGACGTGCGCGCGGGGGTGTTCTTTCCCTCCTGTGACGGAGGAGTTGAGAGTGCCGTTGAATATGCATGAGGCTCCAGCTCCTATCTACCGTCCTAAAAACATCCAGTCGAAGCGACCGATGGTCCAACCGACCGAGAGCGGTCTCCGTCGCTCGCCAATCAATGTCTCCGACAGTCGCACTCCAGAAATATTTTCCAAATATTTCCCCTCGAATCGCCGGGCGAGAGGAAAAATTAAGAAATCTCTGGAGAATCGGTCACTGGAGTCCCTTTTGTTTCTTTTTTTTTTTTTCTTTTTTTTTCTTCTTATTTCACGGAAAATGTTCGCGCGGTATTAGCCCCGAGATATCCTGGAGTCGTCGCCGCGCCGGAATTTGATTTTCAATCGGTTGGATCGATCGAGGTCGACCGGAAGTCGAAGGAGGCCAACTTCCGTTCGCTCGATGCCGCTGCAGCCAGACGAGTGCATCTACGCGGAACATTTGGCGATAGATCGAAACGGTGCAGATTCTCCCGAATTGTGCTCTCGGACGAGTGGCCGAGGAAATGTCCATCCGTCCGTCTGTCCATGTACACGATATCACGCAAGGACATTGAGAGAAATATTTGTTGGTCGTTAAGAAGCCGCGTTTCGCTCAAAGTAACTCCGTGATGAAGAAGCGCGGTGAGAGGGTGCATGGGGAAAGTACGCGCATTCCACCCAGGTCGCTTCGGGAAGGGTGAGTCGAGGGGGGAGGAGCGTGCATCGGACTCGTTTAAAGGGAAGGAGGGAGGGGCCTCCCTCTTACGTGCGCGGACTCTGCACGTTTTTCTGATCCGCCGATTGAAATTAATGAAGGTAGCGATGGTGGTGGTGGTGGTGGTGGTGGTGGTGATGGTGGCGGCGGCGGCGGCGGCGGCGGCGGTGGTGGCACAGCTGAGTAAAAGCGGCGAAATCGGACGATTCTGGAGAATAGCGGAGACCCGGCGAGAATGAGCGTATCGCGAAGAATGAATCGCGTAATGGGAGGCGAAACGGAGCAGTGAAAGTAAACTAGTAGGAATAACGATCTGGCGCGGTAGCAGTGGCGAGAAACCCAGCTATAGCCTGGCCGAGCAAGAGAGAGAGCTACCGAGCTACCGGAAAATCGCCAAAGGTACATTCCGCTGTCGACATCTGTCGACTGGATCGAGAGACACGGTAGCCATTTTGTTTCTGGAGGTGGCCAGAAGGTCGCCGTGGTGTCGCGGCACACCCGCGCATGTCCATTGGTCCCTCCTACGTGTCCTCAGCTTCAGAGCGCCTCTTCTTTCGCTCTCTCTATCTATCTCTCTCTCTCTCTCTCTCTCTCTCTCTCTCTCTCTCTCTCTCTCTCTCTCTCTCTCTCTCTTTGTCCCTCTCCTCTCGCGGCTGGCCAAGCGATTTCCCCGCCGGCTCCTCCACTCGCTGCAACCACCCCCACTTCCCAAAGATCCCCACCTCGACCCCGAACACCCCCACCTCGAGGGACTTCTCCGCCGCCTCCAGCTCGCCGTCGCCTCCAACGCCCCCTCTCCCCACCAGATTTTAACCCCACTCTCCTTCTGGTCTGCAACCCCTCTTTCACTCTCCCTCCACCCTTCCCTGCTCCGTCACGATATTATCACTCCGTTTTACTCGCGATTTATCGGCCTTTATCAACTACATTGCCACCGAACGGTGTATCGTTGCCGCCACCGCCACTGATTCTGGCGAACCGCCCCGGATCTCCGCGCGGGACCGACGCCGCGACGCTCTCTCGTAAATCACCTGTCTCTCTTACTCTCTCTCTCTCCCTCTTCCTTTCTTTCTCCAAACGAGTTGCTTTATCGTTCCAAACTCGAGATGCCTGCGAAAATTGTTCGCGAATTAAGAATCGCCGCTAAATTACTTAAACGCCGTGTTGCCAATTCAAATTCTACTTGGAAAATGCTTGTACCAGCCATTAACATTCTCGTTACGTGTACATGTTAATGTTAATGTTCGGATTTTCTTTCGGTGAGCCACTCGAACGTTCCAAGGCGAAACGCCTTGAACTCTCCGTCGACGGCGTCCTATTCCAACGAAGAATCCACACGGTTAACGGGTTAATTACTCTTTTCCCTCGCTAATTCAAATACCGCCTCGGAAACGATTATGCTCTCATAGCCGCGATACCTTGAATGCATCTTCGATTCTCCATTCCAGTTTTACAATTGAGATTCAAATCTCGAAGCTCGAAGCTCGTCGAGACTCACTCGGAGCCATTCGACGTGTCTCCGAGAATAGATTAATTTATGTCCTTTTGACGTACGCGCCAAGATGCACAGTTTCCACGGAAAATTGATTTTCTTAAAACAAGCGACGCAAGCCCCCCCCCCCCCCCAAGTCGTTGACTGAAAATTGAATTTGTCGGTTCCCACGCCCCTCCTCTGTGATCGACCGGTCCACGCGCTAGATCGTGCGCCAACTACGAATTTCGTATTAGCAAAACTTTTTGCTTATTTTCGCAATAAAACTTGCACCCTTTTCCACCTGTCCCGCTTACCTGCGGAGAACACCGTAATTTCATGTATTTCATCCCTTATCGCAACCATTCGCAGTCTCCCCGTAGCTGAATCATTACCGAATCATTCCGGTGGAGGATCAAAGTGCGTTACCGCAATATTAGGGGGCACATTGCATTAACGTTAATTAGCAGATAACCGTGTGACACGATTCGCAAACTCGTCACGTGACTCGTAGAACAACATAATCGTAGCCATTATCGAGCTTCGAGTTGGGAATCGGGCGTGCCTGCTGGAACGTAATCGTTCGATAAACGCGACCGAAGAAATGAACGATCGAGATTGAAACGACTGGTCTCCCACGATCTTGGATCGGCAAGATCCACGATCGAGAAAGTACGTGAAAGATCGGGGGGTTGGGGACGGTGCGAGCGAGTGCAGCAGACTTATTCCCAGCGCGTTATTATCGGGAAGTCTCATCTTATCATCTGCCGGGGAGCGTTTTAAAGCGACCTGGTGAACGCAATGGCCACACGCACGATCGTTTCCACTCGTTCATTCCCAGAGAGAGAGAGAGAGAGAGAGAGAGAGAGAGAGAGAGAGAGAGAGAGAGAGAGAGAAAGGAAATCGGTTCTAGCGCGGATTCGCTTGACAAACTCTACTCGCAAAGTCCATTTCTCTTCGCGGTGATCTACTCTTTCGGTCTCAGCCTCGGTCTCGGCCACTCTCTCATCTCTCTATCCTTACCGATCTCCCTCGTCGTTTAGCCACGTAAACTCTTGCTCGCGCGGTTAACAGGAATACGAGAGGCGATTCCATTTCCCGTCGTCATAGTCGTCGGTTTACATCCTGTTCCTCGCTGTACATTCGTTGGGCTGGGGGAGGTTGGCGAAGGAAGGACGGAGAGTTTGAAGGGAGAGTAAGAGAAGAGAAGAGAAGAGAAGAGCAATGTGCGCGCAGCGTGTACGTAGAGGAACGGGTTAGCGATGTGTAGGTGAGTACATATCGCAGGACCGATGCACGGTAGAGTGCTTTCGAGGCGAGTGTAGCCGAGACTCACGGAGCTGCACGGTCTGGTGATTAGCGCCGCCCCCTGGGGACGGCAACCGCCAATCGGTGGACGGCGCCGCGACGCCACTGTCGTCGCTTCACCGCACGAAGCCACCGTGCGAACTCCCGGGTCTCTCTGCAGGTCCGCACAATCGCGGATATAGCGGATAGCGTCAGGCAAAGCCACGACAAAAATCAATCACCCGCTACTTCCTCCTATTCTCGATGCTTCACTCTCCCCCATCTCTCTCTCTCTCTCTCTCTCTCTCTCTCTCTCTCTCTCTCTCTCACTCACTCCTCCATCATTGTCAATATCGATGTTCCATCCTCTCTTTCTCTTTCCCCCTCTCTCTCCCTCTCTCTTTCATCCTTTGCATTTCGATATTCGACACTTTGAACTTTAACGCATTAGTTTCCTATAGGCTTCCACGCTATTTGCAAATGCTTCGCGAACAACACACAATCGTGCGAGTTGTCGGTAATTCAGAGTCCGATTTCCGGCGCGCAGTAGCGTTGCTCGTAGTTTTCAAGTAGCTGTAGTAGGTACACGCGTACCTGTGGTAAGCATCCTGTGGAACTGGGAGCTAGGAGTAGGAGGGAAAAGTGTTTCTTTTAGGCGTTTTCGTTTCATTGATAAGGCAGAATTAACGAATGAAGGAGAGAGGGGGGAGGAGAGTAATCGCAGGTAATAAGTAATTAAGGACAGGAAACGAAGCCAAGTAATATTGTTTTAAAAGATCAGATAAAAGGAGCGTCAGACAGTGACAGGAACAACACGCTGATGTGGTCGATCGAACTGGTATGGATGTAATGCCCTCCGTTCCGGATGCACTGGGGATACCCTCCGCGAAGTGAGACCTCGAACTCGTTGCATCGCGATCACTCGACACCGATTGTTAAAACGTCCGGCGCGATTGTCGCGTTTACGAAAACACGAGAATCCTGTAAAACGCGCGTAGCTCAGCGCTACGTGACAGAGCTGACTAACGATCAAACTCCGGGTTCTCCTTTCAGCTGATTTTTCACGTCCGCGTGCTTCGCTTCCTGGCATCGATTCCCCTTGCCATTTGGACGAGAGCATCTCCAGCAGCAGTTCTTTTTTCAGAACTCCATTCGCGCGTTCGGCCGAGCTGGAATCCAAAATCGAATAAATTACTCATAAACAAATTAGAGAGCAAATGGACTTTTTGCGATGGCTGATCCGATCCGTTCCGGCGACTAATGGACTAATGGATTAATGGAGGAACATCGGGGAGTAGCATCGGAGGAGCACACCGGATCCGGGACAAACGTGTCACGGGAGAAGAGATCTTCTAGTACGCGCGTAGCCGCGATTGATCCCGATGCTTTATTAGGGAGAAATCACTGGTTTGGCCGTCGGGTTTTTACGAGGACACGCAGGCGGTTTGGTTTCTCTTATTCGGAGAGTTCGCCAAAGGGAGGGTCAGGATCGCCCAAGAACTCGCCCGATTCATGGGAACTTGCTTTTGTATTCCGCGGTGGCTTTGCGTCGCGACCTCGTCGTGTGTGAATGAAATTCAAGGCGGGTCGTCGGTCAGTCCGGTAGGTCGGCGAGTTCCTCTCGGCTGTCCTTGTCCCTCTCAGGCTGAACGTGGATCGACGACGACAACAGCCCGCGAGCGAACGTGGGAAGATCGAACGTGAAACATCGGCTGCAAGAAGGATTTCGATTTCAATTCTCGTCCTTCGTGTTTCCCATAAATCGTGTTTATTGCCTTGGAATTTATTTCGCACAGCCCGAAACGTCTCGTAAAAACCACCGGAGCATTATTTCATCTCTCCTAATTGTTCTTGATGCGCCTCGAGGAAACGACGGGCAACATTCTTCACGATTGTCCTATATATAGCGCGGGGGAAACTGCTCGATCCGGAATTAGGCACTCGAGAGACTCGCGATAATTAGCGAAGGAAGAAAATCGTTACTCTCGCCTATCGCGTTGCTATCGCCTATCGCCGTTACTATCGTACTCGCGCGCACACCCAGCAGCTTCTATACGCGTACAGCCAACGGAAGATACGAGGTCCCTGACTTTTGCCAAGAACTATACGCACTCTCGGATAGTCGGATTTTGTCTCGGAGAGTCATTTTAGAGACGCTGAGAGAGAGAGAGAGTTTCTTTCTTCTCTCTTCGTTTTTTGAGATACGCGACCAATGATGATTCTAACGACATCGCGAAGACTCCATATCCGTCGCCGGCTCTACGCAAATAAGATTCTCGAGGAGTGGATTCTCTCGCGTTATTAATTCGCACGGTGTATCTTGCGCGCGCAAACGCCATGCGGTTTTCCGTGAGTTACGAATGATGGCGGGCCTCTGCGTACATCGTGCAGAAAACCTGGAGTTCCTCCAGCGTGCGACGATAAAGTCGCGGTGGCATGGAGCTCAACCCGTGACTGAAAACATCCCATGCCGATAACGATCTCCCGGCGATTAATTGGTATGACAGCGGCATACGTTCCTGGCGTTGCTGCCATGTGCTAAGGTGCATCGCCATTGCCAGCGACTCTCTTCCCTCTCTCAAGTCCGGGGGATTGCGAGCTCACGGTAACTCGCGAGTAAAAATAACCAGCCGAATATTTCAGCTATGCTTGAATCTCTCTCTCTTTCTCTCTCTCTCTCTCTCTCCCTTTCGACTCTCTGGCACAAATAGCACCATTTCCTAGTCTAGTTGCTCTATCCACCGGTAACGAAAAAATTGCTTTTTTCCGAGAAAACATGAAATTCCCCCGACGTATAAAACACGCGCGTAAAATCTCAATAACGAGCGTACTACGCTTATAACACGCGTAGAGACCACGCGGTAAAGAGTGAAAGTGAATCGGCGTAATTCGCAATTGCGCAATAAGAACACCACCAAAGTCTCTTCCCGTATAAATGTATCCTATCCATAAACTCGGATGTAATCACCCCTATTATCCTTCAAGATCACAAATACCCGCAACTTTAGGAGCTATAAAAAAATGTTAATACTACCACTACAATTTATGATGCATCAAGCCATTACATTAGCTATATCGCGTGCAATATCTTCTTACTACGGCACAGTCTAAAGCCGTAGGAGCCGTCGACTAGTATTGGCGCGGTATTTTTAACTGAAAAGCATTGTTGCATTTAATGTCGCAGAGAAAATATATGTAACTACCTCCAGGTAGTGCTTGGTAATTGTTACGTTGGAAACGCTCGTTTTTCCTTGAGAAAACACAGCGGGATAGGAGGAATGATTGGCGGCGAGGCGTCGATAAAAGCGGTTGCTGCTGTTACGCTAAAACGAAAAGCTAGCCGGAACCGTAGTTCCTGAAAAAGCCTGAAGGGAGGCCAGCTGCCGGAAGTCGCCAAGGCAAGGCGCTGCTTACCGGCACCCGCAAGCTTCAAAGCTGCCAGGCTACCTGCAAGCTCAAGCAGGGATCTGCCTCGATCCGTTTGGGTTCGTATCCAAGCTGCTCTTGCTCTGCTTTGCTCCGTCTTCTCTGTTCTGTTCCGTTCCGTTCCGTTCCGTTCTTCTCCGCTCCTCCAATGTTCCTCCGGTGCTCTACCCTTGTCCCAAGTCGTCGTGCATTCGCGAAAAACCCGCTCCGAGCGATAACGTAGGAATCTCGAGGCACCCCGAAAGAAGTCTCTCCCTCATCCTTATCGTCCGGAGCAATACCGAGAAGTGGGGAAAAAGGGAAATGCGAGTTTTGGAAGAAAAAAAAAACTCGAATAGCATGCCAGCGGTACCCGTAGGGATAATCGCAAGCCGCGTTTTAAGATATTCCTCAGCGAGGTCATAATTGATTTCCATGTCGCACCAGCATACTACGACATGCCCGTTAATCCGTTATTCCCCGTTGATGTGTGGAGTCTCTTTGTGAGTTTGGTGAACTCGGTCTAAACGATAAAGTGCAGCTGCAAAATAAACTTGGCCCCCGTCTCTCTGGTATCTCTCCGATTGTCGAGGTCAGCCCTGACCGGACGCCGAAGATCGTTGGTCCACCTGCTGCTCTCTCTCTCTATCTCCCTCGCAAACCTTCACCTGCGTGGTCCGTGTGCCACCGAACTTGCGCTTTCACGCACTCACACGCGAGTCTTCGGGACGAACGTTCGTTCGTTCGCTTAAGAGCCACGCGAACTCGCTTGTACGAACAATCGAGACTCGCCCGCACCTTACCTTTATGCTCGGGGAACACCTTTGCTTCTCGCGCCTCTCAATGTTCCCGTCTCCCGAACATTCTTTAACATAAAAATGTCAAATGGAAAAATGCTAATTCAGCCCCGCTAATGCAACCTATCCGCGATACTATCCACCTGTCTAGTTCGGAGCTGCCCTAAGCGGAAAGAATTCATTCGAGGATAACTTTACGACTACTGGCTCGTCCTATCCCCACACCCACACCCACCCTCTCAATTTTCATTTCGGAGTTTGATCGGTTACAAATCCAAGCAATTTGATGTCTAACTGCTGCTGCTGCTGGTAGCGATGAAGGAAGGATCGTTACGTAGAAAGGAAATTTTTGGGATACGGTAGTAGACCAATCAACGGGCCACTTACCCCGCGAGGTTCATCGGTCGATCTTATCGAGAGGCAAATATCACGATCCCGGTTGACCGGACTTCCTGCGGGATTCTAAACCAATAACACGACGGGGTCGCTGATCCCTTCTGGCGGTCAGACGTTCCGATCGAGATAATCGCGGACTCTCGGCGGGCTTTTTCTTTCTCCCGAAAGGAAGGTGGAAGGTAGAAGGTAGAGAGAGGTTCTGGGGAACACCTTGCGCGACAGGTGCCAACATTGCGGGCGGTATCGCGCATGTGCCCATTTCGGGCCCGGCGAGTACTTTGAGGTTCTCGCATCGGTGCGGAAGGTGCGCGCAACGTGTCCGGCAAACTCCAAGACGCTATCGGCGGTACTTAAAAATATGTTAGTGGCCACACATAAGCACCGTGACCTCCACGCGATAAGATCTAAAGCGGGAGGGACATAACGTCAGATGCCCTTGCGCGACCACGAGGAGAACCACCGTGACTGTAACCGTCACGCCAACCTGACGGGGACACCTATTGCCGGAAAAACGCCGAAACCGACTCCACCCAGCTCCTATCTTTTCCTGCAAATCGCCCTCTCCTCCAAACTTGCCACAGGCTTTGTGCACACATGCCGCGTTCAGAGCGCAGCCACCTTTCGCGCTCAAGGTTCTAACCCTTGCTCAAAACTACCCTCGACTTCTATCCTCTCCTCCCGAGTCTTCTTACTTCCGTTTCGCGAGTAAATGACGCATACTCTTCCAAGAACCAGGTCAACTACCAAGTTGGCGTTTGGAAATCGGAACGAAACGGAACGGAACAGAAGTCTTGGGGAAAAATGTGGAAAAGTCAGCACGCCGGACTGGCTTGGCGTAATTGCCGATTCGTCCTTGGCAATTAATCGGATCACGGTGCGAGTAAGTGTAATGAGTATTCGACTTATCGAGAAACGTGTTCTCGAATGGATACGGCAACTATCTCAGTCGAGTAACTGGGAATGGGCTAGCGTTAAACTGGATGTGGTAAAACGCGCTCGACCACGCGGGAAAGAATAGAGATGGTAGCATCAGAATCAGAATCAGAATCAGAATCAGCGTCGGCATCGGCATCGGCGGCAAATGCGCCCAAGAAGCAGAGCGACGCTGCCAGCATGATGTCGGCTTGGAGGCTTCGAGGTGGAGAAAAGAGGTCGCGTCATTGCTGGCCGTGGCTCGTGATCGATGGTGCTGGGCGTTATCTCCGCCACCCCCTCTTGTTCCCGCGGTAATTCATCATCTCGGTCTGTTTTTCACTTACTTTATATGCAGTATATTCCGTAATTTTTATTCAGTCAACCGGCCCCCCACGCCGCTTCATAAAACAAGTCAGTGTGCCCGGTGGACCAAAGACGAGCTAGCTGCCAGCCAGGCAAGTAAGCAAGCGGCCAGAAGGGGTGGCTGCCAGGGGGGTGCCGACACTCGAGTCTCCTTCGTCCGCAGCTCTCGCGGAGCCTCGGGGTTACGCAAGCCGCACTCTATATGCTAAAGAATCTCGATATGGAGATACCACGCGCGCCCGTTGCCCTCGTCCTCGACTGACTGCTCCTGTTCCTGCTCTTGCTCCTACTTCGTTGCTCCTGCTTCTACCGCTGCTGCCGCCGCCGCCGCTGCCGCTGCTGCTGCTGCTGCTGCTGGTCAGTTTGATTTATTGGCTTGGAATCGGCCACGCTAAATTTCTGGGAAAATATGCTGTCCTCCTACTATCCCTTCTCGCCCTTCGCTTCCTCTTCCACCCACGCTCTTTCCCCTATTTCCATAAAATGAATTATTAGACCAGCGGATCTGTCGCAGAATATGCCCGGACCTACGATCTCCATCCTCCTCGCGACGTCATGGAAAACCTTGCGGAAAAACTCTTCTCTATCCGACTTATCAGAATAGCACCGGGTCGCTGGCGTTCTAGAAATATGGCGAAATTCTGCACGAGTTTCCCTTTGGATTGAATCGCCGGAGTCTCTGTCCCGTGGGAGATACTCCGGAGGAGCTTTGAGAATTTTCATAAAGCAAAAAGCAATTGAGAAATTTTCTTGAACCTTACCAGAGAATTAGGAGGATGCCAGCAGATGGAAAGTGCGAATAAGTCGAATTTCCCTCAAGGGAAAATGACCACCACCACCACCACCACCACCACCACCATCATCATCATCATCGCAGGAACTGCAAGTGCAGGCGTGCGAGCGGGTACTCGAGCAGCACTCGGCATTGCATTAACGCGAGCGGCGTCGAAGGAAGCCAAATATACGAAAGCAAAGTGGATAAGGTCCACGCTCTTGACCGCGCGCGCTCTTGCTCGGAAGTGGGAGTGCGAGTGCGAGAGAGAAGGTTGGAAGCGAAGAGAGTCGAGGAATATCGTTCTCTGCGATGGAATCGCGAGTGGCTGCCTCGTGGAAGGTGTAAAGTGAGTCTAAGCGTTAAGTAAATCCGGAGCTGGAGGAATGACGCGAGGAGAGAGGGAAGATCGGGAACGCAAGCAGGGAACCTTTGGCAAGCGGCGGGAGGGGGATGAGATGGTAGCGTGAGAGTGGAGCAAGCAGCAGCACAGGGACAGAGGAGACGCTTTCGAGGCTCGAGGCTCGAGAGTCGCGCAAAATCTGCATTTCAGCCTTCTATCCTTCCGCTCCGACATCCGGCCCGGCTGCGGAGAGACCAAGAGCTTTCGAACGGCTCGCAAACACTTGGAGCCGCGTCGCGTGAAAGCTCCATCGGAGCTACAGCTCCGTGTACACGCACACACGTGGAGCCCTGCTGTTCCGGCAGCGTGGAACCTCTTTGGGGCGATGCCTGGAAAGGTCCTCCGCCACCCTCCCCCGCCCCGTGTCATCCTACTTTTGCTTTCTCTCCGCTATTTGCCTTGCAAGAGTGCAGCGAGCTTTTTATTCGACCGCCAGGATCAGCATTTTCTGAGAGCGTGTGTGTGTGTGTGTGGAGGTTTTCCTGGTGCAAAAGGAGATTGGCCCTGACGCTCCGGACTCCCTTGACTCCCTTCTCCCTTCCCATCCCTTCGATTTTCGCTGGTTCTCTCGCTGGATGCAACCAACCCTTATTCGAAAGACCACCGCTCTCCTCTCCTCTCCTCTCCTCTGCCGTTTCCTCTGTCAATATCACGTTCCTCGATTCCCTTGCACCTCGCACGCTTGCCGAGAGACTTTAAAAATGATTAGGAAGGTTCAACAAGCTTCGGCACTGTAGCACCGGAATGAAAATAAGACTCGTCTATCTCGAGGTTTTTTCTCCCGGAGGAACATAAGAAACCATGGAGGGAGAGAGAGAGAACGCAGTGGTGCAGTTGGAAGGGAGCAGAGGAAATTTCGCGAATCCTCGGGAAAGCGGATCGATCATGGAGACGGTCGCGGTGTCGGGTGAAAAATTGTTTTCCGCGTTCGGGCACGATGCCACGCAGCCGGAAGGGAGCGCAGGAAGGGAAGAGAAGGCGACGGGTAATTAATCCGCGGTTTTTCCTCGTCTAATTAGTTGGATTTATTCCGTTGGTCCCCTTATCCAGCTCCTCCACCCCCGTCTCGTCAGGTTCCAGCCGGTGGTGGACCGGCTCGCTCGCTCGCTCCAACCGTAGTCTGCTTGATGTATGGAAATGTATGCCGGGAGACGGAGGTTCGCATTTTTCCAGGCACCGTGCCTTCATTTCCACCACCCTCCCTGCCCCTCTCGCCTTCCCTCTGCCCGGCTTACAGCACGCTACCCCGCGCGCACCATCCCTTAATGACGCGTCTACTCGTTAAATTCGTGTCAGGCCGCTTCTCTTCCTCTTCGTTCCGGAGCTTTCTCCGATCCGAGGAGAGATTCCCCGTTCTTAAGGAAGAATCCACACCGCGCTCTCGAGGATTTTCACTTTGCGACGGTGATCCCACTTTTCGCGTTTCCCGGATATACTGGCTTCCTTGATCCTCTCTCTTTCTCTCGCTCTTACGTCATCCGCGCAGAACGTTTATGGTCGACTTTAGCCGCGTTCGCTTCTCCGTGAAAAGCAGCGTCCCTGTGGTTCCTTTCCGAGAAAAACCGAAAAGCTCTCGCAAAAGGACGGCGTCACGCATTTGACGTTTTTGCGACTTCCGCTTTTGGAGAATACTCGCGGAGATACCATGACCGCTTCTTCCTGCGAGGAAAGATCACGCCCTGGTAGGGCGATCATCGTGCACGTAATTGCAGGCACTGGAAGTGAAAATGGAGTTTCGCGCGGATGATGGTATGGAGGAGGAGGAGGAGGAGGAGGTGGTGGTGGTGGTGGTGGTGGTGGTGATGGTTGTAGACACGGCACGTCTGGTAAGGCCGTGGCGCGTGAGAAGATAGGGAAACTCGAGAAGAAAAACGTTCATCGTGTGTGCGCGAGTAGCGAGTAGCAGCGACTAGCGAGTAGCGGAGTAGTACGGTAATCAACAGAGCGGCAAGACAAAAGAATCGCGTGGCCATGTCCTAGGCTCTTGACGTCAATGTCCGCGACGGTACCCGCTCAAGATGGCTACCGAGGGACTTCCTGTGTCAAAGCGCTCGCCACGAGCAATGGCTGCCCCGTGAGAATCGGCCAATGGCGTTGCGATACTTCACAGCTCGTAACCTTTGCCGCCCCGCGGCTGCCGCTAACGTCGTTAAGAATTTCGAGCTACCCTCGCAAAACTCTCGAAGAAAACCGCGCTCCGTATATGGGTCAAATAGATTTTAAGTGCCGTCATTTCCGGCGGCGGCTATTTCCGCGGCGTCCTTAGCATAAATCGCTCGGCTCTGGGAATTTTTAGTGTCGCAACAATGCCAAGTCATATCAACGTCGCGAGGTCTCCTCGATATAATTGAGCTCGACACGTCCAGTTTTTATCGGCTCGACGGAAGTGCCGACGGAGCGACGTATCGCTCTGACACGCACACGGTCGCGCGACTGTTCACGTATGCACTCACACGTGCGCGGATATATTAGGCTAATCCGTCGCTTAGCATAATACTTTGTTCGGGTTAATGGAAGAACGCCGTAGCGGTGTCAGCGCGATCTCTCGCGAGCTCCCCGCGGAAATAGTTTCGATGGCCTGACGATGGTTTGTCGGCGGTAGACGCGGGAAAATGGCAGAATAAGAGCGACAGCGTCGCGCGGGTCGAGAGGGATGGACATGGGAAGACGGACGGACAGGATAGATAGACCGGTGGTAATCGGTCGCGGTAGTTACGTTTCCTGCTGCAGTCAAATCGTTCGAGCTTACCGCGAGTGCCGACGAATCTACTCTCTCTCTCTCTCTCTTTCTCTCTTTCTCTCTCATAAGCGTTCCAGCTAAATTTGCTCACGCACACCGCGCTGTACCATGGAAGAGAAGGAAAGAAGGAAGGAAGGAAGAAAGGAAGAGAATGCTGCTGATTAGTTGGGGAAAACTAGAATACGGAGGCAAGAGAATTGAGAAAGCGAGAGAGAGAGAGAGAGAGAGAGAGAGAGAGAGTGAGAGAATGAGGGGAGAAGGGAGAAAAATTGCAGTGGTTACGAGAAGGTAGCAATGGATATACACGGTGGAGGAACGGCGGGTATATATGGCGCGTACGTAGAGCCGTGGGGATGCCCAGGCACGTAGCTAGTAAGTAGTAGGTACGTAATGGGTAGCAGGCAGTAGGTGGCAAGGCTGCGTGACGAGGCGATTGCGGACCGTGACTAAAATATTTAAAAATATGTATCTTTCTGGCCGGACTGCCGTCCAGTTCCAGTTCCAGTCCCGGACTCTCCGAGTGAGCACCTCCCCCTCCCCCTCCCCTCCTCCCACCGCGTTCGGTGCGCCTCGCTATATTTATTTCGCGTTTCCTTCCTGCTGCGACTACCGCGGCCCCTCGCTCTCTCTCTTTCTCTCTCTCTTTCTCTTCTACCCTCTTCTAATTGCGAGGGAGGCGCCGCGCATTCTCTCACTCTCGCACACAACCCCAGCCACGTTTTCAACTTATAGACCGTGCCGGAGAGTGGACCAGAGCTAATTTCCACGCTAATGCTTGTCCGCTCGTTTGCGCGTCTCCGTGGCTCCCCCTCCTCCTCCCCCTATTAGTCCGGGGAGAAAATATAGGGGTGGGTCGCGCGACAGTCTTGCCAATTGCTTCCGCGACCTCAAGATCCTACTTTATTGCGTCATCGCTGCTCCGAGAAAAATCGTTGGGCCTTGGAGGGCGAAGGGCGAAAGGCGAAGGGCGAAGGGTGGAGAACGGTGCGCGTTCAATAATTGCTTTATTTCGAGGCTTGGAAGCTTGGGCGCAGGAAGTGGAGTGCAGCGCCGGCTGCGAGAAGCCGGCAAACGGTCGCAGCCAGGTCCGCAGTATGCATATTCATGATTCTTTTTCTGATCGGTCATCGCGGGAAAGAGGAAGTGAGTTCTGCTGCTGGGCACAACGTAGCGTTGCGGCACGTTAAGGACAACCCGCAGGGCCTGGCGCGATGCGACAGGGCGCATACTAATCGGCCACGCGATTTTCGGGACTTCCGACCCTTATCGCCGTCCTTTTTGTAACCTCGACGATACTCGTCGACGCAACGCGCGCACACACAACGGGCATAGCTCACCACACAGCTTGCCCCATACGGAAGTCATTTAACAATTCCTGTGCTCCGACAAGAATATAAATATTCCTCCCATTTGACATACTCGTATCTTTAGCGGCCCACAAAATTCACTGCTTCCGCAAACCAAATCTTTCTCTCTGTTTTTTCCGCTCGTCTCCCTCTTTCTCCTTTCTTTTTCTCTTTTTCCTTTTCTCTCGAATACACTCGGTTCCCCAGTACGCGAAATCGCGAGAATCGCGATCGTCCCGGCTATCGCCGATTTCCCCATAGACGCGAAGGTTCCTATCGATCCTCGCGAACCTCGTAAAAATCAATTATCCCAGCATGTGAATTGAAGAATGATTCATCGCGCGCTCATAAATCTCGCGCGCGCGAGTCTCGGGGAAATTAATTACGATGCGCGGTTCTTTCGAAGGATACGTAGACGCGCGCGTGTGTCATATGTATATAATGTAATAAATTGTTTCAATCGGCGCGGGAAGTTGGAAGAGAAAGATAGAGAGTAGCCCATGGCAAAGAGTTTCACTCGTCGTGTCGCGTCCACGAGCATTAAGAGACGCGAGTACGACGATTAATCACAGCAACTAACGGCGCATTTCTATTTCAGAGGCGATTCCAGATTCGAGATTCGAGATGAAGGAAGGAAGGAAGGAAGGAAGGAAGGAAGGAAGGATAGAGGCAGGGAGGAAAGGAGGAGAACGATGCTAGTAAAATTCTGACGGCGTTTTACATCCCGCATCAATAACCAGCAGCCAACGGTGAGTGTATTCCGTCAAGTTCAGTTATCCGTCGCATGATCTCTCCAGGCAGTAACTGCCGGACTGTAAATGGTTTAACTGCCGTCGTTACGACGGAAATCTTAAGGATTTCGCGGCTCGTTAGACGTCAACGGCGTCTCCTGGCAAAGTGACTCGTCGGTTATGACCCCGAAGATTCGAAACGTCAGCGCGATTCGGGATGTGATTGCGGCAAAGCTCAACAGCGGACAGAGTATCAAGTCGCGGAATGAAAATGCGCTAATGGCCCGTTAAACTTGAAATTTCCCTCGTCTGTGTTCTCTCTCTCTCTCTCTCTCTCTCTCTCTTTCATTGATCAGTCACGCGCGTCTCGTAATAAGCGACTAGTGGCCATTATGAAGCGGAGGAGCGTGTTGAACGCGAGTGAAAATCCGAAGAATATCGCGCGCGATTCCAAACGTTCTAGTTTCGCCGATAGGGCCTGGAGGCGGAAAGTTGAGGGTGTCAGCGGAATCCGAGAGACGATTATAGCGAGGCTCAGAGGCGAATCGAGCACGCTGGAGGCGGGGAGCCGCGCCTAATGGAGCATTAAATAAAAATATTCATTGGTGGGGCCGGGGCACGGCTTACTGTTTTATGGGGCTTAATTGTAAGCGAAACGCGGCCGCTACCATTTCGCTGTGTCGGGCATTAATTTAATTCCTCGCGTCGCCTGGCGACTCTTCTCGGGCTCATCCACTCGTGAACTGCTCCCGAAAAATCCTCGAAAAATACGCGGACGGCTACGCTCGCCATCCGGCCCGTGTGTGCCGAAAAATACCACTAAAAGCGCCCTATGTTTTTTTTAAACCCCCCCCCAAGTAAGCGGCGCTCGTGAAAAGCGATATCATCTCCTGAAAATTCTCAAAGCGTCCGTTTATTGGCTGGGAAACGACTCGCTCTAAATTTGCCCGATACACCGTTACACTGTTCCACTCGTAAACCGCGTATTTTTAACAGGGCCCGCGAATACCACTCGCGCAATCGCCCGTTCGATGTTTCACGGGAGAAAATATCTCGCACGCGAAAAGAAATCACTGCTCGAGTTTCTTCTTTTTCAGGAGAACAGAAGAATAAAGAGAGAGAGAGAGAGAAACGGAGAATGGCGTAAGCGCTAATGGTAGTATTTTCAGACGAGGGTTGTACGAAATCTTAGGAAACGCGCGGGTGGGTAGGAAGGAGTCGACGAAAAGAAAGAATAGCATCTCGGTAGCGTAGCGGGTAGCAGTGGGCAGTTAGCACCAAAATAAAATAAGGATGGGGCAAAATGAAAGGCAGGAAAAATAAGTCGACCCTTATCTCATCCTCGTCGTCCCGTTCCGTTTGGCGCATGCATATTCAGGAGGCTCTCTTCCCCTCCCTCTCTCTCTCTCTCTCTGTCTCTCTGACTCTCGCTTTTTCACATTCTTCCCCTCTCGCTCTGGCCAATTGCTTTTCTTTCTGCTCCGTCTTTATCGCTCCTTGAAGGTTTTATGTTTCCTCCCGGTTCCTCCCGCGTTTACCATGCGTCTCCCTGTTCCTGCAGTTTGGTACCACAGCACCGGCTCGTTCGTACGCGCCGGACTCTATACTTACGGGCGTCCGCCACCCGCTAATTTCTAGCCTTCCTTCTTTAATTGCCCCGGCACAATAATAAGACCGTTCGGCGAACTCTCCGCTGTGTGCGCGTGCCAATGTGTGCGTCTTCGCTAGAGTATAGTCCAGGTATACCCGCAGGAGGGCAACGTAGGAGAGTACCGTGTAACGAGCTAACACCCATTCTTGCACCCTCGACCATCGCGATAATCTTTACTGCCCCCATGTTGCGGAGACGTCGCTGCGTCTAACGAGAGTAACCACCGTCGGGGGGCCTCTTTTACACCTTTTACATCTTTTACACCTTTTACACGCCCGCGTATACTAGCCGCTCTTCGTCGCTACTCCGTTTCCCGTTCTCGGCCGCAGACCATTCGCGAGTACGAAAATTGCCACCAAGATTACTGATACCACCGCTTCTCCTCTCTTCTCTTCTCTTCTCTTCTCTTCTTTTCTCTTCTCTTCTCTTCGCTTCGCTTTGCTTCCCTTCCTGACTCCGAGAGATTTGCCGTAGATTCCGCGAACGCAACGATTGCCCTTGAAAAATTAGCCAGCAAAGAAAGTCTAAAACCTTCTTCTCCGCGAGGAAATCCTTGGAGTGCCTCGATGACCTTGACGGGGAGGAATTCGCCGCTCGATCGCCCCGAATGTTCGTGGCGAATCAATCGGCGGAAAGTGGACGTAAAGTGTTTCGCGACGCTAGAAATGCCAAGTGCCTTGACCCGATCGTTCGGCCGAATATGGCGCTCGTTAATTCGTCATGCGAGACGCACGTATTTTAGTGGAATAAGGTCATGCGACGGACATCGACGATTCTCCGAGGAGGTCGTCGGATATTGGCGGTGTGGTGGTGGTGGTCGCGTGGTGGTGGTATTGGTGAGATGGTGGCAGAGTGCGATGGCTTCGCCATTGCCGAACGAGCCGACACAATGGCGTGGCAATGTGTCTCGGAATGGAACGAAACGAAACGAAACGGCTTTGCATTGTCCGTAGTGCCGGTGACGTGACACGCGTCTTATCGCATTCTTCTAACGCGCGTGACACGCACGCCTACCTACTTACGTGGCCATACACCGTACAGCCGTGTACAGTCGTACAGCCGGCTGACTGGCTGGCTATACCGACTGGCCGAGTCGACTTTGCCGTGGTCAGCTATGGCCGACGCGAAACCGACCAGCCCCACACACGGTCGGCCAGTCAACCAGCCAGGCCCATTATGTCCGTGGAAAATGGACCATCGATCGACAAGAGGCCTATCGACCTGTCACGTCGTTCAAGATAAATGACTTCATTAGACAAAAACCCCTTCGTGGTCGAGCGAGGAAAAAACTTGTGAAACTCTTTCGCAAAAACTTATAAATAGCCCATTACGAGCCCATTAAGAGCCTCGTGGACTCGTGGAAATCATGGTTGAGAGCTACGCAACCGTGTGTTTTTCCATGCTTTTCCATGGTGTTTCGATCGCCGAGCGACGATTTGCCAGGGATGACGCGGGCCAACGAAACGAGGGAAGGAAAAAGAGTTCTCTCGGCACTTTTGATGCCGTGACCGTTTTAGAAAACCGGTAGAGATCCGTTCGCGCGCGCGCGCGCGCACGGCACATTAACACGAGGCACGAACAATCGCGACGGTGATACCGATCGGCGTGCCAGTTGCCGAGTGCACGGTTCCACGCGTGCAAGTTTTCGATCCCGTTAGGCGTCGACTTTAGCGAGACCCAACGCTTTCGACGTCGCCTTTTGCGAAAGTTCCGGGCGATCCGAGCGGCCGATTCCGCGAGGGCTACGGCGCGGCTCCTCGTCGCTCCTATCACGGGGAAAAAGACACGTTGGGCGCGGCCCCCGGGGCGACATTCCTCCTCGCGGAGAGTCGCGATGCCGCGCGATGGCATTGTTCCATCGCGTCGCACCTCGATCACGCCTCCGTCACGTGGCCCACAATTCAGCAGACGTGACTCCTCAACCTGGAACCTTCAACGACCATGGTCGCGCCCCGTGCATGCACGAGCTTCTCCCCCCCCCCCCTCCTTTCCCCGCTTCTCCGCTTTTCTCTCTTTCTCTTTTTCTCGCTCTTTTCCTCCCTCTCGCCTCTCCTCCGCTTCGTTCTCGAGCGAGATTTTCGAATCTTTGGCGAACGGATTGGTTTTTGCGAGTCTGCGGAAAAACCGGGGGATCCCCCGGTGAACCAAGCGGGACGCCCGCCTACCCCGTTTGAATTATGACTTGAATTATGAGTGGATTTGACGGACGCAAGAAAATTTCGCGCGAAACTCGCTGTTTGCGAAATAAATAACAGGTTTGGCTTGATGGCCCGGCACAATTTCTTCCTTTCAAATTCCTCGCGGCGAGCGACTATGAATTTCTATGATCCACGAGGCATGGCCAGAGCCTCGAAGAATGCTGCGATTATTACAGGCTTTCGAGGCAATTATAGTTTCGTGTTCGTATAACGAGCACCCAATAGAAGCTTTAACGACTCGACTACTCGCGTTTTTGCCCTGCCATCGCCAGGTAGTCTCGTGTGTCCGAGCCGAGATTATTCCAACGACAGCGACGGCGACGGCGACGTCGACGACGACGACGACGCCAATGCTTTCTTTCTTTCGCGCAAAATCCCCGCAAAAACCACGCGACTATTAATCTTACGTAACGGAAGTATACCTCGCGGGACCTCAATCGGAAGATGATACGCAACCATCGCCGTGACCAAGCACAAGATTGGAGTACGACTAGCACCGCTAATGGGCCTGGAGCCTCTTCCTCGCGCGGAGAGGAACGTTCGTCGGCCAGTTATCCAGCCATCCAGCAATAATTGCCCGCCGAATCTGGCGGTGGCGAGGAACACGTGTTCGAATAAAGTAACTGTAACGTTAAAATATGCCGAGGAAGAAGAGGGAGGGCAGGAGGGAAAGGGGTCGATCATCGAGTTCCTCCACGGGCAAGTTCATGGTTAGGAGCGACGAGTGCTCGGATATGACGCCGTGACTCGTTACTAATAAGTTTTTTTGCCGTTGCTGTTGCTGATGTTGCTGCTGCTGCTGCTGCTGCTTCTGCTGCTGCTGCGTAACTGACGTAGCGAGTGGAGTGTGCGATGTTACATGTGGCGGTTTACCTGGCCGTTCCTTGGCTGACTCGCTCGTTCGCTCGCTCACCTGCCGCTCATTAGAAGCCTTATCGCTAATTAATCCCTACAGCAACGGCGTCACGGCTCTCGTGTCGTTCGTTGCCTCGGTTTTCCCCTCCCCTTTCCCACCGCTTGCCAATTATGGTTATACTTCCTGAACTCGTCACCCTAACATCGCGCGGTACCATGGCAAACGTGTGTAGTACCTACGCGTAGAGTGCGTGCGAGAATCGCTCGCGCATTTCTTGCTCTAAAAAGAAACGGGCTGACTCGAGGATTTGCAGGATAATTAAGATTTATCGATTATCATGTACCGTGCAACATCGTTATGATCGAATCTCTAGCGCAAATTGCCTCTGCCAGAGGTAGGTGGAATAGCAATGTCTTTAAAGCTTCCACCTTAATGGCCGGCCTTTTTCCCTCTAACGAAGCTGCCCGCAGCTTTTTCTACAATTGAATATCATTTTTGCCGTTCGCCCCGCCATGTGGCCTCCTGTTTTTCTTACCCGTGCCTAATCCCGGATGATTACGGTATCCGGATGGTTTTCCCCCTAACCTCTTCCCTCCACCCCTTTGTTCTCCTCCCCCTCCCCCCTCTATCTTCAAGAACGACTCGTGTGAAAAGTTTCGATAGCCCGTTAACTTGGGAGAAACGCGTCGAGCCGATTAACTCCTACGACGAGAAACAGCCTGGCATAGGTCAGTATCGTTATCTTCGGAGGAACGAGAGTGAAACGGTGAATCGATAGACGCTCGTACGGGACATTAATAAACATGAAGTGACGAAGCGCGAAGCGAACCCCTTCTGCTCCAACAAGTTCCGCGCTCCGGCTCGTCTTATCGGCAACTTTTATTCGGCTTACGACGGAGCTGGGTTCGATTGGTTCCTCGTAAAGTCAATGCCGGGCTTATGCTCGGAAAAGTAACGAAACGACCTCGCTGCCGATATAAATATACGTTTGCGGAAAAACGGCGAAGGAGTCGCGACAGTCCCGCTGACTCTCTCTCTCTCTCTCTCTCTCTCTCTCTCTCTCAAGACTCTCCTCCGTCTCGCTCGTTCTCTCGTTCGACGCTTCGGAGGAAAGTTTCCTTCCACCCGTTTTGTTGCGGCGTTAGGTCGCAAAAACCTGGCGCCATTTTCGCGAAGGAAGAGCGAGTGCCTCGTCGTTGGCCAACGCGGAGTAATTAATATGGCGTTACTCCACTCTCGGGCGAGTTCTCGGTTGTCGTTCAATACGAAAAATCTCTCGCGCGTTACTCCCGGCAAAGTTTTGTTGCGCGACTAGGAGCGCGCGGTAATCATTATCTATTCCTGGAGAAAGTAATCGTGAATCCAGCGAGCACGAAATAGGGAAAGTCCAGGTTCTTGTTCTCTTATCGCAAGGCTGCCGCCGGCCGGCTTCTCCAATGCCTGACTGGCTGGCATTAGAAACGCTCGAGAGATAAAAATGTTCGAGGTACTTTTCTCACCGCGAGTGCAGCTAGTGCAACTTTTTTCCCGAACGAATAAACGGAGAAACAGCGATAAACGAAAGGTTTCGACCACCGCACCGGGTGTCCTCCAGAGCTCCGTTGGAGAAGGGGAGGGGGGAGGGGGAGAGGGCCAATCGGCGAAAAGTCAACGGGAGGACACGAGCGATAGCCGCAAACCGAGAGCGAAGCTCCTCTCTAATGACAAATCCGTAAATCCGAAGATTTGCATAAATCAACATCTACATCTATCATCGCAGACTGCCATAATTAGTATGTAGATAACTCAATTACCACGGGCGTACAATCCTGTAAGCGATCTAAATAATGCAGCATATTTACATGAGCGCGCACACACGCATCCCGCAAATGCAGGCGTTTCTCTGTCTTTCACGAGCGTTTAGCCGAAGCAACGCCTCCGAGGCAACAAAAGTCAAAGCACCCGGGGAAAAGCTCTCTCCGGGGCGCTCCGGACGCACCGGCGTGTCTGTCTCTCGACCATGGACGAAGGTGTAAATTCCGCTCTCGAGATTTCGCCGAGTGGCCGATCTCACCCCGCGGGCTGAGATCTCTTGGACGAGAGAAAGAACGACGTTCCTTTTTTTGAGTGGGACCCTCGCAAAACTTCTCGTGGCCGAGGAACCGAGAGAGAAAGTCCCGGGCTACGCGTGTGCGTTGCTTGCGTTTCACGGAATACGGGGGAGCCGTATTCCATGGAGAGGAGCCGGGGTAACTTGTTAATTATTAATCAGCATGTTTAATTCATATTGCGCGCGCCGGTTGTTTGTTTCCTTGATGCGCGCTAAGGTCCTGTACTTACGGCCACGCTTAAACGGTACCACACGGGTAAATGCAGTTTGGTCGTCCACAGGAATTCTCCTGGCCCTCTCCTCTTCCTCTTCTTCCTTTCTTCCTTTCTTCCTCCCCCTCCTCTATCCACAGGTGCTCGCCGAGAAAGCAGAGGAATCCCACGACAGCGCCCGTTGTTCCGGCTCGACGTGGTTCACGCATCCTCGGCTACTTATTCAGCTCGCGCTTCGGTATCGCGTAACGGCAAGGTCGTCCGTCCGATGCGGCACATCCATCCTACCGAGCATCAGCCTGCATAATTGCTTCTTTTATTGGCGCGCATTAAAATTTCTCGCCTCTCTTCCTTCTGGGTCAGACGCCTATCGCCAACGTCCGCATAACAGGTGGTTGAATTGGAACGGATTTTTCATCCTCAAGCTCAAGGCCGCGTCATGGAACGATAAAAAACGCAGCTGAAGCTGACACGCTCGACAAACTCGCGGAATTTCGTCAAACTCTTTTGTAGCTTGGTGGACCCTTTTCTCCTCTCTTTCTTCTCCTGCTTTCTCTCTCTCTCTCTCTCTCTCTCCCTCCCTCTCTTTCTCGATCGATCCCGCGAGTGCGAAATTGTTTTCCAGTCGCGGGGAGCATTCTCGCGATGCTCGGGAATATTAGACGCTTTTGGATATTGCTATCTTCGCCATAGGGTATTACGGTCGCAATATATCAGCTTGCCGAAAATCCTAGCTGGGAAATCTTGCTTGATACTAGTCATCCTCGGGGAGCCCCGCAAAAGCGTGACGACGGTGTCTTTGTGTATTTGCGACGCATTCGGAGCGTGTACTTTTATGTATTGTATCGGGGTGAGTTCTAGTCTTCTTTCCTCCCCCAGGCGTGCAGCGGCAGGGGTGTTTATGGGTATATTATACGATCGGTCTCGAGGACCCGCTCCGCTTATATACCCGAAAGGACCGCGAGCGGCACGCACGGATATCCACACGCACGAGTCCCCGCAAAAAATGCATCCATAAAGAGCACGTTGTAGCGCAATACGTGTGCGGGTGTGTTAGGGTGTGCGTGTTACCGTTGCGGGTCAGACGCGTGCGAGTCCCTTCGCGACTACCGGCGTCTATAACACGCGCGGGACCATAAAAAATACCCATAGAGTGAAAATAAATCTAACCTCAGTCCGAGTCCCACGAACGCCCATCTCCCTCGACGTGGGGTAATAGAAACGAATAGCCGGCAAAGAAAGAAATCCAGCACGGATATAACGCGATCCAAATGCGTTTTAGAGATCATGCGACTATTTCGATTCTCCTCGGTCACTCGAGGTTGACGCTCTTTCATCATAGCGCTCGACAACTCGGGGAATCATCGAGATGATCGGTCAAGTCCCCCGCCGCCACCCTGGACGCACGCGAGTTCCCTCGGAAATAGCGAATCTACGTGTGTCCACGGCGAACAAAAAATACTTCCCATGCCAATTAGCGAGGCGCATTCTCCAGACGGAAGAACGATTGACTTTGGTTTCCCGAGTTCGCGTGGGACCTTGGATGGGCCGACATGAAATATGCATTACATCGGGAGAACGGATAAAACTGGTACAGCCACGACATTCGAGGAACCGCCCCCGCCAAATGGATGCCCATTTTCTTTATTACCCCCCTGCATCGGCATCTAATCGTCGAGCTGATACGAGAAACATTTTTCCCGGGATGGGAATACACGTAGGAGACCTGGCCAGTTTCTACTAGCATCTCGTCAGGCACCGAGGCTAAAGTAAAGAGAAAATGCTATTGAAGGTTCGAGCATCGTAGGGTCATGGCGGAAGAGGGACGAGAGAAACGGGGGGGGGGGGCACGAAGTACGGTAGCTTGTTCTCAGGAAAGAAGATGAAAGGAAAACGCGAGGAGAAACAGAGGGCAAGGAGAAGCTCGAGGAAGGAAGACTGACGAAGGACGGGAGAAAGGTGGATGGCGAAGGATAGAGGAGAGTGTGGAAGCGAGCATCGGAGAGGCGGGAAGGGTGGAGGTGGGTTTACCGCAACGCTACCACCCTTAGCGCGGTCTGAGTTCATTGCGCGAGTCATCAGTATCCATAAGCGATGAGTTAGCCCCAACTCGCTCGGCTGCACTCTCGTGAGGGTAGCATCTCGCTCGTACCAGCTTTGGCCGCTACCTTCCCCGCGAATCCCTCGCCACCCGAGAGAAGGAAGAGAAGGAAGGTAGGGTTGGTCGGATGGTTGGTTGTGTTGAGTTGGGTTGGGTTGGGTTGGGTTGGGTTGGGGCACCTGGTTCGGTTGTTCGGCGCACTCCTCACTTCTGGCTGGATGGTCCGCCGATGGTGGAGGTTGAAGCACGAGCACCAGCTCGAAGGCGAAGGACGAAGGCCGAGGACGCGCACACCGGTGTGGGTGCTTGATTTTCTTAGGTCAACGTATAATGAAGCTACCAGCGTGGTCGCGGCGGGGGTGGGTGCAGGGTAGCCACCGCGTCCTAGACCAATCCCAGGCTCGCTACCGAACCCCCGAACTCGTCCCGGCCAACCGGCGAGTAACCTTCCTCTTCGGAGGAGTCTTCCAGAAGCTCCTGGAATCCCGGCTGTGAGCCGAGCCTCCGAACCTCCGAACCTCCGAGCCTCGCAAGTCGAATGTCTGGAAACTACCGTCTCCTCCCTCGCTACCCTCGCCTATCTCTCTCTCTCTCTCTCTCGCATCTAGCACATCTCCGAAGATATATAGCAAATACATGGATACACGGATATATCTAGGTTTTACGTAGAAACCGTTACGAGGAAACTTAATAACGGATGGTGGTGGTCCACCCCCGCACGCTTCGACGATTGAATTAAACGAGCCTGGAGAACCTTCCCGGAGCTCTTCCTCCTCGGAGTTACTTCTCGCGAAAGAGATTCCACCAGCTTCGCACGGAGTTCGCCTCCTCTTGACTTTGTCTCTTGACGTATTAGGGGAGAGAGATCGCGAGCTACTCGTGTAATTCAACCGGTTCTTCTTCTTCTTCTTCTTCTTTCTCCTCATCCTTCTCTGCGGGAAGTGACCATGGTTATTATTATTTTGTCCGGATGGAGTCGAAAATTCGTCGACGCCATCACGAGCGATTGGGTCTCCCGATGGCTCCATTGAAATTTCGCGGGGCGTTCGTCATATACGACCGACGAGGATCTCGTTGATAGTTTAGGGTAGCGGACGATCGGGAGGAAGGGAGATCCGCGCGGCCAGTGGTCGAAACGTCCAAAGACCGTGTTCTCGGGGGCAACGGGGCGAGATGGAAAAATTGCCTCCATGTAAAAACATGAGAATCGCTTCTCCAGCGTCCACACTCGATAAAACGAGCCCGAACGGGGGGAGAGGGGGGAGATAGGCGATCCACCGCGGCGCATAGAAAGAGCGTTGCTACGCACACCGGCAGAGACGCAACACAAAGCTACTGGCGAACCATGTACCGACGACGAGGTTCGAGCCCAAACGCTTACATCCTCCTCTTCCCTCTGGGGAGTGGAGGGAGAAGGAGGAGAGAAATTCGGACGAGAGTCCAAGAGAAAAGGCGAAAAGAAGATGAAAAGGGAAGGGAAGGGAAGGGAAAGGAGGGGAGAGGAACGGGAGAGAATCCGCATCGAGTCAAGTGGTCAGCTATCGAAACCTCCTACCACCAGCAGTGCCACCCTTTCCATCGACTCACCCCCCGGGGACCGGCTCCAGCGGCCAATAATAAAAAATATACGATCTGTTGGCTCACACGGACGCCAACGATCTCGACACACCGATCCACCGTAGACGGCGAATTATACTTCGAAGCCGGTTCTAAGTGATCGCATTTCCACATAGACGAGCTGCCCCGATACGATATGAAAGACTGGCCGATGCCCGTTATTGCCGCGTGGCAGAGGGGCTGAGAAAGTCCGTCGGCCAACGGTGGACGCTACCCGGTGGCCACTGGCCTGTGCGCATCCCAACCTCGATACCGTATTATCGGCTTGGATATTTTTCGGATTCCTCGTGACCATTACCCGCGAAGGAGAGCTCCAAAAAACTATATCCGGCTTCAATGGACCGATCCGCGATTCAGTGCACGGCTCTTCGGTTCTCTCAGCTCGATATCGTTCGGGTTATAGATCAGCAGGACCTCTCTTCTCTCTCTCTCTCTCTCTCTCTCTCTCTCTCTCTCTCTCCGTTAAGATTTCTGCTAATAAAAACGCTCCACCATAAAGAACCGTCTCGAACTACTCCGAATGGTTCCAAGACAGTTATTTGCCAAAAAATGTTGTTAATGGGGACGATACTCGCTCCTGGGTGGCTTCCAAGATGAATCGATTCAGCGTTGCCGAATTAAAACTTTTTCCACGAGAGCTCGATTCGAACGTGTCGATACGTCGACGATGTTGGTGAACGAAGAAAAGTTGGAAAAATCCTCTCTCGAGAAGAGGAGACTCGCGTTGAAACGTTAGAGAATCTTGCGAATAATTACGCGAAATCTATCAGCGGCCTCCCCTGCGTGGGATCCCATAGATCGCGCGGGGCAAAGCTAACGGAAGAAAGATGATCCATTCGTCATAATATAAAAATGGCCGTGACAGCGTTATCTGTGGCCATTTCCTGCAGCCGTAGCGCCGGTTCCCCGAGCTCACTTGTCACTATACCGGAGGTAATGATCATTACTGGGGTTTCAACCCTCCGACGGTACAGTGGGTATAGGGAGCACCGAGTGAAAGAGGAGAAGCTCTCGGTGTCGAAGGGAAACAGAAACAAGGCAGAGGCAGAGGAAGAGGAAGAGAAAGAAGAGGAAAGAGGAACGAGGGAAAAGAGAGACGGTGAGAAAGTTGTAGAGAAGGACGATGAAGAAGGAGAAAATGGTATAGACCGTTCGTAGTCTCCCCCACGCTTCTCCATCCCTTCAGCAGCCAGCGAGGATGGGACAAGATGGCCGCTGGTAAGACTTCCCGGCCCGCTCGGGTTTATGTGTCGTAATAAATGGTAATTTAAAACAGCGAGAACTAACAATTTCTTTCTTTATTTCTTCCCCAATGCTCTACGCTCAAGAGGCACCAGCGAACACACCCAGCTTCACGTACGCACACCGATACTCACCGATACCACGGTTCCTCTTGGTCGCTACGTCGTGCAAACACACGCACGGGCGAACACATAGATAGCCCTGCGCTATCGTGCCGACCTAGGGTAGCTCTTCGAAGGTGGTAAAAGGAGAAAAGAAGGTACGCGAAGAGGGTGCGGTACGAAGGGAGGGAGAGTACTTTCGTCGGGATATACAAACCAAGCACCGTGAACCAGCCAGTCAGCCGACGAAGCCAGCCCACGTAATATAAAGAGATATGTGCCGCGGAATAGCATTACCATTAGGAGATATAGTTTAGCGGAGGCATCAGATGAAATGAGATACTGCGGCTGAATCATGCATGAGCGAAGGTGCGATTCGCCAGTACCCTCCCCCTCCCCGCCTCTCTCTTATATACGCACGACGGGGCATCTCGCGGATCTTCTTTAGCCCATACCCAACCCAGCCTCCGTCAACGACTTCTACGCGAACGTTGCCTACGCCTCCCATTTCTCGCCCTTGCGCTCCTCTGACACCTCGCCATCTCCTCATTCGCCTAACAGCCCCAATGAGAAAAGTGAATATGCTCGGATATACCGATGCGAGGCTGTGCGACACTTTATTAAGAATGTAATCCAACGTTTCTTCGACTCTTATTCATCTGCGTAGCGTGATGATCTATGATGATCTACCCACGGGGGAGGGGGGAGGGGACGCTTGACTGTCGACTGCCTAATTTCGAGTGCGACGGCAAAATTATGCTCTGTGGAGAGGAGGATATGGGTGTAGCGGCGAAAGAGATATGAAGTTGTCCCCTTTTCCCCTCTCACCACCCAACTTCTTTTTCCTGACTCGAGAACAGTGGAGATACAAAAGAGAAAGATACAAATAGCATTTTGAGAATTTCCACGAGATCGAATGGTTCAGTTACCACTTTTCAAGGGGTAGAGTGATAGAAGAAAAGAGGGGACGGAGAGAGAGAGAGAGAGAGAGAGAGAGAGGGATGCAACGGGTTTTTCTCAAAGATCCGACGACTTTATTAAATTCCATCGTGGTTCAAAGCGCGTGGGCACGGTCAGTGGCCTTCTAATAAACGAACGTGCATCCATAGACGCGAAAGCGAATCTTCTCTGGCGAGCTGACTCCCGGGGTACGTACCTCTTTCGTCAACTTTACCTGCCCCATCCTTCGCTTCCTTTACATCTGCCGCCATCCTCTGGCTGCTTCAATGAGAAAAGTGAATATGCTACAATATTCAAATGGCAGTCGCGCGACACTTTATTAAACGCGCTATTTGCATCGGCCAACCCCGTTTGCCAACCCTCACCGAGGACCCGGCTTCCTCCTCTTTTACAACCCACTCCAGACGAAACGTTCCTTTGGAGCGTGATTAAAAAATCGGAAACAGAACTGCTAGGGATTACGGGTTATGAGCTGAAGGAAGAAGAAAAAAAAAAGCAGCGCTCTCCATATATCGCGCTGACAGAAACTTTAGGAAGTTTTAGCAGCCCTACGTTAATTACAGTATCGATCAAACGTCGTGATAGCATGAAATTTACATGTTAAATTTCCGAAACTTTCCATATAGAGTCTAGTAGAAGCGAGATGATAAAATACGCGGAATCTTGAGAAATGTTTAATTTAAAACTGGTCTAGAAGCTTAATGGGTAATGTCAAGGTATAAATTTAAAGAATACAAAGAGAGATCCTCTCTATCTTACCCTCTCTCTGATCCTCACCCTCCCTCTCTCCCTCCTCTCTCTCTCTCTTCAATGTTCGTGAATGTGGCCAAAAGACTGTAGGGCAATATTAAGGAAACAGTTGGGAAGTCTGGCCCCTAAAGTTCCTCATAGGGAAGCCCTAAGGTCGCGCGTGCACACATTATGCTAATTTATCTTTTAATCTCGCGTCGCAGTAGCGTCATTGCTGCTTTTTTCCATGGGATAGAGTTCCAGTCCTATAATCTTCCTGGACGTTTAGTCTCGTCGCCAAGAAAACTGAGCTGATAAACTTTGATTTCAATGACAAAACAACTCTTGGAGCTCTTAAAACGCTGCTTTAGGAACTAGAATAAATTTTTGTCGGGGGCTCTCGGGGTAGTAGGATCAGGAGGAGGGAGGAAGGGTGGAGGGCCTGTCAGGAGAAAGCGATAGAAGGAAGGATGAAAAAGCTTTCCAAAGAAAGAAATTCTGAATCAAGATGGGAAACGAGTGGGAGGTGGAACCAGGTGGCGATGCCGGTGGTTGGTTGTGGTCGTGATTGTGGTGGGAGCACTTATGCATTTATGCATTCATATTTCCGCGGTCTCTCCACTCTCGAGACGAACCGTAAGAAGTCGTCGTCGTCGTCGTCGTCGTCGTCGTCGTCGTCGTCGTCGTCGCCATCGTCGCCATCGTCGTCGTCGCTCTCGCAGGGAGTACCGCAAGCTTGACAAGGACGACGACCACGTCGACCACGACGACGACGACGACGACGACGACGACGACATCAACTTCGCGTCGTTGAAGAGAGGGTGAGACTAACCAAGAGAGAAGGAGATAGGCGTAAAGTTGCTCCGGAATAATAATATACGCTGGTGCTCGCACCCGCCGAGGGAAAAAATCTGAATACATGAAACGTAATGACGGACCGAGAATCTGCGCCTCCGCTCTCTCACGGAAGTCGCGACTGAGTCGTGCCAGCCTGTTTCGCTCTACCTTCCAAGAGTCCGAAACTCCACGTAGAGCGCGGGGGCGGACTTTTTAATAAAATATCTTTCCCGGAATAACTCTTACACCGCGCGCTCGCGCTAATATTCTCCTCTCCGGCCGATCAAACTAATGACCCTGAGAGTCGCTACCGCCATTCCGTTCCTCTTCAACCCCTTCGCTGGAAAACTCTGCTATCGAAAATCCAAGAGAAAAGAAGGCGCAGCAACTATCATGCCCAGGCAATTTACTTAGACATCGACTCGATTCATTTGCAAAGATAGCAAGGAGCGTTAATCCGGTAGAGAATGCGATCGGGGTAATTGAATATGCCCTGAAAGAAATGGAAATGTACGAGAGTCTCTCGGGGGGTGGATGAGAAGGAAGAAGATGAATGTTACGGATGATCGAGGGTATGGTGATAGCAAAGGTAGAAAGGTAAATAGATAAATGAAAGTAAGGAAGGAAGGAAGGAAGGAAGGAAGGAAGAAAGGAAGGAAGGAAGGAAGGAAGGAAGGAAGGAAGGGCGCCGTCGTAGCTCCGGGACCATGGCTCCGCCTATCGGCGCGCCGCCTCGCGGTGGTGAATACATTTAGCCTGGTTAGTTTACAAATGAATACAGCGATTGAAGCAACTTATAATATCAATGTACTCGGGCGTCTCGCTCGCACGTCTGGTACCACCCCTTACTGGCATCTCGCTTCCACCCACTCGCGGGGTTCCATACAGAATGGCCATATTAACTTGATAATTAGCTCGGTTATACGACTTGCAGATGAGGAAAGACTCGGGACGGACGTCGGCTACCCCTACCAGAGTGGTGCCAGTGTTCCTTGCTCTGCTCCCTATGCTATGCTCGACTCGGCCCGGCTCCTCGTCGCTCGTTGGATGGATATAGAACCCTTAGTTCGTATTCCTCTCCCTGTCTGCCAGGAACCCCGCCGTAGTCTGCTCGCCCGTCTGCCAACCGACTCCGCGGTTACTCCACGAAAGTGTCGCTCTCAACCTTGATCTCTTCTCTTCTACTTTCTTCTCTTCTCTCTTCTTCACTTCTCTTCTCTTCTCTCCTCTTCTCTTCTCTTCTCTTCTCTTCTCTTCTCTTCTCTTCTCTTCTCTTCTCTTCTCTTCTCTTCTCTTCTCTTCTCTATTTCGTCGAGTAGTTCCGTACTGTGCTGTGTGTTCCCGAAGAGTGTCGCGCGTGCCACGCGGTCCGGCTCCTCGCGATACCGCCAGATCACGTAATCCCGCGGGCGACCACGTGCTTCCGGAACTCCTCGCTCCTCGCTCTTCGCTCCTCCTTGAAAGAGCAAAGACTCGCTTGCTCGGGATGGTACGCCGCTGATAAGAGGTAGGTGGGAAGAGCGAGAAAGTCACTTAAGTCTCGACGCTTGAGCTAAAAGGCTCGCTGTGTTTCTCTTCAGGAGGAAAGCTAGTGGTTTACCTAATCTTCGACCGGTCTAGTCTGGACCCGCTACTTTCCGCTCCTTCTCCATTCCTTCCTTTCTTCCAGAGCGTCTTCCCGCGCTTTTGGCTATCGCTCTCTCGGTGTCATAGTTGAAGTGTCGTCGAGTCGAGTCGCAAGTCGTCGTACCCGGATGGACACGACTGGAAGAGAAAAGGTAGGCACCGGGCTAGGTGGCGCCTCGAAGACCCAAAATGGCTTCCTCCTCGCTGACTCGACTCGACTCGACTCGGCTCGGTTCTGCCTGGCGAACCTCAGCCCCGCGTGTCCTCAAAGAGATCGCGAAGGTCTCTCGTCTTAGCGCAGAGCGCAGTTCGAGAATACAAAGTACGTAGGCGCATTCCAGGAGATGACTGGCATTGAAAGCTGCTGCCTTTGGGCCGCACCCGCCTGCCTCCTCGCTACGACCGGAATACAGAAGATGGCGGCCATATTAGGCTTTCCCTCACTAACCCTCCTCCCACTTCCTTCTCCGTGTCTCCACCATCCAAGTGTTTACCACGGTTATACTTGCGTTCTCCCCCCCCCCACTCCTCTACCCCTGTCTCTCTTTATATATCACAACCCCCTCCCTAGTTCTTCAATTGTTCTACGACAACTTTTATGTACTTTGTAGCAAAATTAGAGATTTGCTTCGATTTAATGATCTTTCCCTCTGTTTCTCTCTCTCTCTCTCTCTCTCTCTACTCGACGCGTAGCAACAATTTACTAAGGATATCGCCGCAAAATGAAGATAAGCCTCCAGTCGTATTTCACGCGTATAAGGATTTAGAGACTTGCCTCTCTATGAATCAAAGTGTCGACCGAAATGGATGTGCAGTTTTGTAGGATGCATTCGTGAATGGAAATGAAGAATCGAAAGTACCCTTCTTGGATGATCTTGCAGTTTTGTATCATCATCGATTTGTTTCTTGCCAGTACCAGTGTACCACAGTAGTGGTAGCAGCAACTATCTCGGACCCGATAGTTCAGCCTTGTTCGAAGATGGATGCTCGCTCATATCCGATCGCTTCTGACATCGGTCAAGTTTTTAAGGAACGAGATTCTCCGTTAGTAATTTAGTGATGGGTTGCACAGTTGCAAGGTTGCAGTTGCGAGAATTTCTGTGCATCTCTGACTCGCGTCCTAACCCACTAAAAGTTTCTCCTGCATTTGTCGTGAATTTGAGCGATTCTATCGGCATCGTGAAACACGTTTCCTCTGGAAATGCAGGCCCATGATCGCGATAAAATTTTCGACACATTTTCTCGTGCCGCTGCGGCTGCTATTTTGCATTTTCCTGATCTTTGAGCTCTCGACGTATCTGCTGCACACGACTATGGTCAGGTATTCACCTGGTGTCGATAGCTGGCGCAGATACTGTCATTGTAGAACTACACCTGCATGTATGGAGATTAAACATACAGGCACAGAAACTCAAAGGACGGGATCGCTACTCGTGATTTACCGAGCTCCATCTTGCATTAAGCTTCGCCGATTTCATTCTTTACAGTTACACACGTATTTTCCTACTATCAACCGTATCTATGAAATAACGGTAAATTATGCAGTCGACTAGAAATTACCATGAGCCTTATTCTTGCTCCCTTCGAGCGTTATTTATTCTCGAAAGGAGCAAAATACGCTAACAACGCGAGGAGTGCGCGCGCGCGTCGTTTATTTATTACGAGGGAATACAGGAAAGTGAACTTATCAGAAAATTACACTCGTCATTTGTAAGCGGCGCCACGAATTACCAGTTTCTTAAGTTAGAGTCGCTAGTGATTTCATTTCCGCGAATGGGGCTGTACGCGGAGCAGATGTTTTCGTCTGCAGTCTCTCGGCGTTTCTCCGGTTTTGGCGGAAAATGTGCCGATCGATCGGCGATCGGCGGTCGGCGGTCGGCGGTCGGCGGTCGGTGGTCGGCGGTCGGCGGGCGTCGGGCTTGCAAATAAATAGCTAAAAGCAAATACTCCAGAGACTCGGGGAAAGAAGAACGTCGTCCGCGACAGCAGGAAGGTGGGCCAGCGTCGCGTAGGTACGTGCCGTCACGTACGCGACGAGGTTTTTACTAAAATAAAATCTAAATAAAGCGTCGACTTCGTACGCGGCGATACGACCGCCACAAATTGTTCCCATGGCGTGCGTACGTGGGACCCGTGAGAGAGCTGCCCTGGTTATTATTATGCTCGTCGCTTCGACGGTCACCGGCAGAAAACTCGCTTAGCAGTCGTCGCGTCTTTCGCTCAGCGAAAAAGTCGCCGATCGAAGTATCCGCGCGAGATTCTTCCTCGCCCTGAGCGGAGGACGGGCCGACACAGTTTTACCCCCGCCTCCGACTAACGAGACGTCCCTTAATTAGCGGTCGACCCCGTTATCGGCTTCCTTATCAGAGCGACGCGCTAGAGACCACCGGTGATAAGCGAACGAGAGTGCCAAGCTCCAACTCGCGGCTATGAGTTTGCTCCTTCGCACACCTTCGAGCACGCGGCACTTTTTCGAGCGATTGCTCGGCGCGGGGATTAAAACGGAGGAGAGTCGACTGCTGGGGCCCAGGGCCGACCGGTCAATTGCCGGCTCTCTCGGCTCGCCCTGGCACCTGCCGCCGGTCTCTCGCTCGCGCGAGAAAGGGTGTGTGGGTGCTTCCGAGGGCTGGGGGTAGGGTCGACCGAAATAATGTATGCACCCCTGTGTACGCGCGATGGGAACTCTAAAAGACGGAGTGTCTTTTCAGCGAATGAGCGGAGAGGGCGGGAGAGATAACGAGCGGGCCACCTGAACCTGCAGACGCGGGGACCGTTTGATATTCGCGCCATTTTTCGCAATCGTTATCGGAACGGCGGAATCCGACTGATGATTTTTTTTAATTTGCGCTCGCTGCCTCTCCGACGGCGATCGCTCGTGAAATCGAGCGACGGTGACGGGACGGGACTTACGAGCTCTCCGCTGTTTTCACCGCGCGCGCGCGCGCGCGCACACTGCAACTTGCACTGGAAAACTTGCGTTTCGTCCACTCGCGGTGGACTCGCTTATGCAACTAATCGTCGTCGATGCTCCTCGATAAAAACCGAGATCGTAATGCGCGCTCGTTAATCGATTAATCAGGTTCGTCGCATGACGGACGGGATTACGTAGCAAAGGGTTACGCAAGTCCTCTCGCTCCGCGGACGGGGGGAAAGAATCGAAGCTCGCGTTTCTTGTCGCTCGAAGGAATTTTTCTGGAAACGACTACCGTGCTAGCGAGCGGCCAATCAACGCGACGAGCGCTAATGGCATTGTTGTTCGAAGAGGAGAAGCTAATTTCCGTTAAATGCTTTTTACCTCTGTTAAAAAGTGGCCGAGGAGTGTAAGTATCGAGCGGTGTTCAGCAGCGATAACGCGGCTGGAATAGGTGGAATAGGTAGGTCGAGGTGAATACGTTAGTCCCGGTCTTTCCCGATCGGAGATCCAAGAAAGCTGAAGCGAGAACTAATGAGGCATTGTTAAAAATGGAGAAATTAGCGGCAAAATGCTTTAATTCTATGGTAATCAGGAACAGCGTAATGGGTATCTGGTAATAGGTCGGTCTGCGATCAGTCTGCAATTTTCTCATAAGCGCGTCGAAGATCCGTGCGACGCAAGGACAAAAAGAAGTTGCGACGTTGGGAGGGGGAACGAGAGAAGAGAGAGAGAGAGAGAGAGACTGCAATGGGCCGCAATAAGTCAGGCTAAAACGTAGTTATCGCGTTGGCGTGATTATTTTCATTACGGTACGCGCGATTCTTATCTAAGCCTTCCCACTGTAGTCCGCGCGGCAGAACCGGGGCTTAGATTTCATGTTTTTTCTTAATGATTCGAGCAATTAGCCACGCCGAGTGCCCTGACTTCTCGTTTCAGCCCACGCCCCCACTACCATCTCTCTCTCGCTCGCTCTTCTCCTTTTCTTCGTGGATCTTGGCCGATAGGATGACGAAAAGAGGATTCGAGTCGCGAGTCGCGTTACGGATAAAATAATCTCTCGACCCTCCCTTTTTCGCTGCTTCTCGAATAATCCATTTGTGGAATTTTCCTTACGCTCTGTCAGCTTTAGCTGTGGCTACCATATATTCGATGGAAATAAGACCGAGGAATCAAGGGCGTTTGGCGGGGTGGAATTCCTATCGGGTAGGAGGAGAGCCACAGGAGTCTCTCCTCCGTTGACGCGTGTACTTTTGATGAGATTTTTATCTCGGTTGCAGCGAAAAAAGGATAATGCACTTTTGATTAGTGCCCGTGAAAAAGAGGAAGACAGTAACACGGGATGCACATGGCTAAAACATATGTCAGGCACTCCGGATGGTACTTGGAAAGTCCCATCTTGATAACAACATTGTTTACATTTTAAGTACCTCCTGGAACAAAAAGGAGGCACCTATTCAGAAAGCATATTTCACACCATAGCAAGCTTACACGACAGTCTTCCGTCGGTTAAAAAAACCCAGCGACGAGTGACTGGCGAAAAAAACGTCGCGCGCTGTTAGGAAGAAAAGGAACAAGAGGAGCGACAAGGGCAGCGGAAGCGTAGAAGCAAAATTCGCCCTCGTGTCATTGCAGTAAAAAGCTCGAAAGCTCTCTCACCTCCCGCGAGCGTTATTTACATTAAAAGCAAAAGGAGAAGGAGAGAAAGCAGTGCACTTAACGATATACTTAAAATGTAAACAACCCAAATGTGAGCCAGAGCCGTTCATCGACGTCGCACTCTCAAGGATCAATTTTCAGCGTTCTCTCCCTTTCTCTCTTCCTCCGTTCCTTCGTATCCTTTGAGGTCCTCCTCCGCCCTCATCGGAGGAACGCACAGGCAAACTCTGTGGAGAGAAACGTCAGATTAATTAAAGCTCGAATCGAAGCTTTCCAGTGTGCGAACGCGCGGGAAGGAGGCGAGCGAGGAGGAGCGAGAAGAAAAAAGAAAGGGATGGAATGGAATGGGATGGAATGGGAAGGGAAGGAAAGAAAAGAGGGAAAAGGCGGTAGAAACGGGAGCGCAGAGTCGCGTATTTGCGTATTGTTATGTTAACGCCTCGGCGAAGTAACAATCGGCACGGGCACAATGGCGAAAACCCTCGGCGGCTGGCATTCGGCTTGGAATACCGGCGGGTGGTGCTGTTCTGTGGCATGGGGCGTGGGGCGAGGGGAGAGGAGAGACGGGGGAAACGTTATCGCATTATCGTATTGCGGCGCCTCGCTGCCGAGACTTGCTTTGCCCTTACGTAAATTCCTGCAAACAAAGATTTACACTGATACACCGCCCCGTAAAGTGCACGCCACCACCCTCTCTCTCCCGTCCAGCCCTTTCCCTCCCCCCCGCGCGGCCCCGCTGTACGTCGACGAGGTCCGGATGCGAAATCTCGACGGGGACATGCGCGACGATATCCTCTCACTTTAATATTCCTCGTTTCCATAAAAATGTAGCTGGCTTCGGACGGGGCACTCTACTGTGAAGATAATTCTTGCGAAAATCTGCCGCGGGCTACTTGACCCGCATTAATTATTTCCGCCGTCCGGCGCGCTGTCACGTACGTCGGCGCTCGTTCCACGATTTACTGATTTTTTTCTCCAGCTACCGAAACGGAAGCTGAAACTTGGACTTCCCTGGGCGTCTTGTTGAATTTAAAGCGCGAGCGCCGTCCGAGTCCTCTCTCCGCCCGATGGAAATCTCGCGACTTTAATTTTGGGGAGTAACGCGCCGGCTCCCCCTCAAAGGAGGACCCCCGATAACGGCCGGAAGGACCAAAAGGCTCAAATTTGCCCTTGCTCCGAGTCCCGCTGAACTCTTGTCGCGTGCTCCAGTCAGCGGGAGAATCGAGTCCAATTGTCGAAGAGATTCGACAAACAGAGACACACACGCATACGAGTGCCTGCCTCGCGTACTTTATATGTGCGCGAGTGTACGCGTATAGTTGGTTGACTTTTTTGCGATATACGTGCAAGGTGGAGGAGGACGAGGACGAAGAGGAGGAGGAGGAGGAGGAGGTGGTGGTAGGCAGATACGCGAGAGCGGCGAGCACCGAAGAAAGAGGGTTGGCTCTAGGCAGCCGTGTGGGAGGGGAAACGGGTCACGGGTGGGTGGTGAATATGCAAATGTAATTGATATTACTTTTTAAATATTCCCCACTCTACCCAGCAGTGGCCACCCGTCTGTTGTTGGTTCGCCTGCAGTAGAGGGTGCGCCTGCTTTATACACTCTTACTCTAAGTGCCTTTTACCCCCTTGCCACCCCCGTCCACGAAACCCGGCATCCCCGTAAGTAAAGGTAATTAATAGGCTCGCCGAAGACTTACTCCGAGATCCTGCAGGATAACCAACGCGAACGGGCTAACGTTACAAGTGGACCGTGGCGAATTATCGTATTTCGAACGGGGGTACAATGTTTCTTTCACCCCGTCGACCCTTCCTTTCCCGTTTCTTTTTACGACTTCTTTACAGCCTCCATTAATCCTTATTTCTTGTCATAAAGAATTATTAGCGGATCGCATGGCCTCCTCCACCATACGTGTTTGCTACGAGTCGACGGATTTGCTACGAATGCATATAAGAATTGGTCTCTCGTCGCTTCTTTGCGATATCCGTTAAAGATCGGCTAAATGAATAAAAGCGTTCTGTCTCCTCTCTGGCTTTCTCGACGAAAACTGCACTGCCCCACCAGAATTCCCTTTCGCGCTCCATATTTCTCTCCTTGACAATCAGGAATATTCGAGCTTTCCTCTTGGCTTCCATCAAATTATCATACGTTGAATTACATAACGCCTAATGACCTTAGCAGGGGCTAAAAGTAGCGGCATCCCATTGTCTCCGGGGGATGAATAATTAATCGTTTGATAATACACTCTCGGCCGTTTACTAATTAGCAAAGTGCACGAGCCAAAATCATAGCACGGCACCGCTAAGAGCCGTAAATTACATTAACGTAAATTTCTCTTTAGCATTCGCGCGATCTTAATTGCACTCGAAGCGCTTCTCGCCTATTTTCCACCAAAGTGGAAAATTCATGATTACGAACGAAGCCGACGCGCGTCGATGACATCTTAATCGTGAAATGCAGCGAATCTCGATAAAAAGGAAAGGCGGTCCCCGGTCGAATCAGTTAGTCACTCGTTGGGCTTAAATAATAATTTTCTCACGCGATATCCGTGTAAGCACATACATTAATTTAGCGCAGCGCTGAAATTGCCGTCGGCGGAATTTCCGCGAGCAAACCAGAGGCACAGCCACGCAACGCACGCACGCACGCACGCACGCACGCACGCGTTAAGGTCCGAACTCTATCGATCGACGAAGGAAACGCGTCATTTTCTGCATCGGAAAAATCGGAACGAAACGCCTCAAGGTCGCGAGGTTCGAAAACCTTTAGGAGGAGAGACGATGCCGCGCGAGTGGTTAAGCCGGCGATTTAATTTTGAGCGAGTTACGCGAAATAAGTATGTAAATGAACTAATTTATGCGGCAAATCTTCTCGTCGCGTTTGACATCCCTCGCTTCCCGCATCCATTCGAGCGGATTGTTTCGAGCTGCGAGTATTCGCAGTGCTGCCAATAAGAGTTATGATAATGCGCTTCGAGAATAATTGGGTGTAGATTTGTATATATCAGAGCACACACGGAGTTTCCGACATCAGCCGCGGGAATGCACACGGAGCTCTGGATCATTGGCAGCCATTCAATTAAGTCAGTCGAGTATTACAATAACGCGAAGTAAACGGGACGGCATATTGCCGGCATTTACATCCCTCTAATGTCCCAATAACTCGGGCTCCCCTCCCCACCCCTCTCGATCCAGCACCGAAGGCGCGCTCGAACCCTCTCTTTTCCGCTGAAAAAAGGCGTCGCGTCGATTAAAACTCGGTTAAAAGTGACACGCTCGTTCTCGAGGCTAATGCAAAATGCATCGGTTTTGATAAAGACTTGAAAATAAACGAGTCGACGAATGCACGAGGCTCGAGGCAACTGGAAATAAGCACGCCATTCGGTTCACCGGGTGACCGCTGACGCTAATTATCATGTTCCGCCTTCGCAATTGCAAAATGGCGGACGCTCCGATGAGCAGTGCCGCGTTTCTCCTATGGGAAAACTGTGACGTTTCCAGCGGAAAATCCGAGGAAAGGTTAAAAAGGTGCTGCGAATACCCGAGTAAAGGGTGTAGGCAAAGGTTGGATGGGTCTTTTGCCAAAACTCTTTGGAGTCGTCGGGGGAAAAAATCGGAGCGTCGGTGAACTTGGACCTTCGACGAGAGGCCGAAGGGGGCACCAGCGTGCAGCACAGAGCGCGAGGCCAATGGGAATTTCCGTGTTATTGGCGTAGGGCCTCATTACCGCGCGGAACGCAATTCGGCGAGTGCCGAGCACGGGTTGGAGTTGCGTGCCGCAGGTAATTACCGGGTTCCCCGTGGTAACGCACCAGCGATGGCGGATCCCCCTAGGCAGCGGCACCCTGCGGGATTCAGGCATTCGGGCGACGCTGCGGCACGGTGTTCCCGTCACACTGTTGGTTTCAACGCCAATTAAACACCAGCTTGTCAAGGAGACGGGGCACCGCCGGCCGATTCCCTCCGATTTGCTGCTGTCGCACGCGATGCGTTACCGGCACAGCCACCGCCGTTATTATTACGTGTCATTGCCACCCACGCAATGGCGGTTAGCGTGAAAATTCGCCACCGCCACCATCGCTCGAAGATCGCCCCTCCCCCCGAGATTCTTAACGTAGCGCTGAGTAACGTTGGAGCAAAGACGAAGAGAACGCTGAAAATTCTTTTCCTTCTCAAGCGTCTCGACTCTCCTCGCTCGAAGCAAATTTTCACGTAGGGCAGATTTTTCATTTTTCGCACTCGGTGAAAATAGTGCCGGCACTTTCCTGACTGTGCTGGCGTATGCCGGAAATCGAAGCTGCACGCACAGCATGTGCCAATTAACTGTAACGATTACACAGGTTGAAGTAAGTTGTTCGCTCTCTCTCTCTCTCTCTCTCTCTCTCTCTCGCTCTCTTTCTCTCTTCGAGCCGAAAGTGCGTGAGTCGCAGATATAAAATGCCGCGGGGACGGTTCTTTTGATAAATGCCGACTTTATCGGCGTAGGCGAGTGCGTATCGGCTTTCTTCCTCGGTTTCTGCGCCGACGGGAAAAGAGAAAGAATTGCGGATGCATGTAGGTCGCCAAGGTGAAACAATAAGCGATAGCGAAAATGGCCGGTGTGCGTGCCTCGATAAAAAATATGTCGCACGCGCGCGCGTACATTTCGCAGCGCGTCCCTCCCCCGCGCGTCGACGTGAAGAAATCGCGATGAAATTGCCGAAGCGAGGCCGCCACCAATTTGTCCAGTCGCTATCGAGATTATATCGCGTCTCGGATCACGAGCCCCTTAATCGTCAAATTTCCAACACGCGCTCGCCACCTTCCCGTGGCCGTGCGCGTTTCCTCGAGTTTCCCTCCTGGAAATCTCTACCCGCCGCTACTTTCGCGCGCTCCGCTAAAATTGCGCACTTTGCAATTCCTGGTAAAACAATTGAAAAGCCGGCGATAAGAAACGGGACGCGATAAAAGGAAAAACGGATAGCCGCGTGGCTATCGGTCGACCACCACCTCCACCAGTCGCTTTATCCACTGCGCTATCTCTTCAGTCGTTTAGAGCCTCGACGCTACTCGCTACTCGCCGCTGACAACGCACGTGTGGCATTTTCCTCAAGAAGCGGCGAATTTGCTTGGAAAAGTCAAAATTCGCCGATCAACGGGAGATTATCGAGAGGGGGTGAGGGGAAACGAGAAGAGAAGGAGAAGGACGCGCTGATAAAACATTCAGTCGACGGAGATTCGGCAGCAGCGTCGACAATGTCTCAATAAATTAGCCTAAGCAGGGGTAGGAACCCCTTTCCAGTTGGACAATCAGCCCCCCGTGGCTTCGGCAGCGACGACGGTTCAACGCCAGTTTTAATCACGTCGCTCCGATGGGGCGCTTCCCGGCACCCATGGGGCCATTTCATTGAAACGCTCACTCTCGGGATATCCGACTGCTTTATTAGCTTCAGTCGCGCGCTTCTTTTACGCTCCTCTCCCACCACATCTCGATTGTGTGGCAACCATTAAAAACCATAGCGACGCCGTGAAACCTCGTCGAGACAGAGTCCCTCGTCGACGAAGAGTCGACGGAGAAGTCGATGGATTTTCCTAATTCCCGCGACCCCGACAAAAGTTTCCCCCCATTGAAGAACCTCCTCTCCCAGAATCCGCAGGTGCGAGTCCTGAAATACGAGCGGGGTGGGTCGACAGCTATGGAAACTCGACGCGTGCTCTCGTCAGGATGCTTATCGCGATCCCAATTTATCGCTTTGGCAAGTTCGCTAGAGACCGCGCGCAGCTTTCCCGTTTCCGCGAGGTCGCCGCTTGCGGGGAAACGCAAACTTCTCGCCTCCTCGGAGCGCGTCCTCGGAGAAGAAGGAAACGGAGGTCGGGGGATGCTTGCATGCGCGTGTGTGCGAGGACCGTTATCTTGATCGGCCAGAGGGTTTTCTTCGAGGTAGCGCGCGCAACACTTTGGCGAGTCGTGCGTGCGAATTGCACGTACGTGTGTGCCGATACAACTATCTACGCAATGCTGCTGGAGGCCGCGGTGGTCACGGGATCTGGTCAGCGGATAGGTGGATGCTCGACGCTTTTTGCCCACGGCGGCTCTTGCGCAAGAGGAAGGCCGCTGGCTATCTGGCGAATCGGTGTTTCGCGCGCTAATTACCCATCGTGCCTGGCAAATGGCTTCCGCGACTCCAGGACCTGGAACGAACGCGTCGCGGAACTTCTTCTTCTTCTTCTTCTTCGTCTTCCTCGTCTTCTTCATCCTCTTCCTTCTCTTTCACTTCCTCCCACCTCCCCCGCCTCCCTACTACCACGCTCGAAAATCAGCGACACGCGAGCTGTATTTAACACCCGGGCCACTCTATCGACATAATTAATTCCAAGCCGATAGGAAATTTAGCAATCTCGGTTTTGTTCCTACTCGTACCGCGAGACGATTAATATCTCGCTCAGGAGAATTCATTAGTCACACTCCCCCCGTCCTCGGCTATGTTCGTGTATACGCGCGTGTACCTTGAATTACGTGCCAATCAGAATTTACTCGTACTCGACAACTCGGCCTGCGGAATAATTCTATCCTCGTGTATTTAACGTGTTATCGGTTAAAAATACACGGATAACCATCTGCCGGCTTTACCCTCGCTTTAACATGGAAATGCATTTGGAAAATAAATGCTCCCTCGCTAATGCGTGCGCGCGCGCGCGTGTGTCGTGCAACAATATGTTTGTATATGGAACTGAAGGTCATTTGGAGTGTCGAAGTCTTAGACTCGTCGTCCGGGGGTTGATCGCGCGTATCCTCTGGCCTTGCCTCCGGGAGAGACGGGGGAAGCTGGAAGCAGGAACGGTGGCAGTGGAGGTGGAGGTGGAGGTGGAGGGTGGTTTTAGCGGATAGTGGGTCTCACGAGGGTTCCTCTGGAGCTTTTTGCGTATTTTTCTCCTTTGACTGACAGCGTGCATTCCGGTGGCTCACACACGCTTGGCGAGCCTCTTTATTAAAGTCGACCCCGACTCCCCTTAGACCGGCCGTTCCGGCTTATCCCGGAGAGACCTTCCATCATTTTAAAGCCCGTCGTGATAAAATTAGACGGACAATTTCATTGGAAGACTCCACGCGATCGAACGACTCGCCGGGAATGGTTTAATTTCATGGCCGGGGGTGATTTCCGTCCCCTCCGAAAATTCCTGAATGCCCGGGGCATCGGTAGGCTCGTATTAACAAATCTGCCAACGGAAACCCACGCTAATTCGATTTCGATTCTCCCGGACCGAAGTCGTCGTTCGACCGACGCAATTTCGCCGTAAGCCAGCAATTCCATCCGTCCTCTCTTACTCACCTCTCCTCATAATTGCGTAATTAATGTTAAACCGCGAGATTGGAGCGGTAAATTAACATCCCTCATCGATATATCCGCTTATCGCCACGAATTCTATCACGATCCGGCGCGAGCCGCTTCGAATACTTTCATTTGCCACTTGGATTAGAAAAAAGAAAATGGGACGAGCTTGCGAGCGCGAATCCTCAACGCCCCAAGGTGGTGTTGAATCTCGCGCGATACGCTCGCGCCTTCTTTCATTAAATATGTCGTGCTTAAGCGGCAGGCAGGCAAGCAGGCAGGCAACCCCACCAGCGGTAATCGGATGCAAAGTAAAACAAACTTCCGATACGAGCTTGTACCCTGAATAAATCGGATCACGTATGGCAGTCTCGAAATCATACTAATTCCCTAAGTGTGATGTTATTTCAATGTCAGGATGAACAAGCGCTTAACGCGTGGAGTCGCTGCATTCCAAGTGGAGGAACTTTGCGGATTTCTCTCCGCGGACTTTTATTCCGCGAGAGTCCGATCACGCGCCTCCTCCCCAGGTTCGATCGGAATGGAAAGTCGCCGAAGGAGATCATCGTTCGAGTCCCCGTCGCCCTCGCGAACTCTTGGCCATTTCGCGACGATCAACGCGACGCGAGGAACGTCGACGAATTGGAGCGACGACCGCAAGGAGGAGGAGGAGGAGGGGGAGGGGGAGGAGGGAACGCGGGAATTCGCTGAGAAGCCGGTGGTGTGGAGATTCGAAGAGTGTTAATGGGACGACGCTGGAATATATCGCGGAGTGCGAGACAAATGGCTCCGGGTAAGAATCGCGGAAGGTGCGAGAGAGTGCGTGGCAGCAAACTCTGGCACACGTGGAATAATAATTAGCTGGAGCCGGGGCTGACACACGTTCCTCGCAAATGACGTGTCAGGTGCAGCTGTTGCGCATCGTTCCGCAATGCGGGCGATGCCACCGCCCCCTTCCGGAGCCCTCCCCCTCCGCCGCACCATCTTCGCGCGTTCCTCCTCCCCCTCCTGGCTTTGTCTCACGCTTTTATTACGTCTCTTCCGACTAATCTCGCCGTTCCTCCTAAAATACCTAGGCCACATGCGAACTCGAACTCGAACTCGAACAAGAGCTCCGACCCGAACCCCAGAACCCGTCGCCGACTCTCGCGTGTTCTTCGTCGTTAGCTCCTTTTCACCAGGCCATCCCGTCTCCCCGGATGCACTTCCGATTCCTCGCGATCTCTCCCAGTGCCATTTTCTTTGCTAATTTCCGGCAGCGGGTAATCGCGTTGACGCATGCGAGACGTTCCTCGAATCACCGACGAACACACCTATCTCCATGAGACTCCGGATAATCCCCCGTGCGCCCCAGAAGCTTCGCTTTATGCCGCTCTAATGTAATTCAATTAACGCGCTCGATAACGATCTTTGCCACATGTCTTGTTCCTCGCTCCTAATCCCCTATCAAGGTCAATCGGAGAATGAGAACTCCAATAGCTAATTACTCCATTTACTTCTCTAATTACTTCAATCTCGTTGCCATTGCATGTAAATTATATTTCGCGAATCTCTGCGTCCCCCATCCCCTCCCTCCCTCCCTCAATCTCGAAATAGAATCGAATCCGTCGATTTGACGATGATAGCGAGAAGAGAGGGACGAGTGCAAAACAAGGGAAAAGTGTTGCGGCTCGAGTAATTGAGCTGGGGTTGAGGCTAACGAAGAATAGATTAGGTTAATAAGAGGAGCTTGAAGAGAGGAACCGAAAGAGGGGAAAAACAGGTGAACCGAGGGGGGAGGCTCGGGAGAATAGGAAGCGAGGTGGAAAGACAGCAGCGGTGTGCTGGCTCGAGTGGAATTGAAGGAGAGAGAGAAACCGTCGACGCTTCCCACGAGAAGTCGCGTCGGCGAGCGTCACGAATCGCATGACGACGTGACGACGACGCGGCGACCGTCGGGGGCCCCAGGTCGAGCAGGTCGAGCTCGCTCTGGGTACCGCCAGGGGGGTACTACGGATGGCGGCGACCGTAGACCGCCGCTGGAAACACAATCCGACGGTGCTAGCCTAGATCAAAACCCATAATCACGAAGTAATAATCCTTGATCACGGAAGATATTGCGCGTTTCCCTGAAATCACTGCTATTCCCCGGGAAGATGCCTCGTCGGCTTCGTTTCGTTTCGTTTCGTTTCGGCTCTTACTGTGGCCCGACATGCGATCCGACTCAACCACCTCCTCTCCTCCTCCTCCTCCTCCTCCTCGTCCCCTTGGACCCCTATTCTTTTCTACGCGAATTTCCGCGCTGACGTTAAAAATATTTTTCGTTCGATGCACGCGAAACGCGCGAGTGTCACACACGGGTATAGAGACGCGCGGGGCTAGAAGAGGATCCTGGTCACCAAGTTTTTTACGCAAGGGCCCAAAGACGAGATTCGCCCGTGCTGGGCCTGCAGACGACGATTCGAAGTGGATGGAGACGACGACGGGCCTCCAACGACAGGGAGAACGAGGGAAGGGTGCCTCGAGTCTGCCGTACCATTAATCATCGGGGTAATTCCATAGATGGCTGTTGGGCTTCTTCGAGGAGCGAGCGATGCATGCCAAACTTATCTCGTGCTTTGCTTGCTGAACGATCCACTGATGCGTTCTCTCTATTGTTCTCCTCTAAGACTCACACGCCCAGATACTCACGTCCTTTTGGCACACCGGAACCATGTTCCTTTAGAATCGCTTAGCCACAAGACCGAATTCCTCGCGAGATTTTACAACGCTTATTCTTTCGCGTTAAAATCTCCGTGTGCCTGTCGTTAAATCAACGTTTTGTCTTTTTCTTCTTCTTCTTCTTCTTCTTCTCTTTCTTCCTTTCGCTATCTTCCTCGAGAGGAAATACCATCGTCGAACGATCGAGCGCGCGCGTGTGTCGATTGTGTATGTACCAGCACCGGAGTACCATCCCTCCTTCCAGTAATGACGAAACTCGAGCCTCGCGCAAAAAGTCTACTCTGTACCGGAGACGCGGATTTTTTCTTTCAATTTGCTCTCGGATCTTTCTCTTAATTCCACATTCCAAGAGTAGTCGAGTCGAGCGAGGCCAAGCAAGCCGATGGACATGGGATCAAAGTCCAGTACCACCGAAGCGTGGTCCTTATTGTTAAATCAGAGACTGGTAAACGTGATCGAACGCAAAATAAGGATTGGCGGATGATGCGGGGGGAGGGGGTTCGCGGCAAAAAAGATCAAGCTCGTCTGTGGAGATACGGTGGCCACCAGGCTGTCCGAACGATGTCAGGAGTTTAATCAATGCATTTAGCCGAATTCCTGTCTGGCCCAAATAAAAGGCGAGACAAGGGTAGGTGAGCGCAAAAAACTTTGTGCGTTCGACTGACTGCTGTGCTTCCTTCCACCTTCTCTCTCTCTCTCTCTCTCTCTCTCTCTCTCCCTTTCTCTTCGTGCGTCTCTTTATTCTTTTACCTTTTCTTCTTCCCTCTTCTCTCGGTTCTTCGCTGTTTAAAGCAGTCTGCTTTTCGACTACACCTCTCCGAAGCCAGCAGCCCCGACCACCGAAACCTTGGCCGTCGCAAACCTCCGAAAGTTATTAGGTATTCCGCGGGTGTATTCCCCTCCTCCCCCTCACCACCGCCGCGAGACGCGGACGACTCTTCTTCGAACGACGTACGTCAACGCGGGACAACGAGAACGACGAACCGGTGGCTCCATGTCCCTCTAGGATACCCGACTATCCATTCACAGGGAGACTCACGGTACGGCAATCTTTCAGAAAAATCCATTCAAAGATAATACATTATTTTTATCATACTTTTACTTTACTCCATTTTCTCTCTCTCTCTCTCCTTCATTCCGCGAGTATTAATTAATATGTACACTCGTTTCTTTTTATAAGATTTTATATAAAACCACATGTAAGTAATGTTTTCTCCACAAATTATAATTGCAAATATTTCAACATTTTCATAAATTTATGACTCGCACGCAATAATTATATGATTATGTAAATATTAAAATTTTAATTTGGAAATAAATAGCCCAAACGAGAGTAAAGCGTTTTTTGATATTTTTATAAACCAACTGCAATATGATAATGGAAGATAGCTTCGGGAATCTGTACAGTTGTTTCATTGAGAGTCAGGAGACCCGCTGTATTTCCTGTTCCTCACAGAAAACACTATCTGCATGGACATCTCTAGCGAGACGAGACTGCCGTGGAGAAAGCCTGACATATAAATTTGAACCTTCTGCTCGTTTCTTCTCCTCCCTTCGTATTATTTTCGAGCATCCTGTTTTTCCGTTTTGCTAAAAAACAAAACAAAAAGAAAAACACCAACCCTGGCTCTTTCGTGGCTTCAAGGGGGAAAATTTTCACGAAACGCCTCTAAAGAATAAGATGCGCTGGACACAAAGGTTCAAAAGGTATCGTTCGCGAAAATAGTCCAGAAAGCGAAAAGACCGGTAAACTCGTTATCATAGTTAAGTCGCATGGAGCGATTGTTCGTGGAAAAGGGTGAAAAAGGAATCGTACCGACTTTTTTCTCAGGATCGGAGGAGCGCGCACTGGAATCGTTGTGGTCCGGCCAGGCCACAGGCTCGTTACGCTTGTCGGAAGTATAAATCAACCGCAAAGTTATTCCAACGTATTGTCGGGAACTCCCTACAGGGCAGCCCTCGTGAAAAGTGCTACATCGTCCTCCTCCCGTAGGGCGGTTTGTTATATACGTTATCCCTCGGTCCCAGGAACGCTTCGTCCTCCCGAAAATCATGTCCTATCCCTCCAAGGAGGTTGGGGGGAGTCACCAGTCACATTAGCCAACGAATCCAGATGGAAGCATGGATTAATAATCGTTTTCTCGCGGAACCTCGCGCGGAATTTTCCTCTGATATCATCTCCGCAAGGAGGTTGCACTTTTACTTGGTTCATTCAATCGCGCGTGGTCTTCCTCGCTCTCCACATATCCGTGACCGTATCTACTTTACTCACGGCGTAACGCTGGTAGCGATAGACGAGAGAGAATCCCTTGACTTCCTGAGAATCTAATTGTAAGAGAAACGAAACGAGCCGACGGGGATCGCGTACGGGGTCGTCTTTTCCCGATAATGAGCGCAAGAGTAATCGTAATGAGATAACGAGCGGCGGGAGTACAGTTACGGCCGGCGGTCATGAGGGAAAAAAAATGATTTCTTCATAAAATCTCAAGAATAGCGTAATTAGAACAACAAGTTGCGCGCCTACGCCTTAGCGCTCCGCTTGTAATTGCTTATAATTCTGCTCAGAGCCAGGAATGCATAATCGAGTCTGCTGATAATTGGATAGGATGTACGTACGGTAATGTATTCATTTTCGGTAATTTCTCGGAAATCATTCGTGGTACAAGAGAGCGCTACCGCACTTAACGACAATTTTCCCCGCTAATTACTATATTCCGATATGTTAACGCGCAAAGCTATTGTGTACCAACGCCATAATGCTAATCGACGCTATATAACCCCTCCGCGATGAAACTAAATAATCGCTATATCAGCTTAATCTTGTGTTTCCGTATCTCGAGCGGAGCGCGCTCTGAAAGTGCCAGGCTGGCAGACGGTTTTTCACGCAGCCGACTCCTGGACACGCGGCAGGAAGAAAACTTAGAAAAGTCGCGTCCCGAATAAACCCGGAATCGCGGGATAATCCGAGATGATCGCCTAATAGCTTTAGGAAGGAATCAACCGAGGCGACTGCTTAAAATTAGCATAAGCCCCGACTCTTCGGCTAACGAGCGGAAGAGACGAGACCCCAAAAGTGCTGCGACAAGACGCGGAAAAGGGGACCGATGAAAATCAACAACAGCCGCCGTCTATGAATTTTTTTTATCCCTCGACGTCCCGTCCCTCCCCTTTTCCCAACAAGTCAATTTCCCTGAAAAATTTTCGATCGCCAATCGAGTTTTTCTTCACGCGTCGGCTTTTTCCTCTCCCTCCCTACCTTTTTCCCTAGGAACACTTTGAATCGACGAGACGCGTCCATCGCTTTACGCTTGATCCAGCAAACGAAGGGACAAGAAACGGCCGCCTAATGCATCTATTCTGTATTCGAGTGTGCGTGAGTATATGCATACCACGCGTCTTGCATACGGTAATGTAGCATGAAAACGCATCGATGATTATCGCCGTTTAACCAGCGCTAAATGCGCCTACTGCCGATCTCCGATCTTCGCCATCTTCGATTTCCAATCGCGTCATTTTCGAGGAGTCCTCTCCCCTCTCCCCTCTCTACTTCCCGCGGCCAGCGTAGATTCGAACAAGATCCCGATCGTCCCCGACAGGAGAACAAAGGGAGTGCGCCGTTCTGGCACCGCCGCGAGCCTCTTCATTTCAGGGCAGGCGAAAGTCGTAAAATGTCCCGCACCCACGTAGAAACGTGTATCACGTAGCCGGTGGCTCGACCGTGCGTTCACGTGTGTATTATCACGTACGTACAGTCCCCGGATCACGAGCAGTCGCAAGATGGCATCGTTAAGACGCTCGTGTTTCTAAGGGCCAGCTTAAGCTCCGACACGCTGCGTTTAACGAGACACCAGGAGAATCCTTCCGCCCCCGTGCCTCCCCTGTGACCCCCCACCCCTGACCTCTCCTTTTCTGACGAAGTTGCGAAAACTCCAAAGACACTGTGGTGGAGCACCCGCGCGCGTTCCGAGAGGATACCTCGAGAACCGCGACCTCCTTCCCCGCGCTAAATCCGCCGAGTGATATCCGCGAATAGAGCACAGGAAGAACACCTGCGAGAACTCGACATTCCGATTCGATTTCCCTGTCGATGGGAGTGACTGTACCCTCGTACACGCGGAGAGGAGATACCGGTGTACGTGCCTGTCGTCGCTCATCGTTCGTCCGGAAAGCAAACTCGAAGGTTCTTCCCGCTCGATCGACGAACGTTCCTGTAACCTGTGCGTCCCGTGGGAAAGCTACCTGTCTCGCGACTCCAGGAAACCTTGGTATCTCCGGATTGTGTTTGAAGATTCGGCGTAAATCGTGGCCCGATCGGAAAACCGTGATTTTCGTTAGAGCTAACGAGGAGGGGGTGTCGCGAGTCTCCGTTGCCACCGCTCGTAAATCGCTGGAACCAATAAAAGACGGAAGGCGACGAAAGGGACTCGGAGAGGGAATCGGATCGGATCGGATCGGATCGAATCGAATCGGTTTTTGCTCTTGTTTGCGCGCTGCGCGTCCCCAGTGGCGTCTAGCACGATTTAATTGCGGAGGAGTTAAATTCGGCGAAACACCACCATCGCCACCATCACCACCCTGAGCGAGATTGCAGATAAACAGCATCCTGCAGGAATGAAAGAATTAAGGGGCGTTTGATGTCGGAGCGCGCGTGGTCGGTAGTTTGGCAGGGATTTTTTTGTAATAGAGACGCGTGTGCGGCCCCGCGGTCAGGTAGATCCCCGCGGCAGCGGTGCCTGACGTTGGCCTCAATCGAACAGCCCCGCTCGCTCACCTGCGCATCTCGATGTGCATCCTGCGATATGCACCTGTCCGCGAAGAACGCCGCAGGCCGATTCGTCCTGTAGAAGCTTCTATCGTCGATCTATCAAATTGGCCCGCAGCAGATAAGAAATTAGGGGGGAACCGTTGCCCTAAAAGCACCCGTGACGGGGCTACCCGCTGTTATTTGGCAAACGTCACCCTCGCGTCTCGCTCGCTGCTCTCCCCCACCCCGCCGAATCTCACCTGCCCGCCGGGAGAAACAACTACTGCCACGACAAAACCACTACCTATCATCGCCATCGTAATCTCCAACTTCCTTCCGATCTCTCACGTTCCCCTCCGCACCCCCGAACGCCACCCCTTTGCGTATCGTGGTCGTTTTCGGGCATTTACACGGTTCACCCTTATCACTCTCTCTCTCTCTATGTCTCGGGTCAAGCACGATCAAGGATTCCACTCATACTTGCATTTTGTATTTCCAGCCACGAATGCCGCGGCAACCCCGAGGATCGAGATGCCCCGGATTGGTGCGCGCGCGCGCGCACGCTCGATCCAACGACAGGAAGGACTCGGCGGAGGAAGGTAAGGTCGCTAGAAAAATGATTCTGTAACAAGGGGAGGAGCGGGGTGTCCGGAGTATCCGCGAATGGTTGTTTGTGAGAAATCAGGAGGAGGCACAGCTACGTGGGATAATAAGTTGATTGCGCAGGATGTTTTATCGAAAAATCATAAAGCAATTAATAACGTTCATTAGAGACATGGCACAGTGGTCGGGCGTGCGCGCGATGGTAATTCCGTTTGATAGGTAATTAGACGAGGGAGCGGGTAATTGCGGTAATTGAGACTGGGCCGGGGTATCTTGCAGCGTTGCGCAAAGCTTGGGTAGATATATGGAACCGTTCCACACGCAACTCGCATCCTCCGATCGGCCTAATCGCGATTATCCTCTCACTAAAAATAACCCTCTCCTCGTTTCCAAGCCCTGTGCGCGCCACACTCGCAGATAGCGCGTATCACGCATATCACGCATATCAATAGCGAAACATCCAGCGAGAAATGAGAAAATTCTCATTAGGAGAAGTCGCACCGCACCCGCGCGATCTATCCACGGATCCTCCGCGATCCGATTCCGAAAACGAGTTCAAAGCCCTCCTCCTCCTCCTCCTCCTCCTCCTCCTCCTCCGTGCGAAGAAACGCGCTGGATATTTATTTGACAACGATTAGAAGAGGGGTTTCGCCTGAACGCGCGCATATTTAAAACGGCGGCACGTTCGCGTGTGTTCGTCGTCGTTGGACGGTACACGCGCGTTGCGTATAGCTTTCGAAATGCAGGAGTAATTTCAACGAAATTTATCGACGACGTACGCACACGTCGTCGCTCGACGTAGCATGCGCGTCCAGAGGTAAATAGCTCGCTCTTTCCTCGTTCCTTCTTTTTTATAAGACGCGTAAAAAACCGGAATTCGATGAGAGCAAGAGAAAACGTTGGATATTTCTGCAATAATAGAGTCGATTTACTGGACGACCTTCCGCTCTACACCTGCTCCGTTTGCAAAGGGCAAAGGTCCGCCGAGACCCCGTTTGTTTCTTGCGAGTTTCGCTCGTGCATACGCGCACCACGTAGCTTTCTACACGTGGTGTGCGTGTGCGTGTGCGTGCGTGTGTGTCTGTAGCAACGAATCGTCCTGCGATGCGTAGATACTTACTTACATAACGACGACATCCTGGACATCTGTCGGTGACAGAAGTCTACCGCGTCTTGGCGGGCTGGTCGCGTTAACTTTTTTTCTAACTTGAAAAATGTCGCGCAATAAAGAGACGGGCCGCCATTGGTATAATACGATCGTAAGCCGTTCCGATATTTTCCACTCGCGACGTACGCCTAAAAGCACCAAAGCAGACTTTTATTAAAAATCCCCGGGAATTACGAGAAGAAACGACGAGAGTCCTCTCGCTCTCTTCCGGTCATCGTCGAGGACCTCTGAAATTCTCGTTGCTCCATCGAATCGCGCCATTGAGAGTCTGGATCGATCGAGAGAACCGGGGATCAAGATCGGAATGAGAGAACCGGGGATCAAGATCGGAATGAGAGAATCGATCTCGTTTACCCTCCTCCAAATCCTGCGGAGATGCGAAGCGAGGCGACTCGAACGAGTGCTATTTGTCGGTAGAAGGAATTTAGCTGTGTGTGCTCCGAGTTTATAATTCATAACTGCGATATCAGTCTGGAATCTCTCGCAAGCTTAACGCATTCCGCCTTTGCCATTATACTTTATGGGAAAGCATAGAGAGACGCCATCGTTATACGGAGAAGACGCGTTTATGTAATCTAGCCGTTATTGTAAACAGAACAGGTTGCTCATTTGTGGCACGGCCGATAAGAGATTTCCGGTAGCTTCAGCGAGAGAAAAAAGGGAAGCCTCCTTGCCTCCTTGCCTCCTTGACTCCTCGGCAGCGAGGCATCCGCGATTAACGACATTCTTGTAATTCATGCCTGAAAGCGCGATTCGGTAGCCTCTGAGAATAATTGCGCTCGTCGTGCCGTGGTCTCTATTTTAGCAGAAGCAGAATTTCATGCGATTTCACATTAGTTTTACGACGTAACGAAAGCATATGGCGCTTCAAGCGAGAAGAACGGTAATGTGTCGTTAAGTGAGCTGAATCGGGCATACTTCGGCAATAGAGCGGTAATTTATGAACATTCTTGATCAATAGCCTTAAACCGACTTATCGCCCGATCTCGAATGCATCTACATGCATTACCACGTGAGTGACAGGAGTAGGGGGAGATTTATGAAGATGTAAGTGTGCAAGGCAGAACCAACGTGCCAACTGCCAGATCCGGGGATTAATGCTTAAACAATTAACTCCGCATAATTTATGATTCCTTGAGCAAATGTAACATTAATTGCGAGATTCTTTTATTATCTCATTATATTCCTGTAGTTCCTTCGCCGTGTCCCTTTTCAAGTTTCTCTTTCTTAAACAGAAGACAAGGCCGAAAGTAGGTAGCAAATCAGGTAAGAAACTTTCTTAAAATTTTCTGTATTTCTCTTTCTCTTTATACGTTTTTCCACAATGACCAACAACAATTCTTGGTTACTTGCACCAAGGTACAGTAATAGATATGAAATATTTGCAATACATTTTACTACGAATAGTTTCAGTCAACTTCTTCTAATAAAAGGATAAAGGGTTTTAATAAAAAAATAAATATAATATAAATGCATTTATTTAAAACAATATTAAAATAATGATACATGGTCGCATAAGTAATAAATGATATCTTATTATTCATGAGAAATTTCGACAATATAATAATTATAGTTACAATTAAAGCAAGCAAAATATTTTGCATTTGAGCATCTATAATAAAAAAATTCTCTTGACAAATGTAAGCCATCTTTATCCAATATTAATATTATGATTTCATTTGGCTTATGGGGGCTGATGATTGAATGTCTTTTGTAACATCTCAAGATTATTTCAAACTCCGATGTTGTTTCCTGGTTCTCATCGAAAAAATATCGGTTGGAATGGTTGAACTTTCGATACCATGCCTCGATGAGTTTTATTTTGATGAAAGATTCCAAATCACAAGCACCAGTAGTCGCATAGAACTTAATATTTTCTTTCCTTCGAATTTCATCAAATATGCATGGAATTGACATTATGCCTCCAGAAACTAACCCATATGATTGGCATAAATTATTTCTTAAATAGTATCCCCAACCACCTCCGTAAAACGGTGATCTGCACATTTTAATATATATCAAACTAGCTAATCTTGCGTGTGATAGTTCAATGAAATTGGATAAATCGTCAATTTCAGATTCATCATTAATATAAAGTTCTGTATTGAACATTTTACACAATGAATTTTCTTGAAGTGAAAATACTCTTGGAGAGTCACGTTGTATTTTGCAGACTTCCATGATTACTTGCTTCGAACTTTTCTTTAAACTTTACAAGATGTTTACTCTGCAAAATTTTACGAAGAACTAAATTTTTAGATTTTAAGTCGGATATTTATATAAAAGCTACATTGAATATATACCTGGCTCTAAACCTGCACTCTATTATTTTCAAGTAATCTTAAACCTGATTGGTTAAAAAGTGAAATCTTACGGACAAACAAATAAAGGCTGTTAATCCCTTAGGATACCGGAGTGATATATTACTCTCATTGGTAACAATGTTATACAGGGCGTTGCAAAATAGTTCCTTAGAGGGGCAATTCCTGCCATTAACTTAAGAATTTTTTGATTGGAAGTTTTATTTTTAAAATATTCAATGATAAAGATACCATTAGTGGGACAAAGTAGTGACATTTCATTTCAACTATCGGGAGCGTCTCTGTCTTATTAATGGCATCTTTCATTGAATATTTAGAAAATGAAACTTCAAAACAAAAAATTCCAAGGGACAAAGTTCTTAAAATAGTGTCAGGATTTACCCTCTTTGTTTCTCTGCATTGTTAGGAATTCTACCAGCCAGCTGCAGATTTAAAGTAATAAAAACGTATTTTTCTTCATTAATTAACAAATATTATACACAGAGTATTTCAGCGAGGTACGGCCAAATCAAAGTAAAACAGAGTTTCTCTAACTAATGAAAAAATAGTAAATGCAAACTCATCTTAGAATTAATCGCAAAATTATTTTATTATTCATGTGTTATTCCGAAAAAGGCGCATGATTATAGTAATAATTAATTGACTGCGTGTACTTTTTTTTTTTTTCAAGGATAAAATATTTCCGTGAAATAAATTAATATTGTTGCTGTTGTTATTATTATTATTATTATTATTATTATTATTATTATTATTATTATTATTATTCCGTTTTCCTTATCATTGTATCATTGTGTCGATTTTCAACGACGTTTCTGCTTATTTACCGTGAAAGGAGAGAAAAGAAGAAATAATAAAGTTAAGTAATTAATGAATCAAAAGCAATGAAAAGTCGATGTTTCCTGAGGGAAGAACATTAAGGGTAGGATGATGCATAGATGAATGTGACGGGAAAACCTCGACACTCGTGTGATAAATAAACAAGGAGAATAACAATCCCGATAGACTTTAATCAGTAAACAGTGATAAATATTAAGTGAGCGCGGTATATTTTAACGATCGAAACGATCGTACACGCTCTTATTCCGCGCTATTTCTCTCGAGCCGATGACGAAGCAGAACATGAAAAGGAAAGAAAAAGGTAAGCGATTAAAGAAAAATGTTGTCATTGGAAGAAATTAATGTATCCCGATAATGCTAATTAATTCATGCTTTATCCCGTTATTAATAGTTCCATAGCTCTCCCGCTACTGCTTTAATTTTTTCAAACGGTGTGTGTCGGGCACGAGTACACGCGCACGTGTACAAACGGCCAGGTTGCATTTCCATACGTAGAATCGCTCGCTATTTATTTCTCTCGCGGCGAGTAATCAAGACGTGGCCCGCTTAAGAATAATTTGCCAGGAGCGCGGGCGAAGAGTGATTTGAAAAAGGGCGGGCCGAGGGTTCGCGGAAAAAAGAACAGTGGTCCCCGTTCCGGAATGGAAGAGAGAGGAACGGAACGGAACAGAACGGAACAGAACAGAACAGAACAGAACAGAACGGGGAAGGCTGCACTGGCACACGGCGGGCTATTCTGGCGCGCATTAATTTTGTACCGTTGTCACTGGGAGGAACATGCGTATTCATGAGACACACCGAGGCTTATAAACGTCGGGCTATTAGTGATACGATTAAAATGTGCATTTCTCCGCGTTGTTTTAAACGCAACCCCGGCGCTCGCTGGTTATGCGCCGCCGCAGCCGCAGTCGCAGCCGCAACCGCTGCCACCGCCGTCCACCCGTAACTCTCGGGCCAGACCTTCGGCTCCACGCGAACCCCTTCATCGTCGCCTATGCTTTATTTCTCCATTTTCCCCAGTTTGCGCAATGCTGAAAACTATCGTAACAACGAGTGCCACGCGCACTCGTACGTTTTTTCTCGTACGCGCTGAGAAATCTCTTGAGAATTTTCCCGAATTTTCATTGTTGACGCGCTGGCTTCGATAGAGGCGAAAGAGGAGAAAAGAAAAGAAAGAGAAAAACAGGATGCGAGATCGGTTGGAAGTTAAGTTTGGGCGCGGTCAGTGCCGATTCCCGGCGGGACGAGGTGAAATGCATCGCAGGTGCATTTCGGATGCAACCGCGAGTTCGTTAGAGCGTCTAACCCGCTTGCGCTTGCGTGGGCGGTCGGCCGAATTGTTTATGCGGGCCGACGGCGGCGGTGGCCAGAGCGGGGGCGGGGGCGAGGGCGGAGATCGGTAGCGGGCCGTATACATTTTGCAGGAAACGCACATACGCGTATCAGAGAGCGATGAATATGCATACCTTAATTCGCGGGGCTAATTGAATAATTTGTAAAACGCGGGAGGCCGGCCAGCCGCGACCTTTTTGCATTCCTAGCCGGCCAAACCTGGCCCGTCCCGGATCCCTCCCTCCCTCTCCTCTTCTCTTCTCTCCTCTACCATCCCCTGTCACCCGCTATCTCCGCGACAATGATATCCTTACGACTTTTGCTCCTGGTGAAGGACGGTCCTTTATCCCTTCTGGTATGGCCAGCTCGCTCGAAATGCGGTCCAACGCCTCCTCCTCCCCCCCCCCCACCCAGGATCTTGGAGAACGCGAAACTCCTATTCTTCGATCTCGTGAATCACTTCGAGGCAAGGAATCCGAATCGTTCGAAAATTACGGGGCCAGCCCGACCCACCGCATTTTCCAAAGGCGAAAATTAATACATCTTGATAAATCGGTTTACGATTCCCATTTACATACTCTGACATCGTGTTCTTATTTAATTTTTATTTGCTTTCTTGAATTGCATATTTATGATTCCATATCATTGGTAGTAAGGTGTAAAGTAATGTAACTGACGTGGCGTGTTTTTCTTGAAAAATACTCACTTTTATGAATCCAGGTTAATGCCGATGAATGGAAAGCTCATACGTTTCGTGCAATGTCAGAATTGCAGGTTTATTTGTAAGGAAATATTCAGGTATGCGTTAATCATCAAAAGGTTCGCAGAGAATTTAGTAGTGTCGAACGTTAAATCTTTTTAATAATTATTCAGTGTTCGCACACACGTGCACACGCGCACAAAAGTTTCGAGTACTCTTATTTTAGAATTGTGTTAATTTTATTCCTTTAATTATATTGCCCGTGTATGTTGATTAAAGAACAAGATTACAAGGAACATAATAGATATCTTTAACGGTCTAAGAGCTAGAATGCCATTAGTCGTCAACGCCTACATCCCACAAAAAGCAAAGAGAACATTTTAAATATTTTTAATTACTTCTCATAAATCACGTTCCCTTTAACTCCATTCATTCGCTTCACTTTCAATCTCGCTAAAAGATGTCGAGACTGTCATTAATTTCTCCAACGATTTGTTTATCTTGTTCTAATGAGGAATGGATGCAACTCCGTGATTTATAATAAATCCCTTGATATAGAAGCCCCGTTTCAGTTGTTTCCGCTTTTTGTTATGGATGATAAAACGTGACCGTATGATGACAAAGCACCGCCGTAACTCTAGACACAAATTTGTTGGCATTAATTAATAGCTCGAGCATTCTTAACATAATTAAACCAAACAAATCGGGAGACTAATTATCCGACGCGTTAAACCATCTGATGTTTAAAGAATGAGCTTTCGAATAACTATGCATTATTTATATTCCAACGCTATCGTGCTCTAGTCTAATAATGTTAATTCAATAATGCATGCGGAGGAAGCTTGCGGTTTCCTTTGCATAGTTGCACAATCCTGAAATACATAATTTAATGTACAGTTATTGGAAGGATGAATGAAAGTATCGGGGAAATTACGTTTTTTGCTATTATTATCCAAATTTTGCCGAAATATCAAAACTTATTGTCTCATCTTGATTATTCGCAACGACAACAGCTTATACAACGTGCCAATAAACAAGCGCCGGTGCTTAATACGCGTAGCATAACGCTTTTAATGATTATATCTGATCTTCGATGACCAGCGCCTCCAATATAGCGATAATGTAATAAAACATCAAAGAGCAAGTATGACAGGCTATAATGTGTCGTATCTCTGCATGTCATCTTCCACGTTTATTAATTATTTCTCCTCACTGGTAGTGCACAATTATTGAAGAAAGATAATCTATCACTATCGCTTTTTGCTTTTTACTTTTATTTTATATTTATGGTACGATCGAATAAAGATATATCGACGGTACTGCCCGACGGTGTTTACATTTAAATTAGAAATCTGGATGAAACTTGGCATTTCACGAAAAAGAAAATGTACATGACGGTAAAGAAACGGATAATAGTGAATCCTTTCGCGGGCCTACGTCCTTCTGTTAACTGATGAATGGGCCCAAGGGCCTCCTAACTTATGCACTCCGTGCTCTCTACAGCATACATCACTGCCAGCTAACATTTTTACGGGGCGCTATGCGAGCAAGAATATTATTACGCGCGTTAACATTCCTGAAATACTGTACATTCATCGTATAGTTTCATTGAAACTTTCAATGCCCATCAACGTTTTTAAGTATTTCGCTCGGTTAAAAGATTTTCATTTAAAGATAGACAGATATTGGTAAATAACACATTTTTTTTTACATTCAAAAATTCTTTATTAAGAATTACAAAAATTGCTATTTCTTAAAGGGAAACGACTCTTAATCGATTATTTGATTGCTGTACAAGTAAGCTACAATGCTGTAATTGTAAGGAATCAAACATTTTTCTTCGGTTTAAAGTTAATATATATAGCTAATATTTTAGTATAGTTAATATTTAAAAGTTAGAAATTTTTAATAAATTCAGAATATTAAATTTTTTTAAAAGATTTTTATTTTAAAAAAGTAATAAAAATAAATAGTATAGAGATGGATTCGAGAAAGCTTCGAATGTTCCATCTCTAGTTGTAGATAATTATTATTAGTTGTTCCTAAGTTTCGTGACGATAAGCAGTAAATAAGATTTTCCAAATGAATCTCTGTATAATCCTCTTAAAACGATTATTGAAAGCATTTGAAAAATGGAATAAAATTAAAAAGGAAAAGTGAAAGTTGACAAATTTTAAGACAGTCCCTAAAGGTATTTTCTACCTGAAGATGAGTCATACAATACATTCTTTCCTTGTACTTGTGTATTTAGTGAGTTTGCGCTAGCCTACTTCTCTCTCCCTATTTTTCTGCATCCATATCTCTCATTCGCCTTTGCACTCTCCTCATCCGCTTGTCCTTTCTTCTCGTGTCATGAAATGCTAGTGGAGTATCTCGACCGACGAAAAGAGAAAGCTTGCTGCTGTTGAAGGTCCTTTGATCCTCGGCACTCGCTGTCGACAAACAGGAACTCCACTGGCGAACGCAGCCACCGCGCTTTAATACCTCATGCAAATTTCAGGAAAAGGGCACCCCAATCCCCACCTCCTTGCTACACCAACCCCCTGCACGACTGCTCCTCAACAGTGATAGTCCGCTATATTGCTTCCCGAACAAATCACTATCCAATTCGTCCACTTGCTTCCTCTTTCTCTCCCTATCTCTCTCCCTTCCTCTTATTACTTATTCCTCTCCCTTACATCGAGAGTGCCACAATGGATAGGTATTGATAAATTGTCTGGAGAACATATCACATTATCAGAATTAGTCTTCTTAAAATGAAAAATATATCACCAAAATTCTCATTCTTTTTGTATCAAAGTAATTGTGAATCGGGAGGTTTACCCTGAGTTATTCCATTCATCCGCTTATTCTATTTTGCATTATGTTACCGTTCACTTGCCCCTTCTGATCCTCTCCATAACGTTGTTTTTTACATTTCTTCGACACGATTCCGCCTCTCACTTTATTCCTTCGATATACATACAATGCAGAACAATGCAATATTGCTACACTGACTCAAACCTTACTTCTGCCCACGTATGGAGGTGCGAGAGAGTGTGCTTTATTTTTTATTTTTTTTTTTTTCTTCTCGTGTATAAACTGAAGTAAAACTTCGATAAACTTATCATCTATTTTATTTTAATTCTAATAAAATAAATACGCAAAAGGATTATACCTTTAATAGGTAGTGTTATCTCAGTTATTCTTCTTCTTCTTCTTCTTCTTCTTCTTCTTCTTCTTCTTCTTCTTCTTCTTCTTCTTCTTCTTCTTCTTCTTCTTTTTCTTCTTCTTCTTTTTCTTTTTCTTCTTCAGTATTATTTTCTTTGTCAAGTTTTTCAGCATGTCGGCTATTGATTAAGAAATATTCATAGCCATATCTCCAGCACACAACATAATTTCTTTTTATACAATTGTCAGAATCTTCAACGAATTCCACATATCTGTCAGCCTCGCGCTTTAAAATGACTAATTCTTGACGAAAACGAACATAATGCGTGTTATCATTTCTATCCCACCAACTTTTTAAACTTCTATAGTCAACATCACTTTCTTCTTCAAAAGGGTACCACGTTATTAGTGAATATGTTTTATTCAGACAAATAGCGTAGGGCATATTCTTCACAAGGACATAATCTAAACAAAAATTAGAACTTCTCCCGGTAGTATTAGAGAAAAATGTAATTTCATATGCACTATTTTCGTCCGTCGCCATATCGTATGCCACTTTTAAATCAGCAATTCCTGAATATGCTCTAAAGCCTCTATTTCTATTATTGTCATTATTATTTAAATCTCGTGATCTTTCTGTTGTAGAATTTAGCTTAGGCTTTGCAAGATAAATAAATTTAGCGTCCTCCAAACAACAGGGTTTTATCGTTTCAAGAAAATTTGTACTACCTTTTTCTTTCAATATTTTAAGATTATTATTAAACAGAGCTATTAAGGATAGCTCTGGTAATATTTCTATTTTACCGTTAGCAACCATCTTCTTTTGTTAATTGCTTATTGTATCGACACACGCTAATATGATTTATTAAATTATTTCTATATTGAAACGTACTTGCGTGGATTTCTATAACAAGAATGTTACTTGTATTGTAGCTAGCAGAGAGAATACTGAAACTAATTTTAACAGTACTACACACAGCCCAGCAAAGCTTTAAACTGAATGTAACCAAAGCACAATTTTTACACTTCAGGCCAAATCTCCTAGCGAATCTTTGAAAACTTTGGAGCTTTACTATTGGCTACTTGGTAGAGGAGAGGCAGCAAACTCTAGGAAAGGATTTGCTAACTTAAAGATAGTATAGGTCCCAAATATTCTGGCCCTTACCATTACCTTACTTCTGAGGGACAAAGAAACACGAAGTACAATACAAGAAAGTGTAGGCTTACTCATTTTTCGTGAATCTTCGAAATTTTGTTCTTTCTCTTTTGAAACACGACACAGTCTCAAATATTACGTAAATTTAAAAAAATTAAATTAAAATATAAATAAAATAAATAAATAAGAAATTTGGCATGTCTTCTCTAAAATAATATATCTATGAAAAAAGTGTAAAAAGATAGTAAGAGAAGAATAGAGATTAGTACATAAAAATAGAAGAAAAAAAAGTATTACAACTATTTACATGATTTATATCGATAAGTAATGTTTATTTGAATGAGAATGGTGATTGATTGAAAAAGGAACGAGTAAAGTTTAATGTACGGCGTTAGGTTAGAATAGTGTGGAGATGACGCAGACAGGCATTCGCAATTTAACGGTATTATCGACCAGGTTCATTCCTATCCCTGGTTATACGAGGTGATAATTCCGCTCATAGGAGCTGCAGACGCGTGTCCCCCGGCGGTTTTGGGGCTTCGTGGTTTGGGAAGTGACCATCCGGCGGCGAGTACAGACCGACTATATCTATAGATTTGTCTACATGCTCATGCCCCAAAACCATCGATTCCAACCAACGAACCGCATAATCCTTGACGAGAGAGCCTCGTCAATCACGCTACTGCCGCGATAGACGAATCGATACGAATTTAGCTCGCGAATCCTCCGGCGACTAGCTTTTCATCGCTGATTCTCTCGTCGAGATCGAAAATCAGAGTATCATCGTTCCCCAGGTTTTTATCAAGCACCGCAAGAGAGTGAGAGAGAGAGAGAGAGAGAACAAGCTCAATAAAACCAATAAAGATACATCAATCGCTCCAGCAGCTGAAAAGCATTAAAATCAATGTAACTGCTAGAAGTTTGGAGAGGATTAGTCGCGTGATAAATAATCATTTTACTACTAAGGAAGTTGGGGCTTGTATCTCGATAAATAAAGATGCGTCGAGAGTTTATTAAACGATTACGTGGTCGGATAAGCATGGATTTGTAAGGAAGAGAGGAAAGAAAGAAGGGAAGGGAAGGAGAAGTGGGTTAGAGAGTAGGGGAGAGGAGAAAAGCAAACGTAGAGAAAAGAAGAGAAGAGCGATGGACCAGGCTGGGCATCAAAAGGGCACAAGGGCCGCGCCAAGAAAGCATGGAGTCTGTCGACAGTCGGGTGCTTTTTTTGCCCGCGAAATGGCCCGAGGAATGTCATCCAATGAGGGTGAAGTAAAGGGAAAACAAGTAAAATAATGATAAAAGGCGGAGCCGGCGGCGTGATTTGATTGGTCGAGATATCGCCGGCGTTCGAGTCAACTCCAGAAGAAGAGGGGGTTTGCATCTCTCCTCTCCTCTCTTCTCCTCACCTCTCCTCTCCTCTCCTCTCCTCTTCTCGCATCGCCAATCTTTCCTCTCGCTCTCTCAACGCGCAAGTCCCTCACTCGGTCCTCTTTCTCCAACTCTTTTCCTCCTTTGCGTGGCCTCTCCTCTTTGCTAGACTGCCTCGCCAGAGATTCACCATTCTCCTCCTCATCACGTTCTTCCATCTATATCCATCTTTCTCCAGCACGTGTGCTTGCAAACACACACACTCGCATGCACGCACACACCTGTGTCTGTCGCGGAAAGTCTGCCACAGCAGAGGTTACTTTATTCTCCTGTCTCCATAGGTCCATGGTCCACGATCGTGTCCTGACTCTGGCAGAAGCATCGTTTCCCCCACCAGCGTTATTCCCTTCTCCTCCTTACTTTTCCTATCAGCCTTGTCTTTTTCTTCGTCCTCCTCCTCCTCCTCCTCCTCCTCCTCTTCTTCCTCTTCCTTTTTCTCTCACCAAGTGCGCTACATGTCGCATAACTACGTGCACGGGAGAACTGGTCCTCGTACTTGCAATACCTGCCTGTATAAAAGACTGCGGTTTCTCTAGTACACCTTCGCCGGAAAAATATGAAAACCTGCTGATATTGTCTATCCTCGATCTGCCGGACCGGTACAAATATCTCGTTGGAAGGAAGTTTCTGCAACGCTCTTCCAGGAACATGGAGAACGGGATCGCTCTCCTCTCGAGTGTCGCGCTCTTATTGCTTTTCGCTCCCCACCCCCACCCCCACCCCCTCCTCGAAACTAGGAGCGTTTGGAAATATTTATTAAATCAGTCGGCCGATTCTTAATGATCACGTGCTCCTCGAGCACGAGGGGTCTGATTCTTGCGGAGAAATCTATATTGACTCGTGATACACCATCTGTGCGAAGGAAAGCACCCTCGCGGTATTATTGGCGTAATTAATAAGGCCAGGACCGCGGTCTGTCGAGATGGGAAGTGGTTAATTCTGGCTTTCCTCCTGCTGGAACCGATGCAGCGGGATTAGCGAGCTTTCCAAGCGGATGGAAATTGTTTGCCAAAGTCTGATGAACTAACTGCTCGGCAGGGTGACCAGCTCTTTACGGTTGCACATGGAACGTGGAACAGTCCCGGCAATAATTTATCGGTAACATCCGTTCATTAAATTAAACGGAACGTGAAAGCTTCTCAAGGACTCGCGGCAAAACCCCCCATAAGCGATCACCCTGATATCCCAGGGAATGAGTTATGGCGTTAAAGAAACACTCGCTCCTCGAGCGAGCTCACGCGAGCTATTAAAATATGAGAAAGTTTCTTTGAAAACGAAGAGAGAGGAGGAGGAGGAGGAAGAGGAAGAAAAGGACGAAGAAGATGAAGAAGAAGAGCCACCGCAACGACAACATTCTCTCACAGTCAGACTTTATCCGTAATTGGACTTTATCCGTGATGATGGGCGAAGGCGAAGGTAAAGGCAGAGGCAAAGGCGAAGGCATCGTAACGGCAAAACCGAAAATTAACGCCAGTGGGAATCAAGACGACAATGTGATTCATCAGTTAAATCCGCGTGCATAATCCTTTACAGAGCGTACGATCCCCGTCCAGTAACGTGTTAACGCGTTGCGGCTGGATGCGGGGAGTGAACGAGTACGAAAATGAGGACGAGGACGAGGACGCGGTTCAGTTCAGTCGGGGGTACCCCGGGTTCTGTCAGCAGGGCTGCGAATTATAATCACAGTTGTGGTCGAGGCAGGAGGGTCGGGGCGGAGACGTAGGAGGATGACGACGACCAGAAGTCCGCTCCAGGGGATGGAAAAGGGTGTATTTACCCAGCGGCGGTACACACCGCTGCTATCCGCCGTCGACGGACCTAGATGGAAATCCGCGGCATTCAGAGGCACTGGCCAAGAAAATTGGCTGACAACATTTCGCACGGCCGTCCGAATTGCCCGACCGTCCCCACACGCCTATTGCAGGATACCCCCGACCCCTCTGTCGTACGGGAAATTTCTGCTACTCGAACACGAGCACCACCACCACCACCATCACCACCACCGTCACCGTCATCATCACCGACTACTTCCTACGACCTCGTACCAGTGCTTACTTTTTCGTTAAAAGATTACCGCGACACTTCCCTCTTCCTCCCTTATCCCCTCCCCCCTCGCTCTTTCCCCGTCTCCGTCTCTACCGTTTCATTATCCTAATGGCCGCTTGTCTTCCGTAACCTCCGAAACGGAATAGAGAAGCTTCGCCCTTGAAAATTGCTGCGAAATGCGCGGAGAAAAGCCGCCCCTCCCCGTTAGATTTTGGAAAATCCCGCGGTGAAAGCGTCTCGAAAATTGTCGGGACTCGCTCGATGCGCGTGGTCTCGCTCGCGAGTCCTTGTTGCAAATTATCTACGTCAATCACGCGGCTACCGATACTGCAACTCATTGAAACACAAATGCAGCCGGGGACCAAAAAATAAATTTACTCGACTGTTCGGTAGTTAACGCTCTAAAACTGGCTTCGTCTTAAGGCACAAAGGCGTTTCTTCGACTGGCGAATAAATTTGCATAATCCGTGTGTCAATAGGGTATTCAAAATTGCATGCTACTGGATTTTCAGAGTTCTGAGAGTGGCATATCCGCTAACGAGCGGAGTCGCACAAAAGCGAACTAGAGTCCGATGAACGTGCTCGACTCGATAAAAGGCTTCGAAACGTTTCCAATGAGAAGCCTCTTCTAATGATGGCCTCGTGCCGGCACCCGATGCCAGGTCAAATAGATCCAACTTGATTGAATCATTGTTAAGCGCGACCGCGTTAAATACCCGTGAAATTAACTGGACGATCGGATCGAGCGCGGCACGCGATCCCCCTGATTAGTTCGAGGGTATCAAGCGCGCGCGCGCGTGCACGCTTAAAATGCCTCTAGAAAACCTCCCCCCGTCCCACTCTCCCGCTGGGACGTCGGAGAAATACCGCGATATCGGATTATCGAGATTATCTTCCGAGAGTTCATTCGAGGGAAACGGAAGAGGGAGAAGCAAAGAGTTTAACTTCATTAATGAGCCGAACCCCACGAAGGCTCCTGATGGTCGGTCATTCGGTAGTTAATGAGATCGGCGAGTCGGTAAACAAACGCCTTATTGGGGTAAAGGCGGAGATTCGTCGGTGCTTCAGCCAGCGAATCTACCAAAGTAACCAGCAACACCCTCTTCCTGCGCTTTGTCTCTCTTCGATAGCATCTTCCGAGAAACACCCTGGTGGACATTCTGAACGGTATTAGGGTGAGTGCTGTCAAAGGAAGGAGAGAGAGAGAGAGAGAGAGAGAGAGAGAGAGGTTGGACATATGGGAGCACCATGTGGTCAGCAGTACTGTACTCTCCGTATCGTACGGGTTCGACCCCAATGCAGCAGCCGCAAGAGGCCCGGGGAGGAAGCCGCAGATTCACGGGGTTACCGAAGCTAAACGCTCGCCCGCAATTTGTAGCAATTTGTTAAGTAGCCAGCCAGAACATTACCTATATTGCGTTTACTCCCCCAGATCGAAAGATATACGGGCCACGAGCAGATTTATCGCTCCTGGACCAACCAGATCCACCGGCCTGAGAAACGCTCCGGTCTCTCTTGGATCAGCTGAAATCGCGCGTCTACGTGATAAACGTTCCGCGGAGAAGCATGGCCTTGCAAATACGATTGGAAGCGTGCATTTCAAGTTCGCCACTTGACTCTCCAGCGATATTTCATCTCCCACCGAGCAAACGGGGAGAGATGTAGAAAAAGCCGGAAATTAATGAATCTATCCAGTAGCGCCGCTGCGGGCTCTCGCTCTCGCACGCGGAATAGCTCGACGAATCTTTTTTCCTCGAGAAAAGGCGAAACCTTTTTTCCGATGTCGAGGACGAGCAAAAAGAGATTGCTGGAAAACCGGGTACAAATTGACGGCTCGTTGTAGAAAAACAAGTTTACGCTGAATTAAAGACAAGTATGATTGAGCGAGGTATAACTTGTTTTCCTGTCGCTGCTGCATACTTTGATTTTCCAAGAATTTCTTGAATCGGGAAAGTGTCTCGAGTGGAAGTACGAGAGGTTGAAGTAAGGAATAATGTAATTTCAATATTTGCGCTTCGATCTGAAGAGAGAGCGAGAGAGAGAGAGAGAGAGAGAGAGAGTTGGTTTCGCAAAGATTTTGAAAAAATGCTTTTGCCACGGAGGAAAATTTGAGAATAAAGCGAAACGACTCCTGGTCTTTCGCGGATGCTTTTAGTCGATGAGTTTGCTTCCCCATATCCCGCTTCTCGTTTTCGTCTCGTCCTCCTCCGTAGCATTGCCATCCTGGCCTAACCCAGCTTTCTCATCCATATGTAGCAGTCGCCTGGTATTAATGACAAGGGGAACCAGCGAGTAGGACATACTGGATTCTTTATTTCACGGTATCTCTCTTTTTCGCAACTCCACTCTCCTCGCTCTCGTGAAATTCCTCGGAATCCCTCGCGTTCGTTTTATCGTTTTCCTTCCATTATCTGATAAATATAATGGAATTTTTATTCGTCATTTGTCCGAGGATCGCGCGCGGTGTCTCGCGCTGCGAACTCCGCTCTCGCCCGGTCACTCTGCTCCAATAAATAAATTATCCCCAAGATATCCTCTCCCTGAAACATCTTCTCTCTTTCAGATCCGCGAGATTACGCGGATAGCACACAGTGAGATAACAGTGGGAGAGTAGCCGCGCCCAAAAATGTGTCAGTTCTTTCGTGCCCGAGGTAAATTCTCTCTCACTTGAAATTCCTAACTTGAACGCAGAGTCAAAGAATTTTGAGAGAGGGAGAGAACGGAATCGATGAGAAATGAAGTCATTAATTATGGTTAGAGAATCAAGTCCGTGGTAGATCGGCGTGAAAAGTGGAGAATTGAATGAAATCGTGAAAGCATGACTGTGTGGCGCGGACCTCCCGGATCACGCGTTTGTCATTCAGGGGAGATTTTACGAGGCAACTACCAGCTTTGACGGAAAGGCAGAAGTGACGTAAAGCGGATAGACAGCACTTCTCACGGATTCTCTAATTTCTCGGTGCTGGAGATTCCGGAGTGCGTACGCGGAGGCGAGAAACACTTGAATGCGATCGGCTTCCTTTGTGGCCGTTCGTCGACATATGTCAGAATTAGTCACAATGAGACAGAGAGGCACAGGTTATAGGAGGGGGAGGGGGGAAGGAAGAACGGAGAATGGGCTTTATCCAACCAGTCACTTTTCAGAGGAGTAAGTACTTGATAAAGAGTCGGCAATCGGTTAACCTTTTAAACACTCGCGATGACGGATCTCACCTGCAGCTCGGTGGCAGTTCCCGCGAGCCACTGACAATAACGTGAAAGAACCCGGAGGAGAATTAGGCGGTATTCGGTTACGGCGTGCACGCGTTGTCCATCTTAATGGTGCCATCCGTCGCCATCAGTTACGCTATCCCGTCACACCGCCGCATCGACCAATTTTTTTTCCCCTCCTTTTTTACGGGGTTTTCACTCGAGCACAGGACGATTTCTTAGCCGGCTTTCCGGCCGCCCCAGAATTTCACCGGGGTGCCGTCGAGAACGGAGAAACGAGCGCGCCACGAACCTCCGGAGTGGGTCTCCGAAAACGTGCGCGTGCCAAGCTAAATTTCCCTACCGCCGCGAGGAACCGGATTTTCTCGATAAGGGGAGAGAGAGAGCAGCGACCGTCGGGAATCCGATCGAGTCCTGCAGCGCGCGCGTCATCGGGAGTAGCGCGACTTCCCGCTCGTACCGCGAACTCGTGGAACGATGACGTTTCATTTAAAGGAGCATTTGTCGAGAGCTTGACAATGGCGACTGGCATAAGGTACCATTAACAGCTAAGTAGGAGCGATTCGATTCGTGCTCGTTGAAAATGGTCCCAGTGCGGCAGTTAGCCCTGTGTAAATTGTCTCTCTCCCCTGCGTCCTTCACGCTCGTCCTCGACGGGAGTCGACTGCACGAATTACACGTACGAGCACTCCACGTGTATGCGGGCCAAACCACGCCGTACACCCTGGGGCCCCGAGCGAGACGAGGACGGACCCAAGATTCGAACATGTGGCATCATTTGTTACGTGCAAAGTGGGGTTCCACGCTCTTGGCTCTCGGTTATCTAAGCTCATTTAAACGCGCCCACATACGCGGAAAGCCAAAGGCGTAAAGGAACCAGAAATCGTCGAAGCGTGTAAACGATTCTAGCGACGTAGGGTGCTCGATCGAGGAGATGCCTGCCTGCCTTCCACGAGGAGGGCGAGCGTATAAATTATTCCAACAGGATGACGAGCGCGCGAAGAGGGAAGAGGGGGGGGGGGGGGAGCAAAGTGCGGAAAGGAAAATGAAACGTCTCGTTGAGAGAGCGTCTCAAGACCGTTCCTCGAGAGAACGACCCCCCGGAATCTACGAGAAATCCGCCCGAAAAGCGATCTCCCGGTCCGCGGAGAGAGGAAGAGGGAAGGGAAGAGAAAGAGAGAAACGTCGTTCGATCGCTCGTCTCCGGGAGAATGATAGGACGCATCGATAAATCAAATCTCCAAGTCCGCGTGACAAAAGTTGAAAAGGAGTAGCTGGAATGAGAGAAGGAAGAGTGGGTTGGGGAGGGGGAGAATGAGAAATTAGGCAAAAGCGCGTGGCACGGCTGTGGGGCTCGGTTTCCGTGGACATATGGTCAGCCCGGGAGAGTTGGTTGTGACAAAAAAGTGGTACGAAACGGCGACAGAAGTTGGGAGTGTCGGCGGGCGATATATCAGGGCTTAAACCGTCCCGTCGTAGCAGGCATGTCCTACAGCGGAGCGTGGAGTCCGCACCCTGGCCGGTTGGCAGCCGCTTGCCCAGCCGACCGGTTCACCGCGTTGCTGTTGCCGGCGTTGCGCGCGTATGGCGTCGCGTTCAACAGGGGTGCCATTAGTTAATAGCTCCTACATCCGAGGCGCGCTAATACCACCAACGCGTAGGACCACGAGGGAAGAATGATCCACGTCTAACCAAATGCGGTTTCCAATCTGTTGGGTTTTTGCACGCCGTGCCAAGTGCCTAATAGGGACGCGTCGACGCGATGAATTTACGGATTTACGGAATCTCCACCCCTAGCCCCGGACGAGGGAGGGTAGGCTAGGGGAGGAGGGACAGCCGGCGGTCGTTTTCTATCCGTTTTGCCTTACGGTTGTACCGTCGCGAGCGGCGCCGGCGGATGGTTCCCCGACGACTGGAAAAATGTAAAGATGGAACGAAGGGGGTGGGTGGGGCGGGGGAGAGACAATTAAGAAGAGCAGCCGTAAATCGCGCGGGAGGGTGCAAAGGCAAAGCTAATCAGAAGCGAGTCCACTTGGTCGGCGTGGAAAACTCGTTACACATTCAACGCGAGGTCGGATTATCATATCGGGTCCTTTGACGAGGACACTCGATCCTCGACGAAGGACTCGAAATATAAAACTTGAGGAATCCCGGCGACGCCTATTCCGTGCCGCGCGCGCTTCAGCTACCAGGGAGCGACTTGCAGCAAACGGGGAAAGCTCGGGCCGACGCGCAATGAATAAAAACGTTTGAAGTATCGCTAGGTGCAAATTAACGCATAATCGTCAAACGTAATGAGGCCGACGTAACTCAAGTTGCGCGTGCGCGGCTAAGAGACCGGGGCTTTCCGACTGGCCGTACTTTCTCGACCCTTCGCGAGCAGCCCCGGGAAACTTTGATTATTTTTATAATAAGTTCGGTGCCCGCAAAGCGCGGGATGCTGGCGGCAGTGCCACGGAGTTTCCGAGCTGCCAAGTCGAAAGTGACTGTGTGTCTCTCCCCCCCTCCCCCCTCCCCGATCCACCCCGATTCGTCTCACTCGTCCCCGATCCTCCCGTCGCGCTCGTGTCTCGAATTTAATGTACCTACGTGTCGCTTGCTTATTCTTCCTAATCCCTGCCAGGTAATCAAATCTCATTTCGCGAGAGCGAGACGTCTCTCTCGCGGTGATTCCCTTCGATCCCTTTCGTTTGGGAGAATCGATAAGATAGGAAGGATGCAAGCGAGAGCGAGCAGCGCAGGTTGTTGACTATCATGATCGCGAGCCCTCGATTTAATCGTAATAAATAGTTCGACGAGGCAGCGACAACGGCACCAGCACCGGCACCGGCTATCTGGAAGCCGATAAGCTTCGGTGCAAGAAAAAGGTCCCTTTGTAGGCGCGTGCTCGTCCATGTAAATAACTCGGAGGGAAATGGAGCGTCCAGCGGAAGCGAACGTAGAGCGAGTTTAAAATCCGGCTTAATTCGCGATTAACCGATGGAGCCACGTTCTCCGGTGAATTACGGGAGTCACGTGTGTGCGAATGTCGAACGTGACGCTGAACTTATCGAAATCGACGATGCGTAAGAATCGCCGTGGGCTGGTGCACGGGCGTTTTGTACGGGCCGTGGGCGCGGTGTTTCCACGGTGCTTAGGGTGAGACAACCCTTGCGTCCTCGTCCTCGGCGACCCGTCGATGGCGACGTCGGCCTCTCGTAGTCGCAGTCCTCGCAGTGCTCGCAGTCCTGCCAGATCACGCGGGATCAATTAATTCGACCTATCTCACTGCCGGAGTCAGCATTGTGGCTGTTTTCTATCGCGCTGCCGGCACGTGCCACCGAGTGACTCTCGGCCTCATCATCAATCGCCCCTGCCGCCCCACCCCCCAAGCGCACGCCCACCTTCGAACCCTGCACGAGAAATGCCTAGTGCAAACAACAGGAGCAATGCCAAAAAGCATTTATTTCATCCCTCTCCCCATCCCACTTCTCTCTTTCTCTCTTTCTCCTCCTGCCTCCCTCCGACAAAGTCCGTTTCTCCCTTGACCTTTTTCATTGCGCTTCCTTCTCTTTTGGGGGCGTGCCACTCTCACGCGCGCTCTGCCCGCTAGTCGCCGTTTTATTGCCCGGAAATTAATGAGATCGCCAAAAGATACGCGACTGATATGCCCATCCGAGTCTTTGACACCGAAACGTTTCAGCCCCGCTTTCATTAGGCCAGCCGGAAATTTGAGGATCGCGCAGACGGAGAAAATACGACCCTTAAATCTCACATTTTACGACACTACAATAATAATTGTTCTCGGTGCACTCTTGCGGCAGAATTTGGTTTGCGCGATCAAGTTTGTTTTCTTAGTCGGCGGTATAATAGGACGAGCAATGAAGAACTTGTTAGAGGGGAGGACGGATTCTCCCCTTCCAGCATCGCCCACCCCCCTCTCTACCGGTTATCATGGCCATCCGTCATAAACACGCGTACAATAACTTTTGCCAAATGATCTTTCTCCCGACGAAGGGAAAGTGAAAAGAAATACGAAATCTCGAAACAGATTCTGCTCCAATGACGCGTGATTCGATTTCGATGAAACTAGCGATGACGAATCGGTCAGAGTGAAAAGTGCGCGGAAAGTTTCCGCGAAAGGCCGCAGCAAGGGATAGCCGAAGAAACGGAGGGTACATCTGGCGCAACGGGAGGAAAAACCGCAGAGGAATTTTTCGACAAAAGCAGCAGTGTGCATAGGCGTGGCTGATGGATGAAGATCGATGTCGTGTACGCGCCGCGATGTGCAGCATCGCAGCCTCTTCCGATATTTCCTCGCGCTACCCTACTTCGCCACCCCCGGCATCGTTACACCTCATATCCTTCCTAGACTTAATATCCTGCGACACGTGCGAGGATCCCGCGCGAACCTCGTCGACACGCGTCAGGTGCGTCTCAAGCCTCGCAGCTCCGATCTAAACCTCTGCAAACCACCACCACCACCATCATACCCTGCCACCCTTCTCCGAAAAGTTCCAATATTTTTTAAGCAATCTCGATATTCCAAGCGAAAGCGAAAACATTAATAACGGTACGAGTGGCACGAGTCTTTTTTAAGCGATCGATAAAATTCTGCTGGGAGGACTCGATTGAAAATTATTCAGGATTTTTATAAACAAGTATGGAGGATTGATGGTGGCTACCCCATCACGGTACAATAAATTCTCGGTGTTTTTCGGTGAAATTTGGCAAGTGTGTTTTACTCGGTTTTTCGTGAGTCTTTCTCTTCTGGTCATTGCTTTTCGTTTTTCCCAATGTACCCGAGTATTCGACGTACCCCGAGAGTCATTTGTATCTTTCGTCCCGACGGACAACCGAACAATATTCCGACATACTTCACGCGCGACAACAGAAAGAACCTTGTGTCGTGCACATAATTCCGCTCATTTTCGTGAGAAACGGTGAGAGCCAAAGCCAACAGGGCATTTCACAGTATCTTTCTTCCTGGTGGGTCCTGAAATTGATGTCGTCACGTGCATTGAAGCCAAAACTTCGAGAAATTCCTTAAAATATTAATGGAGAAAGGACATTCCGTGTAAAAGTCGCAGCAATTGTCAAAGAATTACTGATAAAAGAGAACAAATTTTCTCTGGGAATAGTCAACTCTCCGATAGAATAGCAAGCGGTGTTGATTTTATCGGAACCATATTTTCTTCAGAGTCTGCAACTCAAAACCACCGAGAGGCTTCTCTAAAGTTTTATTAAGCGATTTTCTCCAAATTAGAATTTCCCTGCGAACTCCTCCTGATTCGAGCACAACAACTACTTTGTACTCGTCGTAAAATCCTTCTGGATGGAAACATTGGAAATAGCCAGGAATAAATATCGAATTTCAATTATGACGAATGTATCATCGAGAAATCTATCTTGGGACGATTCTGCTCTATCACGCGTCATCAATCAGATCGCCAGTCGGATTATTTTCCGCGAACAATCGACAGGGCTTGGTTAACGGTGAAACGAGCAAGCGCCCGTAGAATGTTTACGGGAATCCTTGATCCAGCAGGATCCAGATCCACGAAGGATCTCGGCGTTTAGGCCAGTCAGCCTGTCAGAAAGCGATTATTGATGATGCACGTTGATGGCCATTGAGACGGACTGACCGCGGCCTTTAGCTGGCAGCACTCGCTAACGCGAATATAATACCCGGCTTTGCCCTTTTAGGGCGGCCAACAATACAATTTTCATTTTCGCCCGAAGGGTAGACGCTTCCCATGATCGTCTCCCTCCTTCTCTTCCTTTCCCTCTCTCTTTATCCCTCTCTTTACTCTTTAAGCATAATTTTTTAGCCGACTATCACAAACGTAAATGATCCAAAAACAGAAAAAAAAAGAAATCATTGCACCCGCGACCTACGAATCATCTCGAGAAATGTTCTCTCGTCAACTCTGTTAAAATTCCAATTGGTAATTATGTTAGGGTTTGTCCTGACTTACGTTCCACTCGATATTTAAACGAATTATCGATCGAGGTATCTATCGAGAGTCGACGATTCGAACGAAAATCCGAAAGATTTTACTCGATGGTTTTCGCGCTTGAATTCCATCATTAGTTTCCATCCGGAGTCCTAGGTGACGTGTACCGCGATTGTCAACGTTTCAGTCCAGTTTGGTGCCGCCATCCTGCGAATGTTTCGAGGGTAATGGCGTGTGCCGTTCGAAAGCCCTCCGTCACGGACGATTTTGCCGCGCGACGACATTATTTATCACTTTCCAGCGGAGTTTTGAGACTCTGCTTCCCCGGCTGTCGCCTGGCGGACGAAGCGAAGCAGAAAAAAGGGAAGGAACGATAGATGTTTATCTATTACTGCAGCATGCATAAAGGTCAGGAAACATTAGCATAAGAATATTCCGTATCGACCCTCTATAAATTTATGTAGTAAATTAACTGGTGCAATGTGCCGGAATTCAATTACAAGATCCCTTACGTATCTTTAATAGCTTGTTACGCTAAACAGGAGGGAAGGGGGGAGGGGAGGGGAGAGAAGAGCCGGGGTGCACAATTATAAAAACCATACAAGTGTACGAAACGATGTAAAACCTGTTACAAGAATAGCGCGCGCACAATAAGTTTAATGGATGTGCCGTGGCAGCGATATTCTACAATACAAACATTACGGTAACCAAACGTCAATCTATTTGATACAGACCAACGATACGTGCAAACAAAACTGTTACAAAAGTGCACGTGTGTTTGCGAAAACTGACAGTTCAGAGCGCGGAAGCCCTGTCACGCACACAACCCCCCGCTTTTATTCAAAGTACACTCGTGCGTGTGCATCCGTTCATTGGCCCGTTACATTTATAAGATCCTCGAATATCGGTCAGTCCGCGAGAGGAAGCGCGTTTCCGATTCGAGCGGTGGTAGTCGAGGGAAGTCGCGGGAAAATTGTCGATATTCATAGACGAGCGACGAGGAGGGGCTGAAAAAAAGGGCTGACTGTTCGAGAGGCAACGGCGGATGATCCCATTGAATTCTCGCGAGTGTCTCGAGTAAACAGCGAGAGAGAGAGAGAAGGGAGAGACGAGGAGGAACATCGCGTGCACGCGAAGATTCGCGTTCCTGCCGCGCGACTCAATGCTGCGCGGCACCCAGCGGTTTCGGTTCGGATGCCCCGCAGAATCATCCAGGGGGAGCGGATCTGGCCCGAGTGACCCGTTGCGCAAATCCTGAAGGGGAGTTTCTCTCGTGGCAATGGCGATGCTGCCCGTGCGAAGGGATCGAGGCTGATGCTGGCACGTGACGCGCGTGTTTGCTGGGTACACAAGCTTCGGTGTTTGGTACACACGGTCTTGGAAGGCACAATGCTCGATGGGTTACCAAAACAGCGGCGCGATGCCGGCATAAGCGATATTTGTGTCAGCATAAAGGCCCCCTAAAGCCGCGCTAAAAGAACAACCGCCCCCTTCGATTTTGCTGGCTGGTCCGCCTCCCCCCCGCCGTAAGAGAGCGCGTGATCTTTGCTCCGATAGCGAACAACGCGTTCTCGGTCCATTGACCGGTAACGAGTACACTCGGCTTTGTTGCGCGAACAACGCGCGGATAACGAGCATCGAAAGCACAATTCCGAGCATCTAGCGGAGGACGCGCGACTCGTCGCCAATCCTTAGGCGCGATACCCGCGGGACTCTCCTCTCGTCGTCGGGTATAACGAAAATGTTGCGATCGCGCGCGAAGGTCGACTCGCCAATGACGGGACGCGAGAGGACCGGGGGAGGAAAATGCGGGAATTGAGCGTGGAATTAATTGGCATAGATAGTTAGAGATAGTAGTGGCAGGCAGAGTCTGCGACGATGGCTTAAATGGAGTGCGCCAACTCCCACGGAGATCGGCCACCAGACAATCCCTTTCAACAAGAGAGATACGCACTTGTACCGTCGACGTCGACCTCGACGGCGGTGTCCTTGTCGTTGTCGTATTTGGCGATTCGGATAATTCCGCGTCGATCCGTTCCATTATAATTCTCTCCGTTCCACGAGAAAGTCGCAAAGTTTTTAGCGAGGTCGATCGCGCGGAGAAGCAGCACCCCTTTTGTTCGTACGCTAAAGGAGCGTGAAGGCTTTCGACTGTGGTGTGAAAGTCCAGCTGAAAAAAATCCACTCGCAACGAGCCGGAACCCGCCAGCAGGCCAGATCCTCCTGGTCCTGACCAGGATTTCGATCCGAACAACGACCGTTGGCTAAATGTCCTGCAGCCGGTCCGGGCAACCGACGACAGTCGCATTAGCCACAGGACGACGTTACAATGGACCCCTCAGTTTTTCACGCTTGATCGCTGTGGTGGGGGTACTCCAACCCCCTCGGACCCTCTCCGTCGTACTTAGCGAGCTAGATTTATGAATCACGCTTCTCGCGCCCGATATTAGCGGGGCTCGATCGATTACGATTTCCAACTACGCGAGCCTATCAACCATCCGAGGTCTTCTTTCAATGACGGATTCAATTCCCTCAAAGGTATTCTCTCTTGATTCTCATTATCCCTGCGGCAAAAACTTGGCGGAAATGGTAGGATCGACCGAAAAGGGAATAGCGAGAGTTTTAATGATTTTTACCGGCGATAGATAGGGAGAGAGAGAGAGAGAGAGAGGAAGCCGAGTACGCAGACTGATTTTACACCGTCGGTGTCACGCTAAATCTCCTACGCATTGTTCGTGCCCCCTCTCGGTGATTTTCCATTGGCACCCTTCGCAAGCCGAGCGAGCGACGCCCACCTCCCCCTCACCCTCATCCTCTTCCAGCTTGCAACTCATCCCCGACTGTCACCCTTCGTGATCAACGCAACGTATCCGACCAATCTAGATCCGAACAGTTTCCCGCTGCACCGTACACAAATGCGGCTGCGGATCCTCCTCGTGGAAACTTCATCCGCTTTCTCGACTTGCACCCACGCGGTCTAGTTGTCAATGGTCCGTCCGCGCCGCTTTCCCGGGAAACACCGGGGAATTATCGCAAACGGGCAATTTTCTCCTTTTTCCACTTCCAACGGAGTCAGGAAAAAGTTGACGCGCGATCGTGCAACTCCTTCTTCCTTTGGTTACGATAATAGGATAATAGGATAATAGGATAATGCGATGAGAATATATTCCAGGAAGTGGATGGAGGAGCTCGTATCTGAGATATACCTAACGAACGTTGCTGATTGGCCTGTTTCACGGAGATGATTAATAATTAAGATCCTCGCGCAGGGACCCACCACCACCACCACCCGTCTAAAAAGCCACGGGCGCTTCTCTCCGCTGGAACGGGCCCGGGTAATGGCAATTTACGCGTCCCGCGAGACCAGATAACTTCATATCTGCCCAGTAATCATTTATTCTCTCAATGGGAATGATATTGCCAAATTGAATTAGATAAGCACGGCCATGCATCTTCGGCGTACGTGCCCACGTATATAAAAGTCCATTGTGATACGTATATGCCCGCTCACTTTGTTATTTTCTTCTTCGACGATGCGTCGAGTCTCTATCTCAACATTACGTAACTCCCACCTCACCGAAATAATCCTGGCGTACAATTTTAATTAGAAGGAGCACGTCGCGGGCTCGCCGGGGATAATCGCCGGGGATAATCTATCATTGGCTCCTATCGCTCCTGGTGAGATAAACGCTCGACCGTCAACCGTGCTCTCTCGAGGTTTTTGCCCGAGATGGAGATGGCGACGCGTCGAGTGGCGTGTGCAACGTGCGTAGCGTCGCGTACTATCACGACGTTGCGTAATAGGAGTTTGCGCGCAAAGGTATCTCTCGGGGCAGGAATCAGTCGATGGAAAGGAATGACTGACTGTTGCCTACGGGAAATCACACCCCGGTAAATTGACCCTCTATCGTTAAATACCTCCCTTTGACATTCTCGATCGGGGTAAGAGCGCTATATGGGGACGGGATGGGGTCCTTCATAAAGGACCACGTGGTATTAGAGAGAAAATCGAATAGACCCGTGAACTCATCGGACGGTTTCCGCATCGAAAGAGATCCATTGATGCTGTCCATCAGCATCCTCCTGCGTCAGCCAGCAATCGTTCTTGGCAAATCGACAAAATTTGTCGTGCCGTAACTCGCGCTTCCGTTTATCTCGAATCGCAATGGCGCGTCGTCAGTAGCGTGTCAAGTGTCAACTTTTATCTCGTTACCGCTCATTTCCATTAATGTTATTATTCGCGTGAGAAGAGATACGCTTCTTCTCCGATTAACTCGCGTGCTTATTAAAGGAATATTTTTATGTCGGGGGAAAGGACCAAATGGAAAATGTATCCGGGGAAAGGAGAACTTTATGAAAACAGAATATCGAGTGTGTACGGCGGCGGCGGGGGTACGTCAATCTTGGTCAACCCTGGTCGTGCAACCCTGGGTAGAGGGGTAAGGGAGCATAGATGTTTTGTTACCAGCGTGCGATCCACGCCACGTGGCCGAGATTAATGTGTTTTGATTTTTAGACTTTGTATTGTACCGGTCGTAAGCCTTCCGTGCATTATGTCTCTCCCATACTCGCACCACGGTCCTCCAGAGCCACTCGCCTTAATAGGGTCTGGTAAATGGGTCATGGCATCCTTTTGTACATTTGCTAGAATACGCAGCGAGAGGAAGCGCAAATATTTTCACTGACTTGACTTGGACATCGAGAGATTAACATTAAACGAAGAATCGTGAAAGCTAACGACTGTTGAGAGAGAGAGAGAGAGAGAAAGGAAAAGACAGAAAAATAAAAAAAAAAGTAATACTGCGATAAAAGCGGAAATACAACGAGAGGAATAAATCTCCCGCATCATTATGGCATCGCTGAAGGTTTTAATATTTCACTTTATTTCTCGCTCGTGACAAAGTGCAAGAGATAAAGATAGAAAAATTCATCATCAGAAATCCCAGTGTTATCGAAGGAAAAATTCCAGGATCATCAACGAGAGGAGTTTCTTCTCTACCTTTCAATTTATCTCTGATTTTTAACGTTTCAATTTAATTGACGGCACTTGAACGAGAGTGAGAGGTGGGGGGTACAGCCCGATTAATTCCTTTGTCGCCTATCCACCACTGAAATAACAAACCTCTTCGCCGGACGGGAGTCGAGAGGATACAAGGATGATAAAATCACGAGGGTCCACGGGAACGCGGAATAAAGGGGGGAGGGAGAGAGGCGGCGAGACGCGGGGAGACGGGAAAGAGTTTGCGAACCACGAACAGCCCTTCCTTCATTTTCCCGCATCGGCGAGGCTGGCGGGAGGAGGAATAGCAATTAAAAGTATCTGCCACAATCTTCGTTAAACTTCTTCTCTTCGTTCTACGTCGGTGAAGAGAAGGCATTATTAAAACGTGCCGGTCGGCTTCAACCGTTACATTCACTACCCCCTCAGCCACCCTCCCCCTCTGCAAGCTCCTTTAGCTTGCGGTTTTCTACTCTTTTGCATAGGCAATGCCTCCCTCAGCCGATTCAAGAGTTGCGACTATTGCGGTATTTCAAATTCTCTACCTTCTCCCCCCGTATACCGTTCAACACTGATTTTCCCTTAGAATCAAATTTCTATGATACCTGATTTTTCGACGAGAATCCGTCCTTTCGATATTTCCCTCCAAAATCGAAAATCAAATTAAATCATCGGGGAAGACGTTTAGGACGAATGAAATTTCTTCTGGTCTCCCTCTTACGGAAGCATAATTGTCTAAGAATGCCGTATGCAAATAGAATTGTAAAACTTCCAGCTTGTGAAAATATTAGTTGAGAGAATTATAGAACTAGGAAAGCAGCACTCGGGTAAAAGTAAACTTTTCAACATCGCGTTACAGTGGTAGCATAGATATTCTTTGCTTAATTCTAATAAGTACTTGGTAAAATTTCGAATATCGTGGAATGTAAATGAGAGGAGAGGGAGTTGCGATTATTCCTCGAGCTTTCCAGGTAGGTGAATGTGGGGGGGAGAGAGAGAGAGAGTACGCGGAGGTAGGCTATACTGTCTTGTCGGGGCGAAACGTCACGATGGAAGCCCGGTTTATCGAGAATTTTGAGAATGGTAATGCGGAAGAAGAGATAGAGGAGTGGAGTTTCAGGGGCGTGGGGTGAGGGGCTCGGGGACGAAGGGATGAGAGAGTGCAGAAGCAAGAGGCAAGAAGGTAGAGAGCTGGAGGAAAAGGAAAGCGATGACAGGAGGAGGCAGGCAGGCCAGTGGGTGGGGGCAAAACGAAGTCGGAGGGTAGGTAAGAAAGGGAGAAGTTCTCGGGGTCTCTCAAAGTAATCCTGCTACCGAGAGAGGTCGGGGAATATAGGATGAAAATACCTGGAGTTAGAGAGGTCTTACTTGTCTCACCCTCTGTTCACCCCCTCCGCCACTACTTTCATCCTTGGACGCCTCAAATAAGACAGAAGTCCTCCTCATATAATTCCAAGGCTAATACCTACTCTCCTAAGACTTTCTCGTCTTGGATCTTGGGCTCCTCACGATTTTTCGACGAGCTTCCAAAAATTAGGAGATACTCGAACAAAGAAGTCTCGAACGAATTCCCCGATCATCGTCACCGTTGGCAGTGCAGAGTCGCTGCGACGATCATTTTGATCACGCGGAGTAAATGGGAATATTGAAGAGCATACAGGAAGAGGAACGTACGTCTTCTGACAATAGTCGGTAACGATAGGAGCTCGCTAAAATAAAAATCCGATTACGCGAAGGCAATATGACTCTGTATACCGACTTGACGATGTTTCATAAAGCCTGCGGTACAAACAAGGAATGAGAGAAAAACTGAATGTTTATAAAGGGGTGCCTCGGCCGGTTGGTCCCAGGGGGATCGAGAGAGGCGGAAAGGCGAGGAACGAAGAATTCCGTCACGATCTCGTCTGCGCTAGCTTTGTCCCCAGCTTTGATTTCTTCTCTTCGGTTCTCCGTGACTGACTGAGAGAGAGAGAGAGAGAGAGAGAGAGAGAACGAGAGAGCGGGGTTGAGAAAGGAGTTGGAGTTGCAAAGGGAAAATGAGAGAAAGAGAAGGGATGAGAAGAGAGGAGAGGAGAGGAGAGAAAGAGGAAACACAAAACTAAGAGAGACACCATGCCTGGTTCTTGCCTGCTTCAGGGAGAGAGGTACTGGGAGAGTGAGCGATATTTACATGCGATTTGCATACTAGTTGATCCCTATTGCTTCCATCTCCAACGACCCAAGGGCGGCAGACCTATACCCGAACCCTCCGTTACGGTTTGTCCTCTTCCTCTTCCTCTTCCTCTTCCTCTTCCTCTTCCTCTCGCTTCACGATTCCACGAGTCTCTTGGTCTCCTCTCGCTGTTCCTATCACCCCTGCCAACCCCCCTCTCTCCTTTCTCTTTCTCTCCCTCATCCTTCGTTACTCCGCACATCCCTGTCCTTGTCTTGCAACCTCTTCCCTCGGAACTACCACCACACGTCTCACCGCACGGATTCGCACGTTCCCGACGAGACGCGTAAGCGAAACCCTTAACATTAAACCGAATCCGAGTCGACCTCGAGGATCGACGTTCTTCGAATCCTCCTGCTCGTTATCGTGCGCCTTAATGAAGTGTCCTCTCCGTCCTGTTCCATTTTCTGCGCGACCATTTCAGCTGTACAAGTTGCTCGTACCTTGGGCTTGTATTTATACGTGTACGCCTCTATGTATGTAAGTATATCCATCGTTTCGATCCCCACGCGCGTGCACTTGACGCGCAGAAAACTCTTATTCTCCATTCTGAACGAACGGGGTGGTGGGGGGTGGGGGGAGGAATGCGAAGGATCGAAATGGAAATGAAAGTAGTTCCTCGTAAATAAAAAATACTCTTCTCTTAATTTATATATTTGAATTCTGAGGAGATTCTCCGAGATGATTTCCCGGTGAGTTTGCCAGTGTGGAGGAAACATCCAAAATTGTCCACTGAAATCTAGAAGATTCTTGGAGAATTAAGAAAACTGGCAAAGGTATAATCAGGTCGTATAAATGTGAGCGGTTTAATTGCGGATAGTCTGCTTCATGCTCTGGTGTACGCCAAGAAAATCGAGGGTAGGTAAGGCAAAGGAAGCTTTTAGCAGCTGATGGACGAGGAAGAAGAGCAAGAGAATTTCCTGCTTTCCTATCTCGGGAACCAAATGGAGAAGCCGAATTAACTGGGATAATTAAGGGCAGCCGTGTAAAGTGGAGGAAGGGTCATGTCTGGAGTTTTCGCTGTTTAAGGCACTTCTTTCGCTGGAAAATCAAAGGGAGAGACTGCTTCTCGATGCACGGAGCCGAAGAAGAGAAATTTCGAGAGATACGAGCAAAAGAAATAAGCAAATCCCTCGAGAGAAGATTTTAGCATTCTCAGGATTCCATCGATTTTTCCCCTTATCATCAGCGTTAAGATACAAGCGACAGAGACAAAGATTCTTTCTTTTTCTTTGTTTCTTTTTTTGTTAAATTGCACGGATTTGCAATATAGCTTAAAAACGCATTAATAAATCGAAAGCATTTTCTAGGCGCGAGGCATTTAGGGCGTTGAGATTCGTAAAGTTTTTCGAAAAAGAGGATACCGGGACAAAGAGGAGGACGAGGAGATTTTTTTCGAGAATTTTCAGAGTTGCCTCGGAGCCATCCGTGAACAGAGTCCGATTGATATCTGAGTCTTGTGCCACGTGAGCTCCCGAAGCACGACGTCTAATTAACTCCGTGACTGGTTGACCTATGACCCATGGGTCCGTTGCATGCTTGCATGGCGCCTGTGTGCCCGTTCATTAGTGTGCGTACATTTACGTGCGCACACACATGTCGCTTCGCACACGGATAGGAGCAGGACTTACTCCAGCGTGGATAGAGACATCATCGTGGCGGCGACCTGCAACGCGTTAACCTTGAGTTCCTCCCTGACCAAAAAAAAACCACCCTCGCCTCCACATCCAATTAGACCAAACTGAAACACCTTGGAAATTCCACCATTTCCTTTTCGAAAAAAAGTAAAAAAAAAAAGAAAAGCAAAGGAAACCTCCCACATCGCATGCCCCCTCTACGCTCGATCATTCGCATCCATTATAATTAGGTTAATTAGGGCGAGATTCGTGTTAATCAGAATTCGTTTAGAATTAACATACGTATAATTTATCGACCCGATGCGATGCGGCGTCGCAATAATTACGGAATCCCACGTATTTACCGCTTAGCGTTTCACGGGCCGGAATTACTCTTCCGTGATTTATTTCACGGGCAATGATGGCTCCTCGCTGAGTGACTGGCGAAACAAAAATGATTGACAATTCCGAAAAGTTTCGCGGTCCTACATGGTACACGCGCATCCATCAGATTTGCAATGGCGCGGGATCGACGTAGCGTGCGATGCTCGCGGTGTTTCGTTAATTAAAACGAACGAACGGTTTAATTTTATGCGGGTGGCGAACGGACCTGGCGTGCATGGCTTTCCCATTACGCCCCCATCCCTGCCTGCCCCCTCCGTTCCCATTGCTCATTCCCGCGACAAATGATTCCGCCGGACTCTGTCCACGCACTGCAGCGTCTTCTTAGGTCGTTCCTTCTTCGGATATTCCTTCCTCTGGAAGGGAATCGACTTCGCGTCGATGAATATTTAGCTAAAAATATTGTCGCCGGGAACGGCGTGCTAGGTGTCGCGCACTGTCTCACCCTAGAACACTTTAATGGAGAAAAACAATAGGGCTTAGTGGAATCTCCGTGACTAATCCTGTAATACGGTTTAATGTGGCGAGAAACAGTGATACAGTGTTTATTGCCGAAAGCTCCGCAGAATTTCGAACAGAGCTGCTAACGTAGCTAACCAAACATAAAGTTTAGTCGTGCCTTGCCTCGCGCACAAATACCGCGCGATACAATATTCGTATGATGGTGCACACACAACGCACATCCAAACGAGCAACATATGGAATAAAGAGAATGAGGAATTTCGTAAAGTTGGAGGATTGCAAGTTGGCCCCGCGGGAATTTCGAAATCATCGAGGGGAGAAGGAAAGATGAGGCGGGGCGTGGGGGAGGATCTAGGGAAAAACAGTTCGCTCACGGAAGTGAGAGGTTGATTTGAAAATTCCGATCGCTCGTGATGTGGTAACGTGGGCCGGCGGGCGCGGGTTGGATTCAACGTGGAAAACAGGGTGTGGCGCGTGAGAGCTGGCTCACCTGAAACAACACAACGTTTTCAGATCGCTGATCCCATAAGCGTCCACGTTTGATCCCTCTGTTGTTTCGCGACTGCATTCGCCTGCCTCCCGGTTAATTCGCGAAAAACCATAGCAACATTCTTCAGCCTGAAAGGAAAAACTATGCGATTCATATCAATTGTTAAAACGTTTTATTTCCATTTATTCGTTGGAAAAAAGAGGAGGGAGAGGGAGCTCTTCCGGTAATCGAACGCGTTGTTTTTTGGTAAATTTTTGTAAAAAGCGACCACCGACGAAGCGAATTCAGCGGGGGTGGAGGAGGGGATTGCGCAACATCGAGAATTCCAAGCGTCGCGGATCGGGTCGGGTTGCCTAGGCAAAGTTCCCGACCTAAATATAGGAGGACCCGCGATGCTCTCCTAGGTATCTCCTCCCGCTTGATTCACCGAGCTTCCATGCGTTTGGGGCGCAGAGCGGAAAAAATACGCAGCTACCACCATGAGAAAAAGAACGCGTAGGGTGCGAGCCGGCGAGTCCCGGACAATGCAGGAGATATATCGCGGCATAATATGCAAAGCGGATCGGATGTTCGCCCGGCGGGGGGTGAAAGCGGCAGCCAAGGGGTGATTAGCGGGACAAAAGCTGACGCTGCTACAAGTGGAACCAAATTGGTAGAAAATTGATAATCAACCGCCAATATCAACCTCCACCGGGAGCCGTTTGCTTGTCGTACTTGAGAACAGCCCAGGGGATGACGGAGTCGATGTAAGCGCGCGTCCGTGTGCGCGTGTGCGCGCGCGAGTATCCTCGAGAAGTTTTTACGCGTCGATAGGATCGCGATGCTCTAATCTCACGGTCCGATCAAAAACAAACAGGCTCCCGAGATCCGAGTGAATTCCGCGCGAGGATCCCAATGAAATACGTCGCCGTCACCCCGTGGGTTGATCTCGATGAAATTTCGCGAGTGTTATGCCACTTAAATAAAGGAAGGGAACTACGGACGAACCGTGCAAGAAAATCGTATCGTCGAGTGGCGCTGCCATATCATATTGGCTGTTCGACCTGGAATATCCGCCAGTGTGAAAAGAACACGTGTGTGCTCGGTGTGTCGCATCTATCTGGAAAGTTCATCGTGACAAAGATCCCCTCAAAGAGTTTCCTAGAATGCGAGCTAACTCCGAAGACGACGTGGCGAGTGTGTAATCGAAAGAATCGTAGAACACTTTTCTCATGCAAATACGGCCAATGCGAGATCCGTAAAGCGACGAGGAACTTTTTCTTTAGACTGCTTAAAACTTGGAAGTTGGGTCCTTTTAAATTTAAATGTCTCCCCGCTGCTCGCATGAGTACATGCGTGCCAAGCGTCGCTTGGGTAACGCGCGAGTTCAACCAGTTGCCAGTGAAAAATAGCGCGGGACAAAAAAACTGTCGCCAAACTGATCGACAAATCAATTGGATCATGCATAACAGAATGGAGGTTTAAAGCGTTCGTGCGCGCGGTAAAGTCTGGCCAATTGCGCAAGTACGGCCGACCGGAGAGCGATCGAGGATCGACGATCGAGAATAGAGAATCGAGAGGAGATCGAGAAAAGTGGATTAGGGTAATTGCGCCGTGTTCGAGGAGAGACGGAGGGGACGAAGACGCCGCCGCACTCGCGGATGCCGCTTACAGTGGAGAGATGAAGAACCAGGACGATGGCTTTCCTCGAAGCTACTGGAAATAAAAATTCCTCGACGCTCTGCTTCTGTTTTTTACGACGCCCTCATAAATTTATGCCACCGATCCGAGCTGACTTCTCTTTTCGCTGGAGACTCCGACCGCCACCCCCGCATCCTCGGAGCAGACTCTCTGATTTATGGACTTATAGATTCTTCTTCCTCCTTTCGACTAACCCCCCGATTTCACGGAGATGAAAATTCTCTCTGACCATCCACTTCCCCCCTCCTCTCTGCCTATCGCTCCGTTGTCTCTGGTGATTCCGCTTTTTCGTCGTTTCCTTTTCACCTTTGCAATTTTACAACTGTACTCTCGGTCGATCCATAAATTACGCGAGACGTCAACGAAAAACAGAGTTCGCTCCCCTCCCCTCCCCAACCTTCCGGCGCTGCCCATCGAGTCAAATATCTCAAAGTTGAAACACTCGAAAGATTTTGCCTTGAGAATTAATTCGAAAATCATTCTTCGTCGTTAATGTGATTTTTTGGAAGACCGTTGTTGAATCTGTTAGGACGGAAAGAAGAATTTCTTGCAGTGTTGCTCGAATCTCATTCCTCGTCCCTGCTACGTCGACTACCCTGCCCCGAGCTTCCCCTTTCGGGCATAGCTCTTCGGGAAAGGGTCTCCTCTCTTCAGCAGGGCCGCGCGATGGCTCATAAATATTCAATGGCCACGCGGCCAAGATAAACTAATTAAAACTTAGATCTCGGTAGTCACTTTAGATTTTTACTTACACAAGAAGCATTTCAGCGTGGCAGACCACCTGGAAAAAAAGTCTACATGGTCCTGGCCGCGAATCCGATTCGACTCTGGCGACGGAGTCGCGGTCGGGGATGGCCCTCCGGGGGGGCAACGGGAGCCGCAAAGAAAGCTTTACTCTGTACTTCTCATTAAGGAAACCGCGCTACTGTCTTTCCGCCCGCCCCCTCCGCCTCAGCGATGGCAGCTTCTCTTTTTTCCGAAGCCCGGTAGGGCCCTCCTTAACCAGCATCCAAGGAAGAACGCGATCAAAGGATTGTGCGCGCGAGCGTCCCTGGAATGCCGCACCGTTCAAGATCGCCTATGCGCTTTCTGCGACTTGCTTAAAATCACAGCATTTGCATCGGCACCCGGAGCAGGAAATGCATTTGCAAGTTTGCGCAAACTTGGCAGGAAGGAGAGCGGGGGCCGCGAATTCAAGGGTTCGCGAAGAAGTGTAGCTACCAGCATATTTCGAGAGACGTTTATCGTCCGAAGCCAAAAGAGGAGGGAAATGCTCGGAGAGTCGGTGGCCCGCGGCCCGTGGTGATTCGAACGAGACGCATTATTCTTCGAAAAATCCTAAGCTCCCTTCCCGCCATTGCTTTCACCCCCTATTTATATATGCCATAGTCTCTGCATAGAAAGAAAACAAATCTCCACTCTAACAAACTCACCTTATCCTCCCTTTTTTCACTTGGTATTTTAATTCGTCCTCCGTGTTTCCGGAGCTCTCTCCTCCCCCCCCCCTCCCCTCCCACTTCTTCTCTTCCCGCGCCTCTTGCCAACCCTCTCTCACCCACTCTCGTCTGGCGCAACTTATTTTTTTCTCCTTACCCAGGAGCGGGTTTACTTAAGATATTAAAGCACCCACCCACTGGCGCAGTCCTTCACCGCCCCTCCCCTCTTATAGACGCTTCTTCCTTTTCCTTGTCCCTCATCCACAGCTCTCTCTCTCCCCCAGGCATCCTCGACATTCTCCGGGGAGTTTGGTGCCCCTGGTGCAGGCTTCGCTTAATTTGTAAGCGGATTTTTGCACTAATCAACGGATTTAAGAAGGTCGGACCAGGCGAGAATAAGGGCCGGGATACCAATGGGGGAGGGGACTGCTAAGACCAAAGTCGGGAAACAAGAAAGTCATTTGAATTTATTTTAATTATACTAACGAACAGACCGCGGAACGAGGGCCTAACGAATTATTTGCACGAATATGATTGCATGGAATTTCTAACGAAGAATCGACCAATCTCTCCCGGTGTCTTCGAGAACAACCACCGCAGTTATTTAGAGCACGGGCCAGGAAAGGGTGGAAAATCCTTCGGAAGAAATTTACTCGGGAATCAAATTTTCTGTGTTTCCCCTAAGATTTCGATATCAAACAGTGATTCCAGCCTGGCAAGCTGGGACCATCCGATTTACGCGATACTTTGACCGCGATAAATAATTATTCCTCGTGAAGAGAGAGAGAGAGAGAGAGAGATCACTGGTGATGTAAGAGAAATACATTGGCTCCCTGAATGTGAGGGATCCATTAAACGAGATTGATAGGCAGACAGGGTCAGAGGTGAAGTCTGGATCCTCGCAGTTGCAGTTGGAAAAAAGGGAGATAAATCGCGTGGCATGAATCGGTGATACACCGTGTCAGTTCTGCGGCTGACTAGCGTGACCATCGTGCGTCCGGTGTACCGGGACGTGAAGAGGGTGTCCGGTCGGCGAAGAGTGACTCGCGCGCCCTTAAGGGCCTCTCGTTTAGGGTTCTTCCAATCTCATGACTCATCCGCGCAGAATTCGATTCGTAGGCTCTACTATCACTCTCTCTCTCTCTCTCTCTCTCTCCTTCTCGCTCTCGCACACACGTCCGAATTGTCGCGTAAAACACATGCCGGTTCTCTCTCTGTGCCTGGGCGTGGGCGGGGTGACTTGCCATTTGCAATGCAAACGATAACACAGCGTATCGCACGAGAACTCGCGCACAGCCAGTCGAACTCTGTGGGGAGAGAGGGAGGGGGCGGTCTCCTAGAGCAGGGGGAACCTACGAGAAAGGAGAAAGCATCGAGTAAGAGGACCAAGGCAAGGGGCTGCGTCATTCGCAGAGATTTCACGCTCGGAACACTTTTTCACTTACCACCCCTCCAGGTGCGCCAATCGACTTGACTCGTCCGCAACTTCCGGAAGTTCATTACAGCTCGAGCCTTATTCCTCGAGTGACATTTGTCACTTTACCGGCTGCGAAGACAAATCTGACAAAGCGCGACATACAGCGATGCAACGCGACAAACGCGATAATTTCACCCTGTTCTTCTGTTCCAATAAAAGGGGGTGGTTTTTCCTCTTCCGAGCTAGGGAGTCGCGGCGCTCGCTATAATTGCTCGGGCTTGGCTTCTGATCCGTCAATTACCAGCGGCAACCCAGCGACCGCTTCTCCTTTCCGTCCGTCCACCTCTTAATTATTTTCGCGTCGTTTCGGCGACACCACCCCCCGTCCCATCCGTAACTCTCGCCGCGATCAATCAGCCGAACAAAGTACGGAATTTTCTCGACACCGCGTTTCATTTACGCCTATCGCGATCTAACCCGAGCCCTTCGGCTTCGGGGGGAGGGTGAAGAGGAACACGAGAACATTTACGCAATGGCGGACTGCGAGCGGGCAAGTGGCGAACCAGACTTGGCACGCGGAACACGGAATATCCGTTTTAGCAATGAGCTTACTTTAAGACCGCCCCACGACCTCTGCGGATACCCTGCGCGATGGAGATCGGTAATTAATCATTTAGGGAGCCGCTACTCGAAATAAAGCCCGCCAAGTGTGCGTGTCTCGTGCAGGGTGTGTGCGCGCGCGCGCACGCGTGTCCAAGACGGCAGTCACGGCGAGGAAACTCGAAATGACCAACGCCGACTGAGATTGGCGCGGACCACGAACACCGCTCGTTCCGGCTTACCTGGAACTGGGCCTTCCTTATTTCATGTGCATTTACCCCCTTGAGGTGACGTAGACAGTTTGCCTCTACACCCTGTGACTAGGCCATATGCTTCGATTACTTTTTTACCGCCTCTCCACTTTACGTCCGCGAAACTCAGATAGCAACGGCGGATAAAACTTGGAAATAATTACCTCGGCGATTAATCATGAGTAATTGCATAACGCGCGCGCGCGTATGACCGTAAACTTAGCATTGAGGACGATGGTCCATCGAGGAGCGTAAGAATCTGCGGGAGTTGCTCGCGAGGATCACCCGCAAAGCTTAAAATAATGACGACGAGGGATGTTCCGCCCCGTTCTGCTCGCGGTTCTAAGCGGAGGTTTTAAAGACGGGGGAGGGGGGTTCGGGGCTCAAAGCTCATTTCCATTCGCGTGGAGGACCCCCTGAAAAATGGACCTGGAACTCGCGAGGGGGGATGGGGAAAAACAAAGTAGTCGTGCCGTTGCTAGTTGGTTTGCGTAATGCACACGCTCGTACTAACTGTGTCGCGCGAGCTCACGTGGTTACGTAGGTTACGTACGTAATACCGAGTATCCTACGTATGTTCCAGTGCTGTTATCGCAATCTCGACCCCGTTTGATATAACAGTCACTGTGACGACTATCGTCTTCCGACACGCAAGGTCGTTGCGGGCTCTTACACAGCCGCAAGGACCTCTATGAAATTGTTACAATAGGCGGGGTAACTAATGGCGACGGCGATAAGGACGATTGGCGAAAATGCCGCAGCGAGAGAAATCGATGAACGAGAGATAACGGCCTCGATAAGGAGAGGGCTGTCGAACAGGAGAACCCTGCGCGTTCTTCTCGACTGGTCCGATTAACTTCGGCGGATCGCGGCAGTTACACGGAAGAGTTACGAAGAAGGATAGCTGAAAACGATAGGCAAACTCTCCGGAGCGATGAATAATTCCTCATTACTCGAGGAACAAAGCTAAATCCATTTATTACGAGAGAGAGAGAGAGAGAGAGAGAGACGCCGAGAAACGGGAAGTTTATTCGCGACAACTTCCGAGGAAGTGCTTCTCCGAACCCTCTTGGAGCAACGCGTCTCGTCTCCGCTCGATTTACGGAATCTGTCGAACTCCGTGGAATATGCACGCGGAGTCGCGTGGACTGTTCTTACGCCTGAGGGATTTTCATATCTCGGGAGACCGAGCGAAGGGGCGAAGGGGCGAAGGGGTCGAGGGGTGTCGCGCGTTCAAATAAAGGCAGCAGGTGAAACGTCAAGCGAGCAGTCAATTAGGGGCGAGAGATACATTTAATCTTCCCCGCTCGAGGACAGCCGAGGGTTCGAGGGGACAGCAGTCAAGGTGCGGCCAGCTGACAGGATCGCGAGAGTCCAAGATAGTTAGGAGGCGCTAACGAGCGTTCCCTGCTAGATCCGGATCCTTGGAATCGGGAACTTTCGTCCCCAGGGTTGCCATTACCGCAACCCCGCTGTCTTCGCCATTACCCGCCGCGACTGCCACCCTCGGCATCCCCCGGCCTTCCAACCCTGGAATCACCAGCCTTCCTCGTTAACCCCGAAACGATCGTTTCCACCAGAGCTACCCTCCTCCATTTTCTCCGATTCGCTCCTCCTTCCCGCTGTTTTTCCGATTCATGCCTCTCGCAAAACTATCGCTCGTCTTATCCCGTGTTGTTTTCTCGGGGGAGGGGCGAGCATCAACGGTTCTCCAGCGAAGGGGTTGCAGAGGGAGATCGAGAAGGCGAATGAGGGCTTTGTTCAGACCTGGACATCGTCGACCGCGATACGTTACTGTCGACGATTATGTTAATGCTCCCACCGCAGTATCGAGGGAACGGAGAATGCGCGAAAGTGAGAAACAGCGCATTGGCAGTAATAACAGGTTAGGCTGGTTCGTTTGGTGGCCGCGCGGACAAACATCTTGGCCGGTCGTGCTCTAGAGCGGCCGGCAAAAACATTTATTTATAAAAACAAGGACTTTGTTACAAGCGCGGTAGCGGCGTGGCGGCTTCATCGGCTGCATCGCAATCGAACTGGCGGCCTGCAAAAACAAGGCGTGTTCCTGTTTTCGCGCGGTGGCCGTTCCACCGTGAACAGCCTCTGCCTTTTATTTTTGTAGCTAGAGGAATAGCGGTTTCATCGTCCTCCCGCATAACAAAAAGCTCGGGCGGAACATTATTTCACGGAGTCGTGTAAAAACACAACGTTGCGCACAGTCGATTAACAGTCAATTGCGCCTCCGTTTATTTTCCACGGGAAGATCCGTCATGCGTGCGCGTTTCCCTTGGGCGCCATTCAGGGCTCGCGTTTCTCCGACCTACGGCAAGCCCCCCCCCCCCCGCCCGATCCCCTTATTTTCCCCGCCAAACTTCAATCTGCCTGTAATCGATCGAAATTCTCGAGTTCTTCTCGAACCACCCCCGCGTCGTCCGTGATTTCACGCGCAAAATCCTGCGACTGATTGGTCCACCCGGATCACCTCGATCGGAGTCTAAGACCGGAAGAAAGAGAAAGAGAGTAATATCCAGAAAGACACGCGGAGACAGCGTAGGGTGAAAAAATCTCGAGAAGCTTCTCCGATTTCTGGACGTCGAGTTCCCAGATGGAGCGCGGGGGTGGTACGTCGTCGTCGTCGTCGTCGTCGTCGGATTGAAAATTTGGCAGCGGGTGGAAATGGAATAGGAAGAAGGAGGACGAAAAGAAGGAAAGAGAAGAAACCAGGGGGAGAAGGAGAGTGTAAGAAACTGCGTCCGCGCGCGCGCGGGGATGTCAGCGGAGGAAGTCGAGGAACCCAAAGAAGAGTAGAACGGAAGTAGCGTCGTAAATCACCGGCAGTACGGAGAATAACTGGCAAAAGCGCGATAAATCAGGGATCCCGGAGCACCGAATTAGGAAATTGCCTGCTTAAAAACCGCAATGACGTTAATCCTGGCTCGTGCAGGTCTCTCGGCGTGCGAGCACGCGTGTATATGTGTGTTCGTGAGCAGGCTTGTCTACGCGTGTGTACGTACCGTACGTACGTAGGAGCGCTGGCCGCCCCGGGGATCCCGAAAATAAAAGCGGAGCGGAGCAGAGCGGAGCGCGATGCTGCACGGAATAAAATCAACGTAACTCAATCGCGCTTGTCTTCCGAGATCAGCCTCCCTGCCGACGTCGTTGATAAATGTACGATACCGAGGTTCTACCTGCTCCCAAGCATCGGCCATTCGCCTGATCTCCATCGACAACGCGGGGGAGTAACGAGGCGGCGGGAACTCGCGGGAGCGCGGTATCGCCGCTCCCCCTCGCGAAACGACTCGACTACCCCTCGAAGAAGAGGACGACGAGGTTCCTCGGTCGTGCCGTGCCGCTAACGAGGCGAGCGGGAAAAACTTTATTTACGCGCGCGTTCCGCTCGGGGAAGCGTCCCGGAACGATTCGCCGGGACCTCTCTCATTACTAGGCAGAGATTCATCGGTGGCGAACGGACGACGGACGACGGACAACGGACGAATCGCCGAGGGTGCCCGGGGCGAAGGAGGCTGGATCAGCAGCTTTTCGCCAGGATCCCTGACAATTGACCGGAATTAACGTGAACGCAGGCCACAGCCGGTTCCGACTTCCCTTCGGCATATGAAATGACCCGCTAATGAGCATGACCCGCGGCGACCTTGCTAAACAGTTGCCGAGATTACGCGAACGCTCCGGCGTAGGTGCGCTGGATACAGCGGCTACGAGCGATTCCGATCGCGATTCCGATCCCGATCCCAATCCCGTTCCCGTTCGGATGCGTAATCGATCATGGAACTTGAACGGGCGCGACCTAAACGCAATCGGTGACCTCGACTCGCGCCACTTCCGGCCAAACGGCGCTCTATGGAAGCGGTCGCATCTGACGGCCACGAATGGACAGACGTTCCGCCTCGGCGCATTAATCGACTAATTAATTATGTAGTCCCATGCTAATTGAGCCTGTAATCTGCCCGCGCTGCCGTAAAATATCCGTCCGATTTACGTCACCCGGACCAGATTCGTTCGAAACGCCCGAGTTATTCCTTTCGCCTGACTCCCAACCCCTTGCACCCTGCACCCTGCTGCACCCTTTCACCCTTCGCCCCTACCGCTGCCTACCTGCTGCTGCTTTGCAATTATTAGCAGCAGTCGCTCGACAAACACTGCGAGAGCGATCGATCAGCCTCCTGATTATTCGCATCGAGAGCCAGAGAACCCGAGAATCGAATTAACCCCCGACACCCTTGCGGCGACCCTCGCCCGTTCAAACTACCGGACCTCGTGGATTCTTTCAGATACCTGGAGATTAACGAACTCTCGACGTTTTCTCTGTTTCAGCCATCTATGGGAGTACAAGTCCACCACCATTGCTGCAAGCAGCGTCACCCCCGTTGCTGGTCAGGAGGGTAGTTTTATTGGCCATTTGCAAAGAATTCTACGAATTTTACGAGTTGTAAAGTATTGTGCAATAAAGGACCTCAGAAACAAACCTTACCCGAGTCTCTTTTGAAAATTCTGTCGTTTCTTTATAGAATTACGACGACCTTGATCGTTCGAATGATTGAGACGTCAACCCTTGGTTCTTCGGCTGTCTCTCCGCTTCCTTCATCCTCCCTGTTCTCGCCCTTCGTCCCGACCATTAACTTTTCTCGCATAACTGCCGCAAAGTCCATGAGCTGGAATTTCAAGAGTGGAAAGGTAGGTAGGTAGGCAGGCAGGCAGGTAGGAAAGGACAGCAATGTGCAAGCGGTGGACGATTCTTGAAATCCAATAAGATGCACCTGCCGTGCGGACAAGCTGCACACGGTACATTCGCACAGGTAGGTATGTGCAATTTATACTTAGTTTTCTTGGGGTGCGTGCAAAGAGTCGCGCTACGGTTATTACACGCGTCACGCGGTGAAAATACCACGATCACGCACCTTCCTTCGCCGCTCTTCTCGTAGAAGGGGAGAGGACCTTATCGTCGCCCTTTATCTTGTCAGTCGAACACAGCCCTGTTATATGTATGTATAGTTATACTCGCGTGGAACCCTACAAGCTCACGCACCGAGAAAGCTACGGTTTTGCGGCATAACCTGCCTACCTGCTTGCTATTTGCCTGTTTGCCTGCTTGTCCGCTTGTCCGCTTGTCTGCCTTCCACCAGGTATCTTGCACGCATCGAGACACGCGTTATCGCCGCGGAAGCACCTGCAATAAAAATCGATCCTCTTTATTAACTTAATTACAACTCCCCTTCAACCCCGTAAATTCCTCTGGCGGAACTCTCGTCATTCTGCCAACTGCTACTGCTGCTGCTGCTGCCATTTCTCTGCTTCTTATCATTGTTTAAGGAGACGTGATTTTTATTGACTTTCCGCAGCAGTCGGGGGTTTGTCTCCATAATTATTGTTAGGGGTGGAAAAATCGAGGAAGTAGCAAAGACGCGTTCGACGGCGAATCCCATGGGTCTCATAAATATTCTCGGCTCTTTTTCTTAGCTGTGTTTTCGTATGATTATTAAATGTAATGCATGAGATGGAGATGACTATCGTGGAAAATTGCTAGTATCCGCGCGGGGAAGCGGAGAGAAGGAGGAGAGAAGAGGAAAGAAGAGAGTAAGTAGCGTGCATGGATCCAGCAGCTTGATCGGACTGCTGGCGAGATGTTGCGGCGGAAGAAGATGGTCAGAAGGCAGAATAGCCGGGGAGTCTAGGAGTAGACGATTTAGTCGATGATATAGTCATCTGGTTGATATAGCGAGTCCTGCGGAGAGCGTTCCGAACGGCGTCTTGAGGAGGCGGAACGATAGGAGAACCGCCGCCGTTATCAGGACGTGCTGGGATTGGTCGGGAAAGCAGCGGGGGTTTCTCCGTCCAATAGCGACCTGGTCTCTGCTTTTCAGGATTCTCCCCGATATCGGCGACGACGCCGAAACCTACGGTTTCCCCGGGGCACACGCCATACACGCGTCAAGGCCGCTGCCCACTGCCCACTGCCCACCGATTTTAGCCCACCGACTCCCAACGGTACTGGCCCACTCAGCCACTCGACATATTCCACCTACTCTTCCAACACACGCTATTCCACCCACATAGCCCACCTTCTTCTTCTTCGACTACCCCTTTCTTCCTCCCCTTTCACCGCCCCCAACCCCCCGGCTCTTCGCCTTCGCCTTTGCTTTTCTTCCTTCTTACCCCCCTTCCCCCCCACGTAGGAAGTCGGATCGTACAATACCCCCTCGGCTTGGCTTGGCTTTTTCGATGGTTCTCTCCTCTTAGAATACGACTAGTGTATGGCTGTGTGGATGTGTCCCTGTCTCTCCGTGTGCGCGTGCCTCCACGAGGAACCGAATCCGGAGCAGAGCAGCCATATTGTCGATAACCAGCCAGGACCTTCCGTGACCTTTCGCGAAATTCCGCGCATATTTTTAAAGCCGATCGTTATCGAACCTTATCCGACAGTCTCGATACCCCAATTACTCGTACTCTCACGGTTCTGTTTAATTTCTCTGGAATATGCGTCCCTGACGAGTCCGAGATCGAGTCTGTCATTCCAGCGATTGAAAAGGGAGAGGAAAAGAAAAAAGAAAGATCGCAAGCTCTGTCTCGAGTCGCACTTACCGCCGTAACAGTTTCTCCACTCGAGGGAAGAATTATGAAGGTGCTGCGAATGACGTTGCGAAGCCAGCACCAATATAAGATCGTTTTTAAGATCACCGGTCTTTATCCAGTCACCGGTTCCCCTGCTGACCCTTCAAAAGTTCTTATCTGCCAGCTAAGGAGTCAAGTACGAAGGATTTTATTAAACGCTCGCAAAAAGTCTGAATGTTTTCACCGCCGACGTAGCCGCCGCCGTCGCCGCCGTCACCGCCACCACCACCGTCACCACCGTCACCACCGTCATAGTCCACAAATTGTCAGATGCAGCATATTTATTATGTTTCGAGGACAAAATTCTCGGTGAAAGAAGGAAATAAAATTTCCGTGAAAAAGTACGAATAAAATACAGACGCGAGAGGCTGTATTCCTTCGAAACCGGAGAACTTTTATTCGCATGCTCGTTTACTCCGTTCGCGACGAAGTATCGATAATTTTATGCACGCCGAGACATTCCTTAAGCGGATTCGTTACTTGGTCGCGCGAGGAAGACGAAGTCGAGTTCTCCATGCGAGACTGAGATAATTGCTAATTTCGCGAGCATCGAGAGTGGCATAAATAGCTGCGAGATACAGAGAGAGAGAGAGAATCCAGGTGGAGTGGTGGTGTCCGGAAAAAATTGGAGCAAACAGGCTGCGTACGTACGATAATGAAAGTAATAATGTCAAGCAAGCAAGCAAGCAAGCAAGCGAGCGAGGGAAAAAGTTGGGGTGGCGAGAGCATTATGCGACGGTAGAGGCGGTGGGAGGCGGGTATCAATCGGCGGGTGGTTTCGGTGAAACAGGTGAGCGATAAAAATAAGTTATACCCGCGGTAAGTGGGCAAGCGAGTTGGCCTGGAGCAACGGAGGGAAATGGTAGCCGGGCTATTGATAACATTATCATAAAAGCGGCGTTAAACGGGCGCTCGCGCTGAGAGCGCTGCGCCGTGGCAAAACTGCTCTATAAATGCGTTTACTTTGAGCCATAAAAGCGCCGTGCTTCGGTTGGCACCGTTAACGCGTACGTGTGTACATAGACACGTGCAGCCAGGTCCAGCCAGCGCGCATATGGAAGGGGGTGGAAGAGAGGCGCAACCGTCGAAGCACCAGCGCTTTACGGTAAAAGCCCTCTTTGAGGGATCCGTTTATTGGTTGCTAAACATCGATATATTGCTTTCAGGACTACGCGGAGAGGCGGTGGTGTCCTCCCGATACATATACATATACATATAAATATGTGTGTGCGTATGTATGATCCCGCGCACGCGCGCATCTCGCATACACAGGAGCGAGCTCACGCGTGTATTATTCTGGAACGCGTATGTGCACCCTCTTTCCATCCCCGCCCTCCCGCCGAGTATCGCGGAGGAAAATACGGCAAACCGCTATCGCATCTACGGCCGCGTTCGTCGAATACACACTTATGCTCGGTATCGCGGTTTCTGAGCTTTTGAAAGCACGAGCGATACCGGCGAGCAGCCTTCGTGAGATGAATAAATCTCCCAGGGGAGAATACGTCAGCGGCGCTCGCGCGAGTTGTTGCGTTCATCCATGGCGAATGAACGTCGCGCGCAAATAAGCCCTTTTAGGTTGACGAGTCTCGTCGTCGTCGTCGTCGGAGCAAACATCTGCCGAAGATCGCGCGACGACCCAGGGCGCGATCGCACAATAGCACGTGCGAGGATCGAGGCGGTGGCAAAAACTCTCCGTTGCAACGCGAAACTCTTGCGTACGATTGATCTTTGCAGGTTTTATCGAATCCCGCGGGAAAGGGGAGAGACGGAGGTGCGAGAGCCGGAAGAGAGCGGGGCTGCTGAAAACTCGGGGGACGATTTGGCGCGGGCTGTGGGGCGGACACGCATTAATAATGGCATTCAAAGCCCCCCGGATGATCGAGCCTCGTCTTAGATCCTCTCAGGTATTCCGATCGTGTAACCAAACTCATCAGCGATGATACCCGCTGATACACGAACACCTGTTAGTGGATCCACATATGAGTCATGGCGCGCATCGAGTATATCCACGTGTACGTACGTGCCGTAATATCATCTCCTGTGGAAGCAAGAAGCATGACGGATGATCGATCGACTATTTCTCGGGATAAAACATCGCATCAGCGAAGGATCAGCGGACATCTCACCTCGCAAACAAGTCCCTTTACGTTAGACCAGCCCTGTCAACCGCCTTATTTTCCCCCTCGTGCATTACTTAAACGTCCCACCCATCGACTTGTCCCACAAAATTCTCCCCGGATGCTTATCGATAGAGACGCGAGCAAACTTCTTATTTTTATCGCGCGCAAAACGAAGCGACCTGACAATCGATTGGAGAGCAATCCGGCGCTTAGTCCCTTGAGAGGAGGAGAGGAGAGGAGAGGAGACGCAGTTTGGAGAATGTCCCTTTTCCACTTGTGCACTGTGAAAATTTATCGAGGCAGTCGTGCCTCTGGTTCCGCTTTTGATTAATCGCCCTCCTCCTCCTTCTGCTTCCCCTGTAGCTTGGCGAGGAGTTTTTCATGAAAATTTTCATTTAATTTCTCATTCTGTGAAACAGCGATTACTTTGAGAAAGTTTCTGATCCGCGATTTCGAAGAAACTCGATGTACAACTCAAAGGCTGTTAGTGTGACGACCGCAGACAGGCGCTCCGCGTAATTAATCCACTCCTTTTGATATCTCTCATTGGTTGTCCCAACTGTCGAACACCTTGCGCAAATAAGGGAAAATCTTGAGAGGGAGCAGTTAAGGTAACGAGCCCAAAATTTACATGAAATTGCTTATTAAATTACTAAGTTTTTCGCGATGATTTAACGGAACCAAGGCCATTTGTCTCCGGGGCTTTTATTTCGGTCCTCCCCCCCGTTAATGAAACGATGCGGTTCAGCTTTATAACCCTGCGAGAAGTTTCTCTATAATTCTCTCTATCGTATCAAACAAGTCCTCCGCAAAGTGAAAAGCAATGTGAAAATCCCCACTTTTATTCGTATTTTGCACATTGTTGAGAATTATTTAAGAAACGCGTGCGCGCGCGCGCGATTTATATTCGATTAAGCACGCGAAAAGTCAATGTACTTTTTTCTCCCTAAATCTCTCGAAGACTGGCAAAGAGACTGGGAAAAGGGTTCCTCGGCCATCGTTTCCAGTTTCAGCTAAGCCGATATGCATTCATTATAATAAGAAATGGAAAGCGCCGAGTGAAAAGTTTGAACGCGCCCCAGCTTATCAACTTCCTCTGAATTTTATATTATTTAAGAGAGCTCTCGGTCCTTTTCCACCTCGGCTCTGTCTCTCCGCGACTTGTATCTCTCTTGCAACACGAAGCCATCACTCTCTCGGTACTTCCCCAGCGAGGCATACGCTTGGAAAGTTAACTAAACTTCGTTCTTTCGACGACGCTGTGCAAAAGCTATGATGCGCGGCATTTGAAGTTCGCCGAATGCCTATTAGCATATTTATTTGTCGCTCAGTGCAGTCCCAAATAAATTTTACTCGTTACACTCCTTAAAAGTATCCAAGTGCAATTTCGCGAGTCTCTCTTATTAAAGTGAAATATATATATATATATATGTATATTTGTGTGTGTATAATATCGATAAAACACTATCGTATTCGCGCAGTTCTCGAGGAAATGAATAAAACCTTGATTGACGCCAAGCACACCGACCGGAGTTAACGATCGGCAATCATCGTCAACAAATTGTCCTTTTTATAAATTGTATTCGTAAATCATTTTGAAAAATGGTGAGAATAAAGAAATACCTCCTTTAAACTTTTCTCTCTTCGCATACTTTGAGATTTGTAATTTATCGAAGGGATTTTATCGGAATATAAAAATGCATTAAACTTTTAACCATTCTCGTGGTGGAGAAATTTAAAGCAAGTACGAGATCGTGGCGTATATGGCAGAAACGCGTGATATAAATACCGGAAGTGACGCATAAGACGTCTCGCATGTGGCCAATGAGAGAACAGGCTGCATTGTGACATGCGAGAAACTCACACTCATGGCTCTTTATCAGTGGCACCTCGCGAAACTCGCCATAAAGCGATTCGCGATCCAACACGTGCCATAATTTCCAAGGGCCGTCGCAGAACGCGCGCAAACCGCCCGATAAGCCTTCGTTATTACCATTTCTTTACGCAACTGATATGCATGTGCAATTGTAACCAAACAGCCCCTTTTACTCGATGAATTTCAATAAAACTTGTAGGCATTCACGATTAAAAAGAGTTATCATGGCGATCCGCATTAAATTAAGCTAATGAGCGAGCCGCCACGAGTTTACATGTAAAAATCTCATAAATTTTCCATTAAGAATGCATGTAAGTGAATTGTTTGGTAACTGAGAGAGTAATTTGCGAAATCGACCGCCAAGTTTCCTTTGGTTTCGGTAAAAATTGGAGAATTGGTGGAAATTTTCAAGCTATTCAAGGATTCGTCTAATATCTAAGGGATCCCTCCGCTATATTAACTTAATGTAAGAAAAACACTTTTCATCGTTGGGATACGGTCAAACGGACAACATATCGGGCTAGCCAATGCATAATGCATGTGTGAAGATTTGGAGAGTTGGGTCTTCGAGTTACGAAGCTGCGTGGTAGCCGTTTTATATCTCTGAGGATACTTCTCAAAGTAGCGGTCGTCCACCCCATAGCTAGGGTGAAATTCACTCTTCTGGAAGAAAAGCGACTAAGCTAGCTTCTCGCCAAACATGACAACGTATTTTATTGCTTCTCCTACTCGATCTCAAATGAACATACAAGGAATAGTATATTTTACTCGATCCTCGGAGTAACACGCAAAGTTACATGCATTTGCTCCTCGAATTACATTTACCTAACACATTTCTCTATTTCTCTTTTTATTTAATAACTTACAGCAATCTCAATTTCCCCGAAATTGCGTTATTCAACTGCATGATTTTATAATTATTATTACATACAATTATATTTATTTAATGTGTTGCAAGTTGTGAAGAGAGTGATTTTAAAACGTCTTCTCTTACACCATTTGCCAATACCGAAGCTTAATTTTCAAGATAATGAATGGTAAGACTACCGTTAGTTAGAAAAAGACAGTTGGTTGCAATGAGATAGCGTCGTTAGGTCCGTTTTACCTGGAATTTCTACACTTTATGTATTTTGGTAATATATTATGTCAGTTGGATTGTATGAAAAATACGAAAAGTGTAGAAAGTACAGGCAAAACGGACAGACCTATTGTGTCTGACTTTACGGGCTGATTGTCTTTGTGTAACTAATAGTACCTTTGTCATTGAATATCCTGAAAATTAAGCTTCGGATCGAAAAGAAGTAAAAAAGAAATCGCTTTAAAAGCACTTTCTCTCAAATTTATGGAATATGTTATTATTACTCCCCTGTACAGGGTGTTTCAGTGAGGTACTGCCAAATTTTAAGGGATTGTTTCTAAGACGATTTTTATTTACCATATTTGATCTAAACTTAGTTTTCAAGATGTTTAATGATAAAAGTATTATTATTAATGATAGATAGTTGAAGTGAGAAAGAGTGGCGTTGTTTCGCTTCAACCAATTGACTGTCTCTGTCTAACCTAGTACCTTCATCATAAAGTATTTCAAAAACAAAGCTTCAATTCAAAATATGGTTAATGGAAAATCATCTAAGAATCACCCCCTTTACAATCCTTTAAAATTTGTGCCGTACCTCATTGAAAAACCCTATATTATACACACATCTGGGAACAATTATAAGACGATTTTTCATTTACCACTTTTCAACTTGAAGTTTAGTTTTCAAAATATTCAGTGACAAATGAAATTTATGGAATATGTCATTGTTATACCCTGTATTTGTATAATAGTGTACATGTACTGTTTTTAGAGGTTTACTGATCTGCTTTTAGCAATTTTTTAGAATAAGTTGAATAGTTAAGATATTACTGTGTTCAAACTTTTGAATTACTACACATAAACTATTGTATTAGCTGATGGTAACATGAGAGTATACTGCCATCTATTATTGAAAATGAGTACCTATTGCTCAGAGTGATATTATATCAAACAAAACAAAATAAAAATAATTTTATTCATAATAATCTCTTTTAAAAGATATAAATTTTGACAAATAAAACTTTTATTCAATTATAAAGGTACTGTTAGGGTGTTAGGGTGCTTTCCATTTACACTTATTTAGAAAAGCCTTTCTCAACCTAAAACGGTTTGTGTCTGAACTAAATAGAGTGAATAAAATGATCTCCTATCTTTGTCTCACTTATGACATCTTTTGTTACGCCATCTACACGAACTAACTTTCGCTCTGTTTTATCTGCTTCGAGATAAAACAGAACTGATATTTTAGCAATTTTACAGCATATCTTATATTGAAAAATATCAAGTTAACACAAATACATACCTTACATGAAATGCATTATTGTACTATTGTTAGAAAATATATTAAATCATTGACACAAAGCGATATACATTTGCGACTATGTCTATTTGTGCTTAAAAAAATGACAAAATTTTGCAGAATTACTATAGTCCCTGTGACACAACCTGTGTGTTTCAGTTTCTTCTGATTAATATCGACGAATGAAGTATCGATACAAAATATGGATATATTAACATGGAGGTATCGATATATGTAAATATCGATATAATATCGCCGTCACTACCATATATATATATATATATATGTGAATTTATATTCAGTAAATAACTATATTCATGCTATAAATTCATAATACTAATTTACCTAAATGTTAAAAATGCTCTGAATTAAATTTTGTAAGCAATTCACGATAAATGCAAAGAGTAACTGAAGCGTAGAGTTACATGCTTATGTCATTAAATAGAAAGTTGATGTTTTCGAACTACAGTGACACACATCAACACAAATACATAATTTACGTGACATGTACTATTGTATTATAGCCGGAAATTATATCAAACCAAGACACAACGACATAGGGCATTTTCCAACAAGCAAGTTACTAGACACAAGTCGACACAAAATGACACAAAGCGTGTTCCATCTATAAATCTTAGCGACTAAAATCGACACAATTGAACACAGAAAAATAGCTGAGTTGATTTGTGTCGCGTGGTACAAAATAGTTTTATCGTTTATTGTGGTTGGTATTAAATTGCGTGAAATATATATTGGCTATATGTTTTGAAACTATCAAACTTAAAAAGGTTGAATACGGCTTCAATTTTATGTGGAAACCATCCTGAAAGAGTTTGGAAGTACATTCAATTTTGTTTGTAATTGAATAACTTATTATTCAATAAATTTCTTTTTTAATTTTAATATTGTATTAATAAATAAAATGATATTTAGTAAATATTATTAATGAAAAGGATTATTTTGTAACAGTCTGTATTTAATTTATCCTTATTAATTATGCTAGATAACAATTAAAATCAACATACCTTTGTGATATAAAATTTATTTGTACACTTTTGTATAAAATGAATTTATACAAAATATCTTTGACTATATAAACATGGACCGCCAATTCCTATTACCAGAATATAGAATCTGCAATCCATGATGTGGAGACACCAATCCCCAGGGCGGCGAGTAAAAAAACTAATATTTGGTGCTTCACACCAGACTCCTCTATCTGACACTATTGTTATTATCAATTGATAATCGATATACTGTTATTAGCTGTCATAACAATATTTTTTATTATATGTGCATGCTGTCATTGATGTTATAAGACTGTTTTGACAAAATGGGCAAAACTTTATATTGCTGCATTGAGCTATGCAATTATAAAAGAATAACAATTGCATTGCTTTTCGCCCTGTGTCTATTTGTGCTTGAAAAATCAAGGAAAACTTGTCCAATTATAATAGTTCATGTGACACAAACTATATGTTGTGTTGTTTGTAGCTGGACAACAACCAGTGTTCAAACTGACCAATAGAAGAGTACTCAGACTATATTATAGATAACACATACTATGTGTTCTAAAAATGTACATGAGAATTAATACAAGTGCGGCTTAAGCCTGAACACGCCTACTTGGTGATGGTATATAAAGCGTGACTGGAAGCTAAAATTGTTATAACCGTCTTAGAACTCTTGAATCATTCTTCTAGACACCGGATCCTAATGTTCTTCTGTTTACACAATTTTTAATGGTTTATAATAAGCATAAGCATGGATGTTCACAAAGAGGTATGTAATTATTTCTAATTACTTTAAAAATTTATAATATATATATTCTACCTGCTCATTGCATTTTATCAGTGTCGGCTGGTATCGGCTACTTTTGAGGTTAATCGTGTTAGCTTCAATAAGATAAAATTGGTTCTTCATGCAATAAATTATATTATTTGCTTTTTGCTTTTAGCTTGACTTCCAATTCTTAGATCTACGTGATCTAACTGATAGTGATAAAAATGAAATAATAACGATACTTAAATCTACACCTACTACAGATGCTATAAGACTTCCTTGGGATACTGTAGAAACTAATATTAACGTAAATTCTGATGAAGCAGAAATTTCAGATTCACAAAATCATTGGTATCCAAATGGTATATATTTATATTTTTTAAATCGTATGTGTAAGAATTATTTTTAAAAATATCTCATTTTATATAATTTTGTTCAACAGATGTAGACGAGGAGTTTGTGAAATTTAGTAATCCACCGAATGCAATGACTTCCATCTTTATGTCGCCTATGCCAGTCGCACATTCGTATCCTCAACAGATGATGTCTACTATGTGCAACGATTGGCAAAGACCAGTCTATATTAATAATGTTCCTACAGATCCACATGTTACTTCTTTTATGCCAACTATTCCTTATACTCACACTGGGTACAGCTTAGGTGGAGAAATACATGATGTAACTACTACAAGAGAAAATGGTAGAAGAAATAACCGTGGAAGAAATACAAGAAGAGACAATTTTAATCGTAGTATGAATACTTCAAATGAAATGCAATCTGGATATATTGGAGAACAAGGACAATACCATCCACAGATGACTCAAATGTTATATGTATACCCTTTACCTGAACATACAGTGACTGCACAACATCAAACAACTGGATCGATATACTATCAGTCGATGTATCCTCATCCTCCTCCTCCTATGGCTACCACTCATCCACATCCAGCATATAATATGCTCCATCATCCTCCAGGAAATATGAGGTATAATAGACATCCACAAATAACATCACAGCAAAATCAGGAATGTACAAAAGCTCCAACCCAAAAGACACATGAGAAACGTGCTCAAAACAATTCTGCACCCAATAAGCCATCGTTTCACCAAGTAAATGAAGATGATAATAGCTCATCGCAAACAAATATAGTGACCACAGTAATTGTAAATAACAGTAAATTAGATTCTTGCACAGATACAAATGATGAAAGTGCTAATAACAATAATAAAGTACCACCTGTGAATGTAAAGATTGAGCATAATATTGTGTCAACTGTGAATGAGAATTGCAGTGGAGTTGAAAAAAGTGATGTTCCGTGTGTAAACATTAATAGTAGTATTGAAGTTAAACAAAATGGAGAAACAGACAAGGAATTTAAGAATGAGACAATTTCTAGCATAAAGACAACTGTTGTAAAAACAGTATCAAAGCCTGCTTTGAAAGTAGATGAAAATGAAATAAAAGTAGAAGAAACAATACAAAATAAACAAGAAGAGACAGAAGTTAAACCAGCTAAAAATTCAGTTGTAACTGTGGAATCCCCAATACCCTCACCAACACCCATACCTGTTAGGACATGGGCTAGTGTATTAAAAAATTCAGGAAGTACAGGCAATACACTTGTATCCACAAGACCAATGGCACTTGTAAACCCATTACCTGCAAACCATGAAGAATCATCACAAGATCCTGTTCCTAGTGAATATGATAATAGTACAACTAATGAGCAATCTCCAATTAATTGTAAAATTGTAGAGTCTATAACCACTGAAAATCGATATGACGACCCTATGGCTTACAAAATGGGTGGTAAGTTTTAACGATTTATTTTTCAGTTTCAAATTGTGACATTTCATTTTACATAAACATATTTTTCAGAATTTTTATTGAATTATAAAATGGACAAACAAACAGTCAGTCTATTGCCTCGTGGACTAACAAATCGTAGTAACTACTGTTATATAAACAGTATACTGCAAGCTTTACTGGCATGTCCACCTTTTTATAATCTTCTTTCGGCTCTTCCTTACTCAAAAAATTTGAGTAAAAATTCTCCAACGCCTCTCATTAGTAATATGTAAGTAGATTTTTTATATTATAAGTTAAATATATATATATATATAGAGTGTAACAATTACATGTACCATAAATTTAAGTAGTTGTAGAAAAAGTAATTTTCTATCTAATACTCTTTTACCTGTAACTTAGTTTTCAAGATACTCAGTTATAAAAATATTGTTGGTAGCTAAAATAAGGTATAGTTTAATCTCACTTCAGTTATATGACTATGTTATAGTACCTTTACAATTAAATAAATTAAAAACGAAGCTCCAGGTAGAAAAGTGATTTGTGATATAAAAAAAAATGATGAAATATGGTATTAGTGCACTCTGTATATGAAAACATAAAATAATTATTACTATAAAATTTATGTTATATAAAAATAGGGTTAGATTCATTCGTGAATTTACACCTCTATCTGAAGCTGCTAGGCGGCCTAGGAAGGATAGGAAACAGGGAGAAGATGCTATTGTAGATATTCAAAGTGGCGTTGCATTTGAGCCTTCTTACATATATACGATGTTAAAAAATACATCAGTTGCTGGAAATTTCTCAGTTGAAGGTCGTCAGGAAGATGCTGAAGAATTTCTCTCATGTCTCTTAAATGGCATTAATGATGAGATGTTAGAGGTATAAAAGATTACTCAAATAAAATTGAGAAAATATTTCTTTTAATTTTTATATAACATTAAATATATGTTCTATTTCAGTTAATGAAATTAGTTAACAATGACCAGAATACTAGTAATAGTACTTTAGAATCAGATGTCACATATACTTCGGAAGAAGAAGAATGGAAAGTAAGTGAATATTGGAATTTAATTAATAATAGATAAGATTGAAAACTGATAATAATTTTTATTCATAACTTCATTAGGTGATGGGACCAAAGAATAAAGGGTCTATTACAAGGTCCACGGATTTTGGAAGAACGCCTTTATCTGATATATTCCGTGGCCAACTAAGGTCTAGAGTATCTCGAGCTGGTGAACAGCCAACAGATAACGTGCAACCTTTTTTTACACTGCAACTCGACATTGAGGTTATTATAAATATTCATATACAGAGTGTAACAATGTAACATTTCATAAATTTTCTACTCAGGGCTTATTTTTCAATGTATTCAATTGTAAAGATACTATTATTTATACAATGATATTCAGTTAAGTAAAATAAGATTAAACCATACTATCTTATTTCAACTATCCATTTTATAACTGAATATATTAAAATCTAAGCTCCAGGTAGAAAAATGGTAGATTGAAAGTCACCTTAGAATCACTTTCTCTAGAACTCTTTAAATTTATACAACTTTTTATTGTTACGCTCTATATACTTTTTTTAATTTATTAAATTTAAATATTAATATATAATTTTATGTATTAACAGAAAGCAGAATCAGTCAAAAATGCTCTTGAAATTCTTGTTGGAAGGGATCAATTAGAAGGAATGACATGCAGTAAAACAAAACAACAAATAGAAGCTTGGAAACAAGTAACGTTGGAAGAATTACCAGTTATACTTATACTGCACCTAAAGTTTTATAATAATGGATGTACGAAAATTTTTAAGCGTATCGAATTTCCCATTGACTTAAAACTAGACAGTAGTAAGTAAAGCTTAAATTTTTAGATGTATTATTATGTATATTATATATTGTAGTGTAATCAATTTTTGATATATTAACATTATTTAATTTAACTTACAGAATGTTTATCACCAAACGCGGCAAATAAGCTTTCAACAAAGCAAAAGCAACACAAACAATATAAATTATTTGCTATTACCTATCATGACGGTAAAGAAGCAACAAAAGGACATTATGTAACAGATGCCTTTCATGTTGGTTATGGAGGATGGATAAGATATGACGATAGCTCGCTAAAAGGCATTTCAGAAAAGAATGTCTTGAAACCTGCTCTTCCTAAAGTTCCATATTTATTATATTACAGAAGATGTGATACTATTGGAAATAATCAATCCAACGGTGGTAAAATACGTTAAAATTATTCGTCAGTTACTTTAAGGAATCATATTATTCCTTCTAAGATAAACGCGAAGGAATCTTTTTTACAGTCTGAATTTCTTGTTGATATTTATAGATAAAAAAAAATCAGAAAAACTTTATTATGCATTATTATAGAAATACATAAATGTTTTTTTATTGCATTGAACTTCCATGAAATATTTGTATTACGAATGTTGTAACAAGTTTTATGCATCGTTTTTCTAAAACGTAAAGTAATAATAATTATTGTTAAAGTTAAGAAATTATGTCATTTTTAATACCTATTATGTATTTCTTAATATTTTCTCTTATACAGGGCAGTTTGACAAGCGTGCGAATTTATCTTGATTTTCCTTACGTATTTACGGATATGAAAGTATGTATTTTTAGATACGCTTTTACTTTCTCTTTTTACTAATTTCAATTAAATTCTATATTTATATATTGAAATCTTATGATTTCAACGTTTAAATAATGAATGTTATATATTATAATATAGTTTCAATAGATAAATATAGAAAATTAAATTGTACTATCATTAGGTATATATTGTATTAGCCATAATTAAAATTAATTTTTTTTATTAACATAATTTTTTTTAAAATCATAATTTATTGTTAGAAAAAAAAAAATAAATCAAGTCGTGAGTAAAACTTTAGATTTTCTGAATACAGACTTTGATGATAAAAATTCTAAAAGAAAAAAGCCTAATAAATTTTTTAAGTATTTGTATAAACATGTCATCAAGAAATCATAGTATATAGGTAGAAATAGTAGTTTTTTAAAAAATTCATCTAACTTTTTAATTATAATTATATTTAAAAGTTTTCAACAAATGCATTGCTTTTTTTCATAATGTTATAGTACAAGTGCTTAAAACACAGTGGAAAATTAACTGTTAGAAATCTATTAACTTTTATTAATTTCTAAGTCATCAGTTTAATTAGATACCTACAGAACTTTATTTTATCTCATATTTATAATTAAAAACAGGACTGAGCTTTGTGTTAATAGGTAAATTAAATTCTATAACTTCACTTTGTTAATTTGTTTTTACAGAACTTTAAATTACTTTTAATTTTATTATATTAAATAAGAAATCAGGTTAACATCAACTTGAAAATAATATAGTAATAATGTAGAACATATATAGTTACAAAATCATATTTTAAGACTTCATAACAAATTTACATTTACAATTGACAATATAATTATGTTATAAATGAAAACAATATCTTCAACAAAATTTATAAGATGAAATGCAATATAATGTTTCTCATCCTCCTATATCAAAGATATGTAAATAAATACTTAGTAAATGTAGGTTTAAATAGAAATATGTACATGCACTACGTAAAGTTTGACAACAATAGTTAAAGATGTAATTATGAAATTAAAATGCCTACTGTTCTTTATAAGAATATATAAATTAATAATTACTCATAAAATTAAAAATTTTTAGACCAGTTTTAATACTGAGTTTATATATATTAATACATTTAATTATGTAAATTGTATAATATATATTAAATAATTAACAATTAATACATGTGCTTGAATAATACATAATTACTGTTAAAGAGCAAAAATACATTTAAAAATGAAATTAACATTTATTGTCAATATAATGATAAAATTTAATTTTTATTGCTGAAGCTCATGTATTAATTACAAGTTATTCCTTATATACAGCAGTTACCTAATTAAGCCGTTACCTATTTATATGTAAGGTAATGTGATTTGAAAGGAAATAAAACTAATATTTGACAAAAATAATTCTAATAATGGGAATGTATACAAAATGTAAAAAGTAATTTGAATAAAAATAGTTGGAAGAAAAAATAATGATTATGTACATTTAAGATTTTTCTTGGATTTGACCAGGGAAAGGTCTACCTAATAATCCAATTATAATCATAATAATAATAAATGTAATTAGAAGATGCTAAAAGTGTGGTAAACAAACTTTTCCCGCAAATAACTCAGAAATCACTGTTATCCATAAAGCTAAAACAAATAATATATAAGATATTCCAACTTGATGTGAATTTGGTAACTGGTAAGGTTGACCACCTATTTCATTAACATGAAAACCCATTGGAAATATTACAGCAGCAAGACAAAATAACACCACTGAAAGCACATATTTTATTTTCTTAATATTTAATTTTATAGAAAAATATGATTCAAATGAAATTTGTTATTACACTCTTCTTTATAAGTATTATAAAATACTCACTGGCAGTAAATCCTACCCATCTTGCATAAGGAATAACATTACGATCCCAATGTGAACTAGCTAATAATATAATAGTTGTTGTTATAAGTATGCACCCAACAAATATACAGACAAGTGCCATTAACCACTCTGGTTGTAAATGCGGAGTATAACAAATTTGTGGCCTATTATACAGTGTCATACATGACCACATAAGACCCAATCGTGTATCTCCTATATATAAAATATTTTGTTTTAAGCGATTATTAAAATTTAACATAAGTTCATATTATGGATATTATGCAAAAATTTAACATAAAACAAAGGAAAATTTAACAACATACCTCCAACGTCAGTAATAATCCAATCAGGCATTGCAAGACTTACAATTGCAAACATATCTGCGGCAAGAAATAATGTTCCAGAAATAATTGTCAGTTTATCCATTTTTCAATAAAATTGCAGTATTATAACTTTATATAAAATATTATATAATTCATGGATAATGTATGTAAAAACATTAAAAATTTGGAAAACAAATAATCAAAATAGTCCTTATAATTAATGTATGGTTTATTAATAAAACTAATACATATATACTATTTTGTACAAAGTATAACTATTACAAAGTCTAATTATTAATGATATTCTTGTTTATATATATACAGATCTTTCTTTTTAACATTATAAACATATCACAGGAGGAAGCTGTCAATCAGCTGATACTTCACTGCACTGTATCAATTAAAATACATATAGCTATGTACAATATCTTTGCGCATGCTTGTCTAATGAATTCCGAATACGCGGGAACTTTTAAACCCACAAATATCTGATTAAATATTGTAATTAAAGATATAGTAAAAATAATAAAATATAGTAATAAAAAAATGTATTAATACACATTTTTCTTTTCTTTTACAAATGAGGAGAATCTGACTACCAAACACCTTCGGCCGCTCAGCTCCGAGTAGATAACCTCTCCAAGGTATGCCCACAGGGGGCAGTGTAGAATTCGGCTCACTAAACTCTTCACCCAAGCATATTCTGGATCACCAGGTGGAATTGTCAGAGCATTCTCTTCACCCTATCGCTCTGATATTAATGCATATGAATAAATTCATATAAATAATAATTAAATTGAACATGTATGTTGTTGTAAAACTTATACAATGTCATAAACAGAATTAATAGTTTAAATGTTTTTCTTTAAAAAGTATTGGAATAAATGGAATGATTTCTTCTTTTAAATATTTTACAATCTGATTTTGATTCTGACTGAGCTAAATTGTTATCTAAAAGTCAATAAAAATACAATGTAATACATTTCATTTAATAAATGAATATTTTATCAAATTAAATATTATTTACCATTTTGAGTAGATACCGGCTCTTCTTCCATTGATGTTTCTGATAATTGTGTATCCAAGGATACCGGCTTAAGCCAAGTATTTAGAACAGAACTATAATCTTTTGATGTTGAGGAAATATTAGATATACTAGTTTCTCTAATTTCTGTAGAACTATTACATGAATTATCATAAAATTCTTCTTGAGAAACATCCCTTGATGTATTATTTGAATTTGATTGTTTTTTATTCTGAATAATTATTTTTAATAAACCAGAAGGATCATCTATTCCTAATGTATTACAAAATTGTGTAGTTTGAACATTTATTAATAATTCTGGCATTTTAAAATTAATTTCTTCAACATCTTGTACATAAGCTGGTACAGATTGTACAAAACTTAAAGGTATGGTCAAATCACAATTAAATTTTTTTAAAATCATTTGTTTTTCTTCCTCTGTTGGTGTAAATATCCATCTATCATTACTATGTTCACTGGGCATGTAATGTAATCCATTTTTTACACTTAATAAATGATTAGTAAGATATAATATTGTTAACCATTCTAAGTCATATGAAAGTTTCATAGATGATTCCAAATCATGATCTATTTCTAAAATTTGCAGAAACTTTCTTCTTGGTAAACATTTGTCTAAACTTAAAAATTTGGTTAATCTTGATCCATTTTTCTCTGGAATAAGTGCAGCAAATTTACAATGTAAATGCGCAGAAAACCAATAAGATGGATAATGTATTTTTAAAAGTTCCATGCAAGAAGGACTTCCTAATACATTGGATTTAATATCATTCCTGTAATATATTTTTAAGTTAGTATATTATATTAATATATATTAACATACAATAAATATAAGTTATAAAATTTTAAATGAAAACTTACTTAAAGAAGGGTTTATTTCTTAATAAACTTTCTTCATTTCCATAGTTTGTTACACCTCGTGGCCAGTCATGTGATAAAAAAATATCAATTTTACCACTAAGCTGTAAATATATATGAAATTAATGATTATATGATTAATGTGTATATGTATATATATACACATATGCTTATACATACTTGCTTCAATCTAAATATTTCTAAGTTTCTTGTATGATAAATACTACGGATTGAATTCTCATTATATGGTGGTACTTCAAAATGTCCTTCCATGAAATGACGATTATTATAAATACCCGAAATTCCTGCAATTCTAATACCACCTATCGAAACCACACCTGCACATCCAAGATAGTAAATATTAGGTGCTACCCATCCTCCATAAAATAACTCTTGTAAATGATTTGATGCCTCATGATTTCCACCAATAAAAATAGTTAATATTGGAGCTAACTTTTCACCTGAATAATATCTAAATCATAAAATATATATTTAGAAACTACATTAAAAGTTACTATTTACAAAATGTAAAAACATGCTCCATAAATTTAAGGAATTCATAATAATTTAAAACAATTTAAAAAATATTAATTAATAAGAAAACATACTTATAAAATGTACACATGCTTTTATATTTATCTGGTACAGCCATGCAATGCAAATCTGTTAAGTTTCGTGTAGCTTGAAAATCACCACAGCATATGAGTAAGTCAATTTTCTTTCCATCTCTTTTTTCTATCTCATTAATAGTTTCATAAATAATTTCTAATTCTCCATGTGCACAGCCTTCAACAGCAATTCTCATCTTGAAATTATTTAAAAAGTCCTTTATTTTAAATTCTCATATAATATTAATAAACTGTCTTCCTGACAACAGACAGACTATTCTGGTGCATGCGCAGTATGACTTCCACTTATTTCAGTCCCCACCATGGGTGCGTTCAGCAGAACTCAACAGTTGCACAACAGTAGCGCAGTGATCAGTTAGCGCTAAGTGAGCGAATAAGTTTTCGCCGAACGACTCTATCCCTCTACATAAAGGAGTAAATCAAAACAATGCGTAAAATAGTTATGCTACTGAGCCTAGACGATGGGTTAAATTTAAATGTGCTAAATACAACACATAGTAACAACTCATAGTTATTAGGTGCGTTCAGCAGAACTCAACAGTTGCACAACGGTAGCGCAGTGATCAGTTAGCGCTAAGTGAGCGAATAAGTTTTCGCCGAACGACTCTATCCCGCTACATAAAGGAGTAAATCAAAACAATGCGTAAAATAGTTATGCTACTGAGCCTAGACGATGGGTTAAATTTAAATGTGCTAAATACAACACATAGTAACAACTCATAGTTATTATGTTCCACCATGTTAACTTACAACAAGTTGAGTAAAGTGAGCGGAAAAATTTTCCGCTACATAAAATGGCGTCCGCTCAGTAGCCGCTCACTTAGCGCTTTTACTGAGCGGTAGCGTTCAGCAGAAAATTTTACAACAGTTTCGCAACTGTTGAGTCTGCTGAACGCACCCCATGTTATGCTGTGCATGCGCCAAAATAGTCCATCTAGCAAGTCTGACTATAAGCAATATTCGAAGGATAAAAAGTATACTCAATGTGTGCTCATAATACTCTGAGTTAATAACCGAACGCAGCCTTAGTATACTAGACTGCTGATGTAGGCTTTTGGGCTTGATACAATGGATAATTTTATTAACTTTATGACTTTTTCTTTGTCCTTTAAATCTGTTTAAAGAAGCTTTTATTGTTGGTGTTTTTAGGATATGTTAGTTTTCTAAATATTTTTAAAACTGTACAAGAGACTGCTAGTTGGCAATAATTTTAATTGTATTTATTTGAAATTAATTAAAACATGACTATAGTTCTTACAACTAAGGAAGGTTGGATTTTATCGCATTTACAATATCTTAATAATATTTATAAAGTTGTACAAAATGAACAAGCAACGTGTACTTTAACATTTAGCAAAATGCTATTTGAAGTTAATTCTCAGTATTTACGTTTTAATCAGAATACTAAAAATTCTGATAATGAAATTTTAATTAGTAAAAAACGAAAAAGGAAAACTAATTCAAAAGAACTTTCATCAAAATACTTAGAAGAGGTAATTATTTTAATTAACATTAATTAGTATGACTATTATTTGTTATAACATTTTTAGGTAAACTTTATTAAAAAGACTTTTCATAAAATAATAACTGAAGCAAAAGCTTCAGGATTATTTTGTTCTGAAATAATATCGGATAATAATAAGGAGGCACTAGAAGCTTCTCAAAAGATTTATTCAAATTTATTAAATCAAAACATGGAAAACTTTAATGGCTTTAATAATAATGATACAGCCATTTTAACAAAAATAGGGTCTGAAAGATTTGTATTTCCAAAAAGATGCAGTTTCTATTGTTATAATATTTTAGATATTAGAACTAAAATTGATTTAAAAAAACAATATGATTTTATTCTTATGGATCCTCCTTGGTGGAATAAGTCAGTAAGAAGAAAAAAAGTAAAACGTACAGAAGCAAGGTATATATTATTTATAAATCATTAATATTATAGGTAAAATGATAATTTTGTTTTACTTTTATAGTTATAAGATGATGTATAATGAAGATTTAATAAAAATACCAATTGCAGAATTATTAAATGAGGAAGGACTTATAGCAATATGGTGTACCAATTCTACTAGCAATTTACAAAGTATCTTAAATGAAATGTTTCCTGCTTGGGGTATCACATATAAAGCTACATGGTTTTGGATAAAGGTAAGTAATTCTTATAAAAATCATCTAAATTGTTTGTATTAAAATATAATTGCATAAATATTTTAGATAACTCAAATGGGGACTAGCATTTGTGATTTCAATCGCTTTACAGGAAAGCAACCTTATGAATTGTTATTATTAGGAACTAAATCAAAAAATCATAAAAAAAATATTCCCACTAACAGATTAATTATAAGTGTACCTAGTATAATACATTCCCATAAACCACCAATAATAGGTAAAATTGAAGGTTAAAACACTTTAATTTGCATATTATTTTATTCTTTCACATTTATTTTTTTTATTAAAAATTTCAGAAATAGTAAAAGATTATCTTCCTGAAGATCCAGAGTTATTAGAAATTTTTGCAAGATATTTACTTCCTAATTCAACAAGTTGGGGATTGGAAGTTATAAAATTTCAACATTTATCCTTGTATTCAATGATAAATAATAAAGCAGAGAATAATTGTATTTAATATTATAGTGTAATTTGGAATAAAAAAATTTAATTTTTGTAAAGTTATATATATTGTTTAAAGTTCATTGGAGTTAATGATACTAATATTTTAATATAAATTAATTGCATATATTTAAATAATATATTTGTTTTTTAATTTATCATTAATGTTCAGCAAGACCATTTTTTAAAGTTGTTCGATATCCATATGGGTTCTTAGTTTGCCACCTCCAGAAATCTTCACCTGTTGATATATATAAAAATTATGTACTTATATTTATATTAAAAATCATAAATGAAGAAATAACTTAAGTATCTTACACATTCGTTCAACATTATACTTTGTTTTCCAGCCTAGTTCTTTTTCCGCTAAATTCGTATTAGCATACATAGATACTATATCACCTTCCCGTCTATCTTTAATTATATAAGGTACAGTAGTTCCAGTTACTTTTTCAAATGTTTTTATCAATTCCAACACAGATACACCCTTTCCAGTTCCTAAGTTATATATTTTAAGTCTCTGGTGTGTTTTATTTAATGCAGATAAAGCTGCAACATGACCAGATGCTAAGTCCATTACGTGAATATAATCTCGAATTCCTGAGAAAAGAAAAGAGCAAATTTCGATTTAAAAGCATAATGACTTCTCTTTTAATTCTTATTAAATAACTCACCAGTGCCATCTTCCGTAGGGTAATCACCACCAAAAATAATGAGCTCGGGTTTATGCCTCAAAGCAACTTGAGCAATAAAAGGCATTAAATTAGTAAATGGTTTAGTGGGATCTTCTCCAATTAATCCACTTGGATGAGCACCAACAGGATTAAAGTATCTCAAAGAAATAATGTTCCAGGACTATAGAATAATAATAGTTATATACATTTTATAGTACTTAAATTATTTAAGAAATCTTTATTAAAATTTGTTTTTTCGTAAAATATTTTCTATCTACCTTTTCAGCTCTAGATATATCTTTCAGCATTTCTTCGATAAAATATTTAGTTCTTCCATAAACATTTGTTATATTTCCTGTTGAATGAGATTCTGTTATAGGAAGTTCAGTAGGCTCTCCGTATACCGTACATGAACTACTAAAAACTAATTGAAAACAACCAGCAGCTTTCATTACCTATTAAAAGACCTAAGTATTAGATCTAAATCTTATTTTTTCTAAATATGTAAATAAGCTTTTGTATACCTCTAATAAGTTTATAGCGCCTATAATATTATTTCGATAATAATGCAGTGGAATTTGCATAGATTCTCCAACAGCTTTTATGGCTGCAAAATGAATGACACAATCTATTTTGTACTGGAAAAAATCAATTTTTAAGAATAATAATCATTTAAGCAATCAATTTTATTACAATTAATGGAAATTAAAACAAATATATACCTTATTAAAAACTTCTTCAAGTTTATCTTTATCAATAAGGTCGCAGTTGTAAAAGGCAACTTTTTTTCCTGTGATCTGTTCGACTCTTTTCAAAGCCGCAGATTCGTTACAATTTTCATTCACACTATTAGAAAAATTATCTATAGCTACTACATCGTATCCACTTTCCAAAAGTTCTACGATACAATGACTACCGATATAGCCCGCGCCTCCTGTTACAAAAATTGTTTTCCATTCTCCGGCCATTTCTAAAATGTTAAAAATGAATTACAATTGTAAATCTTAGATGAAAGAGTTTTTAAACGCGTAGCTAATATTTTTTCAAGGCCGTGAAGGTGATAGATGGCATTAGTTGAAGACTTTCAAAAAATTATATAAGTAGGAAAGTATTTTCTTGGATAGATCACGGCAGTTGCCGCATAAACTCCTGCTTAAATGGAGATGTACAGGTGCACAGGACATTCACCTGCTTTTAAAAGAATGGAGAGTTCAAGGTCATGATAACTGCGATTACAATTTAAAATTATAAGTACCATATATTTATTTATTTAATGTTTCTTTTAATTATACTCTTTAAGATTATTTTTTAATTATAAATACATCATCGCAAAGAAATCAATAAATATGTTTATCTGCATATGAATATTCATTCATTCGAATTATTTAAAATTTTGTAATTTCAAAAAAATTCACAAATAACTTTAACAATTTAATTTAATTATTAAAGACATATATACATATATGTATACATATATATAACGTTGAATTTATATAACAACGTTTATAAATTGTTTGATCTTTATTAAAATTAATTTGAAAAGATTGCTAAATTATTGTTTTTATATCTTATATCTTTTAAAATACGAAAGAAATTGTTTTTTTCTTTCAAGAAATGTAATAGCCGTATTTAAAATTTGGCCTGAAAATGTTTTTTAACAAAATAAATAATTATATGAAAGATTAAAACAAATTAAGATACCAAAAGTAATAAATAAAAAGTATATCATACCAAACAATCAATTGAACTCAAATAAAATGATTAACGCCCTCAGAAGTCCTCGTGATCACCAAGCACACCACCAAGCCTCTTTCGCGCGATAGCGTTCTCACGGTTAATGTCAGTAATATTTGCTATACTCTGGGACTTAGGGCCCTATCCCCTCTCTAAAATGTTCAACACGTCACCTTAAAAACGCGTAGACTGTATCCACCGCAATCGTCTTCGCAATACTTTGCAACCTTCTTCTTACTCTTACAAAATGATAATTTTTAATAGACAATAATGACCAATGTAAGACTGAAGTTATTATATAAAAATAGTTTACTTTCAAAAAGATTAAAATTTTGTTAATATACAGATATCTAATTATGTATTAAATACCTTAAATAATAACTAACGCCGTGTATATATACACATATTTTTTTATTTTTAATTAAAACTTGTACATAAGTAATTACAATTTTTATATGTAATTTTTACTTATTATTCAAAGCATGTATGAGTTTTTGAAATAGCTCCTTTTGCTCTGGATCTAAATAGGGCCACAATTGAGCTTCCAAATCCAATACCGCTTGATAGTCGTGCGATTGGCACGCCAGTACTAAAGACTGTAATAATATACGTTCATCCTCGCACATATGTTCACCTATAAATAAAAAATTAGATATTATGAAAATTAGAAAATCAATAATTATTTATACAGAAAGTAATAATTAAGAACATACAAGGAATAGCATTTTCTTCAACCCAAGCATACTTTTCTAAAACTTGAGCAAGAGAAGGTATAAGTCTTTGTGGAGATGGTTGAAGTATCAACAAAATTAATAACCTTGTAACTTCGAATCTAGATAAAAATTGAACCTTAATATAAAATCAAGAAAACTATCATAGTAATTATACCTGTGTAACATATCACTATTGTATCCTGTTCCACTAGAAGGAACATTGCTTTCAAGAAGTTCAATTAGTTCTGTTAATATATGAAGTACAGTCACATAATCCCCTAAACATATAATGATTTACAAAGAATGAATTCATAATTATATAGAATTAGATAAGTATTCTTGCCCTACCTTGTTTAATATAGCAAGACATCAAATTGCTAATAGATCTTGGCATTGGATAGATCTCAATTGCCTTACATAATTGTCTTGCTCCATTTATACCTAAAATAGCAGCTAACTCTAATGCTAAACCTGCCGAAAATGTATTAAATCCAGGCAATGAGCAACAGCGTACTAAAGAATGACCAAAACAACTAATGGTTGTCTGAAATTAAAAATAATTGAGACTTTATGTTACTTGACTAAAAACTAAATAAAACACAATAAAACAACAGATTACTAAAGAAAAACTAAAGATTACTTGAAGATTCTCTTGTCCTAAAGATGGACATCCAATATCATCATTTTTCTTTTCAGCATTTAGGAATTGCCTTCCTGCTCTTACTAAAAAATTGATTTCTGATACAACATTTTTCAATGATCCTTGGCACCTTGCCGCTGCTAACCAACATAATCCAGCATATTGCCATAATTCTTGTTGCTCACATTCAGTAGCCAATGCACCTAAATAATTAATATACATTTCATTTCATTTAAATGTCTTATTATAGATATTCAAACACAAATTGGTAAGATATAATTTTAACTCACTAAACTGATCACTAGCTTCTGTAACGTTTGGTTTTCTTAAAAACCGCCTAAAAAAGAATTTAAAATTCAAACAAAAGTGCTCATGAAATTAAATACAATATTTAAAAACATACTTTTTTAATTTATTTGTTATAGCTTGATATTTAGTTACAAAATCTTGATGTAGATGACTCATATTAGTAATACAATAATTGAAAGTTTTGAATACTTTATATTTTGATACTGTGTTGTTATACTACTATATAAATATATATACATATCTATATATATTCATTGACCTTTTTTAACTATTTTTTATATAATAAACTACTCAAGAGACATTTTAAGTATTTATCTTCATATTAAATTAAGTTTTCCTAAAACAGACCAAAGATAATATCATTGAATCTTTTCTATTGTCTAAAATTGATTTCATAACTTTTTATTATTCTATGAGAATGAAAAGTAAAAAATTGAGATGACCTACCACACTACATACTTTAAAGGATGTATACCCAACAGATAATATCCATTTTGGGGTTCGTGTCTTCGCTAAGTCCAGTACCTAGCGCCATCGCAATCTGAGGTTGAACCATAGATTAAAAAATAAACGTATGTGAAATGACTCCGTGTGATTGAGATCCATAACTTATCATCACTCATTTCCCCGCTCATTCTTTAGTAACAGTGCAAATGAACGTGCTTAGAACTCCTGACGGAACTGCAAGAAGCCAGGGTGTGCAAGCCACCCCCGGAGGGACTGAACACGACCAAGCACCCCGGATTACATAGTTGATAAATCAACTAAACGCGTGATTGGCTGCAATTCAGGGCGCCCCCCGTTGATGTGTCAAACCCATAACCCCTTGCTGGACCGCCCCCGACCGAACGCCCTCGCAAATACTAAGATGGCTTCTATGATAGCAGAAGCCAAAAGGGGAAAAAGATTCGGAAGTGGTCCCATTACATTCTCTGGTTTACATTTATTTTCGCTCGCATAAATTTTACAATTCTTAAAACTAAATCGCTCGCAGTATTCGCCCGCAGTATTCGCTCGCATTATTCGCACTCTTTTTTTTCGTAGTTGTTGGTGGTGGGGATGTTTGAAACTGAAGTGACGTGGAGGAGAGATCCGTCCAAGTTATAGCGCAAAGTCGTAATGAAAATTCAAAATCCTTACCTCTCCTTCTAACCGAGTTTCTCCCACTCTTTACCTCCTCTCCCTATCCCCACTCCTTTTCCCACTCCAAAAACTGAATTTTTAATCATTTTAATTAAATTTAATATTAACCTCCCCGCTACCACCCACCACCCTCTCATCCCCCCAACCTCCTCCTCCTCAGCCTTCTCCTTTTCTTATCATTACTCTAAAAATTTAGTTTTTAATAATATTAAATAAATTTAATATTAACCCATCACTTACCACCTTCTCAGTACCCCCATACGAGTCCCCATAATAGTCTATAACAGTTCCACAATACCTCCATATTATTTTAAATGGTTGGTAAGAAAGAAGGATAACAGTGCCATCTTCAGAAAAATCATTCAAATAATTTTTAGTAACTTTTAGTAGATATCAAGTGCTTCGTTGTGACACGTCGAGTACCATTTTTCGTTTTACGCTTTCAAAACTTTTTTAATACAAGTGAAACAATTTTTAGTGCATTGTGCTGTGCAGCAGGATGGGTGCTCTGGCTCGTTTGGATGATAGCAGCACCTGTATTGCTTGGAAAATGAGAAAATTCCACAGGTCGAATCTGCCATTTTTCCTAGGAAAGAAGCTGTCAAAATCATCATGAGTTTAAACATTAATTTTTCTATTAAATAAAACTTGTTGTAGCCCATACTGACCAGAGCACCATTCTGTGAATATTTAACTATCGATTAAAAGTGGCCTCAAGTTTTTATTGTGTTTTGAGGACGTAAAACGAAATATGGGAATGCCCTGCATAAACGACACATACTGTACATAAAAGAGTCTTATTTGTGAAGGGTATTGTGGCGCCTTAAAAGACTAATTTGTATTTGGTGCAATTTTACTGGAACCAATGATCGTTGCGGCACCAACGATATTACCCTCAACCCTTGAACCGGTTTCCATCCCGCTAGAGATTGCTCCATCATCTTATTTCTATATATGTGGCTATACCTCTATCTATCTGTCTCTTTCATTTGTCAAGATGCAAAGCATGCGCAAAAGATAGCAAAAGTCTTGAATGGTGTAGACGTATATTTTCTACTCTTTAACATTTCACTGCTAGATCTTTGCAAACTTGCGATGTTTTAGTATTTGGTGTATGAGCATTAGTATAAAAATTTGTGTCAATGAAACATTTCTTTTATATTATCTAAAATTCAATTTAATCTTTACTAACTTACAAGAGAATTTATCTTACGTTATATTAATCAGCAATGTTTGTATTATTCAATTTTTAGAAAATTAATTACAGTTTAATATAAGTATTAATTTAATTAAATTGTAATATATATAGGAAATACTATTAAAGAATACTATTAAATTTTAAAGAAGTTCCTCCCAGTGCATGATGTCAAATTGAAAGTATGTAATATTTCAGATCAAACAAATTAAGCATCTACGAATAATACACTTTTATTCGCGAGCTTAAATATGAAAAATGTCACTATGTAAGGACAAAAATTTTGTAAGTTTATGCATTTTTATTTCTGCAATTAAAATTAATAATCAAAAAATGCTAATTATGTATTTATATATAAATATGATGTGTTATTGATCAATTTTTTATTACAGATATATTTTATTTGAAAATGATCTGACAATGTAATTTAAAATATAACTTAATTATTGGTGAATATTAACTCTTATAAATTTAGTAAAAAAACTAAAATATATATAATATTTATTTTCTTTTTCTTATATTTTTAGTTATGTGCAATGAATTAAAATAAAAATTTCTAAACTTCTATTAACGCCTGTCTGAATGACTAAATATAAATAATTGTTATTGGAGTATTAAAATAAAGCATTATTATGAATTTAGACATATTTTTTGAATTATTTATAAGTAGTTCTCTACTATGGATATTTCTACAAGCATTATTGTATATGTTGATAAGTGTATTATATGAATTTTCCGTACCTTGGATTTTTTGGGGTACTATAATTGTATTTATTGGGTTAAGAATTATAAGAATTAAACCACCAGACTCAACTATTGTAAATGAAGTTATTGGTCTAAATCCACTTACTTTGGAGAAGAATAATCTGACAATGGAGAATGAGGGTAATGGAGAGAAATTCTGCATGCGAGTTGTGGCTCACCGTGGTGGAGGATTTGATTACCCCGAGAACAGTTTATCTGCCTTTCGAAATGTAAAATAACGTTTGACAACTATAAAATACTTTTTATTTTTTAATTAAAGCCTATTATAGTAAATATTAATTATTTAATGATTATAATAAAAAAAAACTTTATTGTTACTTTATGAATTACAATTTAAGTAACAATAGTACAAGTAATAAACAAAGCAGCAAGTATTAATATTTAATTCTTATTGCTTTTGGAAGCTGCTTGTAGAAATAGGAAATGTTGCTTTTACTATTCCATTTTAACTAAATACTAATGAAGTAGTTACTAATTTTTTTTACTAAAATTGATACTCAGGTAGTTTACATTACATTATTTACTTAACTAAGATACTGAATCATATTTAATACTAATAATGTGTTTTCAGAGTAAAGATAAAGGTATCAGTGCTGTTGAGTGTGATGTAACATTAACGAAAGATAACATTCCAATAGTATTTCATGACCCTACAATAGAAAGACTTACAGGAAAAATAGGAACTATAAAGGAAATGACATGGGAGCAATTAAAAGATTTAGATATTTCTGAAAATCATGTACTCAAGTAATATCATCTTTTATTTTAAATATTTATCTCTAAAATAAATTTCAATAATAAGAAAATTTTATAGGAGCAAATTTGAAAGTGGTGAAAAAATTGTTTTATTGCATGAATGCATAGAAGAATGTTTAAATAATGAACAACGAATAATAATAGATTTAAAAGAAACAAAAATAGAGATTGTGCAAATAATCTTAGATGCATATAAGAAATATCCAAAACTATATGAAAGAGCTGTTATATCCAGTTTTTATCCAACAGTAGTTTATATGGTATACATATTATATAATATCAGAAATTAATAGATTAAATTATATTCATTCAAGAAAAGATTTTATATATATTTTTTAAATTTTCAGATTAGACGAAAGGAACCTCGAATTGTTGGAAGCCTTGCATGGAGACCTGATTATTTTTCAAGAGAATCATATCTAGGTCTTGATGGACCAGGTCCAGTTCGATATAGCAATCCATTTAAACATTTATTAGTTTGTGCATTGGATGCAATTTATGAATGGGCATTATCACGTTTTGTTTATTATATTTTGGGGATTTCTATCATTCTTTTACACAAAGATATAGTGAACCAGTAAGTTTTTCTTTAACGTACATCACCTATTTTTTATTATATTAATTCACCAATCTTTAATTTTAGGCGTATTGTGAAAGAATGGTATGATCGAAATGTTCGAGTAATTGCGTGGTCAGTTAATCGACCATCTGAAAAACTTCATTTTTCTAATCTTCTAAAGGTAACTTATTTGACTGATACGTTACTATCAGAAAAACTAGACAAGAAAGAATAAGTTAACACACGCATTCACTATTTAATGCAACAAATTATTCTTCAAATTCATTTCTTACCATTTTGATGTAAAATGTGTTATCTTTCACATTAACGCACATATGCACATATATTTATATTCTAGTCTTTTTATCCAATTAATAAAACACATATTTGTATTATTAAACATAAGTTGCAATTTTATATAAAAATATCTAAGATGCAGTTTATAAGATTAATTCTAAAATATTTATAGTAAATTAAATAATGTATGTATTTCGGATAAAATTGAATACATAGTATTTTAAAAGTACAACCAATGAAAATCAATATTACATTGGTATTTAATATATAAAAAGTAATAAAATATACTTTGAATACAATATTATATATCTCTGATAATGTAATCATATACGTGCATTATTGCTTATATATTCTGTGCATTTGACTTTATTATAATTGTTATGGACGGAGTAAAATTGCGCATGATTAATTAAATTATTAAACTATGGTGGTAAGTTTGCTTTTGCGAGATTCCATACCTTCTATAAGCCCAGTTAAAAGATCTTCCATTTCAGTTGTTGCACGTTTAAGCTTACAATTGTCATTACCCACGTAGGATTCTACACATACAAGATATACATATATATATATATATATTAAAAATTTCATTATATCGTATATAAAATTATAAATAATATCCAAAACAAATTTGAACCTTCTAATAAGCAGTCATTGGCCACCATATTTTGCAATCTGTCAAGAATATCATTCAGATCTCCTTGTATATTTTGTAAACTACTATGCTGTGAATGCTTATCAGGCCTTTGCAAGGAAGACGGAGTATTGTCTCGATTAAATCCAATAGGAGAGTGAGAATTTATAATTATCGGTTCATTCAATTCATTGCTTGTTCCTGTTGATTTTGCTAAATATTTGGCATTGTAATTAGAGTTTGAAGCGCCTAACCACTGAGAAAAACCACTATCAGTAGTATGCAAATCAGATCTATTTCCACCTATAAAATATTAATTTTTTAAAATTTGCATATATTACAATATTTTTATATAATTACTTTTAATATATTTATAAAGTTAATATATTCTGATTATTACCTCCTATCCATGTACTAAGTTCAATGTGAGAGTTTTGAGACATATTACCAAATCCCGAACTAGCAGATGCTGTTCCATTGCAACTAAGACTGTTAGATTTATCAACTTCATTTATAGTTTCCATACATAATGCAGCATTAAAATTTTTTAATGTCGTTAATTCTTTTCGATTTATATTAGCACCAACATTAGATTCTTGGTGAACAATTGGGCTTAGCTCAAATTCGATAGGCAATGCTGTTACTTTTGATGGACCACGTATCATTGGTGTGCTTTGCATACGTGCCATTGTTTGTGAATAGGTAACTTCGTTAGTAAATAAATATTTCTGTAAATAATGTTTATATGTAAGTCTTTTTTCGAAATACTCTCTAAAACATTTACCTTTAGCAATTTTAAACGTTGTAATTGTGACTCAATAGTAGCTCTATGCTGCTGTAATCTTTCAGCTTTAGTTCCTCTTATGTCAAGTAATTCAATTTGTAATTGTTTATTTTCTTCTTCCAAATGACTAATAATACTTTGCAATTCCTTCTGTGGATCATTTAGAATTCTTCTTTTAGTAGTGCTTCTGATCGACGTGTATTCCATGGCAGTTGTATCATTACTGAAGTACATAAAGAAAAAACATATAAACAAAAAGCAAACTAAAAAAGTTTAATATAATTTATTTTTATTTCTTTTAACACATACCCAATATTAGTAGATGGAGAATCATCAGAATTCATGGCAATTGTTCTGCTTGGACATAATCTTAATTTATTTCTAATCAGTTCAATAATAAGCTTTGTTATATCACGATTAGTTGTCTGAAATTAAAATTAATTAATACACTATTGCACTCACAGTTAAATAATTTCAATGAATCAGTAAACTACCTTTATACAATATTCCCGTACAGGATGTTTTAGTTTATGTTTACTTGATATTTTACCAAACAAAAAGCAGGTCTTACATTGGTGGTATCCTGGACATTTTAAGCAAGAATATCTAGGTCCTTGTATAGAACTAATTTTACATGTTGAACATCTAACATTATGAACAACTAAAAATAATAACATAAATATTATACACATTAGTGTTAAATATATTAAATTAGATAACAGAAGAAAAGTTTAAAGATAATTGATAATGATTATTAATTCTCACTATTTTCCGCTGAATTAATCCTATTAAATGTTGTCAACCATGTTAATAATGGGGGGTCTTGCATTATCCAAGTAGCAAATTCACTTTCAGTTACTCCAAGACAACCTTGTGACTATATTCAAATAAATGTGATTACTTCAAAAGCATTTAAGAAATAAAATATTGAAATGGTAAATATTAATTTAATTACATTTATAAAGCAACTATTTATATGTGACTGAATATGTTGATGTCCATAAGCCATTGTTTCACCAATCATTTCCATAATTTTACAAATGTTTGTTAAAAGTGTAAATAAACTTGCTTTAGACAAACAAGCATTATGATCAGCCAACTGATGATATAAATATTTATATTTTTCTTGTAATTTTGCTGAGCAAATTAATACCAATGCTAATTTTACAGAAAAAACTAAAATATTACTATCAATATTTCTGAAAAACAAAAGTATTATATGTGACAAATTTTATATTTTACTTTATTTAAAAAGCATTAAAAAAACACATACTTATTAAAAATGCTTAAAATATAATTCACTCCAAGTTTGGTTATTTGATCAACATCAAATTCTACATTAGCTTCTTTACTTGCAGCAAAATAAATATCTGAAATTACATCTTCAATTTCACTTGAATCTAAACTGACTACATTTTCTGTGACAGATAGCTTATGTCGTTCAAATACACCAGCTATTAAATCCAAATGAATATATTTCACTAAAAAGAATTGATACTTATAAGTTATAAAGAATATGTTAAATATATTCAAAAATATTCAATTTTAAGAAGTTCATACTTACTATGAAGTTCATTATATAAAATTTCTAATTTTGCTGCAGTTCTGTAAGATGCAAATCGAATAGAATTGCATTCTCTTATAGACTGCAGTATACCTTGCATGTTTTACTTGTTCTAAATTTTATAATTTTCTAAAAAAAAATTATATTTCTTATTTATAGATATACTAAAGCAGTTATTAAATACAAAACATATTTAAAAATTTACTTAAGTTTAATCATTAAAACTGTTTCTCTATTCTATAATTAAAATAACAGTTAACTAAAGAATAAAATGTATGAAACATAAATAAGAAAAACTTTACATTGTACATACAATAGACTTGCCGGTATTTTGTTTTCATTTCTATAAATTTTATAAAATTAAGAAAGTAACCTTAACTCTCTTTCAATAACATTTTCTGTCATCTCAACATAATAATAAGTTTAATTATAATTTACATATCCATGTAATTCATCGTTATTTCACTCTTCTTCCTACTTCTGCGTTGTACAAACTATACTCATTCAAATCAAAAAATCAAATACGATGCTAACTTGCCATATATATATACTTATTGGTCATAGGTCATAAGTAAACTAGATAAGCGCTTTCAGAAAATAATGTAGCAGACTATAGTAAATATTACACTTACAGAATATAAAACATAATGTAAAAAATGAAAAATATTAAAAAATATAGTCTCTAGAAAATATGTATATTTACGTATTACCAGCAAAGATAAAATATTAATCATTTTTAAGATTTAAAATGTTTATTTATAGTATACGATATAAATAATAAATATTTTATTCTATTTTCAAGAATTATTCTTGATCTCTCTTTCTCTCTCTCTCCCTCTCTCTCTCTCTCTCTCTCTTACTTTCTTACTCTCTTTCATTCTCTATAGTAGACATAATGCAGTTGTTTTTATATTGGAATAAAGCTAAGTTCATCAAGTTGTTAATTGCAAAGTGGGGGTAAAAACGTCACGTGATCGTGCTGACCGAAATTTCGCAAAGCGCCGACTCTCACTCTTCCCCAATGAATCTTACAAAACAGTTACTTCAATTTTCGCTCCGTCTCACCAAACGGTTAAGATGAGTTATTAGTCGAAAAGCTACTTGCACACACAAGTGTGCCAATCCCACAAAGTAATCATGCAGTAAGTAACATTTCTAAACCTATTTAGCTTAATTTTAAAAGATTAAGCGAGAATCTTGTGTTTTACTTGGTACTTGAGCCGCCATTTTATGAGTCACTACATAGTCTTTAAAAAGAGCAGAAATTTACTAAATCTTCTTCTGCGCAAGACTCGTTTGTATCATTTCAAAAATAAGATTTGCATCATTATTCATGTGCATCGTTAAACATTACAGTGGATATAAATAATGCTATATTTTTTTAAATCGTTCTACCAGATGATAGTGTACAATGTTGCGTCATAAAATGACATCAGTTTAAATTTGTACTTCTATTCGAAGAATTCATTCAAGTTTATGTAAACTATACAAATATTATACAAATTATGATGTAATTATATTTATAATAATTTTTATTAGTGATGATCATTTTCCGACTTTCTCTCTCTCTCTCTCTCTTTATCCCTTTTTTTCTTACAAGTGAATAAGCAAATATTTTTTATTTTTTTGTGTATTTGTTCATAGTAGTTTAGTATATTTAAATATGAATAAAAACTTGAATTGACAATCAATATTGATTGATTGGCAAATTGATATTTTTAAAGTACTTTTATTTTATTTTATATATTTTAGAAATTATAATAACTTTTTTCTTTCTGTTTTCAGTGTCAACATGGCGCTCAGCGCGAGCTACGTCGCTCCGACGACAAAAATTTCGTTTCATCAATTTTTAATCTCTGTTGATTGGATTCGCATCAATAATGTCATCCAATCTGGGTCAGGAAATGTGGAAGTACGAACCAGTGTCCCCTAGTGGGACACCACCATTGGATGTCGAAGATGATTGGTTGTTACTTGACGATAAGCCTATAGATCCCATAAATAATGCTACTGAATCTCATATGTATGATGAGCAACCTACACGAGCACAAGCGGCTACAAAACTTTTAGAAGAATTAGACGAATGGATTAAAGAAGGTAATCATTTCATTGTATGAATTCAGTAAATTACTGATTACAGACTTTCAATAGGAATATATAATAATAATGATTTTCTTAACATAATCTATATACAGCTATTAATAATTTAAAAATAAAAAGAGAAAGACATTGATAATTTTCTCTTAAGCATATGAAATTTAAATGAAGCATTGTAAAGCCATTATTATAAGTATGAGTTAGAATATAATTCTATTGGTATCAAGAAATAATCATTTAGAATGAAAAGAATTACAAAACTTTTCCTACAGAGATTTTTATCAGTTCCAAGATAAGACTTAGAGCTTATAAAGTAAATAAAATTTAATAAACAGTTAACATAGCGACTGTATAGACACTAAAGCTGAAAAAACACATAGCTAACAATGAAAAAGAAAAGCATTAAAAATGTTGGATTAATATTTTTCGACGATTCTTGGAGGAACAAAATTCCGTTTGCTGAATTAAAGCAATAAAATTCTACGTAATAAGAGAGCATCGTGAAAATATGTAAATGTATAGCAATTTAAGTAATCAACTACTCAATTGATTGCAAAATGTCTATTGCTCGATAAAGAAACGATAATTCGTTGAGAAAAAACTTTTGCATTTACAACAACTAAAGAGTCAGAATTTCAAAATATTATTGCTCATTTATTTTTAAATATAACTGTTTTTTATAAAATAATAAATTAAAACAGTAATCAACAGGAAAACGTAAGGAAATTAAAAAATGTTTATCAATATTATCAGCATTAGCATTTTAGTAGAAAACGTGTTTGCTCTAATGCATAGGAATTTTTGACGAGAAACTTTCCTCTAAAGTAGAACACGACATAATTAGCGTATATGTCAATATATCCTATCTGATAAATCATGTATCTCCAAAATCGTAACATTTGTATACTAAGGACGAAATACCCGAAATATAGCTAGATCACATTAAAGAAATCGGATGAAAAATAGGAAGCATTTGTTTCTATATAGGAAAAGTTACTAAGGAAATAACATTCAATGCATTATCTATGAGTTTTATGTGGAAGTAGATGATGAAGTCTGGATTACGTGTACATAGGATTGCAAGCGCAACGGTATACGTATAAGATGGAAATATCGTTATTGGAGCAGGTGTCTTAAGGACGTCAACAAACTTTCGATTTTCCGACGGCATGTATAAATTAATGCGAGAGCTAACTGTTTAAGACTCCGGGAAACCTTTCCTAGACGGGTGCGTCGAGAAAAAATGCGCAGAACGCGTGTTGCTGCCTTCTTTCTTTTCGTTGACTCGATATCGCTCCCTCCCGCTGGTAGCCACAGCCACAGCCACACGACAGCCCCGCTTCTTTTTTCCAAGAGAGTGGGACAAACTGGTTAACCTCTACGCAAACGACTTTACTTGGAGGCCGATAGGGAGATGACGTGGTATGGGTTGGTGACGAAGGAGTAGGAACGTCAGAGGGGGGAAAGTCCAAAGATAAGCAGGAGCGGCACTCTCAGCAGTATGCAGGCCAACCGTACGACTCACATGATCGGTTTTCTTTGCTCAACCTAACATTCGCACTTTATATTCTCCTATAACGGGTTTTCTCTTCGATTCTTCGTACTTTTCCATCCACCACATTTAACGTCTTTCGGGTCTTTCGCCTGGACACCTTTCTCCACGCACAACTGTTCTCCGTGCAAAGCTGCCGTGTGTGCGCTTCTCTCTTCATATTTCGCGTACCGGCATCGGCATCGGCATCGACGTCGGCTCGTCTGCTCCGCTCGCTCGCTCGTTTGTTCGTTCGCTCCATCCATCTATCCGGTCGTTCGTTCGTCTGTCCGTCTGTCCGTTCATCCGGCCAACGATTTCACACAGTCGAAATCTGTGACAGAGTGAGCGCGAGAGGTGGAGGAGATATTCTTAGTGGTCACCGTCCCGTTAAACTTTTGCCCAGACCCTAATCTACGTCGAAGTTCGGAGTCATCTGAATTGCGCGGGCTCTACTACGTGGTCTAACACACGTTCCAGGGATACGCGAATTAAGGATTCCGCAAGAGGAATTTCGAGAAACTTACACACAAGTCCTCATAAAAGGATCGTTACAGGGAATTCTTCGACTCGGAATATCTCGGCAGAGCGGAGAGCAGCTGTTTGCATTGACTTTTCTGAAAAGAGGAATAAGCGCAACAAGATATATCAGAGCAGAAGCAGCAGCGGAACGAGATTCGTAAACTGAAGAACGAGAGCTAAAGATACGACGCAGAATTTCATGGCATTCGTGGAATAGGAACTCGAGGATTCATCAACACTCCGTATTAATACTGGCATCTGTAAAAGTGACACAAGTGCAAGACCCGGCGTCTCGATGTTGGAGCGTACTAATGTTATATAATAGCATGCAGTTCGCATATCGCTACACGTGGAATCGAGAGATCATTGTCAATTCTCAGAAATTAGTAAAAAGACGTTGAATCGGCGCAATCGACGTCCTGCTGGTGGAGTCATTTCTTCCCTCTACGACACTTTCGTCGCCACCCGCAACAATAAAAACATCTATATTAATAGATTTTCAACGATCAGCGAACGACTCCTACGTTCCTATAAGCTCACTCACTTTGTTTCCTTCGCAAAGACTCTCGAAACGATTAACCAAGCGTGATAATGATGGCTGCAATGTGTTACAGTGGTAGGTTTCCTTTCGCTCTACTGATTTCCCTCTCCACTGAGAAGTGGAAGAAAAAAATATCTTGTGTACATCGTTACATTGTTGCTAGTTAATTAGCGTTAGCTTGACAAAACAGAAAAAGAATTACTTAATCCAAATTTCTTAATCCAAACACCATTAAGCTGTAATTTATAGATAGCAGCTTGCGTCAAAGCGGCTGCCTACCTTTTCCAGGTAGCTTATACCGATAATGAGCGTACGACTCTAGAACACATGTGTATTCCGCAGAGATAAGGAAATTAAGGTATCGCGCTTAACTCCTTGCGGATCTAACGTAAACAGTTTGCCTAAAAATAATCGTTTTCACTCAACTTTTGCACGATTACCGAACACTTGTCGATTAATAACTCGAGGCACAATGGATTCTTGGTATAAATTAGCCGAGACTTTCGAAAAGCGAGTTAATTTCCACATCGTTAGGGTCGTAAGTAGTCTGGGTTAATAAATCAAAACATAAGATTGCTAACTAATCTGCATAGCGGAAAACCGCCACACCCCTATTTCGCCAGCTCTCGTTTAATAACGCTTATCGTGCTTTTATACCACTGGACATATTTATTTTACAATAAAAAAAAAGTGAGAGATAGCATGAAAAGAAATCGCGTTGAAGCTGGCTCAATGCTGAGGAATATTTCATTTGCATTTCTAATGGCGCACATGGCGCTATTCACATTCTAGTTGACGCGCTCTTTAGCAAAGAAATCGCGCTTTATTGAATCAAAGATGCTGGAGCGGAACTGCTTAGTTATACAACGGAGAGTAGAAGGGTCTTGATAATATATCAGTCTACCGCGATATCGGTATAAACCAATGCTATGGGACATTTAAAAAGTAACTGCATAATCAAACGATATGCTGGATCTAATTATACTTTCACTTTCCATATCATTCTTACGTATCGGGAGAGATCTATGTTTTTCCAAAGAAATCCCTAAAAAAATAAACATCCATTGCTCGTTTTCCACTATTTGTTTGATTTTAGTATTGTTTCAGAATTACACATACATTTGTGTATGTTGATAAAGCATACTAATCTCTCATGCTAAAGTATAATGGCTGAAAATTAATCTTCGTAACAAAAGAGATACGAAGGTATGTGTTGCTGATCTACAAACGATGTGGTGCTAAGCGTATGTCTGTGATACAGTACATCCTTATCTAACCTTCTGCCCTCTGCATTTAAATGCAGATAACTATAACACTAAGAAATAGACGATGATCAAAGTTTCATAGGGAACTGGGTCAGGGCTAGTTTAGTTAATATAAAAATTTAAATTGTAATTTAGCACATATTGTGCCTACAAATTAGTCGTGGAATTAAACGAAACTTCGTAATGGGATCTGAGAATCCAAATGTATAAAATTGTCATATTCCTTACCGTGTATAATATTGCCGTTCTACGCCAAAGATGTACTGCACGCATTGGTATCATTACTGGTCTAAGTGAACCAGAATTTTCCTTGATGGTCGTGTGTAAATAAGTCAGCATGCTAAAAAAACAAATGACAAAATTAAGTAGATCTATTATCTTGGAACTGAATTCAATATATTCGATAGACTCGATAAAAGAATGAAATACATTTCATTTAATAACGAAATATATAATTAGCAAAATTCTATTTTAACGTTAATGTCGCAAATGCTGTATTTCAAAGTGATAAAAATTGATATTGCTTAATGCCTTGAGAACATGTTTACAAATTGAAAACATGATATTTAATTTTATGAGTTTTCTAAATAATTTCATTTTCATTCTTACAACTATTTTCAAATTCTTATTGAAAAATTAAATGTTGAACTAATTTATACTGAAGGAAACTGCAAATTGAATTACCTGTTTTTCTTGTTAAACCAGTATCGTCCATGAGATTATATATACATTAATTCACCACTCCTACTTATTGTTCATGCAAGAGACCGATAAAAGCATTGTTAACTTAATATAATCCTACACCATAAAATGTCACTCTTATTCGCGTTGAGAATTTTGCAATTTTTTTATTACTTACATTTGTACCTATAATATCAAATTCGGTCAAATTCAAGTGAAGTTAATAAAGATGTATCATTTTTTACAGAGCCCTTCTCTGATTGGTTGGAAGAAAAAATTGACCTACCAATCTTCGAAGAATTGCCATCACCAATATGCGGCCAAAACAAGCCTATGGTTTTCCCCGGAATTATAAAGACTCACCAGCAGGAAAGTACCCAAACCCTTTTACAAGAATTCGAAACTGTTTTGGGGGATGTCGAAGCTTGTCATCAAGTCCCACAGACAAGCACCACTCTTACACCACCGCAGTCCCCTCCACCAAATAAAATATTAAATGTTGATACTCAATTATTGGTTACATTGCAACCTGTGATGCCCCTGTATCCAATACAGGGGCAACAGGTTACGTGTACAATTGGTGCCGATGATAAATCATTGTACATAGGACAAATACCTGGGCAATGGAATACTGAAAATGTGCCATTAGATCCATTAAACAATGATGTCGCAAACGAATTGGCTGTAGTAGATGAATTTGTGCGCTCTTACACTACTGACATACCACCATCAAGCCCCAGTACCAGTATCGGTAGTAGCTGTGTTTCTTCGGAAGATTCTATTGACGATCCTGATTGGATTCTAGAAAACAATAAAAAATCACCTTGCGGCACAAGTAAAAATCGTTTTAAGCCGTATGCTCGTCCGTCTGTCGAAGATAAAAAAGTTCGGAAAAAGGAACAAAACAAAAATGCAGCTACCCGCTATCGCCAAAAGAAGAAACAAGAAATCAAAGAAATATTGGGGGAAGAACGCGAATTGACTGATCATAATGAACAGCTACAAAGTAAAGTCAAGGACTTACAACGTGAAATTGGTTACTTAAAGGGCTTAATGAGAGATCTCTTCAAAGCTAAAGGTCTTCTTAATTAATTCATTCGTCTAACGATTTAATTATTTAATCATGTCACATATATCAATTACTCTTGATATTTTAACTCTTATGAATTAACTAATGCTTATTGTTATATTGTACTTAGTTTTATTCTGTTTAATATTATTGATATTTTATTAAATGTAAATTATATTTTAAGTCGCAGCTTTTATGGGAACAAAGGGCTGTCGTCTCGTAATCTTTGAATAACATTCATTGGTGGTTCGTTCAGATTACTAAACAAAAAAACGCGTTTATATAATAAAATGTAATAATATTCGATAATTAGATTTATCCTAGTTCCAATGAACTTAAATTTCATATTATCGAGTATAACCACGTATTATATAACGTTGTTTTTCGGTGCGAATCTTTTCATTCCGAATCATTTTAACCCACCCAATTACTATATTTTCTTACAGAAAATATTGTATGATTAGAATAGAAATAAATGGGTTAATAATGTATAAAATTCTTATTTATTTTTCTTCTCAATCACCATTTTTTTTATCTATTTTTAAGTTACCCATAATTAATCATTTCTGTAATAAAATATATCGTCCATAGCAGATTCTAGTTCAATCATTTATATACGCAGTTATTCGTAAGATATGCGATAAATCATTACATTAAAAATATTCTATTATTGCTTACTCTGCAATGTGAAGGAACTCAGTTCATGCAACTATGTTCAATAATTACATTGATATGATGACAAGGAGATTATATTAATTTTCATAAAAAATACAATTTTTTATCTTTAAGTATATTTCCCACATTTTTATTATAAAGTAATGATTAGAATATAACAACCGTTGTTCAAATGTTAAAGTTTATTTGTAACGTAAATATATCTTTTAACGAACAGATTACCATATTTTCAACAACGTTAACATAAATTACTTCATTTACAAATATTATAGAATAGAAACAAAAGTACTTAAAATATAACACTCAGGATTGAATGGTAAAATATTTACATAGTTGATGACTTTACATTTACAAGCTAGAATAATTTCTAAATCCTGGTTTATTTGAAGATTTAACGATAAAAGATAAAAGAGATTTTCATTTGATATAATTTTCCATTCTTCTCACTGAATATTAGATTCACTTAAATCACTATGGGGATAGTCATGTATTAATTGAAGATTTTTTTCTTTGTGCTATTACAATTACGTAAATATTATTAATAATGGATAGAACAAATAAAAAACTATTAACAATAGTTAATAAATTCACTGAAGACATGTTTGGAAACGCTTTTATATATATATATATATATATAACTTATTCGGAATAAAATCACTCGAGTAACAGCTAAAGTTTACGTTTATTAAAATTGCTTAACAGGCCTAATAAATTGAATTTAAAAATATAAAAAGAGCAAGTTGATGTTCATTACAATTCATCCTTTAATATACGGGTTTTAAAAAAAACCAAGTATTTTAGAAAATTTAAATATATTTTCTATATATCTGGCTGATTGTAACGAAGTGCAATAACACACGCTTTTTAATATAAATATGCGTGGTACATTTATATTTGAGATTAATAATGGAACGAAACAAGGCTTTGCATATTGTCACACACCATTTATATAAGCTGTGATTCAAATCATATATTTTTGTTTGTCTTAATAAGAGAATAAAATTTCTAATTTTTCCTTATAAATAGAATAAATCTAATTCTCGCGCCTAAAGTACAATTGTTTATTTGCGTGTACCGGTAACCTCTACATCAACATATTTATAATATATGTATATACTTATATATAAATTGCTGCTATTTCTTTTTTTTTTTAAGTAGATGTCGATGTAATCGTTCGGACAATTCTATATAGTATAATCAATGTTAATCAACCATTGGCATAAATATATCAACTTTACAAATAACTAGAAATCAATTAATACATAATTTCAAAATAGTGCGCAAAACTAAGTTAATCAGTGAAAAATACAAAGTATATTACTTTAATCACAAAATTTATTTAATTTTATATTCATATGTGCGTGTTTCTAAATTATTTATGCATTGTAAAATATTTTAACAATCTTTAAGAATTATGTATGCCAGTAAAGAGGAAAATATTTATATGTATGCACACTATATATATGTGTGTGTGTGTGTGTGTGCGCGCGCACGCGCACTCGTATGTGCACAGATAAAGAGACAACTTATTCAATTTCTTATGGAGAAAGTCATGTATTTAATAAAAAAAAATAACATGCATAAGAAGATTTGCGTACATTCGCATTGGCAGTATATCATCCATATAACACGACACACAAAAAATTGATTATCTGGAATGTTCCTATTAAAGAAAAGACCGTGTGAGTATTTATCATTCAATCTAATACATTATTATCTGAATCACAAAATCTCATTATACACACAAGTATAAAACATTATTTTTGAGAACCCAGTTTTGCCACTATACAATATTTACTAACTGTATAATGTTATGATTTTGTAAATTATTTCATTCTTAGGTTTGACGGCTTTTAGATTCAGATATCATTTGTGAACTGTACATTTGTTTTGAAGGAAGATTTTTGCCTCCATCCACTACTAGCAAAACAAGGTAATTATAAGTTAGCCACGGCAAATGCTTAAATCAATTATTCAAGAACTACGTATTACGAACTATAATTCAGGATCGTAAGAATTAAAGATTCCTTTATATTTGAATGTTTTGCAATATTTTTTGTATTTACAAGTATCATATTTAGTGTATATCTATTTAAACAGCCGATTAAACCATGAATTTATCAGTTAAAGTAGTTTAAAAGATTTTTCTTATATTATGAAAGTAATTAAGTTGAAGTATACTTGAAAAATATACAGGCTTCTATGTAGTAGTATCACCATCCTCTTGCTCTAGTCTGGAAGATCCGCATACACGACATTTACAGCATACTATACAAGGAGCAGCTAGCAATAGCAAAGGCGATGCTACAAGTAAAAGCAATCCAAATCCAGCAAAAATCCCTATCACTTGAGTTCTGTGCCATATAACAGATGCACGTGAATGACCTAATTTATTTTTACATGGTCCCTTGTCATAATGTCGTAGCAGAAAGTCATCCTAAAGCCATTAATAAATATTTTTGTATTTTTTCCTTATTAAATATATAGTAAATGGAAATACTTACATCTAACGAAGCTAAACAGTACCAACAGAAAACATGTTTACATCTCTTGCACATCATTTGTGCGCAGCCATCATCCTTTTCAATAGGTACTGAACACATAGGACAACATTTAATATGCTCGTTGTCAAATGGTATACCTAGTGGAAGATCTGGGCATGGTCCAGTATGCCAAGACTCTCGACATATGGAGCAAAAATCTGTAGAGCAATTGGGGCAATGGACAGGTTCTGGAGATGCCCCGCTTGCTCCACCATTATTTATAGAACAAATAGTTTCACAACCTGCACGTGGACACCATGCACGTCCTTTATCCATTGACACATCTAAATTAATGAAAACCATATTAATGCTTAAATTAATATTTCCAATGATTTATCAAATTTTTTAATAAAAATCTGCTGCTCACCTCTATTCAGTCGAAATTTACGGTGTTTTTCCATAAGCTCAGGAGAAACTAGACTTGATATTTCATTTAATGAAAGAATAGCTCCTTGATCACATTGTGCATCAGGGCAACTAATTTCATAAGCACCTTCTTCAATTTCAAATTCAACATACGCTCGCATACACTAAATATAAATATAATAAAGTAATTACTATTCTTTCTCCATTTTTCAAAGGATAATGGTACTTACATCTTTGCAATAGGAACATCCACAGCCTTCAATTTTAAATGTTTTTGAAACTGATGTGTCAGCAAGACAAACTTTACAAAACACTCTGGAAACTGTTTGCTGGGAACCCGCAGGAACAAAATTGCCAGCAGCTAAACTATATCTTGAACTAGATGCCAGAGATAGCAAACTAGTACAACGTGAACATACTCTACTACGATTAATAGGTCGGCCTTCTAAAGCAGAAGTGCTTAGTCCTACAGCAGTTTCACATTTTCTAAGTGCACCCTGACCTAAATTTAACAAACTACCATCACGTATATCCAAACTTGCACTACTTTCAGGTCGAAGAAGGGGTGCATCTACTGCTTTTGATGGTAAAGTCCTTTCTGCTAGTGATAAATTTACCACGCTTGAATCTTTCTTTAACAGAGGTAGCTTTATTCCACTTAGTTTATTAGGTTTATCCACCTTCTTCTGATTATTTGAAACTTTGGTTGGGGGATTCACTGATGTTACAGAACTGGTTGCTGTACCCATATCCATTAGGAGAGCTCGTCGTACGACGAGCGAATGTAGGCTAGGCATCCCCTGACAATAGTCTTCAAGTTTATTGCCAGTTATACACACCAATTGTGCTAACTGGCATAAGGATAAAATGATTTATTGTAATAACACTTGTGCACTAGTATTTATGAAAATATGTAATTTTTAAATATCACCATTGGCATTCAAGCAGCATTCGGTTAGTGTCTACTTATCTATCATTGCTTATTCCTATTGGAGTAATCTTCAAAGATTTCTTTGTTACCACACTAAAATAACGTAATATTTATAAATTTGCTTTGTTATGTTTATGGGCTATTTTTTATTAATGCCCTATGTATACAAAAAACATCTACAATAATTATTAAATTCATTTAAATGATTAATAATTAATTATTTTGTACTACACTATAGTTTCAAATGCGAAGGATAAATCGTTTTTGAACATAAAATAATTGAATATTTGTTGAAGTCTTATTAACCCTTAATAAATAGCCATCTCAACCCTTTAGAACGGGCACAATATAGATTTGTCAACTGCATGACAGATATAACCGCGTAATGAAACGGTTAAATTTTTTAAACTATCTAATCACCATCACTTTTGATGTTTAATTAAATGCACAAACATTGTATCTTGATAATTATAGTCTTTCCTAAATCTAATACACAGTCTTTAACAGTCTTTCCATCTTCGCTGTCACGAAATACATTAAAAGTGCATAGAGAAATCATCGATCAACTACTTCCGCCCCCACCAAGAATAGCATGTTTATGCCATTCATAGTATTCCACCTCATAATTTTTTGACGTTTTCGCTTTTATCTTGCATTTCCCCTTTCTAATCTATTTAACTAACATAAAGAATGAAAGTTAAGAAAAGACAGAATATGATTCAAAACGAAAATAAGATTGTACAAGTACCTAAATAAAGGTTCCTGTGGAATATTAATGAATATATCATGAAAACTAAGCTTGTCACTCTCAGATAGTAACTATGGTATGTTCAAAAAATTACTATTATTACATTTTATTATTTTTCTAACAAAATTAAATTCGTTTTACTAAAACTTACAATTTGTTTAGGAGATAAATATAAAAAATTACAAATGTATATTAAATAAGATAAAATTTTTAGACTTGAATATTTATAAAATAAAAGACAAACTGTGTAGAGTTACAACTTTTTATTTATTTTTATTTACAAAAAAAGTTTTCTTATAAAAAGTTACTTGCCAAATATAATTTTTCTAAATAGTTTTTATTAATGTAACATTACCAATTAAAAAAGATAAATATTCATATACATACATATAATTAAAATGAAATAGAGAAATGAAGAATGAATAAACACACTTGTATGCTTAAATGCACAGAATCAATATTACACCGTATAAATGAAAACAATTACTTAATTGTTTATTACCAAAATGCTGTAACTTGTTGATACATACTAAAATTAAACTATAGAAATACACCTTGATAAGTGTAAATCATCTGTACAATATATTTTTACAGTTTATAAATAAAAAATACACTGTCAAAAAAATATTTAATAGCATGTACAAATAACATTCGGTATGCAAGGTAAAAGCATTAAAGGTTATTTCGATGATTTATAAAAAAAAGCATAACTATACTAATACATTAAAAATAAATCGACAATATAGTCATGGTCATTACATCGAAATAACCTATTTTTAAGAATTTATCTCCAATTTCTAACAATTGGAATATTATAAAACAGATTATGTTTAATATGAATTTTCTCATTACTTGCATTACTTTATGTTCATATACATTTCTTAATTTTTAGAAAAACTATCACATGTAAATTTAGCTGACAATTATTATTATTTATCTATAAATAAATTATAAATTAAATTTAATGGCTACAAGTAGGACATTAAAAGTCCATAATTTATATTACAAATGAGCGTTTAACGCTATTGAACCAAGTTATACAATGATATAGGTCAGATAGATATATATATATATATATATATATATATATAGCACACATGCATATACGCACGCACACGCGCACACACACACACATATATATATATATATATATATATATATATATTTATTTATATATATATATATATATATATATATATATATATACACACACATACATAAATGTATAAAAAATTTACTATAATACCTTATAATGAAATATTTCCCGGTGTACTATATTGACCTTTTCTGGAATAGGTATCAACCGCTCTTACAGCGAAATAGTAGTTATTTCCTTCAGAAAACTAAAATAAAACAATGTTGAAGTATAAACTTCTATTCCAGTCTTCTATTTTAAGAAAACACATACCTGTGTAAGAGTACAAGCCATAGGCAATGGTAAAGCTCGTACGTCACCAACTTTTTTCCAAAGAGATGTAGCCGGGGGAGTTCCAGCAACTTCTTGATATGCGTATAACTGATAACTAGCAATTTGCGCATATTTTTCAGATAAAGCCAAATTCCACGATAATACTATACCTAAAAATAAATGCATAAAACTAAAAATATCTTGGATAAAGAGAGAAAGAAAATGTTTTCATTTTTTATATATTTATATTTAAATATATTAAATGAACTATAAACATTTTTATACATACCATTTGTAGTTTTTGATATTTTTAAAGATGGAGCTGGTGGTGGAAGCTTCCATGTTGGATGTGAATTATTTGATTTTTCTACAGGCAAAGGCGCTGGATGCTGTTAAGAAATGTTAAATTAAAATTATCATGTAATAAATTGCATATCTTAACTTATTCAAAAACAATATTTACCCGAATTATTTGTGCGGTAGCAGGTGTTACTAAACGTAGAGCACCATTAGAAACAGTTGATATTCCCGCTACATATTAAAAAAGAAATTAAAAACAAATTATATACATCATTAAATCAACATACAATACAAAACATACTTATACATGTACAATACCTGGCTTATATGTAACCGTTGAAAATTGAGGCCTGGTCCCAGAATTAACCGGACGAATCTATAAACAATTGATTTCATTGGTAAAAAAAATACGAAGAAATGTAAGAACATGTACACACATACAAAGAAATACTTTATATTCAGGATGTTTCGATGAGGTATGGTCAAATTTTAAGGAGTTTTAGAAAGAGAGATTCTAACATAATTTTTTTCTTACTATATTTTGACCTGTAGCATATTAAAACTACTATTAGTTTGACAGAGACAGCAAATTGATTGAAGTGAGATAATTAAATAATATCAAAAACTAAGCTTCCAAACTGTAGCCATTTAAAGTTTGGCCGTATCTCACAGAAATATCCTATATATTACATAAATATTTTTATTCAACACACTTAATTCATTTTTACCTGAGCATTAGAATTTGATGTTATTAATAATTGTCTTGTTGGACCATTACTTTGCATTACATATGCTAACCTTGGGGTATTTATATTATTCTGTAAAAGTCATTATTTATTTAACATTTTTTTAAATTATATGAAAAAATTTGAAAAAGGTAAAATATATACCATTAAGGCAGTTGGTGCTGACTGGTTAGTAGGTTGTACCAATCTAATATTAGAAGCTTGATTCGTAATAGCTACATTTGTTGGAATTGCTTGAATAACTCGTTGGAAGCTACTGGTTGGAGTTATAGTTAAAGATTGACTTATAGCTGGAGATACTGTTACATTGGCTACATTTGCTATAGCTAAAACAAGTAGACAAAACAAACATATACATCTTAACATATTTCTTATTATATTAAAGATGTATATAAACTTACTTTTTCTTTCTTCCTCATCTGTCAAATCAATCAAATCACTTGTTTTTGCTTTCGCAATAGTTGTAGAAGATGGTCGATTCAGTTGATTAGAAACCTTTCCATTCAATATATTTTGTGATTGCGGTGATTGCTGTTATATTAAATTCAAATAAAAATATTTACTATATTATGTATTAACTTATATAATGTACATTACGTGTAAATTTAAGAAAGTTTACTTACATTATGTGGTGATTGTTGAATATTACTCGTTTGATTGGATAAAGGTAATGTATATTGAGGTTCTAATTGTCTAGTTGCAACAACTAAAGTTGTTGAAGCAGTTGAAACTTGAGGTGATGTTTGCGCTTGACTTTGCGTCATCGTAGTGGTTGATGTTACTGGTGGCTCAGATCTTCTAGGTGAACGAACTTTTATACCACGTCTTGGACTCAACCTACTACTCGAATCACTGGGTGAACTAGGAGTATTAGTGTTAATGAAATTCGTTGATTTTTGAGAATTTTGCTGAAGTTGAAGTTGTTTTAAATTTTGCACTCCTTGATCCTACAAAAATCAGGATTATCGTATAAGTATTTAGTTTAGTTAATATAAAATTTAGTTTATATAAAAATTTATATTAAAAAGTAATATTTAAATAAATACCGTCATAAAATTCACTTGCAAACCAACAGAACGATTAATTTTAATAGGTATAACTGCCCTATCAGTAATTGTTCGACGATCGGTTGTATGACGACTTAGGACCATTTCAAAGTCCTTAATTTGTTTCGACAGTTGCTGACACCTTGCGCGTGTAGCTTCTTGATTTCGTTCCGAAATACGAGCGAGTTCTCTTAGTCTACCGATTTCACCACGCATAGTTATTGTTTCAACTACTTTTTGAATTAATAACTCTTCAAGTTCCTTAATTATTGAAAAAAGATAGTAGTTATTTAATTCTTAAATCTTTAAATAAATAATAAAATTGTATAAATATGCATACTTCCTGTGTCAATTGTTTTAAACTATCATTTGAGTCTCGTTCAAATATTTTACGTACACAATTTAAAATAGTTTTTTCACCTTTTTCGTTTAAATTCTTATTACTTATTTTTTCATCTATTTTCTGTTTTTTAAGATTACTATATGTTTTAACTTCATTCTCTGAAGAAATACGTTTTAATGGTAAAGCTACATTGGCTTGTAAATTTCCATTAATCTTATGATTGACCGCAATCCATTTTTCAGAACCATCACTTGATTCTGCATCAGTATCTTGACTCAGAAATTTTTTCCGTATTATTTCCTCTGCGTTTTTGGCAGTTTTCCTTTTTTGCCGCCTAAATTCCTTTGCTATAGAAAATATTATTAATTAATTTTAATACTAATTTTATACTAATTTTAATATGTTATAAAATAATAAGATACAAAACCCATTTAAGATACATCTGAAAACGTGTGTACCTTGATTTTCAACTTCTGCAGCGGTTTCCTGTGTAGGGTTCATTGGTCTTCTTGATCTGCGTTTTCTTTTTTCTACATGGCATTCACTAGTCTTATCATCACTTTCATCACTTAGCTTTTGTCCATCTGCTGAAACTGATGTTGATGAATTTAATGCACCCCCTGAAGGATTATTATCAATAGAAGCATCTATTTTATTTTCTACATTTGTGAAAGTATCTTGTAATTTTTCTGTATCTTTTTCTGCAACTAATTGACCTAATTTGAATTGTTTTACATCATCACAAGATTCTTTATCAGTTGAGGAATTATCATCAACTGATTTAATTGAACTAGCATCATCAGTAGTTTCATTTTGCAAAAGCTCTTTTAATTTTTCATTAGATTGTATTTCCAAGTCTTGAATATCATCAACTTTATCTTCAAAATTACTAGCAGTAGTAGAATGTTCATCATCTTTCTTTTCACATGTCATTTCATTAGAATTAAATTCTGTAGATCTATTATTGTTAAAAGTAGAATCACTAGCCATATATTTTGTTAATTTTAGTTTTTTAGATTTGTTTACTACAATACAATCTATGTTTTTATCTGTAAACCTTTCAGTTTCAGAATCTTTTTGAACTTCTATATTTTTAAAAGAAGGTAAGTCTTCATTTCTATATTTTTTTGAAATCTGATCAGTAGTAATATCAATATTTTCATAAATTTTATTTGGTTCACTATTTTTATTTAAAATGTCTTCCTTTAAAGATTCTTCTACATTTTTATTTTCAAGAAATGCTGAATCTTCAGAAACTTTTCTTTTATTATCATCATGATTTTCATTATCCAATAATAATTTTAATAGTTTAGAATTTCTACGTTCTTTATTTACTTCAAGTAATGTGTTATTTTTATCAATTCCAATTACATCACAAATATCAGAATTTTCAATATTTATTGATATACTTTGTTTAATGATAATATTTTTTTCAGAAATAGTTGCTTGTGGTTTATTTTCTTTAGTGCTATTTATAGATACATTAACTTTGTCATCTAAATTTGAATATAGCACATTGTTCTTGTCAAATTCAGATTTTGTTCTCAAAGATTCTGTATCTCCATTTACTTCTAAATTACTAATAGTTTTACCATTAGTTAATTCAATTTCTTCTTTTTTATCAACTTTGTCTTTAATAACTTTGGTCTTTGTATCCTCTTTATCTAGAAGACAATTATTTTCTTTATTAATATCTAATAGACCTTCATCAGATTCATCATGTCTCAAGTGATTAAGTGTTTTTGAACAATGTTTTTTATTTTGAGATTCTTCAATTACAGTTTGAGTATTATTACAAATGGAAATTTCATCATCCATCTTATTGCTTGATACCATTGTTAAATTTACTTGATTCACAGATTTATTTTCCCATCTTTCCCTATAATCTCTAAAATAAGTATTATCTTAATTATTAATTTTTTAAAAACTTTCACTATTCATGTGATAACTTAAATTCTCAAGCTATATTATATGGTATTTTTATAAGTGTATAAAGTAGTAGTTTTCATAAAGAAAAAAATTAAAATAAACTTATAAATTGTGGAAAATTTAAGTACCTTTTCTTTATTTCATATATGGTGCTTGACACTGGTGATTTACACTTAACAGGTGATTGTAATAATTTATTACTACCCATATTTTTATTTATTTGATTAATATTTTTAACACTTTCTTTTATAGAAACTGTGTCTGCTAATATTTCACTTGAAATTGCAGACTCAGAATCACAAGTAGATGATTTTATTCCTGTTTCTTTTGATGTTAATAAATTTTCTTCCTTAGCTTTTACTATAAGACTATTAGAGTCGTTTTCTAAAATGATAATATTTTTTTCCAAATTTCTTTCTCCTTTTCTTTGAATATGTAACTCACCATTCGATAAACTTTTTGGCTGAAGCTCTTCGCTATTTCCATTAATTAATGTTAAAGTAGCTCCTTCTAAATCACACTCCTCATCATCGGAAAGTCTTAAGCGTAGGCTGTCATCAGAAAGTGCTTCTTCATCATCTCCATTGTCTCCAGCACCATATAAAAGTTCTTCTTCTTCTTCCTTTGAAAGTTCATTAATACCTCGGCTATCGATAGAAGAGAGTGTGGGACAAATTGACTCAGAAGCATGTATTGTGTCAGTTCTCAAAGTATCCATAATCAAAAAACTTATAGCATCTTCACTTATCACATGAATTTAATTTATTTGGATCTGCGAATGATATGTTAATTGATATGAGTGATTAATTAACTATATTAAAAATTAATATTGAATATATTCATTAAAAATTATAAATATAAAATTCTGTGTATTTAGAAAGTTAAAACTAATCATAAATTTTTACAAATTTTGTTAAAAAATAAAATGTTTTTCATTATTATTTATATATACTATAGTTAGTAAGTAAAATACAGAAGTAAAAATAAAAAAAATTAAATAAAATTTCTATAATTTAATAGTTTTTTAAATTTTACTGAGATATATTTAAGAAGCAATGTTTTAATAATAACTGCACTTTAAAAAAATTTTTTTAGTCTGAAAGTATCAAATTAAACAAATTACAAATTTCAGCATAAATGGTAATATATGACTTTATTTAAGTAAACAATACAAATTTGGTAGATTCAATTTACTAAATATATACATATATTACTTTTAACATATCCAAAATAATTATTTTATTCAGATTAATAAAAAATATACATTAAATCTAATTCAATATATTGAACGTGTGTCTGGCTTAATATATCTTTTTAAGCATTTCTCATTGTAATATTTAACAATTGATAATAAATAATATAACTAATTTCAGTAGTAAATATGTATAATAGACTTGGTAAGAAAATAATTTTATATTTTTGAGCGCTAATTTACAGTCATTATTTATAAAAATAAAAGACAATTCTATCAATTTTGCTACATGCAATTATATTATAATATGCAAACATATAGGCCATTATATATAAAATTATTTTATATTTCATCATATATTCAAATAAATGATATGCTTTTCAAAATAAGAAATAAAATTTTGTTTAATAAAAAACACAGATAAGTTTTATAAAAAATTAGTATCCACACTCCACTTCGGATCGATGTTCTCCGTAGGAGGTCACTACTAGGTCCCTACTTGATCATTACATGTGACTGGCGCACAAATCAAGATTATTCACATGTTTGATTTGTTCAAAATAATTGTTTAAAAGAATTCATTGTGTGCCTTTGGGAAACATATATCCTACCTAATCAAGCTAAGGCCCAAAATTCAAAGTAATATAGACATAAAACACGGAATGTGCCAGTAAAGGGGGCCTTTTAACACACGTCACTAGTATACCATCACCGTTTCTGGCCCATAAGTAGTTGGAAGCGAAAAGTGAAAAATGGCGGGCTGAGGTTAAGTATCTGTAGCAACTATTAGTCAATATTCTACTTCACATTAGCAAGATGTAACAGTTTTGTAACACGAGTTTATTTATTAATAGCGCAAGTAATATATTTCAATAATTCATTTGCACTTTAATTCAGATTTTGAAAGCTGTACAAGTATCATCATTATCATCGCGATGCTATACCCGTACACACAATTTGAAAAGCTACATGCGTTCAAAGGAATATAAGCTAAACTTCTACAAATACGATTATCCGGATAATAAGTATGAATACTATTTTTAATTATTTTTCAATGATCGAACACATAAGTATTGTTTGACACGTAATACGAAAGAACAAATTGATAAGTTTCACGAATGTGAACCAATGTAGAATACTGAATCAGTAAGTTCAGGGCCCGAGATGCAACTAGACGATTTTTGCCGAACATTCCCGAAGTAAACGATAATGGCGAATCACAAAAAACAGAATATTTCTATTATTTAATAGAATTACTCATTTTAGTATGTTATAAATAAGTCTTCCCAACCATTTGATGTCATACAAGTTATTTTTATATTCTGATCTTTTCAACTCGTCTCTTAACAGAACACCTTACATACATTTAAATCAAGTTTTTACATTACTTCGAATTTTTTGTTCACGAAATATAATTGTAATACAAAAATTACAGGAAGAAAGAAAAAGAGAAACGTGTCAACAAGTTCAATATAGTGTAAGTCATTTGTATGTTTAATGTTAAATGAAAACTAAATCAATAAATTTTACAATTTTATTGATTTAGAATCTTTTCTAATTTTTTATACTTTTGAGCCGATGTGCATTGCTATAACTGATCAGTAAAATTTATGAATCTTAAGAAAACCTATACAAAAAATTCAAAGGTAGAAATTGAGGTGGTCATAAGGCCCAACAAGTTATGATTTTGGTATATAGAAAGATTGATATGCGTGAAAGATTCTCAATAATAAACTGACGAGCGCACATCTTATTGAACGCTGCACAACCCCCTCTTCGCAGTTCAACACCACAATCAGGAGGCAAAACTAACGTGAACAGAAAAGGTAATATAGAGTAAAACTAATGTGGTGGGAGAAACACCCTAATTCCACTTGACGAATTCTTTTTAACTAATACTTAAAAAAAGGTTTAAATATAATAATATCTTATATTCCAGTAACATATTATCTGAATTTAGATAATTTAATAATTACGCACAATATATGTAGAATGTAATATGTTCGTAAAATTTTATGTAAAATTATATTTGAATAAAATCCGGTAGATGTCGTGATTAATATATTCATAGTTTTAAAGAACCAAGATTTCATTATTTATAATTCTTTTTTTAAACTAATAACATTTTTTATTTTGAATAATTTACATTTATTCATTTATATTCTGATATTTTAAATAAACTTTTATACCATTTATTACGTAATAACCCTCATTATTACTCTTCAAACAAACAAACAAAAATATATATATAGATAAATATTAAATTTATAAAAAAATCTAATATGGCTGTATGTGTGAGTAATCAAAATTAGTACCTCTCATCATTAAGTTTTCAATAAATAAAAATATTGTTTTAAAGTTAACGTGCTTTCTTAAAATTAATAAAAAAGCAAAATTATTCAAAGAATCGATAATAAATATATTTATAAAAAAATATTAAATAAAATTTTGATTTCATGTAATGTTTCAATATAGAATAAATTCTGTCTAACTACTATTAAAATAATTATAAAAGTTCAAAAATTTTTCCGACAAAACTTCAAAAGCGTTTTTAATTGATCATGAATGTAAAATAAGCTATAATTAATAAATTTATAAAATAAAATTTTTGCTGCTTTTATAATTTAAAAATTAGAATTATGTTTAAAAATGTTTTTGTCCTGCAAATTTATAAAAATATAACTGAATTTCAATACCATTTGCTCTAAAAATGAAACACAAAATGGCGTAAACATTTTATACAAAATGGTTTCCTGGTACCCAATATCAAGATACTGATAAGTTCTTACAACTAATCATTTTGATATGGGACTTCAAACTACAAATATTATTAAATTTCATTGTGTGTATGTATGTGCGTGAATTGTTTCAATTCAATTTAATTTACCATAAGAATATGAAGAAAAATAAGTTTACGTGTAACAAATTTGTACGATAGAAGTGTTACACGATACAAACCATAATTTAATAAACAAACGTCCAATTATTCTCGAAATGGCAGTGATAAATAATCAAAGGCTACTTATAAAAATAATTATAATTTGTAAAACTTATAACTAATAGTATATCCAGAATAACCTCAACTAATATACAGTACTACGGTTAGGTTGTATGACCATAATCACACAAAGATTTTTGGGTAAGTTATTTTAAACGGAAATTTTGAACGATAAACTTACTTCATGATGTTGCAGGCATGGAAGATGATATGTGCTTCACAAAATTATATTTTACGTCGCTAAAGGGAAATATTTAATATAAATGTGTGAAAACGAAGGTACACTTGGATACTCGTTCTTGAAGTAATTGCAACGTCGCAATCCAAACAAGTTAGGAGCAACGTTGCCACATCTCACAGAATCACAATCCCATTGCTGCTGTTGGGTACGTTGTGCTTTTGTTGGTTTTAGTTGCTAATTTTTTATCAACATCTCATTATTTCTGCATAATATTTTTTAAGATTGATATATTAACATTCTTTCTATAAGTAATTACATGTAAAAGTAAGTAAGAGTACATAAAAGTGAAAATATGCTTATGTTAAGGATATAGCTTGGCTGGCCTAAGTCTGCGCATGCGCTCACCATGTGACTCTTTTGCGCACTAAAAACTTTGTTTATAATTTAAGACCATTTTTTTAGTAATAAATTAAAAACAAATATTTTTTAAAATATATTTGTTAATACTTAAAAATAAGAAAAAATTATATATTATTTTCAAGTATAAATTTATGCAAAACATATGTAATGTATTTTTATAAATAAATAAGAAATGAAATACAAATTGTTATAATAAACAAATAAATTATTACTATTGTTTATAATAAATTAAGATTAAAAATAAAAATTAAATATAAGTAGATGTCGCCTCTGTAGAACTCCGTAATTGGTACACATGAGTGCCTATAACGGTTTCATATATTGAGTGCATCGTTCTCATAATACGATATAAAATATAAATTAATAACATATTTGCTAACTATATAAATAATACGAACGATTTATGTAGGAAAAGTACCTTAAAAATTATTATATAACCAAAAATATATGCAAGTTAATCACATAAACATTATGAGATATAATGATCTAAAATAAAACACATATAAACTAATATATACTTTATAAAAATGCTTTTTTTTTTATTTTTATTAATAGTAACTTAGGAAGCTATATTGAGTTATATTATTAGCATTTGAATTGACGATAAAACAATGTATGATATTTTATATAGAACACTTAAAGCTTTCAACATCTGAGAAGTATATCTTAACTTTGTAATATATATTTCTAAATATACTATTATATTTAACGAATTAAATATTAATGAATAGAATTCATAGATTTTATAGAGAAGCAAATTTCTAAATTTACATGAAAATAGAAAATTATATAAGATCTATATATATATATATATGCAACTTGTATAAGAAAGTAATATATAAAATATATTACTTAAATATTTATGTTGTATTTCTTAAAAATCCTGTAGAAAAGTATAAAATGCATGTAGAGAGGTTAAGATATAACAAGTTTTATTACTTAATTTTATTTTGTTTGGGAACGTATATATTTTCATATTGCATCAGATTAGTTAAATCAATAATAAAGAATCAAATTCTACTGGTTTACAATATTTAAGGTTCTCCTTTACAAGATTGCGTACCATATATATACATATATATATATACATAATTTGATATTTAAGAATAATTAATCTTATACACACGTATACCTATAAATATTAATAACTTTTTAGTTTTCTATCTGAAATTACTAATTTTCATTAGAAGTAGGAGCTTTTTACTTCTTAAAAGCAGAATCAATTCCGAGGTAGTAATTTTCGTATATAGGTGTCGCTAGTCAACTCATCGTGCCACTAAAGTTTTTTTGGTAAACGTTTTTCGTGAAGTTGTTCGAAATTTAATCCAACTGAATTACAAGTTTAGTTTTTAACAACTATTATTTCTCTGTTACATTTATAATAAGCTTATGATATAAAAGATCCATATTTATAATAATTCTTACTTTATATGAATATAAAATTGATTTCTTATCTATGCATAATTTTGTAAATTTTAGATAAATCTCATTAATATGAATCTTCAAAGGAGGGATTTAGTGTTGCATAATTTGATTATTTGAATATTAACGTTTTATTTTGAATTTGTTTATACTCATGAAATAAGACAAATCCGATAAACCTTAACTCACACTCTATCTAATATTTAAATATGCAATATGGTTTTAAACAGAAAATATTTAAAAATCTGGTTACTCTTATACCAATTTAGTGTACCTTTCATAATTTACAAAAAAAAAATTGAAACTCAAAAATAATACTTTTTGACTAGAATTATTATTTATAATTGTTTATCACTTGAAATATTGATTTAAGATAAATAAAATTGTAATTATTATTATAAAAATAAAAATTTCCCTAAGAACACATATGACTAAAAGTCAAATATTTTATATTTTGTTGACATTTGAAGTTAATTACAAAAGATAGTATTTTCTTTACAAAAAGGATAACTAAGAGTCAATTTTTATTTGACTAAAAAGGTTTGTTCATTTTACCTGTACTTTCTACACTTTTCACATTTTTCATACAATCGAAGTGACACAAAATATTACCAAAATACAAAAAGTGTAAAAAGTACAGGTAAAACGAACAGACCTAAAAACCAGACATTAGTCGACTTTGTTAAAATTTATTATCTTTAATCGATTTTTGGATAATTAAAAGTCGACTTTCTTGAAGATATCTTTTAAATAAATCAACTTATAGTCGCCTTTAAGTTGACTTTGTATTGTTAAAGCACTTATTTTTATTTAAAAATTTGTTGATATCAATATATATTTACTGTTCATTCCTCTTATCAACATATGTTTTGTCTATACAAGATATCTCAAAATTGGCGTCCTCTTTTTTTTCAAAAGATTTTTTGTTCTTTATTTGTTTGGAATTTAATTTAATTTTTGAGTTCTAAATCACTGATTTTCTATAATCAGGTAGAAAAGTGATAGTCGTCTTAAAATCACTTTTCTTTAGCATCACCCTGTATATATTTTAAATGTTAATCCCCCTTTGCCTCTGTTTCTTTATTTTTGAACCTTCCATAGATGGCGCATTAAGCAATATATATATTGTACGATTTTTGATTTCTTTTGTGCATTTAAGTATTGCAAGATATTTTGTAAATATATTGTTTCTAGGTTATTTATAACACGTGATCTATAAAATATTTATAATATCAAAAATGCAAGAAACACATGAAGATGGTCAATTCAGTGATGCAGATGAAGAAATGTAAGTATAATTTTAAACATTAATTTTATATAATAAACAGTTTTGTCTTTAAAAATTATTGATCTAAAATTAGTCACTCGGTTTTCATGAAATAAATTATTACTATTAAAAATTTAACTCAAATTTTTATAGAATTGAAGTGCCTCACGGTAAATCAGTTTCTAAAAATGATTTTGTGAAAGATTTGGAAAAATTAAATGTAAATGATTATGAGGATGATGATTTTTATGAAAGTGAAAATTGGGATATAGATGAATATGATGTTAATGAAGATTTCATCAAATCTGTAAATAGTCATAGTTCTAATGCCCAAAGCGTTTCCACCGCAGTAAGAAAATTTCAACCTAATAGCAACCTTTATTCTCGTTATTCAAATAAAATTAATACAGAAAAATTTCAAAGTATGATAATACCTAATAATGCAGCAAATATTTTGACTGAAAATGATAAACGTGTTGAGAAGGATCGTGTACGTACAAAAGATAAACAAGATCGTGCAACAGTTGAACAAGTTTTAGATCCTCGTACAAGGTTTATACTCTTCAAAATGTTAAATAAAGGAATTATATCAGAGATTAATGGTTGCATATCCACTGGAAAAGAAGCAAATGTGTATTATTCATTAAATAAGACAGAAGAGGAGTATGCTATTAAGATTTACAAGACATCAATTTTACATTTTAAAGACCGTGACAAATATGTTACTGGTGAATTTCGTTTTCGTCATGGATATTCTCGACATAATCCTCGTAAAATGATTCAGACTTGGGCAGAAAAAGAATTCCGTAATTTAATACGTTTAACAAATGGTAATGTGAGATGCCCAAAACCAATTAAGTTACATAGTCATGTATTAGTTATGGAATTTCTTGGTGTAAATGGTTGGCCTTCACCTAAGCTGAAAGATGTTTCCTTATCGCCTAAAAAATTTAGAGAATTATACAGAGAATGCATAGAAATGATGTGGAATTTGTATAATACTTGTAAATTAGTGCATGCTGATCTTAGCGAATATAATTTGTTATATCATAAAGATTCGCTTGCAGTAATTGATGTATCTCAATCTGTAGAACATGATCATCCAATGGCACTTGAATTTTTAAGAAAAGACTGTACAAACATTACTGGTGAGTTAAAATTAAAATTCTAATAGCTTATATTTAATCGAAATAATAATTTATTATCTATATTTATAGAATATTTTAAAAAACATGACGTTGCTGTAATGCCAATGAAAGCATTATTTGATTTTATAACCGATCCAACAGTAAGTAAGGATAATATGGAAAAATATCTTGATATTAAATCTGAAAAGATGGAGGAACAAGTAAACGATAGACTTAACCCAGAAGAAGAAATAGCAGAACAAGTTTTTAAAGAAGCATATATTCCTCAACGTTTAGATCAAGTATTATTATTTATTTTACAAATAAATAAAAAAGTATCTATTTTATTATATTAAATAAAATAAATAAACTTTTATTTATATACATATAGGTTATTGATATAGAGCGTGATATAAATTTAGCAAAATCTGGTAAAGATGAATTAATATACAAAACATTAGTGGGCTTAGAAGGAGATTTATCTAAACCTAAGGAGATACCTGACATATTACTTGATGCTGAGAAAGAAGAAGTAGAAGAAGAAGAAGAAGAAGAAGAAGAAGAAGAGGATTTATCCAGTGAGGATGAGACATCCAGCGAACACTCTTCCAATAAAAATGATGAGACAAAATCAAGGTTTCAAAACTCTGCTCGTCCTAAGAATGAATCATTAGAAGACAAAAAGGTATCAGCATAAATTAAATATTATAAGTTTTATATTGAATAAATTTTTAATATTTTATTTAAACATAAATTTATGACATTAAAATTAATATATGCATATTTTTCTTTAAAGGCACGAAAGAAAGCTATTAAATTACAACAAGCTGAAAAAAGAAAAGTCAAAGTAAAGAAACATGTGAAGAAGAGGAAGGAAAAATTGCAGAAAAGTAAATAAATTAACAAATATGTATATTTATATAGTTGTATAAACAAATGTACATATACAAGCTGTTTCAATGAAGTACGGCCAAACTTTAAGGGGTTGTAGAGAAAGTGAATCTAAGACGATTTTTAATTTATCACTTTTTGATTTACAACGTAGTTTTCAAGATATTCAATGAGAAAAGGGATATTAGTTATATGGAGACAGTTTGTTGATTGAAATAAGATAAGAAATAAAAATGTCTCACTTTAACTAGCTGACTGTCTTTCTCTAGCTAGTAGTATCTTTATTGTTAAATATCTTCAAAATTAAGCTTTAGATTGAACAATGGTAAAGGAAAAATTGTTCAAGAACTATTCCTTCTACAATCCCTTAAAATTTGGCCATGCCTCATTGAAACACCCTCTTTCTAAAACTCCCCATGAAGCTATGGATAATTCAATTGTTATTTGAAACACCATGTACATAGTTTTTTTTTTAAATAAATAATCATGAATTAATAAATTATTTGAATATCTGCAATGTTTGTCAAATATAATTACATTTTTTTAAACCCAATACATTAAAGCGTTGCATATTTATTTAGGTGTTAAATGATTAATCATTATTATAAACCCTTAAATGAAGAAGTACAATTCAACTTATTCTATGAATAGCCAAATACACTATAAACAAATACAATATAACCAGAGTATCTTCCTTACTTAATATCTTAAAAAAAATTTTTTGTAATTTTAATATATTTTATTTTGTTTTTTAATATAATCTTTTCGAAATATTTCATTCATAAGTAGTCCTATTTTTGTTCGTATCCAAACGGGAGCAATATGGACGAAGAAATTTTGTATTTCATGTACCCAATATCCATTACTACAATCCATTATTCCAAGCACTGCAATTGCATTTCTTGCATATGTTGTAGGACTTGGTACCAAAATGTTCGATATCTATAATAAAAATTGAGAGTTAACATTAATTATCTACTGATTATTAGGAAAAAAACAAGTTAATGGCTGTTGACGTGCCTGAAGTTTATCACTAAATGCATTCATTTTGGTATTAACAAAAAATGGCATTAAATGCTGAACTGTGATGCCAAATTTAGAATATTCAGCTCTTACAGCGTCCGAAAAGCTTCTAACATAAATTTTTGTGGCAGCATATACCGTCATCAATGGTAATGGTTGCATTTCTGAACCTGAGGAAACATTAACGATAGCACCTTTTCCACGCTTTTTCATATCACCGATTATTAATCGTGTCATCATTGTCGTAGCGCCAACATTAACATTGATAATATTCCAAATTTCTTCTTCCGGTAGCTCTTCAAGATACATCGGATAACTATACTGTGCACCGACATTATTAACTGTAATATAAATGTGGTTACTAACCATTTACATTGCTTTAAAAAAATCAAATTCTGAGAAAAAATTAATGTTATTTTTTTTACCTAATATCCCTACTGGAATCTCTTCTAATTGTTTCTTTAGTTTTTCATAAATATCCTTTCCTTTGCTGAAATCAGCGACAATAATTTTGATTTCAATCTTTGGATTGATAGAAAGTATTTCTTCTTTTGTCTTTTCAAGCTTTTCTAAAGTTCTACTAATAAGAACTAAATTTATGTTTCTAGAGGCCAATTCTTTAGCGTAAGCCTTACCAATACCGTCAGTAGATCCAGTTACAACTTAAGTCCAAAATTATTATTAGATTAGATTTTTTATTTTGAAATTTTAATGATAATCGGTAGAATTTAATAATACAAAGCATACCTGCCCATTCGCCAAATTGTGATTTTAAATCAATAGGTTTTGGATTAAGCGACGAAACAAGAATTTCCCAAAATGCATAACAAACTCTAACTACCGGAATGAAAATAGCCCATCCAAGAAATATTATAATTAGCAACCAAAAATTTGATAGTTCCCACATTCTTCTGTAAAATTTTTAAATATATTATTTAACATACACATATAATGTTAATACACAGATAACATCTATAAATTATATTAAAAGTAATTCTAAACAAAAAAAGCTACATATATCCAAGAAAATTACATCATATTTTACGTTGATAAGGTTGATTACTGATTCTTTTGTTTAGATAATAAATTTGAAGGACATTTACATTAGCTTTACATGTTAAGACCAAATCAATATTAGAAATTTGTCAAGAATTTCTAATTACTAATTGACGCTAGTAATAAATAATTTTTTAAATTAAACATCACATTTTAACACGTATCAATGAATTCTAATTTAATACTTTTTTACATTTTTTATCTCATAAATAAATTTATATAATTTTATTTCGTAACAGCACTTAGTTATTTTTACGATGATCAAGCAACGGAGGCCACTACAAGACTAAAGGCAACTTGCTGTAAGTGATTGTACAAAAGACGTATGAAGGTGAGGAACTTTCTCCACATCGTACATAACTGCAGGCTAACAACTTAGGACGATTTGGAAACTAATCTTAATGCGTTATTAAACTTATGGGAATTACAAAACGTGTGAAAATAATTATTTGTTAAAATTATCGATAGATATGCCTTCATTTCTTACATTCCTCCAAATTTCAAGGAATTTAGGCGAAATTCTCTCTTTTCTTTCAGCTTTTTATTTATTCCATAAGTTTAACATAGATTTCTAATCTCAAATTACACAAGAGAGAATAATAATTTGATAAACGTTACCATGCTTATTTTACCAAAATTAAATATTGGGAAACGTCTCACACATACGAAAGCAATCCCTACAATATAAAGTTATTTTAGAGAATTGCATCTGCAATTCTTGCAAACCGGTTTTAGATGAGATTTTAAATGCAGCTGAAACCTTAAAAGAATGATAAATCATAAGTAAATGGTTGCTCAAATAGATTTTCGAACGCAAAAGATAATTCCAGTGTGTGCGAATAGATAGATAAGGAAAAGAGCGAGTTTTGCACAATACAAGAATGATTGAACATCGTTATGCAATAGACATGAATCTCTCAAACGGAATTTCGAAAATGTCTAAAATTCATCATTCGTAACAAGCGAGAATCTGAAGTGTCCGTGGATATAGAAATTGATCGTATATTCCAGGGATGCCTTACATTAGGAAGGGAATCTTCCGGAATTCGCCCGAAGGAATATTATTTTGTTTGCTGGCCGAAAAATCGCATGACCTTTCGGCAAAACTAGAAGAACCACTGGTTCTTCGATTTTTTCGATAGAACCATGCGAGTATCTCTGCAGAGAGATGCGGGGATGTCGTGTAACAGATGGTGGTGGGCTTGGTGAATCTAGAAGGGAAGAGGAGGACGCGCGAGGAGGACGACGTGCTAGAAGGAAAGAACTGGAGGAGCTGGAGAAAGAAGTTTCTGCTTCGAAAAAGAAAAGAAGACGGATAAGACCCGGAGTAGCAGAGGCGCGCGCGCAGCGTTTTACACTTTTACAGGGATAGAAAGAGAAAGAGACGGAAAGACGGAGAGAGCGCGTTACATCTTTACGCTCCCTAGCGGTCCGAGCTAACTCAAAACGATCACCGGTTCTTACGTATCGGCTGACCATTCTTGGCCTCCTTAGCACGTCGCATAACTCCTTAAATTCATCCTAGTTCCAGTGCTTCGTGACCCGACCGTCTCGCGCTCGACCTCTGATGACATCGAACACCGACAGATCGACCTATCCGACGTATCATTTTTTTAAAGGGACTTCGCTCAAACCTCCTCCCTAATAGTCAGGTGGGTCTTTCTCCCCTAACTCCTAAACGAATTCTCCTAAAGGAGTTTGGACGATCAACCTGTATAGGATACTTAAAATTTTCATGAAAGTCACGATTATTCATGAAGTTTGCTCGACCTTGCTTGCGTATCAGTTTCGTTCGGCGCGTTCATGGTGCCTATGTTTTTTGTGAATCGCTCTCTGCACTACTCGGATAAAACGTGGCTATTATCAATGTGGTATCGTGCGATAAGAGAACCAAGGTGACGAACGGATTGAAATTTCAAGTTTTGGATTGACATTTGTCTCATCGCTCCTTGCAATACCGATTGCTCTCTTCTGCGTCGGTGTCTTCAGGTGTGAGGAACCGCTTGTGCTCGTTTATGCCGCTAAAGTGAGTTTGGATCATTTAGCGAGCTCTCAGTTCCCTTTTCAGTTCGTTTGTTTTTATGTGGGCATTTCTGTAAGTTTTGTGCAATCAACGCGTCTCGTTTTGCATGCTGGTTTATCGACTAATTCGGAAATTCCTTTTGGTGCTTTTTGCTCCGAAACTCGTAGGAGCGAGTACCTTACTTTGATTTACTTTGATTAACGATTTCACCTGCTTGATTATAATGGATTCTCGTGCCTAATTGGTCGATTCGCACTTGTGAAAATGATTTAATATTTACGGTGTGCTAAATTTCTTTAGCGAGGAACACTTTACAATCGGATGAAACTAACTGCTCACATTCAACTTCGAACCTTTTCAGTCCAACAGTACTGAAAGTTCGTTTCACTTGCTTTATGTAGTACAATGACAGTTCATGACACTACTGCAATTTTTATGTGCCATTGTGCAAACGGTAATCAACGTTGCGGAGTTTTGCTTAGTACGGCAGAAGAAAATGTTGCTTATACATCAGCATGTTAAAGGACGCGCTCTTCGATTTATGAAATTTTTCATTTCGCAATCTCGTTGCGTAAAGAAATGAGGATAGAATTAGAAATACTGTTCTCATATCAAGTTCGACTCATCATTTGGGATAAATTTCTCACAGAAGATTTTTCGAAGAATATCGCGCTGTTCCTGAAAAATACATATTTAAGCTTTGGTGTCATGGACATAGTTCAAGAACAGGTTTACCTAGATGGTAATTGCGATTGCCGCAAACATTCTGCTCGCTAAGCATAACTCTGTTCAGTAAGGTCGTTGTAATGCATTTTGCATTCTAGCAAAAAAGATATCACGACGCAGTGTTTTTATCAGATTTTTCATTCAGATTTTTAATATATTTATATGGTATACTTCTGTGTGCGTACTCACTAAATCTGTGTGAAATCTGAATCAAGCAAGTATATTGACCTAATTGATATCTGATTCCTCTCTAAGATGAAAATTACCGATAACTTGGATATGCTCTACTAACTTTAATTGACTCCATTTGGCTAAGCTTAATTGTTATTTCGTAAGATCTCCATTCTTTCGAAAAGCAAAACATGTGCGATAATTATATCTATTAAGATCGAGTTACCGTTCATCTCTCGGTTATGGGATCAGTAAGAACAACTCTCTTAAGCTTCGATACTAGTTTTAGAACGAAATTTATTATTCTATTGATCACTACCATTATAAAACATTAAATCTCGATCTATAATCTGATTAACGATCTGAATAACGATCGAGACTTATGCAATTGTAGACTTTTACTACGATTTGATTTGATTTTAATGGCATTATGTTTTAATTACTCGCTACAAATTAGAATAGAATCATATTTCAAAGGGAGAAATACCGGTGAAAAGAGCTTTTTGATTTTTCTCTGGATTATATGTGGATAGAAGGAGAGTCAGGAAGTCATAAAATATAATTTATTTCAGATCGCCCTATTAAGTATAAATAAATCAAGTGAATTCCAAAGTGTGTCAAAATTTTACGATCACATAATTCAATGTACCGGGTGGACATAAACATAAGATGACAGGATGGAGAACCTGGAGGACAATTCTTTACACCATTGGTTTTTGGAGTTTGATATTAAGCGCAGGTATAATCGCAGGTCAGATGTTGGTAAGAGAAAGAATCGTGGTTCCAATAGGACCTGAGAAAAAGTTCTCCTATTCTTTGGAAGGACCTAATGCATTGGCAAGATCAGCTCTCGTAGAACGTCAAGAGAGACTTCAATATAATTGCGATGAAATTATGCGGTATCAAAAAAATCAGGAAACTTTAAAGGCAGAATCATTCAGAAATTTACTTGTTGATGAACAACACAAATTACTTTATTGTTATGTGCCAAAGGTATGTTCAATGTCTTTTTATATTTCAATAAAGATCACTAATTTTTTCCTTCTATCATTTTTTAACAGGTAGCTTGTACGAATTGGAAACGTATACTTATGATTGCAACAGGAAAATGGCCTGGAAATAATCCTTTGGAAATTCCAGCTGATTTAGCCCATTCACTGAACACATTTAAGAGATTAAGTAATTATACACTGCTGGAAATCGAGGACATGTTAACCACCTACGACAAGCTTATTGTTGTTAGACATCCTTTAGAAAGGCTGTTGTCCGCATACAGAAATAAATTTGAAGCTAAACATGAAAAAAGTTCACAATACTTTCAGTCTCGTTTTGGGAAAAAAATTATTAAGGTATTTCGAAAGATTTCAATAACTTTTTCAGAAACAAACTATATAATTCGATAACCGATGATAAGATAAAATAAAATATTGGTTTCTCTAGAAATACAGAACAAATGCTACTCAGGAATCTCTGATGAATGGCGATGACGTAACTTTTAGTGAATTTGTAGATTTTGTGTCGGAGAATAAAGGAAATAATCGTAACGAGCATTGGATACCGATACATGAATTGTGCCATCCTTGTGTAGTTAACTATAATTTAATAAGTAAATATGAAAGCTTGGCAGAAGATGCCACGGAAGTGTTGGAACGAATAGGCGTGCAAAATATAAAGTGAGCATTATTATTATATACAATCTCATTATTTCGATACTATTTAATACATGTAGTAATTAAGAACAATATATTTATTAGTCTAGAATTATATTTTGCTTTTACAGTTTTCCTCCTAAACCTTCAAGTATGGAACCTACTTCAAAAAAATTGGAAAGATATTATTCTGCATTAAGCTACAAACAATTACGAAAATTAGCTAATTTGTATAAATTAGATTTGAAGTTGTTTGATTATTCCTTAGAAGATGTTTTGGGATTTTCTGTTGCGTAAAATATTAATATCAATGAAATTTGATTATATTTCAAATATTGGAATACATTTTACTTTTTACTTAAAAAATGCTCACACATTTGTTATTAGATGTTTTACATAGCAAATTTAATGCAGAGAATGTACAAATTTACTTAAAAATAGTGATGTTTTCGGTACTTATTGTTTCATAGTTTAATATGTATATATACAGATATTTATTTTTGAAGGATATAGTTATTTCTTATTTATGTGTACATATATATTTTGTTTAAATATTGATCATTTTTACAAGTTCTTAAATTCTGATATACTAGTGATACCTGAATTCCCTTATAATAAGTTTTGCTTAAAAGAACGACTATAGAGATCCAGTTTTCAATGCAAGTTCTTATTTTTAAAGTTACCGTATTTTCAATTTCTGCTGAATATCGTGCCAAGAATCTAAGGATATAAAACGGGTAAATGAGTTGTTTTGTCTTTGTTCAGAGGAGAGCGGTGATATATTTTTTGCGAGCTTAATTTCTTAAGTTGAATATAAATTTTAGTTATTTATGCTCTACGTAACTCTTACACCAATGTACATGGGAATCTTAAATTAGAATCAGTAAACTTCAAACACTCTAAAACTCAATATCAAGGTAGTTCCATTAATAATATTCATGTAATCTACGTTATCAATGCCCAAAGCCATTTATGCAACTGATGCCATAGATTTATAATGAAATCAGAAACTATTTATTCCAACGTCAATGAGTGCCTCAAAAGTTTCAGATTTCATCTGTTAAAGTAATTTTAAGATAACTTAATAGCAGATGTACTTAAAAAAAAACATTTTATTTAAAGCGTAAAAATATATTTTATTATAAAAATCTACTGATTTATGTTTTAATTTCTTGTTTGCTCACACACAAGTAAAACATTAAACATTGTTCAAGGGGTTTACGGAAAAGTGGGTTGTATAAACTAAGATCATCTAAGAAGCGGCCCTCGTAAGAATTACATAACACCAGCTGGAGTCTAACCCGAAGGTGTTCGAACATTGTCCATCCAAACTAATGTTTGGGTTTTAAGTTAAAATTAGACGAAGGCCTAGAGATGATGGATGATGTTCTCATTGACTAACTTAGATAAAAACAGCTTTTCAGCCTAAACAGATTCTGTTTAATTTCAGAAAAACTATTTATCAATTAATCTGAAGAACTACTCTAGAAATTTCAATGATAATGCATACATCAAAGTATTATTTTTAACCGTGAACTGAATCCAAAACTCAAACTTGCATACTATCAGGCTTTAATGCTTATTTATACTAAATATGGGAGTTATTTTAAAGCATTGTAAATAATGTTGAATGCTAATTTCTTGCGTTTACTTCTATCACGTGAACAAAAAAAATACACGTGATTTCAAAGGAATCTTGACGATCAAGAAGAATATCAACGAATGCTAAGCTTTGAATACGTAGGCGCCACCAAGGGGTTCGTTTAAAAATAAGAATTCTCCCCACTAGTTAGAAAAGCTGGGTAGTGAACGTGACATCGACCCCGTCATCAAATGCCGTATGCTTCAATTAAATAAACTTGCAAACTTATTCGTGTGACTCCTCTTATATCCATCCTCCTCTTTCCGGAACGCATTAATATTAACTCATTTTCATATTTCTGGCCTGCTACAGAGTCATAAATGTAAACTTGAAAGTTCTCATCATTAAAGAGTCAGAGGAATGTAATTTTGCAGCGAAATTTTTTTCTGTCAAAATGGAACTTTTTTAGAAAATGGAAGATTTTAGAAGAATACTGAAAATGTATTGTTTACTATTTGATAAAGAAACTTTTCGAATGACCTTGAAAGCCATGTTCTACAATGATCCAGGTTCGATCCAGAACTCGTTGGCTGTAACGCCGCAGGTACCTTAATATAACTCGAGGTACGGTGGAACTTAACGCTCTAGCACTACGTCCTCGTTCGTATTTTACCAAGCGTGGTGGGATCACCAATCCTGGAGCAGCGGTCACGGGGAAGATGCGAGTAAGTTCTGGCATTTGCAAAGTGGGGGAAGTCGATGCGGTTCCTGGAGGAATTTCGGGATCTTAACAGACCGTGGGTCCTGTGCAGAGTGATCTAGTCTGCGATCAACCGCGACGTGAAGAAGATCGTTTGGAATTTTCTCCTACGCTGGAAGGTCCGGGTTGTTCTCTTATCTCTTCAAAAATTGCGCGCTCCGTGAAAGAAAAGAGTCAGCGGCGCTAAAATACGTCTGGAAAGGAGATTTCACTACGTTCTTCGATTCCTAAAACTTGGCAAGGTCCCGCGGGATCCAACAATCGACTACAGTCCATTTGAAGTACGAAAACTTTATCTCGATACTATCCTAAAATTATCGTCAGAAACTGCAATAGTGTTGAACGTAATTAATTCTATGTTATATAATGGAAATACTTTGCTACAGGGAGGCAAGTAAGCGCAGAAACCGAATATGCCGCAACCAGCCCACGAAACCAAAAACATTCTAACCACCTACTTTATTCTGATCGTTCTACTCGTCTGTCTTTGGCTCCTCTATTCTGGAGTATTTTAATAAATAAAACATTCCTTATGGTAGGTAAATAGGATATGAGGGAGGAATTTCTATTTTTCCTTTCTATTGATACACGTAAATGGTTTTCAGGGTTGAAACGCAAAGCGAGAAGGAAGTAATGTCCTTGTCAGATTTAAAACTTCCCTCGGTCAAGTCTTACTATCTTTGTAGATCGTTGCACGTTTTCCTATCTCCCCTAATGTCAATCGCATGTGTCGCGATATAATCACCTTCGGCCACCGACCTCGATACAAGTACATTGTCACGATGCTTCAGGCGGTACTGCAAGACACGTTTCCTAGCCCAGCTACAAACTTGACATCTCATACGTACGTCTAACGATCTCTACGAAGATACGCAATTATCTATGGAACGTCAATACCATTCTCTGAGCGTCTTTTAGATGTAGCTATCGCCATATAAGATTACTTACTCTTTTTTTAATTAATTTGGATATAAAAATCACTCACAATCAGTGATATCAGTGTATTTGCTGTATGTAAATTGGACTGCTACATCAACAGCTTTAAGAAGTCTTATTGATAATAATAAAAATTTCTTCTTCTCACTTAATGCTGTTGATCAGTTTTTTTTAGTCCTCCCCATCTCCTTCAAATTTTTAGCTCCAATGGATTCTAACCAAGAGTAGAATGTGCTTAGTACATTTACGCTACGTGCAAAGAATATGTGGGTGTTCAGTTGAAAATAGCCAATGCTTCTACCTCTCAATTTTCGGCTAGAGATCCATGGATCGAGAGCTAGATCGATATTTTCGGTAACGCTTCCTAAAATAGCTAAAGTAACTATTGATCGATTTACGACTATTTTCTTGTATGCTACAAATTATGTTGAATTAATTCTGTAATTCCGAGAAGAATAGAATCTAAGAAATTATAGTTGGTTTCTACAAGGGTGGGTTTTACTTGTTTCACAATTACACTATTTCAGTAATATTTTCTTTATCTCGCATGGTTCAAGAGACTTCAAGCAAATGATGATTGTTTATTCTCTTTACTATAATCCATTGTATTCATAATACATTAGCAATAGCAATCATGGTAAAAGCTTTAAAGTCAAAATTTGCGTAAGTAAATATTTTCATGCATGAAATGGTACGCGTAAACATGGGCTTTTTAGTAATATCTTAGAATAGAATTGCCTAATTGCTCCAGATCGAAAATATACCTGATATTGTATCACCATTCTTTTGCTTTTCTATGTGGAACGAAGGGAGAAAATTGTCAGTTCTTTTTACTCCTATTCATAGTATCCACTTATCTATGTTAAATGAGCACTTTAAAACTCTCAGTGACGAAATTTCACTGAACAGTATTTACAGAACTATAAATAATTGATAATTTAAATACCACTGTTTCTACCACTATTACGGTAAATCGTGCTGTAATTATGCAGGTTTTTTTGATGCCACAAAAGGACGTGAAAGTAGGCCAATGAAATATAAAATCTCGATGATACTTAGAAAACTGCATCCAAGGAATAGACTGAAAATACCTCCAATGGATGCTAGACACCATAAAACATAAAACATAGTAACACCCAGAGTAATAAAATTAGTTTAAGAGCAAAGTTGTAATTCTCACCCATCAATTGTATTTCATCCATTGCTGGGTAACTGTGAATCACTTTTTGATCCTGCGACGACCAGAAAACTCTTAAAACTGCATGATCCTTTTCGAAGACATGACTGTGATGAAAATACATTAATTACTACTTTCTTAATTATTTATACGTTAGAGATTTACAGAAACACTCACTAAACTGATGATGGACTATACTGAGGTGCTTCTGTCATGATATAGTTTGCCTTGGCTGTAAATATAATTGCTTGACAGGAATTTGGACAAACACAATTGAAATTTAACTTGCTATCGTTGATACCAGCTTGACGAATTCTATCTCGATTATTCGCCAAACAAGGAATATCTGCATAATCACAGATCTAAAATCAAAGCTAATAAATAAATTACTCGCGAAAAATGATACTAATCCTGTAAGAGGACAAAGCTGCATAAAAGGTTTACGTTACACGCTTAGATTCGTAGATTGCCATGGGTTGATAATAATAATGAATGCATCCACAAATTTCCAAGGAAGCTTTAATTCGACAGCTAATGTAACAATTTGTGTTTTGATAACCAGGAAAATAAGGTAAAGATTCGTTGTATTCTAAGCACCGTATGTAATCCGACAATAGAGAAACTTTAGCTTCCGATGTTCTTATTATTTTTTCCGAGTATATGCTTAACTGAAAAAAAAACAAAAAAATTTTATTTAAAATAAAGTAGAATAAGCGAAATATCATAGACTTCTAAAGGAAAAGAACAATGATACTTGTGTCTCTCTGTTAGCTTGCACTATGTATACGGGATATTCATCTGAAGGATAACTGGTGGACGGATGAATCATTACCTACGGAATTTTTACGAAATCTGTACTTTCCTTAAATTGCTTATTTTATTATATCAAATTATAACGTACTAGACTACCAATACTGTTGGTGGAAATATGTTCTATTTTTTCATCCATAGTAAGAGATTTCAAAAGATTTCGTTTGAAAACAACAATCAGTCCACTATCCACACCGATTAAGCTCGAACGATGTATGTCCCAATTAAAATCTTTCGAACTATTCAAAATTGATTAAGTAATTTTGTCAGAGAGAGAGAGAGAGAAAGAGAGAGAGAGAAGAGAAGAATTATTAATATTTAAAGATTCTACTTACAGCTTCTTCAATTTCAAATGATTCTCTAAGATGTAATTAAAGGAACAACACAACCCTTTATAGGAGTACGAAAACTGAAACATTTCAGCACAATCGGTTTTCTTTCTCTCGAACCAACATGACTCGAAAAGTAAATTACAAGGTCTGGAAATGCGTGGAATAAATTCCTGCAGTGTTAGATTATTAGCTACTAATAATTTTCTCATCTTATTGGAATCCATATCCGTGGAAGGTGGTACGTATGGATGAGACATGTCAGAACCGTATCTAAATTAATAATGAAAATAGTTAATTAATTATTTAATTTTTGTTTAGCTCTTACACGCGACAGCTTACTGTATTAAAAACTCTACATCTTTCTCAGTTAAACCTGGAGGTATTATTTTAATTTCCTGTCGTATCTTATCACGCATTACTTTTGGTGGTGGAACGGTGGGACAAATGGTAACTGCTGGAAAATGAATACTAGTTTTTGGAGCGTTGAAAGACACTATAATAGTATTAAAGGGAATAAGTTGATAACGTTGCCAAAATTTTTGTACCATTAAAACAATACCTAAAAATTTTAATTGATTCAACATTTGTTTCTATATGACAGTAGATACTATTATACTTATTCATAGAATCTAGATAAATTTTAATAATACGTACACACAAATCCAGCGATCAAAGTACATGCCCAAGAAATTTTACCAAAAATACTAATTTTCATGGGTACTTCACCAAGATACTTGATGCCATGAAGAGAACTGCACTCAGTGTAATCTTGCCATATATTTAGAAAATTTTTTCTTTTACTCAAACTTATCTCAGTTGACTCTTTATCGACCACCTTATTGATCTCTTTATTAGCGACTTTATTAGATTTAATATTTTTTCGATTCAATATCGCTTTCGATATTATTCTTATGTCTTGCATCTTTTCTTCATTCATAATGTTACTCATTGTATTAGCTTTTTGATACATACCCAAATGAATGCGAGTAGATTTTATTCCATGGAGAAAACTATATGTGTATATACAAATATATATATGCATATAGTATGTAACGATATTGTTTGTTTCTCAAAGTGTTGAACTACTATGAGTCGCGATTTTCACTGGGTACGATGTTTTATTGAAGTGTACAGATACCACGAGTCAAGGTAAGAATCATTTGTTAACTGTCTCTTTGAAAATTAATGAGACGTTTATGCGATCTATCCTCGATCTCACGCTCTTTTAATTTAATACAATAAAAAATATTGAACCTTAAAGAGACGTTGATTTAAACAAAAAGATGCTCACTACGTTATGAGCCTTATCGATTTTGTAATTATACGTATGAAACTTGGCAATCTGCCATTTTACTCTTTGATCAATGTGCATCAAAGGATTAATCATTTAATGATAACCTAGTGATAAGGATCATGAAAAATAATTAAAATCGAATTTCTGATAATATCTATAATTAGCTTGCACGTGTCGATTCTTTATTTACAGTTCTTATGAAAATATTGAAAAAATTCTCTAGCTTAGGTGACATTTGTGAATAAATATGATGCACGCGACAAAATACAAAAGAAGCAAGTATTTACAAAACATCGCTATGTATTTAGACAGAATCATTAAATTCATAATTCAGATGTTTATAAGATTTTCTGATATTTATAATTGACGGGCTGCTTATTATTTAAGAGCTCGAAGTATTAACAATTTTTCATCTATCTTATACATATATACAAACATGTCTCTTTGCTTGACAGTAGATCAGTCTCTAAATTTGAAATATTCATCAACGTAATTTGATCTTCGTCAAAAATCTTGAAAAAGAGCCAACTGATCGGGGGGTAGAGGCGGTTGGGAGCGCCAGTCAGTCTCTGGGTAATCATCGAAGCAGCTAGGATCACCTGGTGCTTTCACACGTGGTCTTATAGGAGGTGTCAAGGCTCTCTGGGGTACCTGTCGACAATAAAAATTTTCAATTTCTCGAATTACCTTAAAGAAAAGGACTTGTAGCAAAAATGGCCACTGAAAATAATACCAATGGCCAATCGATTAGCTTGAACCAACGATGTCTCTTCACATCATCCGCCCCCTGTCTCATGTTACCCAGCCGCTTCGTCCTGTCAGCAACCAGTAACTTTTTTATTAGATCTTTTGCGATGGGATCCATGTGCTTTGGCCACTCTATTCTGCCACTTAATATTTTCTCATAAATCCCGAAAGGATTATCGTCGAAAAATGGCGGAAATCCAGACAACATTTCGTAAATGAGAACTCCTAACGCCCACCAATCGACCGCCTTATTATGACCTTTGCTCTGGATAATTTCCGGTGCCAGGTACTCTGGCGTTCCGCAGAGAGTCCATGTTCTGCAAAGAATCGCTACAGCTGTAGATTTACGAAGAGAATTACGGAGGATGTCGCAACCTTACCTATCGGTGAGTTTCTTGGAAAAGCCAAAGTCCGTAATTTTCAAGTGACCTTGGCTATCGAGTAGCAGATTCTCCGGCTTCAGGTCCCTATAAACTATGTGCTTGCCATGAAGATATTCGAGGGCACATACCAATTCTGCTGCATAAAAACAACTGGTAGGCCCAGCGAATCTACCAGCAGCCCTTAAATACGAAAACAATTCCCCACCAGCAACAAACTCCAGTAGCATGTAGACTCTGGCCTCATCCCTGCCGCTCCAGAGCCTGAGGAACATAGAAATTCAACTCTATCGACATTCTCGCACAAGGAATATTAATCTCGTTAGTCACGCTTTCTTTCATAAAGCATCGGAGTTCCTTCTAAATAATGAATTACTTCGCGTGATTCAATTAGCTACACGATAATAGTGAAATGTCCAATTAAAAATTGACGCAAAGCTATAAAGGTGATAACGAACGAGAGGCAACACTCACATATTAACTATAAATGGATGATTGACCTCTTTCAAAATGGAAATCTCATTTCGCAGATGATCCACTTGTTTTAATCTTATAACGTCGACCATGGAAAGAATTTTTAGGGCCAAAGGTTTTCCTTGGTGCCTGCACAGGACAACCCTCCCGAATGTTCCAGTTCCTGTAACAAAAAGAATGGATTCGTCTACTTATCTATTCCAATGATTGTATAGCGTATGCGTGGGTGTGCGTTTTGTCTTTTGTTGAATTCAATCAATTGCCGGGATCCGATTTCATTTCAGTTGAACAAATAGCTTATAATAGATCATTATCATTCTTTTTTTATATAAATATAACATTGTTTTCTCTATGAACGCGGTATCGGTGGAAAAGTCAGCGAAGCGTTTTAACGAACTGATTCATAGTCGAGTTTTTCATGTTGCGTGTTTGAAGTCCGTGCAATTTGGAAAACCTCGGGACGTTGCCGACACACGGTGGACGAACGACCCAATCATTTTCTACTCACGCTTTCTCCATTTATTTAACCTTGCCTCGTACGTACAGCCACGCATTCGGGGGATGAAAGTTGAATTCCTTAACGAACCGGAACCAATTAGAGAGAACTGCCCAATGAGCCTCGACTGAACTCGATTCCAAAATTACCCGCCATATTGCCTGCGTCAAGTGTACTTTTATCCGCAATTTATCTTGTTTATACAGGCCGTAACTATAAATGCAACGAAATTGGCAAGATCCTAAGGAAAAGCCGAACCACGTCTAATGGCTACCAGTCGTGCCAACGAGTGACAACAGGTGTCAGAATTTGTACAAGAGACTTCCTGACAACGATGAACGCACACACGTGGGCGCGCGCGCATGCATAAAAATCCGAAGGTATCCAAGAGATACGTGGATATAGCCAATTAACAATAAATATGCAAGCACCATCCTCCGAGACGGTGTGTTTTTCGAGAAAACTCGAATCTCGCGTTGCCTGTAGGGGGAGGAAAGAAAATGTTATGGTCCCGCAAATGGTTCTCTTGCTCGCGAGATGAAGAATCGCAATAAAAAGAACCGCAATGATTGTTCTCGCTTTAGCGAAGGCAAAACAAATTTCGGTGTACGCTCTAAGCCGATGAATTCGAAATGTTTATTATTACATTTTTAACGATGCTTTCGCTGCCAGAGTCGAAACGAAGCGGGATCCCAAACTGTCTATTATGAAGGATATTTTTAGTCGATGCGCGCACACACGATTGATTACCAACGTCACGTGGACATCCTTTCGTCGAGTTTCAAGTATCAGGCGTGCACTCCTCCACGCCTCGGCTTCCTCCACCCTTGGACACCTGACGTCTCTTTGGTGGCCATCCAAAATTTGCCTTTCCAAGCAGAATAAGAGACAGGGAGGACTTGAAAGAGGGGATGGTGGTGGAGGAAGAGAAAAAGAAACAACGCGCGTCTGTTTCCGAGCCTCTGGTCGCCTTCTGCTCCCTAAGGTCCCAGCGACAACCCCTTTTGGCCTCGTCTCTCCCTCCCTTCTTCCCCCAGCGAATTTCGCACAGTCGTAAACGAGTGATCTACGCGCCTCGTCGATTTATAATTTCACGAGCTGCCTCGTTTATTTCACTATCTCTCGCGTGCTTCTGTCATATCTGTTTTATGTAACCACGAGGATCCAGCGCCAGCCAATAGAACGGGGGGCGATGCCTGCGCGAGAAACTTGCAGCGCGCGTTACGCGCGCTAGAAATCTGGAGCGAGGCGTTTCGAAACGACATTTTGAGAATATCGGCAGGACGGAAATTTTTGCGATTCATGAAATAACACTTGCGCATTGGTAGTCAGTCAGCGAATGCTAAAGAACGTAATTCCGGCTTAACGAGTAGTTAAATATACACTCCACGGCCTCTCACTCTCCAGTGGCCCACTTCCCGAGTCGACGACTGACTGCAACTCTGACACTCGCCTTTCTTTCTCGATATTTTTCGACGGTGTACCAACAATAAAAGTAACTCATCGATCATCTATCGTCGTTTCCTTTCGAACTTATGCAATCGCCAACGTTTTGTTGCACTCTTCCTCCTCCCCTTCCCTCTCCCCTCTTCCCGCTGTTCTACCACGATCTTTTCCAAGTCCGCCTTCTCCGTTTTTCGCGCTCCCCAGTACCAGCTGGTACTTTCACAAAATTTATTACAGCTCGCGGAAAATAATCGAATCACTCCGACCGACCGGTCGTTCCCGTTGGACAGTTCTTGCATCGTTCCCGATCATTGCAGTTCTTTTCTTTTTTTCCTCACTTTTCTCAAGCGTAAGGGAGACCGAAGAACGGCGGTGGGACTTCCTCCTTGTGAGAGAGGGGTGCACGATCGGTTCCCGAGCATTTTTCAAGCAGCGCGTACTTACCGATGGTTTTGATAATCTCCAGCTCGTCCACGTCGTAACGCGGAGGATCCTCCTGCGAGCCTTCCTCGTCGGACGTGCTGTCCCCCGACATCGCGTGCAACGAACTGTCGAGTAAGCGATGCTCGGAGAAAGTTTCTGATTTATTTCCCTGCGACTCTCCTCAGCACGTGGAAAGAGAGGAAAGCCCGGTTCAATGATCCACTCGTGGTATTCTTAGACTCGTAGCCAGTGACTCGATCTCGATTCCCTCTTCTTGAGACTTTACGCGCGATATTCCCGCGGTTCCTGGATATCCTCCCAGATTATCTCCTGCTGGCGCGGAACGACTGACGAAGAAACCACCACCACCGGGCTCGGGCCTAGACGCTGGCCTAGTCGCGCTAGCGCTCGAACAGATCGGGCTTGCCGAACTTTTATAATGTCAAAAGTCACCAAGTTGGCTTATAACGGGAAAAACTCACGGGCCGTATTGGTACAGTTAGTTAGTTGCTCAGAGTCGCCTCGGTATCCTACTTTTACCTGGACAGTTACGCACGGTGCTGTTATGCACCACCGCTACCTGTCGTCGATACTTTCCCTTTTGCAATTATCGATCAAAGCCGACGAAACGGAAACGGATAGCATCGTGGCGTCGATTTACATAAGTAAAACTCGCATTCCACCGCTTCGCCGTCGTTCTCTTCGTCGTTTTCGGCGCTTCTCGTAATAGGAAGCGCTTGCTAACGGTACCACGTGACTTCCGTTTTAGAGAGACCGGAATTGTTTTCACTCGCGGTACTACCGCGACTTCCGACCGGTGCGAAATTAAATGAATTTCGAAAATCGACTTTGGTACGTCGATGATCCTCTCAGAGGATGACAAACTCGGCCAACTTCCGGTGTTTCTTGATTCTTCTGCAGAACCAGCGAGACACCGTGATCAGTCGATCGACGATCAATAGAATACTGTAGGCGATGGCGTCACACTCTCCCTCGAGGAAGTAAAGAATGGATATCATCTGACGGGGAAAATCGGCCAATTAAAAGCGAGCGTGAATCCTCGCGTTGGAATTGCACACGTGCACCATACGCTCGTGTCAGGTGGCAAGCAGGTAGGCAGGAGGACAGGCGGAAGTCGACGCGAGTCACCGGGAGTCGTGGACGACGGTACCGGAGATCGAAACGCCCGTCGACGATGTTTCGCGTCAAATAGGAGCGACCGCTACTGACCGCTCGACGACGATTCGCGAGGGAAAGCGACGAATTATCCAGGGAAATTCGGCGGCATCCTAAGCGATGCGAATGCCAGGCTCAACTAAACTAGTTACCGTCTACCCGAGTGATCTCAAAACGCTCTCTATCTATCCTTCTCCTGCCCCCTCCCTCTCCCTTGGCTCCTCCATCCCTTTCTCTCTCTCCCACCGCGCTCGAACTCTCACCAAGCAATCACTTCGTCTCAACTTCGCCACTTGCTTTAGGCTGAAAGGCACCTCGTCCACTCACCGCTCCTCGAATATTGGTTAAAAACTCGATAACGGTATAACCAAAAATTCCCTCCAATTTTTTCGCGGAATGCCTCATTTTGATCTTCCCGGATAAAGGGAGAAGAGAGAGAGAGAGAGATGTTTAGCATCTCAGTCTCGTAGCGTGTCTCAGTTGTAATTTCAGTAAGCGCGCATGGTTCGCGCACTAACTCCGATGGGAGATTAACGTAAGTGGAGGAGCCTGAGTCATCCGATTAAGATGTTAATGACGACACGCGGCACGAGCTTTCATCGTGTTTCAACTAAATTTTCAATTATGAATCATTCGGGGCTAAAGCTTGTCATCCGAGTTGACGCGACGCCTCCGTCGTCCCCTTTCTCCTTCTTTTCGCTCTCCTTTCTCTCTTTTCTCTCTTTTCGTGAAATTGTATACGCCGGGCGATGTCTCGAGGTGGCCACCGTGATACGCGCGACATTAGCAAAAATAGTGATGATTCGGAAATCATATCAAAGACGTAGGTTTCTCGCGTGGGGGAGCGGGAGGAAAATGCGGAGGTTCGCTAGCGCCGAAGCCACGAGACTATTATAAATCGAGTAGGCAGGTCGAGAGACTCACTCTCCTGCTGAACGAAGTGGCTCGCCCAGTGACGAGCGGCGATTCCGCTGAATTTCGCTTATTTTTGATTTTGGCCATCGTCCAGATGCATTTTGCCACCAGCATTCAACTTCGCGACGACTGACGATTGCTATCGTTTCTCCATCTCGCCCCACCATCATCACCACCACCACCACCAATACCACTACCACCTTCCCAGCATCCCTATAAATCTTGACCTTTATATTTATCGCCACGCAACGACCGATTGACTGCTGCTGCAAAAACCGACTACCGTATCCACTGGCTACGAGGAAAACGCGGACACGCGAGCGCGCGTGCACACACACACACGTGCGCAAACTAACTTTCTTACCCTCACTTCGGGGTGGTCGTCATTTTTGTAAAATAAACTATTTTTCCATCCAGATCCATGCTTTATGGTTCGTGGAAAAGTATCGATACGCTTTCGTAAAAAGCTTTTCTCCTCCTTAGCGAACGCTACGGTTAATTCTCTAATAAACCTACCTCGGGCATGCCTCGCCGTTAAAGTTTTTATTATTGGGAGATTGATAACGTAATTATTAATAGAAACAAACGAATCCTATATAACGCTGTGCAGGTATTGCACTATGCAGTTGGAAAAACATGAGCCATAACGCCAGGGAATACGAGTTCTCAGAAACGATTTCGCAGAATCATCCTTCGCGAAGAAGAGACCACTAATTACGCGTCTTCGAATTATCTAGAAATTGAAATCTAATTATTATCAAGTTGCTTTCCCATGAGTATTCGCCCGTCGTTATTATCCGCATAGTTGCGTTTCCGTTTCCCCCCGCCCCCCGTGATGCAAACTAATAATCCGTTTATAAACATTATAAGCGCTTAAATTTAACGCTTCGTCATTCGTCATGGTGCCAACAACATTTGACAAGAGAAACGCAAATGCTAGTTTCATAAGTTACAAACGATGGGTACATGTGTTTTATTCTATTTTAAAAGGGATCCGCCTGCCCCTGTGTATATCGGATGTGTTTCTTTAATAGAGAATACGAATAAGGCTCATCGTCCTCCAAAATATGTTTTCACTATCAACAAGTTTTTATTCATAGGACCATATACCCAACCAAGTACATCAATCAAGTGGACTTGAACTTGAAAAGTCGCCGATGAATCCATTGACGAAAATAGTCACGTGCTTCCGATTTTTAACATCTGTCGGATCGTCGGACGCAAACCCACCGCTGCTACCGATGATCGCTGCTACAATTTCTTGGGTTCGATCTTCGCAAGAAAATATTCTCGAAAATCTCAAAGTGCGCGCGCGACATTAAAAATAGAGCGATCGACGCTTAGAGTTAGGGTGAGCTGCGAGACCGTTGCTTTCCTCCCGGTTATTTCCTTCCTTTCGGTAAGCCCGGAGTACCCTCGAGTAACCTAGAGCCGTCGAACGAGTCGTAATGGGCTAGAAGAACGAAGAAAGATCGAGGCCCAAGCTCCGCGTCTCCGCCCATTCCTCAAGGACCCTCGGCAGCTCCACGGAAGTTCTGCAGATTCTGTGACGTTTTCCTCGCCCACGAATTCTGGATGAGAATCAAGTCCACGGCTCTCACTGCTCTGTAGTCAAGTACTGCAATATAAAGGGACATAAATCAGGAATCCATTCGTCCGATGACGCAACGCGTTGTATTTGAAAAAAAAACTGGCTACTAGCAAGCTGGCGTCTGGCAAAATTTTACTCTACCAATTGCTAGAGCGCGGAATGGAGCAGCCACAGCCCCGACGGCCATCTTTCTTCCGAACGAGAAGAGATTTTTACATTGCACCTTGATCCAGTTTAACGCCGAGCAAAAACCGCATTACTTCGAGACTCCGTTTCGCAATTTTTATAGGTTAAAAAGCAATTCCTGCGGTTTTTGACGTACTTCCCCATTAGAACGTTTGTACCCGCTTGACCGTAAAGATAACTGGCACAAGTTGCGAACGTGTAACTATCCGGAGTAACACTGTAATGCGGGCATATTTACATGCTATTCGACTTGTTAAATGCAAACGCGCTAAGGATACCAATAGGTGTACGCGAATAAAATTGCTAAAGCCTTTTAATAAATGATCTCTGTCGGGGGATGTCGAAAGAAAAATGTTAAGCCGTAGGAATTATCGGTGACTATCGCCACTTGCGCGCGTACGTTTATTCGGAGTAACGTGGAGAGCGCATACGTTGCATTTTCTATGTATTTCTATGAACAAGTACACACATACGCGCGTACAATCCACGGGCATACTTGGAAAAATAGAACTCACCGTACTACCTGCACCTTTGTATTTTACCTGTGCACGAGCATATGCGTTGGTACGACGTACGAACACCACGCGAGTGAATCAGTGGTTTCCAGGAAGTTTGAAGGAGCCACCACCACCGCCAACACCACCACTACTACTGGGTGTTTTCGAATTTCCACGCAATCTCACGGTAGCTTCCGGTTTCGGTTCGAAGTGATCCGTCCATTTCCTGCGGCCGTACGCTTCGCTCTATTCCAGCTGTGTCTTTCTCGCCTCTCTTCTCTGGACGAGAAAGGTTTAACGTTAGAATCGACGAGTACTCCGTGGTCCGATATCGCTGGTCCTAGAGAATTTCAAAGATGCAAATTAAAATGCTGAACGCGTCCCTTAATGTACGCCGCTGGCAGCGGCGCAAAGCAAAGTCTAACTTTTGGAGAATTCTTGACTTTCCAAGCGGATCCGTGAAAAAAAAAGTATCATTCGTGATTTGTGTACAAAATGTGGCGCAGGTGTCTGTCTACCTGAATAGCCGGGATGCAACCAGGCCTGTCCGTCTGTTCGTCCGAGCGGCATGCAACCCAACCTGAAACCGGAAGCGCCGCTTTCTGCCCTGCTGCTCACGAACAATGAGATCGAGAGATTCCTGCGAGGACGTGAACACGATTGAACGACGAAGTGCTCTATCGGCAATGTCGATCGAAAATTCGCCTTTAAGGAAGATCTGCATACGAAAATTCAGAGAAAGCGTTAATCTCGATTTTGCGAGAAATACCCACTATCAAACTTTCCCCCTATCCCCCTTTAATCGAGCTTAAAACTCGGAGTTGCTGAAAAGATTGAAAAGCAACGTGGAGCGTCCTTCCGCGTATTTCTTTTTCTACTTTTTTCGCAAATCATCAGGGAGAATCGGGTGAAATCCGCAGCACTTGTGGTGAAAACCCTTTTTGCGGGTGGATAAAGGTACGGTGTTCGCGTGTCATCGCCTACAGGTGATAAGAGGCGATAGATCATTGAAGGTCAGGAAATCAACAAGTGGTAAGTAGAAAAAGCAGACAAGAGGGACACCGGAAGCCCGCTTCACGGCTGACGGAAATGAATATGCGATTATTATCATTGAATACAAAACTGTGTATGCTTCACCGAAAAAGGGGCCTCCGGTGTTACACAATATTTAGACCAGCCATGCGAGTAAGCGAGTTTTTCTTAATAGTGCCATTTTTTGTCAACCATTCATTGTACGCGTTGTTACTCATTCGTTCCCTCTCCTCTTTCCCGTCAATTGCAATCTGCCGCTGCTACTTTGCTGTTCATACTTGCTCACAACGAAATGCACTATAAAAATCTGTTTCAAATACGAGTTAATTTCTATCGTTCCGTCATAATTTCAATATATGTTGAAAATAAAAATAAAGAGAGAGAGAATACTTTTATAAAACAACTGTGCAAGAAGCACGAAGTAGTAAAGGATTAGCATCGATCGTCTATTTTAGGCGAGAATTACGCGATCGATCGAACTGGCCGGACAATCGAGAAATCATTTCACGGCCATTGTCATCACGTGATACGAGGACGTAGAGCAACAGGTGTGATGCAACAGGTAATCAAACGCCGGCATTATGATTTGTAGTTTACCGAACATGCCAGCGTCTCTGTTAGAAACCACTATTAAATTCCTCCGCCGTAGCTTGTAAATTTTTAATAACAACTTTCAATTCTTCGGGTTGACGTCGACTATGGGATCGATACGGTTTTCCTTAAATAAAAAAAAACGGGAAATAGTTGCAATAGACGATTTCCTCGAACTTCGCCAAGTATCAGCGGAATTATTAAGGCGACGATAAGAGCGTGGAAAAGTATTAGCTATAGAAGTGACGAAACGCTCCGATTTGACCGGGTCTTTAACAGCGCGTCGGTAAGGAAGGGACTGGCAGGCGTAGATAATCTCATGGTTCCCGAGCGTCAACGGTGCAACGTTGGTGAATTTATTTGGTCTCGCATAGGCAGCACATCGAATTGTCAGGGTTTTACGCGTAAATTCGTCGGAGCGAGTCGCGAGCCGCGAGTTTTTCCGGCGCACGTCGAAGAGGAAATGCCGTGCCACTCCACGTTACGCCATGGCACGACACGGCACGCCATGCACTCGACAGGTAGCTTCGCGACAGGTGCTCGGCGACTCAAGTCGCGTCGCAAATCGACCTGCGAGGACCTTGCCACTTTTTTCGCCATTTTCTTTCGCATTTCCGGTTGCAGCCCTTCACCGGCACTTCGCACGACGACAAATGCGCGTTTCTCTCTCTCTCTCTCTCTCTCTAGTTCCATGACTCTCATCTCGTCCCATCCGATTTTCCAGTCAAGTTGCGCGCGGGCGACAGGGCGGCAGGGGCAGGTCGTTGATCGTAGAACCAAGCAAAGCCCTGCCACGTGCACGACGCCTGCGAGAACCACGGCGAATTGAAACACGTTAACGCGCGGCAAGGACGGATGCCCGCTGAAAAAAGTGTGCGCCATTTATCAGCGACTCTTACACATACTTCCACTGGTACCGGTCACGTTCTTCTTTCTTCTTACAATGTATTCCAATTTTACATTCCTCTCTGAATAACTCGCCGAGCAAATAAACTTACTTACTTACTTACTTACTTCCAAAATGCTCTTCTCTCGCCGGCAATTCTTTTCACGGACCGACCACGTGGCTATGTAAGACCGTGTTTTCAGTATGCTTGTGTTCGAGTACGCGTGTGCGCGTGCGTGCGTGCACGCATGCATGCATGCCTGCGTGTTGCAAGAGAAAGGGTGCGAGCGTACGCGTTTCTTTTTAATGATAATTCCTACGATTCGATTTTGATTCGAGTTGGAGTTTAAAAAAAAAAAGCGTAGGAATCTGGAGAGTCGAATTGCTCGATGAATCTCGATATGAGAAATCATGGTTGAACATTACCGATATCCCTGAATTCCAGCAAGAGCCAGCGCAGCCAGGTTGTAATCATGTACGCTGCTCGATTGTTTATAAACTGATAACTAAGCTCGACCGACGTTTTAATGCTTGGGTCGCACGTGTACGGGAAAAAGAATTTCCTGAGAGTATCACGTTGCATGGCCGGACGCTGTGTATGACACAGGAGCTCCACGGGCCCATATCTTAACCCCCGTGAATTCTTCCAGTGCCATTTACAGAATCCAAACCAACGGGGCTCGCAGCTGAAAGTCTTCCGGTATTCCCCGGTTCTCCTCTTCCGCTCCAGTGTCCCAACTAAATGAAAAAAAAAAAAAAAAAAAACAGGAAGAAAAAGAAAATAGTTTCAGGCGACAAGCGATAAGCGATGTCCAAACGTAAGACAGAAGTTAAAAAAAAGTAATTTCGATCGAAAGAATAGACTACACTAGTGGCGATAAATTTTTAAGTGTACTTATTAATCTTCGCGAAAGGCAAGATATCAGTTTTATGCCCCGGAGTATAAAAGGCTCGGTAGAGTCGTCGTGGCTTGGAGCGAAGGTCGCTCTTTCTCGCGGAGTGTATCACTCTGCTGTATCGAACCGACTGGTAAGAAAACAATCGTAGCCGATCGAATCGAACGGATCGTGTATACCCGTTGCGCAATCCTTTCGACGCTCGCGCGTGAAAAAGGAATGGGATATTCAGTGGCGCGCGGATTCCTCAAAGGTGATTCTCGCTTCTTTTTCTTCTCTCCTTACTCTTCCGTCACGGATCGATGACTCTTCCCGGAAGCCATCGTCTGCTGGATCTTGCGCGCGGAGCGCCAAGCCTCGTTGTTCTCCAAACGTTCTCCACGCTCGTCCCATAAACTTCCACTCTTCTACTCTTTGGCACATCCCTTCTACCACCACCCCCTCCATCCTATTCCCTTTCACCTTTCGGTACTATTTCTCCTTCTTTCTTTCCTTCCTTCCTTCCTTCCTTCCTTCTTTCCTTCTTACCTTTCTTTCTCCCGGTTGCCATTACCCCCCTCATTCCTGATCTGGTCGCCGCTCCCACCCCCGCCACCGTCGTTCCCACCAATTCTTCAGATTCGATGGGCTCCGTTGTTGTTGGTTCTCCACGCTCCCCCCTCCTCCCCCTCCCCTCCCCCTTCTGCCCTTCGATCTTGCAACGCATCTTCCTCTTTTCCTCCTGCCTCTTCTTCAGGGTCCATCTTTCTTTATCCTTTTCTTTCCCTCCGTGTTCCTTCCTCCTCCGCCTCTCGCTCCTCCCGGTTTCTCGTAGCTCTCGCTTATTTCTCCCACAAATTACGTCAACTTCCCACGACTATCTTCATTCGACACGATCTCTGTCGCCCTTCTGACGCGAATCAATCATCGACGCCCGTGGTGAGTCCATTAAGTACGCTGCCAAGAGCAAGTTACCGCACAGTTCCTATTCCTCCCTCTCCCTTGTCCACCCCCACAAATCGAAATTCCGTTTGTCGTGGACCACTCGGCTACTTTCGATTTCTCGTGCGTGAAACCATCTATCTATCGCGATGTAGACCGATATTCCACAATCTTTTTATTTTCCCTTTCTTTTTTAGCTACCCTCTTCTTCAGCAGCAGCAGCGTTCCACCTGACCAAATCCTCGCAGTGTGATTCGAAGAAATGATTTATTTATACAAGGAGAAACTCGCGTTTGTGATTCTGTCCCGTTTTCCCGGTGGGTTCTCACGATTCGAATCTTCTCAGTGCCTGCGCCGTTGTACCTGCGATTCTTTGCGAACGTTCGCGGTCTCTCTCTCTTTCTTCAACTATCTGTCTCTCCTCTCTCTCTCTCTCTCTCTCTTCCCTTATTTCTCTCTCATTCTTACTTGCTCGTTCATTCGCTCTTCACCTCCTCCCCCCACGTTCTCAGGCTGCTCTTCCGGTCATGCTATCATTCCGGTTCTCACGCCTTATTCGAACTTGGAGAACCGCGGGCATGAAAATAATAGTCTTTCGAGAAGCGTCTTTTCATTTATTGCGGTTAGGCGCAATCAGCAAAACGCGCGAGAACAATGCGACTACGTTTTCCTGTGAGTTGAGACAGTTTATAATAGCTCGCGGGAATCGCTGGCACCTCGGAAGTCGTAAAACACAAAGATGACTGCGCTCCGCTTCGAAACGAGAGCGACGAAGCGCGCGGTTTTGTCAGTCGATAGCAGGCGAATAGCGAGAGAGCAGCCTCTCTCTATTCCGCCAATATAATTTTCACGCTGTGAATTCCCCGAACGATGAGAAACTTTATGTTGCGCGTTAGTTGCAGTATTACTTTTCTTTCCTTTCCTTTCCACTCCTCGCCGTTCCCTCCTATCCTCCCACTCTCCCACCCTTTCTCTCTGTCTTTCCTGGAAATTATTAAGAGCTCGTACAATGAATTTCTCTTACTCTCCATTTATTCCATTATTATTTCTATCTCCATTTATAAAACGCTCTGCCCCGTTATCCCGCGGCTGCGCGAGAACAAAATGTCGAGCTCGAATTATTAATGTATATATAATTAACTCTTTCTACCGAGCCCTCTCTCTACCCCCTCCCCTCTCCTCCCCCGACACCCAGCCAACGCTCATCCTCTTGAATGGAACGATGAATCAAGCTATGATATTATCATTAATTAACGAAAGCACGCGAAAGCAAAGTGAGCGGAGAGTGGATAAGGCTGATCGTCTCCCCGCGCAGGATATTTCGTTAGGATTCAATCCGCGGCGTTACAATAAATCTTCCGCGCGCAACCAGGACGAAGGATTTCGGCTCCGCGGTTAAGTTTCAAAGTTAAGGAGGTTGAGCGGAGACAATTCCTCCCTCCCCCTTCATTCTCCCTCTCCCTTCATCCTTCCCTCCGGGAATCTCTGGGAATGAAATTGTCGGCTGCCGGAGAAAGGGTGGGAGTGGGGGTAGGGGTGAGGGTGAGAGCAAGGGATTTTCGGGGCTGGTCGGGATCGTTTGGGAAGCGTTACGAGGTCAAGATTTGACTCGGGTAGGAAAGTAGCGCGCGAGCACGCGAGTGCGTGCCTGGGGCCCCGGTTTCTCGATCTCGTAACTCCTCGAACAGGTTCTGCGTGACCTCGACTCTTCGCCGGCTGCTAAAGAAACCCTTCTGTTACCGCTGCTGTTACTCCGACCGCTGCTGCCGCTCTTGCTCCGCTGCCACTTGGACGCCGGTGCTCGTTTATTCGGTCGCTCATTCTCCTTTTCCGCGTGTGCCAATCGACCGCGCGGGTCTCGCCACCAATTTGCGCTCCTCGTGCCCGAAATATTCCAACCCTGCGATATTCCCGGAAATTATGGCGCAGCGGAAAACCTCCCGGGCAAGAAGAACCACCTCGTCTTTTTTCGAGGAGCCTCCCCCCGGGATCCCGTTGCTCCGGGACGCTCGAAGAAGGAGCCGAGTTCACGCAGGAACGTGACGTATGCAAGAATCGGAGGAAGAAATCGCGCGCTCTCGTGTTTTTGATTGGACCGCGCCGTAGATCGATGCGTTCCGCTCTTGTCGAAAAGAAGTTGTACGATCGATCAGCCGAGCGGAAAAAGAGCGGCGGAAAAAAAATGAGAGGCCGAGGGCCCGAAAGTACATCGGGCAGCGTGACGGAAGGATTTGACGGTGATGCAACGATATCTAGGGCAAGAAAACGAGGAAGGACGTGGAGAAAGGGCGAGAGAAAGAGGAAGAGGAAAAGGAAGAGGAAAAGAACCGAGGCGAGTGGCGAGGCGACCAGTCTAGGGAGAGGGGGAGGGGGGTGGGTGAGGAGCAAAGACCTACCGAGCGAAGAAGGAGGATGGGCAAACTCGATGATGAGCAACCACCAGCAGGCGCCGAAACAATGAAATTCCGACGACCCGGCGATCCGGCGAGTCAGCGCTCGACTAAATCCCTTGTGGCCCCTTACTCTTCGCGAAAGGCTCGCATCGCGCCTCGTGACTTTCGAAACCTTATTAAATCACGACATAGATTCCCTGTTAGAACGTAGAGCATTCCAGTTACGTAGGCGAATTCTCGCGAAACGATCGGGAATCGAAGCAAACGGTTCTTTGTTTCGCATTTTTCGAAAATAACGCGCATATCTGCACGCTCGACAAATGTATTTTATCATAATTACATCATAATTAGTTTCGAGGCCGAGTCGCGAGCGGTTATTACAATTCCCTCGCTCTTTCGCGCTCTTTTTTCAGGAGCGCGCAATTATATTATTTCTGCGTAGAGCTGCCTGCAACCGTAAGATCTAATAACGAGAAGTCGTTAAACTCTCCAGCCAGCGAGACCCACGAGCACACGGCTAAGTGTATCCGGCGTCATTCCAGCGGTATTCTTCCTCCGCACTTTTACGTAATACCGCGGTTGAATGTCAGATTTGCCGTAGCAGTGCGCGCGCGCGCGCGCGCCTGCGAGCGTTACTCGCGCACAATGTACCGGCGAAAATGTTTTTGGTAAAAATTGGAAAACTGACGAACCGCGACGATTATCGAGGGCGCCCGATTACGATTTGGTACTCTGGTTGTCGGTGCTGATGCTGGTGCGCTCTGGTACTGGTGTTGCTGCCGTTGCCGTTATCACCGCTGTTGCCGTCGTCTGCGCCACTAATGCTGGAAAAAGTTCCATTTGCGATTAGTCGGGCGGTTATAGCCCGGTTTGCTTCCCTCCAGGTTTCTGCATCTGATGCGCAAACTGTTTATTACGCGTAATTGCACGTCGGGGAACTCGGCTTGTCGCTTTGCTATATATTTATAAGATGCGTGTGGAGGAAAATTACGAGACGCCGGAGCGTCACCGGCGAGGTCGTGTCCGGGTCGAGCGGCTGGCGCACCAGCAGCCTTTTCCGGATTACCTCGAGTTCGGCGCTTCCCGCGGGCCGTGCCCGTGGTCCGAAGAATAACGGTGATCGGGCATCCAGAGCGAGGACAGCGACCCGATGAAAATCTCCGCTGCAGAAGAAAGAGAAACCGAGTACCCGCGAAGAAAGAAATAGATTTCACCGAGGGTCTCTCGGGACCGGCAAAAACGCCGAGACATTTAACGATAGGCGCGCAACCAGGTTGGCGGCGCGACTGGTCGTTGAGCCGGTCGTCGTATCTCGATGCTCACCCACAATCGCCACGTAAAATCTCGACTCGCCGAGAGACTCCTCATTCATATTCATAAATCCGTTCCTTCGATTCTCGCAACAATATTATTCCCTGGTACCGCGCGCGGAGATCGGTATCCCGTGGTACCGCCGCAGCCAACGTCCGATCTACGATCTATCGATCGGCCACTTCCGTGTCCAGCGTGGTAAAAGCGACAAAAATCCGTAGAAGATTCGGAGGAGATCGGCATCGTCGGTATCATCGGTAACGGTAGCGCGCGCGGGATCGGCGCTATCCATCCGGGCGAGTCGCGCAAACTCGTGAGATCGCGTGATCGATACGCGCAGCGAGTGTGCGCGCGCGCGCGCGAATCTCCGAGATGTTAGCGCGAGCCTCGAACCGATCGACGCTCTCACTCGAGATAACTAACAATAATAATAAAGTGCAACAGCGATACCTGACTGAAGGCGACTCACGGCGGCGCACCGCAATCTACGTGTTCCCGGAGAAGGCGAGGCAGGATGGTGCGCGGGTTCTCTGCGGTTACTGAACTTTCTTCTATTTACGAAGAGAGCCGTTCGTCCGTTCCTACGGTGCGCGCGTTCTCACGCTCGAATTGCGGAATCGCGTCGGGTGTCCTCTCAGAATCAAGCCTGCAGCATCATCCCTTAGCCGATTTTCCTCGGGAGTATCACCCTGGGGAAGAGCAGGGAAGAATTTTTCTTTTCCTCTTCTTTCTCTTCCTGTTTGCTCGAGGAGAGCAACGTCGTCGTCGTCGTCGTCGTCGTCGTCGTCGTCGTCGTCGTCGTCGTTGAAATCATTGACGATTTCCGTTTCTCCGCGGAAGAGCGATGGTACCGTGTGCGAGGTTGTCCGATAAACACTGTACCGAGAGGACCGTGAAGGCCGAGAGGGGAAGAACTCGATGGAAGAAGATGGTTGAGAGACGGGGTGGTGGTTGGGCTAGCTCGGAGCTGCCGCGGCGAACCGAACCGGTTGCTCCGAGTGACGTGACTGAACTGAGGCTGTAGCCTGGCAGGTAACGCCAGGTAAACTCTCGGTCGACCTGCGGTACCACGGAGGAAGCTGGCTAAGTGGCTGGAAGCCGGCAGCGAAGCAGCCAGGCGTCCAACCAAGCATCCAGCCAACCATCCAGCCATCCAGCCAGCCGTAGAGACAGTCAGCCCAGTGAGTCGACCTGCGGAGTCAGCCTGCGGGCCGCAGGGGCCGCAGGAAAGGACGTCGGAGGTGGGGGCACCAGGCGCTCCAGGAGGAGAGAGGAAAATCGGCAAACCGAACGAACGAACGAACGACCGCACGAAAGAGCGAGATACCAAACCGAACCGAGCCGAGCCGAGCGGCGACTCTTGGTGGGAGAGATACGAAGGGACCTGGTGGTACTGTGTGACTCAGCTCGGAACGAGCGAATAGGCCAGCACACGGCGTACAACAGCACGGCAAAAGTTGTGCCACGCTGTGTACGGGACGCGCGAGTATGGATGTACTCTGTGCTCCAGAAGTAGCGGCCGGAGAGAACGGGGCCCCGGGTACGATGTGCTGGTCGGGGCTACGTCACCTACGCGTGCGACGCCTTGTCTAGGACCGGGAGGGGGCGGGACGTGGAAACGAAGCGTATCCAGCGGCGATAAAGCCCACTCGTCTCCTCCACACGGCCGATACACCGTGTGTGCCTTCCTGGGGAATTACGCAATTATACTAATGGCTCGGTGTTTTCGCGGTTATCGGCTGGCTCGAGTCACGAATGTTGATGATTGTCGCGGTCTTCCGAGCGGACGTATCGGTATCGTTCGCTATCGTCAGCGCGTTGCACTCGTTACGCTGCATGGGGGTCCCGCAGGCCGGACGATACGTTCCTGACGGGGACCCATGCGTCGAGCAGCCGATTACGAGTTTACGGCGATTTACGACGATTTACGACGATTTACGGCGATTTACGGCGAAAAACGCTCGGCGGTGACGTTTCGCATTTGGCGAATAATCTCCACCGCAACGATGGGTCTCCACATCCGTTGAAGCGTGATCTGCGGTCTCGCGATCCTGACGGTCGCCCGGGTGTTGCCGGCTTCCCAGAGCCGATCTCTTCCCAGAGTCAGGAACGCATCCTGGAGGAGCGTTCCGGCGTCGTCGTGGAAGACGCCCGCTTCCCTCGTCCGACACGTGGAACTAACCCCGCGAACGTTCCGCGCGTTGGGTCGCATGCTGGCGACCGGATCGGACAGAACCGAACCGAACCGGTCGTCTCTCCCGCGAAGGTTCATTCCAGAACGGAAATTAACAAATTTGCAGCGGTGAAAGGATCGTTAGTCGGAAGTGAAAAACGCCCGGCGAAGGCGCGCGCAATCGGGCCCGGCCGCAAAACGAAGTGTCACCCGGTACACGGCGCGAAGCAACTATACCTGAATCCAACAGACCGTGTCTTTTCACGTGTAGTCGTGAAGGGGGACGAGGAGGAGAGGTGGAGGAACTTAGGGAGAGGCGGGGGGTTCGGGGACCAGGACGGAGAGTGGGGTATGACCGTAGCTCGCCGCGGAGTAAGTAAGATAGACTTTGATAGAATTTACACCGGCGGCTTCTGAGAGCCAAGAACCTCTGCGAGAGGAAGAGGGAGAGAGAGAGAGAGAGAGAGAGAACCAAGGTCCGAGCAATGGACACGCGGATTACGAGAGGTAATCCCTCTTTTTTCGCGCGTGTCCTTCGGAGGCGCCTGCTGCTCGCCTTCCTAAGTAATTTGTCGCGAAGGGCAGATGTCTTCGGGGACCATTATTATTCCTGGCGATGGCCCGTCGTGGTCTATCTAACGCTAACGCGCTATTCGACTTCGAGGGTCCTCGTTAAATAACGTTTTGCCGCGTTGCGCAACCCTCCGCGTTGTCGCGGGTTCCTATAAAAGACAAAGAGCGCGTGGGACACCCGCGGTTCCTTTGAATCGACTGGCGTCATTAGCCGCGCGATTACGTCAAGTCCGGCTCGTCCTTCGTCGCCCTTCAGTCCCCGATGTCCCCGGAGACTTTCCGGTTCTCCTATAGAGAAGAGAATTGCGCCGACCGAAGGAGACCGGTGGAGGGGATGGAGCGACTCCGATAGTCAGGTCCGGTCTACTCCGGCGGCTAGGGGGCGAAGGTCAAGACTCACACTCACCGAGGAACCTCCTGAAGAGGGCGTTCTCCAATGGACCGGAAGGAGTACGAATCAGAACGGAAGGGTCAGTTTTCTCTCTCTCTCTCTCTCTCTCTCTCTCTCTCTCGGTTTCCTTTTTTCCGTGACACCCGGCGTGAGGATGCGCGACCGCGGCCCAGAGAGTGGCGAGAGAGGAGAGAACCTGACGGGAGTCGCGTGGAAACTGAGGAAGAACTGCCTGAGAGAAGGATTTTCGCTTTGGTGGCGGGCGGTGGCGGCGGTGGTGGCGGCGGCTGCGAGACCGCCTACACCTGGGGAACTCGCCTCGTGGATCGCCGGGATTACCATAAGCGCATCGCGACGCCGCTCGGTTATGTGCGGGGAGAAATGCAGCTGATGCGCACGGCTGAGTCCTGAGGTCAGCGACTCGCCGACGGAGTTAGTGGAGCGCTTAGACTCGCTCGAGGAACTTTATGAATTGGTGCACGCTGGATTCACGCTCCTCGAGTCCTCGGGAAAGGAGGGCCCCAGGAGAGGAAGCGAGGGGCAACGAAGAGGAAGCGCAGCTTAGAGATAAAAAGAGTTCTTTCACCTTTCGCGCTGGAAAAAATCCCGGCGGGAACGGAAGGAGTTGACGCTGCGCGAAAATAAACCGCGCGATTACGACCCTGAGGAAGTCGGAGTCCTTGGGCAGATTGATAGTCGAACGAACGGTAGTCGAACGCTTAAGGATTTTCATGCGTTTCTTACGGTCAGCCAGGTTGCATATTTGCAACCGCATCGCCGTACATACCTGGAGCATACGGGAGCCGCGCGCTAGGAAACTGTGGGAACAAGAGCGCCAGAACGAGGAAGCGAAGAAGCGGAGGAAGAAGCGAGGAGAGAAAAAAGGGAGAATAATTCGTCTCTCGGAACACGACGATGACGGCGACGCGGTACGATAATCCTCGAGGACGAATTTCTTCAGTTGGATCTAGCGATTTTCGAGGACGGAGATGGGAGTAGGGGGAAACCGTTGAAACTCGCACCCTCTCACCGATCGGCTTCGGCCCTTCGTCCTTTGTCTCCGTGGCCGAGCGGGAGATAAGGCTGAACGCGATAATCGAATTTCCCGTGATTTCCGTCGGCCCCGATCTTCCTACTCAAAATCTAAATTGCTAACAACAATCGCTGCTTGCCCAATGCCTAATGAGTTTTCGAGAGAGGCCACGGGGAAGGGGGCGGCTAATTAGGTAGAAATTGAAGGATAATCATAAAAATCGCGCTCCCTTATCTGCCGGCCTACGGACGAGGAAGTAAGATCCGCCGGAGCGTGGAAAAATATTCATAATTGCACCGTTCTAATCTCGGGATCTCATTTTCAGTGATATGAATTAAGTATTTTTCTAAGAAGCTTCGCGAATAGACGCCGCGCTTCAGGGAGTTTAGGAATCGTTTGAGATGCGTTCTAAGAAGAGGAAGGAAAAGCAGCAGATGCGAGCGCCGATAACAGAATAAAAGATTCCTTCCGCCACTTTATTAAAGGTGCCTTTGCGAAATGTAGATTTCTGCTAATGATACAAGATAAACGCGTACCGGAATAATCTGCCATACTCCGGGAGTTGCGTTTCTTCATAATAATCCACGGGATAAGGAAGTAACGAGCGGCCAAAACGGTTTCTTCTGCTTCTTCTTCTTCTCCTCTTCTTCTTCTTTCTCCACCTCCTCCGCCTTCTTCCCCAGACTCGCCCTCCTCCGCTTCATCGTCTCTATCTCCCTCTCCCCCCATTTGCTTTTGCGAACAATTTCTTTCCTTTCCTAAGTAACGGGAACCAGATGCACCCGTGGCATGAAAAGCTGCATTTGGTCATTCCATAAAGAAGGAAACCACGGGAATCCGGGGAAAGCGCCGTTTCCAACGAGGCAGAGTGCAGTGCTCGCGCAAATTATTAATCATGGTCGATCGTCGAGTCTCTCGATGATCGGTCAAAGCTTGGATGTCCCCCTAATATGGGGACTAGAGACTCGTGTCGCGAGAAACCGAAGGAGCGCGGCCCACGTGCTTGGTTATTTTCTCTCGTTCGTCTGGGGCGCATCGCGAGGATCCTGCGAAGCGCCATTATTGTCTCTATTCTGTCTTGCTCTCCTCCGCTCCCTGTTCTCTCCTTCACGGTGTTCCGCTCATGGGCTGCGGACTACGCAGGTGCATTAACCGGACATCCAGCACCGTAACGCTGGCCTCGGAGGAGCGAGAGCTTCTCTGCCTAGAAATAGAGGGAGAGGCGAGCTGCGGCGAAGGGGAGGAGAAGGGTGAAGGGACGGAAGAAGGTGGATGCGGCTAGGGTCTGCCTAGACCTAGCAGGCAACAAACCCCGCGTTGAGTTTGTTGCTGGAGCAGATGGCTCGGATTCGAATTCCTGCACTGGCCACCGCTCTAAACAGCATCGCGCGTGCGCGCGCGCGCACTCGCTCGCTCGCTTAAACGCGGAGCCACTGAACGTAAATGTGAGCGTTAGGCGTGCAGCTACCACTTCGTGGAGGAATGCGAATTTCTTTGGGGTTGATAATCGCGCACTGCAGAGTAGTGGTAGCTTGATGCCAGTCACGATCTGCATGCTACTGTTCGAGAGAGCAACCTCACCCGCCCTTTCCTCCTCCTCCTCCCCCCCCCCCCCATTCCCGCTACGTCCAGGCCTGATCTATAATTCGAAAACCTAGCACCATTATCATCCCCGCTGGGCCCGAGAGAGCTTTATGCACTCTTTTCCAGGAACTTGGCAATTTCAGCGAACGCCTTCCGGAAATGCTACTCCCCTCCGCCGCCTATAAAAGGATCCCGCGGTACCCCTACCTCGTCTTAAATACCGCTAAAAATAAGCTTTCGGTAATTCCCCCTCGGCGCGGAGGGATCGTTACGCGATGCATTGTCTTCGGTAATAGCTGGCAAGAATTTATATTACCCACAGAGCCAAATTTAGATAAATTAATGGCCGCGAGTACTCCAGGGATAATGGGGATCCCCCTGCGCGTTGCGTTCCTCTAATTAGGGATCCTGGCTGCATCCCTCTCCTCCTCGCGCAGCTTCCTTGCACGGCGCTCGTTCTCCGCTAGTTCGGGGGTCAAGGGTCAAGCCCTCGATCGGTTTCCGAGGACTTCCGCCTGCTCCAAGCGGCCGAGGGAAGTCTAACGAGAAGACGCCGAGCAAGTAGGTTGTTTCGAAGAAACGAACAGGCAGATGTCCAATGGAACTTGACGAGCGTGAACCGCTTGCGAAATGAGAGCCGCAGGGGTTGCGCGCGCGCGGCGCTCAATCGCGGCGCTAATTCATAGCTTAATGGTGTATAGTGGATGAGTGTCCGCGCGATCAAATGACGCACCTATACAATTCGACTGATTGTCAAGTTAGACACGTCCACTCGGAACTTATTGAAGTGACGTGGATGTCCCTCACGTTTCCGAGTCACGGGCTCGTGCCCGTTTGCGTGTATTGTGACGCTCGCGCCATTCTTTTCTACAAGTTTCAATGGGGAAATGATGGATGAGAGTCTCTCTCACGTCTCGCGTTTCGCGTTTCGCGTAATGAATCCTTTATCTTTATCTCTGACGAAGAATCTTCGGCGCGATATCGCGCGAGGGATCGCGCGAGGTTCCCGTGATCCACTTTTGCTTCTCGCGCGGCAGCTCGATAAAGTCTATTTCTACCTTATCTGCACTCTGGATCTTGGCTCGCGATCTTGGCTACGCGGTTTTGTCTCGACTCTCCATCGACCTAACTCTAATATACTTTGGCGCGGAAGCTTAAACGCTCTATCAATTTACGCTCCGTAAGAAAGGCCGCTGTCATCGTCCAGCACATGCTAGCGGAAAAAATTAATCTGCCGTACTTTGCTGATGAAACGAAGGAAGCCGAGTAGAGTGGATTGATCCTCCTCGATCGTTAACCTACCGGGAAGAAGAATCAATTTCGATAGTCGCATAGCTAATTGGAATGGGATTTGGATCGAGATTCTTCTTCCTCTTCCTCTTCCTCTTCCTCTTCCCTTTTCCCCTCCTCTTCCTCTCCTTTTTCCAAGAAGAGGAATTTTTCAGTTGCCTAGCGAGTGGAGAGGCAACTCATCGGGGTGCACCTTGTGCCTCGGCGCTTGTCAAGCAGATGTTGGCCGAAGCTTGTGGAGGATTTTGCGTACGGATGGAACGTGCGTGTTTACCGCAGAGACAAATGCCCTCCGAAGGAAAGCGATTGGCCTGCTGCTCGAGTATGCAACGATATTACGACGATTCCAGCAGCGCAAGGATGGCTGCTGCTGTTCTTCCGAACGACTTTCCACGAGAAACTGGTTTCCATCCCGTCACGGGACATCAAAGAATCGCGGCCCTGATGAGAAGCAAGCGCTACCGTGCCGCATCAGCGGCGATCCCTTACGACGCTTAGATAATTGTACAGCCGCTCTCAAACCTTGGATGACGAATGCTTCGATAGAAACTCGGCGAGCGAATGCACAGGGTCAATACGGTCCGTACCATAAAATTTGTTTCCAATAGCTTTTACAGGGGGATTCCCTTGAAAATATAAATTGAAATATCATGCACGTGTAATTATGCGTATAATGATAAATTATTGGACGGGGCGGAACAGTCGGGAAGTTCTGTTGATCGAAATCAAAAAAGTCATGCGAAAGGCGAGAGGAGGAGAGTGAATTCCTCGTGGAAGACGCGTACGTTCTCCAAACGTCTTACGTTTAGGGGACAATGTGTGCGGGTAACGCGAGTAATAGTCATAGAAGTGCGAAGTGCGCGGCAGTACATGGATACTGATTAGGTGATTTTGACGTTGGGAGGAAGGGGTGTAACGGGAGAATTAGATTATCGCGCGACGTTGCATCCTCGGGCACCGGGAGACGAGCGATTATGGCCACGAGATAAAGGGAGATAAGTTATGGACCTGGGAAAAATGGGCCGAGCCTGCTTTTCTCCGAGTCCGTCGCGCGGTCAGGCCGCAGGACGAAATCTACGGTTATGGGAACTCGCGTCGGCACGAATAAGCGCAAGAAAAAAAGTGGAGGTGCAACTTGTCTCCGGCGGGCCGCGTCAGCTCGGTACACCCGTTGGCCTATAATCGTTATAAACGAAAAACTGGTTTTCTAGAGCTGGAGCAAGTATCTAAGGAGAATCTTGCATCTGATAGTAGGGCGGCATGACCCGAAAACGAGCAGGGAAACAAGAGAGGAGACCACGGCGAAGGGCGAAGGGCGAAGGGTGAAGGGCTCCTCCGGTCGATTTGTCCGTTTCCAGACTCAGCACCGCGTTGGGCTCGAGAGCTCGGGACCTTCAAAAACCCCGATAAGCATCGTTGGCACCCAGCTTAGCCTGGGGTCTCCCCCGTGCTGCACCGGGAACCCTCGCCTCGGAGAAGGCGCGAGTAACGTGCGTTCTCCAGCCCCGTCCATCGGGCCCCTCCCGAGGCCCCCGCTTCCTTCGTCATTAATTAAAACTTAACCTCTCGCACGATCGCGCGTCTGCGTCGAGGCAAAAATCCCGGGGGATTCAATGAATTTTCCCCCCTTTGAAGCGTATTACGTCGGAGATAATTTATGCGCGCGAGGAAGTGCATAATCGCGTATTACTTTCTCATTATAATTGATGCCAGTCTTAATGGCATCTGCTAACAGGTGAATGTGCCGGCTCGTTGCGTATCGGTGATTAATATTCCTCGTGTCTGCGCTTCGCCCCGACGAAAATAATATTTCCGTCGCATTATGAATTCCATTTGGCCGAGTGCACGCCGCGGTCTAACGGAAGTCGGCCATCGCGCGCGCCTTCTCCCCATCCCTGTCCTTGACTCAGGCTCCCATCGTCAGGGTAGTGGTCTTCAATTGGCTGGACGGACATTACGCGCGCTACGTGCAAACGGTGATCTCGGAAACGGCCAAATAAAATTTTTTATTCTTTTCGACAGCTCTCCTCGCGACGACGGTGGTGGCGATGGTGGTGGTGGTCGTGGTGGTGGTGGTGGTGGTGGTGGTGGTGGCAGCGGCATTACCGGAAACAGCAGGACTACCGGCATGCGCGACATCGGTTCAATCGAGTTCTGGTACCGCCAATAACGTCGCTCCCTGTTTCTCGTGAGAATTCGCTCTTCAATTATTCAGCTATTCCTACGCGATTTCTCTCCACGCGCCAGCTAATTAAGGCTAGCCTTAATTAGAAAAGAGGGGTGTGGCGCGCGGGAACCGATGGACGATGAGGAGGGGACTGGGCAAACTCCATTTTGTCTAGCGTCTTTGGCTGGCTGACGATATTATTCCCGGGTGCAATAACACTTTATTCCTCATACAAGTTACTCGGCGTACTTCCTGCAATCTTGATTCCAGAATCCAGGGATGGAAAGCTAACGTAACGTTATGCTCGAGACATTTTAAGCGCACGTGAGCGACGCCGCGAAGCGTGCAGGAACGCAATGTAACAATCGTTAAGCTTATTTTCTTACGGCGGGGTTGCCGTATCGAGTTTGTCCTCGATCATGGTCAACCGCCGACGACGAATATCTCTGACTCACCTGAAGCTTCTCGTAACAGGTGTTGGACGATGGACGACGATAGATGGTGGACGATGGTGGACGATGAACGCTGCTGCTGCTGCTGCTGCTGTTGTTGCTGCTGCTGCTGCTGCTGCTGACTCGCTTCAACAGCTATGGGGTCTGCAGGCAGCGAACCGTTTCGCAGGTGAGTCTCGCAGCTGCGAAAGTTCAGACAAGGACAAGCGTGGTAAGAGAGAGAAAGAGAGACAGAGCAAAGAGCGAGGGCGCCGGGGAGCAGGGAAAATTGCTTTATTTGACACGCTGACGCCTGGATAAACAGTCTCGTTCAATCGAAAATTCTACCTCTAATTACGACTGCGAGGTAACGAGTGTCGCGGGAAATCACGATTTCCAAACAACCTGTTGCTCCCATTAGCCGCCATTACGGTCCCTCGGCTATTCCGCGCGCCGACTGGCAAACATTTGTTTAAATGTAAAGAAACTCGTTAAAATGAAAAAAAATCCCGTTCTCGTTGTTCCAAGTGCTTCGTTCCGGAGAATAAAATGTAGCCGTGAAATAATGAGTTCGTGGAAGAAAAATTTGTCTACGCCATGGCGCGCGCCTCTGGCTTTCCTTTGTTTTGCCCGGCACCTCGATGTTTAACGAATTGTGATCTCCGAGATAAACAATTTCATTGAAACAATTGCCCCTACCTCAGAGATTGCTCAACCTCGTTCAACGAAAAGCCTCCCGCGTTTCGGAATTGCCATTTGGAAACGAGGCCATTTTGTAAATTCGCGAGTACTCGCGGAACGTCTCGAAGAGGAGAAAAAAGACGATGGGGTTGAGGATGGGGGCGGCGGAGAGGTATCCTCCTCCGGTGCGGTTGAATAAAATTTTTGCGAGTTTTACTTACGTGTGCGGCACACGAGGGCAGCCTCGAGTCGTAAACAAGTCTCGTCTCATGCATCGGGTCGACAGCAGAAAATCCAGAGGATGGACGACTACTCCCCGTCGGTCACCACGCGGTAATCCTGCCGCGCTTTTTCCCAAACATCGGCGCTCCAAAGAAAACAAGGAACGGAGAACCGTAAGAGGAAAATAAATAAAATCCTCTAGAGAGAAAATCAAGACAGTGATGCAGGGAATACAAAGAGATGCACCACCATTTTCAGATGCAGTTTAAAGGAATTGTTTTGAAACGCCATGTTTACATTACTAACTAGGCAAGGCGTGTAGCGCCGATGGACTTGCGATAACAGCAACCCCCTCCCCGACGTTATTCCCATGTTCCCCATCGCGCACAATCATCTATTCAAGGGACATTGGTCCTTCCTCTGCTCCCCGGCCCTCCACCACCTCTCTGCATCCCCCCTCGTGATAATTACTCGGAATAAAGCGCGTGTCAAAGGAAGAAAAGATATCGCGGAGATGCGCCGATGATAAAGGGGATTTTTATGCAGCACGCGATATATTTCTCGAGATCTAATAGCAGCCTCTTGATTTCACGGTACAATTATAGCGGGGAGATGAAATTGTAGTGGCGAACGTACACGTACGCGTGCGTACGTACGTTCCGGCTTGGATCGTGTAATAATCGCGAGAGGAGCTGGCGGGGCTATCTCATTTTCTACCCCCTTATCTCTCTTTGTGTTGCATCTTGGTCCAACACGCGGAGAGGAGACTCGCGCGCGCGCAATTGCAATAAACATCATCGTCATTTTCTCCCATTGAGCTGGGTGCGGTGTAAAGGGCACGAGAGTCGCGTGGTAAATATCGCCGCTAACTCGCTCCGAGCTTCTCTCACCTTCCCTCCTCCGTCGGCATAATTCACCCGGTGAATACGCGCGCCGTCCAACCGGCTGACATTTTCCCAATTTCCTCCTGGTTGGCGTGCACGGCGAAAAGGGAAAGAAAGAAGAAAGCCGCGGAGGAAGAGGGAGAGGACGAGATGGCAGCAGACAGGCGAGAAGACAACCCCCCCGCGAAGAAGAGTATTCACCGTTGCACACCGCGAGTCACACGGCTCCTTCGAAGGACACGCGAGGCTTGCGGCAAATGTCAGGATTGGAGAGGGGAGGGCAGGGGGAGAGGGTCCCGACGTCTGTTCGCCCCTTACAATTGTTCGCCGCTAAAGTATAGACGGGAGGGCTCGCTACAATTTTTTCCGCGCTCCGTTCCGCGACGGAAAGGTCAGCGTACCGGGAGCTTCATCGTAAAACACACATCGCGTGTCATGTGTACTCGACGTAAGTGGAGCCTATGCACGATGGGTACGTCGCGGTGGGGGTGCGTGCTGGAGGTGGCGATGCTGATGGCAATGCAACCAGTGCACGAAGTTGCACAATACACGGGCACGCATGCACGCACGTACAGAACGCACACATGGACGTGCAGAAAAGTGGAAACGCCGGCATTACCAAGAGAGCCTGCCGACCGAGTTCGCCGGAGACACGGCTGGCCGCCTGTGGCTCCGCTCTGCCGCTTTTCCCCTCTCCTCTTCCGACCCTTCCTCATCGTGCAACCATTCTTCTCTCTCTCCTTATTTACGCCCCCTCCGCTTGGAGCGGACCCAGGGTACCGCAACCCTTCTTACTGGCAATTGTAGAAACCCGGTGATGCTGATGCCGATGGTGGTGGAGGTGGCGATGGTGGTCGCGATGATGACGATGGTGGTGCTGGTGGTGTCTTCCCCGCGCCACAGGTGCTTATTTACAGGGTGTCTCAGAAACAGGGTGCCGCGCGCGAGAGTCTCGGATCCAGCGGGTACCAGGCGCAAACCACGAGTGACTGGATGCTCGAGGCCCCTTTCTTACGCACTTTCAGCTGGGTCAAGCTAATTAAGGAATGACTCGCTACGGACGAACGAAGCACAAACTTTATTCCCGCGGCAGCTTAATTATGAGATCTGCGCGACTATCCGTTAGACGGGGTAGACGTAAATCAGCGCGCGCGCGCGCGCACGAGTATACACGCGGTTGAGTTTCGTATGCAACTGTCCTGGGTCCGTTATACGATCTCTTGTACATACGCCGTGTGTATGTGCGGACATCGACACGGACAAGTGTAAAATACGCGCACGCTTACCTGGATCTCTCCGGTCGCGCGATTGCAGCAGGAAAACGCGAGGTCCGAGAGAAGAGACGCGTCGGTTACGGGGAACAACGGCCACCGGCTCAAGAATCACGGCTAATAATACAATATCGCCATCCGCGCGTCGATTACGCGATGAAAACTAGTCGGACGCGATATTCCAGGAACGCAAATAACGCGACGCTATTAATAGCGAGCGGTGCTACGCGAAAAACATCGCAATGCCGATACTTTCCGCTGAAGCAAACGGAATGGAGTGCCCGTAACTTTAATATTAGCCGAGTGAAAAGTTCGCGCGCGCGGTGGTTAGAGATTCTCCACGCGGTTTCTCCGCTTCTTCTCCATTTTTCCAAAGAAAGACTCTGGAATCTCGCGCGGCTCTCCGCTACGAGCCAGCGGCACCTCCCTCGATCGATTCGCGCGTCTATCGCAGAGGCGGATATTGCGGAAGGTCATGGTGGCCCCGGCCCCCCGAGGATCTGGTCGAAATGGAAATTGGGAGAGCTTGTACGGGGGGTTGTAAAAATAATCCGATGCTAATGACGATGATGACGACGATGATGATGATGATGGTGGTGGTGGTGGTGGTGGTTTGGGAAGCACCCGGTAGATGATTAAGGTAAGTCAAGCGCTTCCGAGAGACCTGACGAGGCCGAGCAGGCAAGCAGGTAAGCGAGCGAGCAAACGCGGGATGCCACGGCAGGCAACACGAAGAACGGGCGAGGCAGTCTTGCAGAGTGCCGCTGTTAGCGCATCGCACTATGACTAATTACGAGCGGAACCCGCCCCACCAACGACCGATACGGTCCCAAGCGACGGTACCGAGTCATTGTTCCTTTCCACGACTTTGCCAGGCTTCTTGGCCTCCCTTTTTTCCATTGCTTTATACCTTACACCTTACTTCGACCCTTGCCTTACTTTGCCTTACCTTGCCTTACCTTCCTTTACCTTGCTTTATTGGGTTGAGGTAAATACCTTCCGCTCCTTCTTTCTTGTCAGGAAGAAATAATTAACAAATGCTGTTTCGCTTACTCCGAAAGAGAAAAAGAACCACTGGTGTGCCTACCACTTTTGGAGAAAAACCCATGTCTCTAGCACCTCGGCTTCTTTCTCGACACCTGCCCAAGTGCTTTTGTTGCCCCTTCTATCTTTCTGCCGCACTTTCTCTCTTTTTTCCTCTTTCTCCAGGCCGGACGAGAGACAGAGGAGTGGTGGTCTTGACGGCTTCATCGCGGCAAAAATTCGTGTTGCCGATATTAGGAGAACTCGACTGTCCATTCTTATTCCTTCTTGCGCGTTCTCTTCTTTTTCCTTTTCCTCCGATGAAGCTTATGAAAATTGATGCTGAGTAGATTCCATCTTTTCGCGCGCGGTTACTTTTTATTCGAAATATCTAGGTAACATCGCGATGCGAGTTTATTATATGATAATGAGGGCTGCGTCGGTGTATTCGCACAGAGAGGGGCCCATTACCGCGATATAGTTTCCAGCCGCAACGTATCGATGCCGAGAGTGTTGTGAAAATCCATTGAACGAGTGCGATGCGTGTGAGAAAATCTTCAGTCGCTCCTTTCGTATTTTCCTTTCTTTTCCGGATTAAAAGGCGCGTGGAGATAATGGAATAAAGAGTAGAGAATATTTGCGGGGGCTCTTGCGAAAAACCGCAAGATGCGCAATTGCGCTTTGTCAGAGGTATTTACCCCCCGGCAACCCCTCGGATCGCTACATTCTCCTCGTTCTTTCGGTCTTGGTTTATCGGAAAAGTCCATTCTAATACTGTTTCTCATTTTGATTTTCTCCATTTCCGGTCGAAAAACTTCACTGAAACGTTTGAGGAGTCCCAGGGTCGGTTATTCCCGATAACTGGGAATAATTCTTTTGCACTAATTGCAAGGGGTGAGCGCCTCTCAGAATCGCGTGTATTTACGCGAGTAATACATCTCTCGCATTGTTCCGAACGGGCACTGCCGGTATCTTTCCATGAATAGATAATATTCCGGTAGGAGGGTCTAAAGCGGTGCGAAAGACACGGAAGGTAGAGGAACATCCTGTGTCGTAGGACCCCCCTTCACGCTCTGTTGATTTTACTCCGTGACGCTGATTTCCTAAGTATCTTTCTTCTTCACGGTGTACTGATTCGTACCAGGAGAAAAAAGGCGAAAGACAATTTCGTGCTTACCTAGCCGACAATGGAAACGCGGTTAATTAGAGTATTTCGAACGATCTCTTCTCCTAGAAGCAGAACATTGCCTTTTTCTACTATTCTAGGATTCCTATTTCCTTTCGTCACCTTCCAGATTTATCAGCTTTCGATCGAGGCAATCACAGAAATTGTGATTGATTTACCACGACACTCTTGCTGTTCTTCTCTTTTTAATTAATGCTCGTCATTAAATATTCTAATGGGATGCTCGATCTGCTAAGCGTTCTCTATCATTTTCCATAGCAAATTATGCCAGGCAAAAAGAACACTGAAAATAGATTTCATGCGTGACAGTCTGTTCCTATTTTCGAACACGCACCCCGTTAGGAAGTCATGACTGTACATAAGTATCACGGCTCAAGAAGTTGGTGGGTATTTCCTTTATACCCTTAATTCTACAGCAGCAAGAAAAACCATTGCAGTTAAAGTCTGCTGAAGCAGTGAACTGTGTAAATCTAACACTTCCGTTAACATTTCCTATTCGTTGATAGATTTATTGGAAAAAGTGCCTTCTAAAAATATTCACTTGAAAATTTACCTAAACATACAGAGAATATTAAGCTTCAACGATAAGGTAAATTACAAAGTTTCATTAATGATAAAAGTAGCGAATACCTTTGCGTAATATTGATATTGATCGATTGGATTTATCTATTGCTTTTTAATAAGGCCCTTATAATAAAATACTTATTTTTGACTAAGCTTTCCAACTCATATATAAAAATACATTTATTTGCTTATTAAGAAATTTATAGATTCTCAGTAACGCATAAACATGTAATTTTTCACTAATTAAGCGTAAATTTTCATTTCACTAGTTAAATAATAAAATTCTCTTAGAACCTTTTACACCTTGAATGGAGGTAATTATTATGTAAGATTTGAAAGAATTTCGATATCGATTTGCGAGAATTACTGAGCGATAGTTTAAAGTAAAAGTAATCGATAATACCGGTTAAAGGACAACCTTCTCTAACATACAATGTCTGTCAAATTTTTCAGATTGAGGTTATGCTATTTCATTGCTGAACAGTTTGAATTCGATAGTGATAGAAACGCAATGAGTACAAATAGGATATACCTTGGTATATTCTTCTTAATTCTTTTATGTAATTTTGAAATATTTCCACATTGCAATGCTGCATCCGCTCATATCCATACTCATCAACATAAAGTTGAAGGAAATGAAAGAACAGAGGATGGTGCATTTAGTCCAAGAGATATGGACCATTATGTAGGCGGGGAGCATCATCAAGAATTTGATCATGAGGCTATCCTTGGTAAATCCCTTTATTTTTAATTAATTTTTGTTGTTGTTTATATTTCCCATAAGAATTCCTAAAAATCTATATGAACTGTTTTTTTTAAAGGAAGCGTTCAAGAAGCAGAAGAATTTGATAAACTTCCAACTTCAGAATCTAAAAGAAGATTGGCTATTCTTCTAACTAAAATGGATTTAAATAATGATAAATACATTGAAAGAAATGAACTTAAGGCATGGATATTGCGTTCATTTAGCATGCTTTCTGCCGAAGAATCACAGGATCGTTTGGAAGATGCTGATTTTAATGAAGATGGTAAAATTAGTTGGGATGAAATTCTTCAAGACACTTATGGTTCTGATCCAGAAGATTTAGCTCTTGATGATAAATTAATTAATGAAGATAAAGCAACTTTTGAAGCTGCTGATGTGAATAAAGATGGATATCTAGATGCTGAAGAATTTAAAGCTTATACTCATCCTGAGGAAACACCTAGAATGTTTCCACTCTTATTGCAGCAAGCATTAGATGATAAAGATACTGATAAAGATGGATTTATAAGTTTTCAAGAATTCATTGGAAATAGAAGTAAAGGTGAAAGCAAGCAGTGGTTATTAATTGAGAAAGATAAGTTTGATCATGAACATGATAAAAATAAGGATGGAATACTTGATGCTAGTGAGATTCTCTCGTGGCTAGTTCCGAGTAATGAGTAAGTATTAGGTTCATTAACTTTAACTTTAACTATTAACTTTTAAAGTAAATATTTATTTTAGTGAAATAGCATCTGATGAAGTTGATCATTTATTTGCTGCTTCTGATGATGATCATGATGATCGTTTATCATTTGATGAAATTTTGGATCATCATGATGTATTTGTGGGTAGCGAAGCAACTGATTATGGAGATCACTTACAAGATATTGAGCGTTTCTCTGATGAACTGTGAGATACTATATTAAATATCATCTTTTAATTTATAGCATATACAATATGCTACAATGAGATATCCATTTTTCATTATTAGTAATCTTCATCTTTAAATTTCTGACAAATGATAACTTTAATTACAGTCTTCCAATTTTTAATAAAACATTAGTGCCATAATAATATTCCAAAGTAATTTGATCAGTTTCTTTTTAAAAGAAAATTTATTGATTAAATTAAAAAAAGTAAAAGTTACCATGTACTCGTATTTCAATATATATTGTTATATATTTATTTCATTTATACATACACACACACACACACACACACATATTTGTTTTATTTCTTATGTGAATAATTTATGAAACAATTCAAACTTTTTTACATAGTTTCATATTATATTCATATTATAGATATAAAATGTGTACATTAGATTATAGTAATCAATTAATATCCATCAAATAAAATTTTTTAGATCTTAAATTTTATAGTAAAATTTGTAATATTTTAACATTAATTGAACGAACAAATTAACATACGAGCTCTTTTATTATTTAAATTAATTTTTACAGTATTTGTTATATATTAAAGCTGTTTTTGACTGGTGTGATATAATTAAATGATTTTTTAATAAAAAATATAAAATATATATGTATAAACGCATTTTTATTTTTAGATTTTTGTTATTATTTAATGATACCTCCCCGCATTGATACACTCTGTTTCTATATTTCTTAGTCCGTAAATCGTACACTCTCCGGCAATAATGAAGTCCTTGATTGACATACATTATAGATAAAGAAGAAGACAAAAGATCATTCCTTCTCAATCGAAAATAGTCGTACCAGCTTAGAGTGGAGCAGGTATAGAAGAGTATAGAAACAGAGAATATCACGAGTGTAGACGATACCTCCAAATATTAGATTATTTTTTGAATTAATCTACTCATTTTTTGACTTTTTTCCTTCAATACATAATGTTTGTCAGTAGAGTTTAAAGGAGAAAAGTGAGGAAAGGAGTTTTGATTTTAGCTTTGTAGCATTCCAAAAATTAAAAATTGATTATCAAACCTTCAAGTAGGCTCTTCTTTTTTAGACCTCAAAAGAATATTTCTGAAGAGTTCTGATGGATATATCCCATAAACAAAATTTTATGGGTTTTTTAGATAAACCTTTTCTATGAGGTATTTCGATTAGAACTCTTTAGAACTACTTTTCTTAGGTTTAAAGAATCAGAGTACTTTTCTAGTTTTGGAAATCGGTTGTATATTTTTTGGAATTCTGGCTTTTAAAGTGCAAAACCTGCATTCCAAAAACTATATACTGTCTGTATAATTTTGTCCTCAGATTTTGATTTCCTCTTTAAAGCATCCTTATACCTTTAGTAATAATAAACAAGGATAAAATTCAAAATGCCTGCTACCACATTTCCCCTTTAGCCTTTTTTTCAATCAAGTGGTATTGAAAGAAAAAGATAAACAAGGTAAGTACCATTGATCTGAGAGAGATAGTCTAATAAGGGAAGGCATCGGATATGTTTTACGATACTTTCGTCTTTCCCTATACTCATGGCACATCTCCGCTTGCCCTATTCTAGGGACATATAACTTTATTTTGTTATTGTGAAGGACGACCTTTCTTCTTTTTTATTAGTTATACTTTAAATCATATAGGAAGTGTTTCTTTGTCGGTCAATGTATACCCAAAGTGTTAAAGTAAATAAAAGAAGTTATTAATAATATTATAATTAAAGTTTTACTTGATTAAATAATCTAAAATGCCTTATGCTAATCAACCTTCAGTTCATATATCTGACTTAACAGAAGAAAATGTGAAATTTCAAGTAGAAGATACAGAACTGAGGTATGGTTTTAAATAATACTTTTTTAGGTTACATTTAGAATCATTTATTTATTTTATTTTATATTAATTTAATATTTTATTACAGTGTAGCAAATAGTATGAGAAGAGTTTTTATTGCTGAAACACCAACTATGGCTATTGATTGGATACAGTTAGAAGCTAATTCGACAGTATTGAGTGATGAATTTTTAGCGCATCGAATTGGCATGATCCCTTTAATCAGTGATGAAGTATGATTGTATTTTAAAAAAATCTTAAAGTTTCTATGTATACATATATGTTTTATTTTTTTTTTTACTTATTAAAAACTTTTGCTTTAGGTAGTTGATAGAATACAATATACTCGAGATTGCCAATGTTTGGATTTTTGTCCAGAATGTAGTGTAGAATTTACACTTGATGTAAAATGTACTGCTGCAACAAGACATGTTACAACAGCAGATTTAAAATCTAGCGATCCTAGAGTTTTACCCGTTACATCAAAACACAGAGAAGACGATGCTACTGACTATGGAGAAAATGAAGGTATTGGATATTTAATACATATAATTTAGTACTAAGTTAAATAAATGTTTTTAATTATTAATTCTTTCCTTTATTAGAAATAATGATCGTAAAATTACGTAAAGGACAAGAATTAAAATTACGCGCGTATGCAAAAAAAGGTTTTGGGAAAGAACATGCTAAGTGGAATCCAACTGCAGGTGTAAGTTTTGAGTATGATCCAGATAATTCCATGCGTCATACTTTGTTCCCAAAACCAGATGAGTGGCCAAAATCAGAATATAGTGAATTAGAGGAAAATAAATGTAAGTGTGAAAAGTAAATTTAAGAGTATATTCTAAATTTAAGAATAATAATTATAAAAATTAATTTTTAATATTTACAGATGAAGCTCCTTTTAACTGGGAAGCTAAACCTAATAAGTATTATTTCAATGTTGAAAGTAGTGGTGCTTTAAAACCCGAAAATATTGTAATGATGGGCATTGCTGCATTAAAAAATAAATTATCTAATTTGCAAACGCAATTAAGTCATGAAGTTCAAAGTGATGCACTAAGTATTCATCATTAGAATATGAACAAGTGAAATAGCTTATTTTATATAATATTTCTAATTAATAAATACTTTTAATCTATTATATGCCATGCAATTCTTTTTATTATTATTAAATTATACCTTTCATATAGTTACTTTATATAATGTAGTTGGTAATGACATCTGTCTCCCGCTCAAATCTAGTGATTTTTCGTATTTACCATATTGATAGTTCTATGTGACAATGTCGCTTCGGTTCTAGCAATACTTCTGATGTATGTTTTCGTTGTATATTGTGGATACAAAAAAGAGGACCTGTTTATTAATAAACAATTACAGTTTATATTGCACTAAGAATGCCTGAGTAATTACTAATTTCATCATGTACATTAAACAGGTAGAGAAATGACATATCACACGTTCTAAATTTTATTGAATCTTCCACGTTTTATATTATATTTTTATAGACGCTAACTTATATTTTGGACTATTATTATTAAATATTAAATACACATATGTAAATGTGTTTATGTATGCTTATAGTTAGACATATATATTCTGTTATGATGTCAATTTTTATGCTTTTTAGTAAAAATATATTACCTTAACCCTTTTCTTTGTTTTTATCATCTATACACGTAATATCGAATAGGTTAAGCTAACATAAATCTTTCCATTAACTAAAGGGTTTTATGTTAATTTGTAATTATTTAGCAATATATATAAATATTATGATATTTATTTGGTAAAATTGGATGAACTATTTGATTTTCCATAAAATTTTTATTTTAAGTTATAATTTGAAAATTATATCTACTTGAATATTAATATTTAATTAATATCATATGTTATCAGGTTATTATTCAAGGATTTAAATCATATAGGGAACAAACAGTAGTTGAGCCTTTTGATCCAAGGCACAATGTAGTTGGTTTGTATTTCTAATTTAAAATATTTGATAGCTTATGATATATTAAAAAATTATAAATTTGTGTTTGTTTTCTTTTACAGTAGGAAGAAATGGTTCTGGTAAAAGTAACTTTTTTTATGCTATACAGTTTGTCCTTAGTGATGAATTTTCTCATCTTAGACCTGAACAAAGACAAGCATTATTGCATGAAGGAACTGGACCACGTGTTATTTCTGCACACGTGGAAATCATATTTGACAATTCTGATGGAAGATTACCAGTATAATCATTATTTTATACAATATTTCTATAAATAAAAATTGTAATCATCTGATATTAAAATGTATGTAATTTGTTATTTAAGATTGACAAAGATGAAGTTTATCTAAGGAGAGTGATTGGTTCAAAAAAGGATCAATATTTTCTCAATAAAAAAATCGTTACAAGGAATGATGTTATGAACTTACTTGAATCAGCAGGATTCTCTAGATCTAATCCATATTATATTGTCAAACAAGGAAAAGTGAGTTTAAAGTAACTTAAATTAATTATTATAATGTATATATAATTAATCAAATTAATTTTTTTAACTATATTTTTAGATTAATCAAATGGCAACTGCACCTGATTCACAAAGATTAAAATTATTGAGAGAAGTTGCTGGCACTAGAGTTTATGACGATCGTAGAGAAGAATCAAAATCAATTTTAAAAGAAACTGAGGGCAAGCTTGAAAAAATTGAAGATTTTCTTAGAACAATAGGTAAGTAAACTATTTTTATATGTAGTTTTTTTATATATAATAAATATATATGTATATGGAAAATATTTCAGAGGAGCGTTTAAAAACACTCGAAGAAGAAAAGGAAGAACTAAAGGAATATCAACGTTGGGATAAACAACGCCGTTGCTTAGAATATACCATACATGAACGAGAATTAAAAGAAAATAAAAAAAAACTTGACGATTTAGAAACTAATAGAGCAAATAATGGAGCAGAGCAGGCAAAATGGGGTGCTGAAGCAAAGAATGCTCAAGAAGTTGTTCGAGGAGCAACAAAACGTCTTAAAGAAGCTAAAAAAGAAGTACAAAATGCAAAAGAAGAAAGGGATACTCTTAGGTAATATAAAAAATATATAGAGCTTTTTTAAGTGAAGGTAATTTAATATAATCATTAAATTATATATTATTTTTAGTGCTGAGCAACAACAATTGTTAAAAGAAAAAACCAAATTGACATTAACTATAAATGATTTGCTGGAAGAAGTAAAAGGTGATAATGACAGTAGAAAGCGAGCTCAACAAGAATTGGAAAAGTTGAAAGTAAATATAGCTGCCCGTGAAGCAGAATTAGAGGCTATTAAACCAGAAGTAAGTTTAATTATTCTTTTTGATGAATAATTAATATTAGAATAACTATTAAATTATTACAAATTTGTTTTAATAGTATGAGGAGATGAAACGTGTTGAGGAAGAATGTACTAGAGAATTAGCTCTAAAAGAGCAAAAACGCAAAGAGTTGTATGCTAAACAGGGTCGTGGCAGTCAATTCACTAGCAGGGTATGATAATTTTAATCAACTTCAGTGAATTAGTATATTTTTTTTAAATGGTTTATGTTAATTTTAATTACTTATTGTTACAGGATGAACGAGATAAGTGGATCCAAAATGAACTTAAACAGCTTTCTAAACAAATTAAAGATAAGGAAGAACATCAAAGAAAAATTAGTGAAGATCTTAAGAAAGATGCTGAAAAGCAAGTGACTTTAGAAAAAAAAATTGAAGAACATACACGTGAAATGGAACGTCAACGTGCATCGATAGATGATCACAATAAACAATATTATGAGTTAACTAAATTAAAAGACCAATGCCAAGCAACTAGAAAAGAACAGTTAATTCATTTTTTTATCTTTTATTAATCCAATTTTTAATAAAATAGATTTATATAAATAAATTATTTTATTACAGATATAGGCAAGAAAGTGTATTACAATTAAATCTGTCAGGATTAAAAGAAGATTTAGCAAAAGCTGATCAAAGTTTGAGATCTATGGCGGGAAAGCCTATTCTTAATGGTAGAGATAGTGTTAGAAAGGTTTTAGATACTTTCCGGTAAGATAAAAACTAAAAATCCCATCATACTAATTAATTTATCATACAAATTCGCTTATTAAACAAATTTTTATTTTTAGTCAACGTAAAGACATGGCACACGAAGTTAGTAGTTACTATGGTCCTGTCATTGAAAATTTTAGTTGTGATAAAAGTGTCTATATGGCTGTGGAAGTTACAGCTGGGAACAGATTGTTTCATCATATTGTAGAAACAGATAAATTTGGGACTAAAATATTAAAGGAAATGAATAATCAGCGTTTACCAGGAGAAGTAACTTTTATGCCGCTAAATAGACTACACGTAAAGAATATTGATTACCCAAGAACTAGCGATGCTATTCCTATGATATCACGTTTAGAATATGATGCTAAATATGATAAAGCGTTAAGATATATTTTCGGTAAAACTCTTATATGTCGTAACTTGGAAGCAGCAACTAGTTTGGCTCGAACTTCTGGCTTGGACTGTGTAACGTTAGAAGGAGATCAAGTTTCTTCCAAAGGTTCCTTGACGGGAGGTTATTTTAATACTTTAAGATCACGACTCGAAATTCAAAAAACAAGATCTGAATTAATGGCTCAAATTTCTACACTTGAAACACAATTAACTACATTAAAGGAAGAAATTAGAAAAGCTGATCAAAGTATTAGTTCTTATGTCAGTGAGATGCAACGAACAGAAACCAAAAATAGTAAAGCCAAGTATGTAAAATATTGTATTAAATATGTGAAAGGTTAAATAAAAATATTAACTTGCTATTAATTTTTTAGAGACATTTACGATAAAATGAAAGCAGAGATTCGTCTTATGAAGGAAGAATTGAGTGCAATTGAAAGGTATCGTACGCCAAAAGAAAGAAGTCTAGCACAATGCACATCGAGCTTAGAAGCAATGCGAGCAACAAAGGAGGGCTTGGAAAGCGAGTTACACCAAGAGCTTATGGCTCAACTATCAGTTGCAGATCAACATCAAGTTGATACTTTAAATGATGATATAAGACGTTTAACAAAGGAAAATAAAGAAGCATTTGCTAAAAGGATGCGATTAGAAGCTGAAAAAAATAAACTAGAAAATTTGTTAACAAATAATCTAGTTCGACGAAAGGATGAATTGGTTCAAGCTTTGCAGGAAATATCTGTAGAAGATCGCCAGCGTCAGTTGGAATCCTCAAAGGCTCAGTTAGCAGATATTGAAAAAAGACTTGTAAAGGTTAATACAGACTTTAAAGCACAAAATGAAAAAGTGACAAATGCTATGAAAAAGGTAAAACAGAATTAATTAAAATTATAATTTAGATGAACACGATGAACATTATACGTTACGTTCTTATTTACTTTTATTATTTATTATTTATGTTTGTTGCTTTTTTTATTTAGCAAAAAGCAGAATCCGCTGAAGTAGAGAAGTGGAAAATAAAAGAAAAAGAAGCACAAGAAAAATTAGAAGCAGACGCTAAAGATTTTGAAAAGTTAGCCAGTAAATTAAACATGTTGGAACAAAAAATTGTTGAATGCACGCAAAAAATAACAGAGCTCGGTGCATTACCTAGTCAAGATGTTTACAAGAAATTTAGTCAAATGTCAACAAAAAATTTATTTAGAGAAATGGAAAAGGCAAACAATCATTTGAAGAAATACAGGTAATACTTACTTTTCTGTTACTAATTAATTTGCAATTAGAAAGATATTAAGATAAGAAAATTAATAATTTAATAATATATTTGTTTTATAGCCATGTCAATAAAAAAGCGTTAGATCAATTTATGTCATTTAGCGATCAAAAAGAAAAATTAGTTAAACGAAAAGAAGAATTAGATAGAGGAGACGAAAAAATCAAAGAACTTATGTCTGTTCTTGAACAGCGAAAGTGCGAAGCAATTCAATTTACATTTAAACAAGTAAGTACAAGAATAATTTATATTTAGAAAAGGAGTTTATAATATTATTAAATTAAATATATAATATAATTTTTAAATATTATTTATATTTATTTTCTATTTAGGTAAGTAAGTATTTTAGTGAAGTTTTTAAAAAGCTCGTTCCATCTGGGCATGCACAGTTAGTAATGAAAACTGCTGATGGAGATGAAGGAGATGATGGGCCAACTGAAGCAGCTGATTCTGATAGATTCATTGGAGTTGGTAAGATTTAAAAATTATATATTTTAAATATAATGTGATATAGAAATAGAGTTTAAGCTTATTATTTTTGGATTTTTATTAGGTATTCGAGTTTCTTTTACGGGTCATAAAGCTGAAATGCGTGAAATGAATCAATTATCAGGTGGACAAAAATCTCTTGTGGCTTTAGCTCTTATTTTTGCTATCCAAAAATGTGATCCTGCACCATTTTACTTATTTGATGAAATTGATCAAGCTTTAGATGCTCAACATAGAAAAGCTGTAGCTGACATGATTCATGAATTAAGTTCTGATGCCCAATTTATTACAACAACGTTCAGGTATGCACTAAATGTTTAGATATATAGAATTAAAATTAATAAATATATTTTTATAGACCAGAATTACTACAGCATGCTAATAAGTTTTATGGAGTAAAATTTAGAAATAAAGTTTCTCATGTTGAATGTGTTACTCGAGAAGAAGCAGCGGATTTTGTAGAGGATGACACAACGCATGGTTGAAACAAAAATATATTTATAATCATTAAATATTTTCTAAATTATATCAGAGTAAGTCCTAAAAAAACTTACGTATTATAAAAGTAATTTCATTTATCAATATAATAACAAATAATAATCACCTTTTTTAAACATTACTTCTATATTACTGGGAGGTTTGAATATATTTTCTTAATTTTTTTAGAATAAAATAAAATATTATGAGCACTCTTTAAGATTATTAATCATTCATGATTTTATTACTATTTTGTACAGGAGTGAATTAATAATAATCTGAAACTTTTTATTTTTTAAAAGTTGCGTATTACTAATTTATTTGCAAAACCAATTAATTGTATTTTTTGAAAAATAGGATAGATACACATATCACATTTCACATCATAACCATGAAATCTCATTGTTTCAAATATGCTATAAGAGAAGTATATTGTATTCTGCTTTGTAACATTCCTTAGAAAACAAATGAAGGAAAATACACATATTTGTTAAATTAACAAAACTTAATAATTAAATAAATATTTAGTTTAATAATAAAAAACTATATATAAACTTTATGCAATTTATTGTTCAATTAAAAATATGTAATAAATACAATATACATATTGTAATATAACCTATTATACTTTTTTAATAACTATAAATTTATTACAATATTAGAATAAAAAAATGAAACAGTACTATTTGACTTATTAATGAATAGTTTTTATTAAATGCAGAGCAGAATTGAGAACTATACATTTAATCAGATATCTTCAATAAAACAAATTCTTTAAGAAGTTATTCCTATAATTCAAATTATAATTTAAAATATTTTTAAATATTTTCCTTTGTTATTTACATTAAAGTAATAATAAAATGATTGATAATAACAAATGTATTTTTAGTTATGAAATCAATTTATGTCTCAGAATTTGTTATTTCTTGAACTTTTTATCACTTCTCTTTACGCTGACTAGTCAAGCTGTCGTGCAAAGATGTGACTACAACTTCTATTAACTCAGGTATTACAATTCCATTAACATCGATAAAATTGGCAATAGACTTTGTTACAGATGTTTCATTAATGATTCCTGTTGCTGCACTCTTTACTGAAATTATAAGATTGTATTTATCATCATATTTCTTTAAATAAGAGCTTGCTTCCCAAATTAGATCCGGATTAAAACCTGCTGGATCCCTAAACATATAATTTTTTAATTTAATCAATTATACATTAATACCACTACAAATACTTATTTTATGATAAATACAAAACTTACCTCTGAATGGCAACAACAAATATTCCTTTTTCTTTGTATGCTGTATAAAGGGTCAAAAGACCCATAAGTAGGAAGTATATTGAAACACATGCTATTAAAACTGGTTTAGAGGCAGGGAAAGGATACAAATAATCAAACAATAATGCTACAGTAGCAATTAATACTGCTACTCCACATATTGCTAATCTCCCATCAAGTAATGCAAAGTTTTCTATATAATTGTATTTCTTTGTAAAAACATCTTTAACTGCATCATCCAAAGCATTTTTAACAGCAGATCCATCCCACTTATTGATCTTTATAAGCTGTAAATTTTTAAAAAGCATACATTATTATAAAATACACATGAATAACTTAAGTACTATTAAATATATAATGTGGCAATACGGTAAGAATTACCGAATCATATAAAATTGCCAAGAAAATCATATTTTTTCCATCAATATTAGTTGAAATTAATGACATCAAACATTACCGCATTTTCATTAGCTCCCATTTCGACCATAACCTTTCAATAAATACAATAAATTTATTTAAAGTTTATAAAATTTAACTTGTAAGGCTGATTTAGACTGCCAAATTTTTAACAGGTGTAAAAGTCGTCTGTATACGTTTAAGAAATGCCGTCAAGACCGTGGATAAGCATTGAATATAATTCATTTAGATTTTGTACCCTTTCAACATTATTCTATAAACAGCGCCATCTATCAAAATTCTTGCATTCAAAAAAGTTATAAAAGAATGTTATTATCGCCACCTAGCGGAATGGCCTAAATAAATCACTAACATATCTTATAGTAAGACGAAGGAAGTGCCAGGGAGCTGCCTTAAGGCGCCGCAATACCCTTCACACATAGACACTTTTATGTACAATATGTGTCGTTTATGCAGGACATTCCCATTTTTCGTTTTACACCCTCAAAACACAATAAAAACTTATGAAACCACTTTTAATCGATAGCTCAATATTCACCAAATGGTGCTCTAGTTAGTATGAGTTGCAACAAATTTTATTTAATAGAAAAATTAATGTTTAAACTAATGATGATTTTGACAGCTCCTTTCCTAGGAAAAATGGCAGATTCGACCTGTGGAATTTTCTCACTTTCCAAGCAATACAGGTATTGCTATTACCCAAACGAGCCAGAGTAACTATCCTGCTGCACAGCACAATGCACTAAAAATTGTTTCACTTGTATTAAAAATGTTTTGAAAGCGTAAAACGAAAAATGGGACTCGAAGTGTTACAACGAAGCACTTAATATCTACTAAAAGTTATTAAGAATTATTTGAATGATTTTTCTGAAGATGGCAATGTTATCCTTCTTTCTAACCAACCATTTAAAATAATATGTAGGTATTGTGGAACTGTTATAGACTATTATGGTTGACTCTTATGGGGGTACTGAGAAGGTGGTAAGTAATAGGTTAATATTAAATTTATTTAATATTATTAAAAACTAAATTTTTAGAGTAATGATAAGAAAAGGAGAAGACTGAAGAGAAGGAGGTCGGGGGTTGAGAGGGTGGTGGTTGGTAGCGGGGAGGTTAATATTAAATTTAATTCAAAAGATTAAAAATTCAGTTTTTGGAGTGGGAAAAGGAGTGGGGATAGGGAGAGGAGATAAAGAGTGGGAGAAACTCGGTTAGAAAGAGGGGTAAAGATTTTGAATTTTCATTACGATTTTGCACTCTGACTTGAACGAGTCTCTTCTCTACGTCATTTCAGCTTCCTACATCCCCACCATCAACTGCCTACGTCACTTTGGAGTGGGAGAAACTCGGTTAGAAAGAGAGGTAAAGATTTTGAATTTTCATTACGATTTTGCACTCTGACTTGAACGAATCTCTTCTCTACGTCACTTCAGCTTCCTACATCCCCACCATCAAACGGCTACGTCACTTTGGAGTGGGAGAAACTTGGTTAGAAAGAGAGGCAAAGATTTTGAATTTTCATTACGATTTTGCACTCTAACTTGAACGAATCTCTTCTCTACGTCATTTCAGCTTCCTACATCCCCACCATCAACTGCCTACGTCACTTTGGAGTGGGAGAAACTCGGTTAGAAAGAGAGGTAAAGATTTTGAATTTTCATTACGATTTTGCACTCTGACTTGAACGGATCTCTTCTCTACGTCATTTCAGCTTCCTACATCCCCACCACCACCCTCTACGTCACTTTGGAGTGGGAGAAACTCGGTTAGAAAGAGAGGTAAAGATTTTGAATTTTCATTACGATTTTGCACTCTGACTTGAACGAATCTCTTCTCTACGTCACTTCAGCTTCCTACATCCCCACCATCAAACGGCTACGTCACTTTGGAGTGGGAGAAACTTGGTTAGAAAGAGAGGCAAAGATTTTGAATTTTCATAATGATTTTGCACTCTAACTTGAACGAATCTCTTCTCTACGTCATTTCAGCTTCCTACATCCCCACCATCAACTGCCTACGTCACTTTGGAGTGGGAGAAACTCGGTTAGAAAGAGAGGTAAAGATTTTGAATTTTCATTACGATTTTGCACTCTGACTTGAACGAATCTCTTCTCTACGTCACTTCAGCTTCCTACATCCCCACCATCAAACGGCTACGTCACTTTGGAGTGGGAGAAACTCGGTTAGAAAGAGAGGTAAAGATTTTGAATTTTCATTATGATTTTGCGCTCCGACTTGAACGAACCTCTTCTCTACGTCATTTCAGCTTCGTACATCCCCACCACCAACCTCTACGTCACTTTGGAGTGGGAGAAACTCGGTTAGAAAGTGAGGTAAAGATTTTGAATTTTCATTACGATTTTGCACTCTGACTTGAACGAATCTCTTCCCTACGTCATTTCAGCTTCCTACATCCCCACCACCAACCTCTACGTCACTTTGGAGTGGGAGAAATTCGGTTAGAAAGTGAGGTAAAGATTTTGAATTTTCATTACGATTTTGCGCTCCGACTTGAACGAATCTCTTCTCTACGTCATTTCAGCTTCATACATCCCCACCACCAACCTCTACGTCACTTTGGAGTGGGAGAAACTCGGTTAGAAGGAGAGGTAAAGATTTTGAATTTTCATTATGATTTTGCGCTCCGACTTGAACGAATCTCTTCTCTACGTCATTTCAGCTTCATACATCCCCACCACCAACCTCTACGTCACTTTGGAGTGGGAGAAACTCGGTTAGAATGAGAGGTAAAGATTTTGAATTATCTTAACAATTTAAAAAATTTTTAAGATTTTTTCGCTCTATCCCCACCACCACCCCCACTCCTCCCAATTTCCCATTTTCAATTTGAATTCGCTTCCAATTTTTCATTCACTATTCCTACAATCAACTCAACATTTTTAGTAGTTTAGAATTTAAATAACATTACTAGCCACCCACCACCAACTAGTCATTGTTCAGTATATTTAATTAATACTGGATTTTTAATTAATACAGTATTACCCAACCACCCATATACGAGAGGAACAAGAATGAGGAGGGAAACAGAAACAAAGAATCTTCTGGTGAATTGAACAGCTAAAGACTGGACAGAAAGCAGATAAGGATGACTGGCTGACTAATATTAATACATCTGAAGGAAGACTTGGGCTCTCCAAGCACAACGACAAAGGGCATCAAAGTGGTGAGTGGAGTGCTGTGCGCTCAAATATTTTATTATTCTATTCTATTATATTATTTAGTATTTAGTATATTTATTTCACGGTGTATAAGCCCTTAAACTTACAAACTTGATACATAAGTCGGAATACCAGTTTAAGCTATTACAATAATTACAACTAGGTAGAATAAATATAGAATATAAGTAAACGCATAATAATATAACAATAAAAAAAGAGATAAATTCATATTATATTCAATTACATAGAAAATTAATTACATTATTTTATACTATATACATTATTCTCTGTAATTTTATTGCTCTATTATTCCATCATTTTCTATTACCGGGCATTATAAATCTATTTTCTATTTTCCAAATTTTAACCTGTTTTTATTTTTGTACGTGCAAAAGGCAGCCAGCGAAAACAGCGAGATCTTAGTTTTAAAAAAAATATAAAATATACGCAATTATTTCTTTTCCTTTTCCTTTCCTTTAATGTGCGAGCGAATAATATCAGCGAATTATGCGAGCGAATTAGTTTTTAAGTTTTCCTTTCAGCCTTTCTACAAGAAACTGAACAACTTCCATCGTGGGATTAATTCAAGTAAGTCATTATGAGATATTACAAATTTTTCTTCTACTTTTCCGTGTTTCCTTTTGCTATCCTTCTTTCTCTCTGGTTTTTTTCATATCTTCTTTTTCGTTTGGTTTTCTGCATCATATTAGTATTTAGGTTCGTTTCGTGGGGCGCGCAAGGGGGAGCCGGTCCCCTAAGGTTGTCATGCGATTGCATCGGAGATGCAATAAGGCGCCTCTGACATTTTTGCCTAGATCCTAGCAATACCTTCAAGAGGTGGCCCCGTTTCAACGAAATTGCTAGGGTCGACGTCGGTTTTCTGCAAAGAACTTCAAGACCTTCCGACGTGGGATGCGAGCGAAAAAAAGCGTGCGAACAATGCGAGCGAAAAAAAGCGTGCGAATAATGCGACTAAAATACTGCGAGCGTTTTATCTTTAAGAATTGTAAAATTTTGTATTAGCTGGCCTAGATACGACATTGACCATTTTGGTCCGCAGTATCTGGCAAAAAACCGATGAAGAATAATGCAATTGACAAAATAGGAACCGCGTAATTGTCAATTTTTAGTTTTAAGTACTTCCGAAATGTACATGCCCAGATGCGACTTTGACCAATTTGGATCCGCAGCATCTGGGAAAAAACTAACGAAAAATACTTTATATTCTTCATCTTTGCGAGCGAACATAGCGTGCGGATATAGCGAGCGAAAATAGCGTGCGAATAAAGCGAGCGAAAATAATTGTAACCCAGAGAATGTAATGGGACCACTTCCGAATCTTTTTTCCCCTTTTGGCTTCAGCTTTCCTAGAAGCCATCTTAGTATTTGCGAGGGCGTTCGGTCGGGGGCGGTCCAACAAGGAGTTATGGGTTTGACACATCAACGGGGGGCCTCCTGAATTGCAGCCAATCACGCGTTTAGTTGATTTATCAACTACGTGATCCGGGGTGCTTGGTTGTGTTCAGTCCCGCCAGGGGTGGCTTGCACACCCTGGCTTCTTGCAGTTCCGTCACGACCACGACCCTCACTTTCTTTAACTCGAAAGTGGTCCCTAAATCTCAGGAATGCGAGCGACTTAATTGCGAAATTGTTAAATTTATGTATTAGCTGGCCTAGATACGACATTGACCATTTTGGTCCGCAGTATCTGGCAAAAACCCGATGAAGATTAATGCAATTGACAAAATAGGAACCGCGTAATTGTCAATTTTTAGTTTTAAGTACATCCGAAATGTACATGCCCAGATGCGACTTTGACCATTTTGGATCTGCAGCATCTGGGAAAAAACTAACGAATTATACTTAGAAATCTTCATCATTGCGAGCGAATTATGCGTGCGAATATAACGAGCAAATTATGCGTGCGAATAAAGCGAGCGAATTATGCGTGCGATTATAGCGAGCGAAATATGCGAGCGATTTATTTTTTAAGTTTTTTTTTCCAGGTTATCTACAAGAACTTCAAGAACTTCCATCGTGGGATTCATTCAAAAAATTCTCATTAAGTATTGCATGGTTTCTCTTCTTATTTTCTGCTTTTCTTTTTTCTTCTCTTTTGCTTCTTTTTTATTTGGTTTTCTTTTTTTATTTTCGTGTTGGGGTTCGTTTCGCGGGGTGCGCAAGGGGGAGCCGGTCCCCTAAGGTTGTCATGCGATTGCATCGGAGATGCAATAAGGCGCCTCTGACATTTTTGCCTAGATCCTAGCAATACCTTCAAGAGGTGGCCCCGTTTCAACGAAATTGCTAGGGTCGAAGTCGGTTTTCTGCAAAGAACTTCAAGACCTTCCGACGTGGGATGCGAGCGAAAAAAAGCGTGCGAACAATGCGAGCGAAAAAAAGCGTGCGAATAATGCGACTAAAATACTGCGAGCGTTTTATCTTTAAGAATTGTAAAATTTTGTATTAGCTGGCCTAGATACGACATTGACCATTTTGGTCCGCAGTATCTGGCAAAAACCCGATGAAGATTAATGCAATTGACAAAATAGGAACCGCGTAATTGTCAATTTTTAGTTTTAAGTACATCCGAAATGTACATGCCCAGATGCGACTTTGACCATTTTGGATCCGCAGCATCTGGGAAAAAACTAACGAATTATACTTAGAAATCTTCATCATTGCGAGCGAAAATAGCGTGCGAATAAAGCGAGCGAAAATAATTGTAACCCCGAGAATGTAATGGGACCACTTCCGAATCTTTTTTCCCCTTTTGGCTTCAGCTTTCCTAGAAGCCATCTTAGTATTTTTGCGAGGGCGTTCGGTCGGGGGCGGTCCAACAAGGGGTTCTGGGTTTGACACATCAACGGGGGGCCTCCTGAATTGCAGCCAATCACGCGTTTAGTTGATTTATCAACTACGTGATCCGGGGTGCTTGGTTGTGTTCAGTCCCGCCAGGGGTGGCTTGCACACCCTGGCTTCTTGCAGTTCCGTCACGACCACGACCCTCACTTTCTTTAACTCGAAAGTGGTCCCTAAATCTCAGGAATGCGAGCGACTTAATTGCGAAATTGTTAAATTTATGTATTAGCTGGCCTAGATACGACATTGACCATTTTGGTCCGCAGTATCTGGCAAAAAACCGATGAAGAATAATGCAATTGACAAAATAGGAACCGCGTAATTGTCAATTTTTAGTTTTAAGTACATCGTAAATGTACATGCCCAGATGCGACTTTGACCATTTTGGATCCGCAGCATCTGGGAAAAAACTAACGAATTATACTTAGAAATCTTCATCATTGCGAGCGAATTATGCGTGCGATTATAGCGAGCGAATTATGCGAGCGATTTATTTTTTAAGTTTTTTTTTTCAGGTTATCTACAAGAACTTCAAGAACTTCCATCGTGGGATTCATTCACAAAATTCACGCCATGTTTACGAGGTTTTTCTATTTCTCTGCTTTTTCTTTTCTTTTTCTTCTCTTTTGCTGCTTTTTTATTTGGTTTTCTGTTTTTATTTTCGTGTGTGGGCTCGCTTCGCGGGGCGCGCAAGGGGGAGCCGGTCCCCTAAGGTTGTCATGCGATTGCATCGGAGATGCAATAAGGCGCCTCTGACATTTTTGCCTAGATCCTAGCAATACCTTCAAGAGGTGGCCCCGTTTCAACGAAATTGCTAGGGTCGACGTCGGTTTTCTGCAAAGAACTTCAAGACCTTCCGACGTGGGATGCGAGCGAAAAAAAGCGTGCGAACAATGCGAGCGAATACTGCGAGCGAATTAGTTTTAAGAATTGTATAATTTTGTATTAGCTGGCCTAGATACGACATTGACCATTTTGGTCCGCAGTATCTGGCAAAAAACCGATGAAGAATAATGCAATTGACAAAATAGGAACCGCGTAATTGTCAATTTTTAGTTTTAAGTACATCCGAAATGTACATGCCCAGATGCGACATTGACTATTTTGGATCCGCAGCATCTGGGAAAAAACTAACGAACGATAGTTAGAAATCTTCATCATTGCGTGCGAATTATGCGTGCGAATATAGCGAGCGAATTATGCGTGTGATTTAAGCGAGCGATTTATTTTTTAAGTTTTTTTTCAGGATATCTACAAGAACTTGAAGAACTTTCATCGTGGGATTAATTCCAAAATTCTCAATAAGTTCATGGAGTTTTCCTTCTTCTTTTCCGTTTTTTCTTGTTCCTTTTTTCTTCTCTTTTGCTGCTTTTTTATATGGTTTTCTTTTTTTATTATCGGGTTTTGGGCTCGTTTCGCGGGGCGCGCAAGGGGGAGCTGGTCCCCTAAGGCTGTCATGCGAATATAGAGCCTCTGACAGCTTAGATCCTAGCAATACCTTCACGTGGTGCCCCTGTTTTTACAAAATTGCTAGGGTCGAAGTCGCTCGACGCCTATCATCCACCGTTGGGGATGATAAGGCCGTCGTCGCGTCGGCTTTTTTTGTGTTTACTATAAAATATTCTTACCGATATAATGTTACTAGAAAAAGTTAATTCAAAAAAGTTACACCATTGACGCTGATGATGTGATATCAGCGCCATCTGATCACTAAGCGTTTTCTTGGGGACTAAAGCCGAAAAAACAAAAAAATAGCAGGAGTTTCCGACCCCTGACGTATATGAAATGACTCTGTTGTGTGAGATTCGTAACTTACTTCTCCTATTTTTTACAATCTTCCATCTTACTCTTCGCTAAAATTATCGTGTCAGAGAACTCACGGTATAGACTTATGAAAACATAGACGAACCCTTTTCTAAATGGGGTCTGACAATCATGGAAAGGGGGTTCTCTATCCGAAACAGCTTTCTATGAAACTTTTCGGCAACATTCAGCAACATTATATACAGTAACAGCCGTAAACAACCAACCTAAACTTGGCACACGACTTTTAAAAAAATTTGTTCTTTTAATTCTACATCTAAAATCGAGTGCTAAGTTCAGATCATCAACCTTTTCTGTAAAAGATTATTTTTTTCTATTATTTCTTATAATTTGAGTATTATTTCTAAAACTGAATTTTTTGAGCTCGGAATGCCGGAAAAGCGTCGGGAAAGCGGAAAACTCGGATGCATTTTCCAGGAAAATGCACTTTTTGGAAATCTGAAAATGCAGTTGCTTTTCTCTCGTCGAGCTTTATCCGTATGCAAATTTTCGGATCGCATTCGGATCTTTTCGGTCCCTTCGGGCCCTTTGCACTTTCAGAAAAACTATTCACCATTATACTATCTTGTTTTAGCTAATATTTTATATTTGAAGAATAGAAATTAATTCAGAAGATGTTTCTTAACTAGTATTACTTGTCTGGATAGTTTGCATCGTTTTACATATGCTGCAAACTGCTATCAGCTAGCTGAATTTCTGTGAATATAGGATAATGGATTTTAGTGTGAAATGGGCGAAAAAAATATATATACATATATAAATAGTAAATTTGTTTATTTATATTATCTTACATACATTCAGTTAATTTACATATTTATGATAAAACATTTTACATTAATATCGCTCATTATTATAACTTCATTTGTGTCTTCAAAGGCAATTGAAAATTCAATTAATTTTCAATCGCCATCCAGTTGGCATCTTGGTTTTTTTTTTTTTGACAGGTGAGGAGAATCTGATATCAGACACCCTCGACCGCCGATCCAAGAAGAGTGAACTTCCGGGGTCAGCTGGTCGGGGGTAGTGTGGGGTTCGACCCATTAAACTCCTCACCTAGGCATTTTATGAACCATCGGTTGGTATCGCCTTACGGCTTACTTCACCCGATGGTTCTGCCTCTAAACTGTACACTAACCGGCACGGATGGTGTCCCTACCCGACATAGAGTATAGCATTTACCAGGTTGGACAAATTTGCCCTCTCACTCGTACGTGACGTCAAATGCTTGTTGGTGGGGTGGTAGGACAAGCGCGATGCTGGTCTAAATATATGAAGTATATAGACCAGTATATGGCAACACTATACCATGCTATCCTTTGACTATATAAACATGGACCGCCAATTCCTATTACCAGAATATAGAATCTGCAATCCATGATGTGGAGACACCAATCCCCAGGGCGGCGAGTAAAAAAACTAATATTTGGTGCTTCACACCAGACTCCTCTATCTGACATTATTGTTATTATCAATTGATAATCGATATACTGTTATTAGCTGTCATAACAATATTTTTTTATTATATGTGCATGCTGTCACTGATGTTATAAGACTGTTTTGACAAAATGGGCAAAACTTTATATTGCAATTGTTATTCTTTTATAATTGCATAGCTCAATGCAGCAATATAAAGTTTTGCCCATTTTGTCTTATAACATCAATGACAGCATGCACATATAATAAAAAAATATTGTTATGACAGCTAATAACAGTATATCGATTATCAATTGATAATAACAATAGTGTCAGATAGAGGAGTCTGGTGTGAAGCACCAAATATTAGTTTTTTTACTCGCCGCCTTGGGGATTGGTGTCTCCACATCCTGGATCGCGTACTATTGGACAATTGGCAGTCCATGTATATATAGTCAAAGCATGCACGCAACTCCATAATTTCACTAGACAATAACAAACTAGTAAGTTTCAAGGTCTGGTTTTTATTCCTGCACTGATTACATTAGCCCAAACACACACCAATCAGAAATGTGTTAGGTACTACTACTAGTTTCTGATTGGTGTTTAGTGACCCTAGTATAGTTAGAGCAGCAATGAAAATTCATCTTATATGAGTGGCTGCTAGAGATACTTTGATAAGAAACAAAGGGTGTGTTCAATTTTAAGTATAGAATGCATAGACTGCTTTAAACATACTGTAAATATATTTAACAATATATTTATATATTTATATAATAAATTTAATAAATATAAAGGTAATAAGTAAAGTTACCTAGAAATATATCTTTCAGAGCCTTTTGCGGAAATTTTAACAGAAGTTTCGAAACCGATACGCGAGCCGAAAATCTTTAACAAGAGCGTCGAAACCTATACGCGAGCGGAGAATCCTCAACAAGAACGTCGAAACCTATACGCGGGACAGAAAACCTTAACAAGAGCGTCGAAACCTATACGCGAGCCGGAAAACCTTAACAAGAGCGTCGAAAACTATACGCAAGAGGAGAATCCTCAACAAGAGCGTCGAAACCTATGCGCGAGCAAAAAATCTTTAACAAGAGTGTCGAAACCTATACGTGAGCGGGGAATCCTCAACAAGAGTGTCGAAATCTATACGCGAGCCGATAATCTTCAACAAGAGCGTCGAAACCTATGCGCTAGCCGAAAATCCTTAAGAGTGTCGGAACCTATACGCGAGCCAAAAATCCTTAACAAAAGCGTCGAAACCTATACGCGAGCAAAAAATCTTTAACAAGAGTGTCGAAACCTATACGTGAGCGGATAATCCTCAACAAGAGCGTCGAAACCTATAAGCGAGCCGAAAATCCTTAACAAGAGTGTCGAAACCTATACGCGAGCCAAAAATCCTTAACAAGAGCGTCGAACTCTATACGCGAGCCGGAAAACCTTAACAAGAGCGTCGAAACCTATACGCGAGCGGAGAATCCTCAACAAGAACGTCGAAACCTATACGCGGGACAGAAAACCTTAACAAGAGCGTCGAAACCTATACGCGGGACAGAAAACCTTAACAAGAGCGTCGAAACCTATACGCGAGCCGGAAAACCTTAACAAGAGCGTCGAAACCTATGCGCGAGCAAAACATCTTTAACAAGAGTGTCGAAACCTATACGTGAGCGGAGAATCCTCAACAAGAGTGTCGAAATCTATACGCGAGCCGATAATCTTCAACAAGAGCGTCGAAACCTATGCGCTAGCCGAAAATCCTTAAGAGTGTCGGAACCTATACGCGAGCCAAAAATCCTTAACAAAAGCGTCGAAACCTATACGCGAGCCGGAAAACCTTAACAAGAGCGTCGAAACCTATACGCGAGCCAAAAAACTTTAACAAGAGTGTCGAAACCTATACGCGTCCGGAGAATCCTAAACAAGAGCGTCGAAACCTATACGCGAGCTGAAAATCTTTAACAAGAGCGTCGAAACTTATGCGCAAGCCGAAAATCTTTAACAAGAGCGTCGAAACCTATATGCGAGCCGAAAATCCTTAACAAGAGTGTCGAAACTTATACGCGAGCCGAAAATCCTTAAAAAGAGCGTCGAAATCTATATGCGAGCCGAAAATCTTTGAGAAGAGTGTCGAAATCTAAACGCGAGCCGGAAAACCTTAACAAGAGCGTCGAAACCTATACGCGAGCCGAGAATCCTCAACAAAAGCGTCGAAACCTATACGCGAGCCAAGAATCCTCAACAAGAGCGTCAAAATCTATACGCGAGCTGGAAAACCTTAACAAGAGCGTCGAAACTTATACGTAAGCGGAGAATCCTCAACAAGAGCGTCGAAACCTATGCGCGAGCAAAAAATCTTTAACAAGAGTGTCGAAACCTATACGTGAGCGGAGAATCCTCAACAAGAGCGTCAAAACCTATACGCGAGCCGAAAATCCTTAACAAGAGTGTCGAAACCCATACGCGAGCGGAGAATCCTCAACAAGAACGTCGAAACCTATACGCGGGACAGAAAACCATAACAAGAGCGTCGAAAACTATACGCAAGCGGAGAATCCTCAACAACAGCGTCGAAACCTATGCGCGAGCAAAACATCTTTAACAAGAGTGTCGAAACCTATACGTGACCGGAGAATCCTCAACAAGAGTGTCGAAATCTATACGCGAGCCGATAATCTTCAACAAGAGCGTCGAAACCTATGCGCTAGCCGAAAATCCTTAAGAGTGTCGGAACCTATACGCGAGCCAAAAATCCTTAACAAAAGCGTCGAAACCTATACGCGAGCCGGAAAACCTTAACAAGAGCGTCGAAACCTATACGCGAGCCCAAAAACTTTAACAAGAGTGTCGAAACCTATACGCGTCCGGAGAATCCTAAACAAGAGCGTCGAAACCTATACGCGAGCTGAAAATCTTTAACAAGAGCGTCGAAACTTATGCGCAAGCCGAAAATCTTTAACAAGAGCGTCGAAACCTACATGCGAGCCGAAAATCCTTAACAAGAGTGTCGAAACCTATACGCGAGCCAAAAATCCTTAACAAGATCGTCAAAATCTATACGCGAGCCGGAAAACCTTAACAAGAGTGTCGAAACTTATAGGCGAGCCGAAAATCCTTAACAAGAGCGTCGAAACCTATATGCGAGCCGAAAATCTTTGAGAAAAGTGTCGAAATCTATACGCGAGCCGGAAAACCTTAACAAGAGCGTCGAAACCTATACGCGAGCCGAGAATCCTCAACAAAAGCGTCGAAACCTATACGCGAGCCAAGAATCCTCAACAAGAGCGTCAAAATCTATACGCGAGCTGGAAAACCTTAACAAGAGCGTCGAAACTTACACGCGAGCCGAAAATCCTTAACAAGAGCATCGAAACCTATATGCGAGCCAAAAAACTTTAACAAGAACGTCGATACCTATACGCAAGCCGAAAACCTTTAACAAGAGAGTCGAAACCTATACGCGAGCGGAGAATCCTCAACAAGAGCGTCGAAACCTATACGCGAGCCGAGAACCCTCAACAAGAGCATCGGAACCAATACGCGAGCCGGGAATTCTTAACATGAGTGTCGAAACCTATACGAGACGCCAAGAATTTTTAACAAGAGCGTCGAAACCTATACGCGAGCCGGAAAACCTTAACAAGAATGTCGAACTCTATACGCGAGCCGGAAAACCTTAACAAGAGCGTCGAAACCTACATGCGAGCCGAAAATCCTTAACAAGAGTGTCGAAACCTATACGCGAGCCAAAAATCCTTAACAAGAGCGTCGAACTCTATACGCGAGCCGGAAAACCTTAACAAGAGCGTCGAAACCTATACGCGAGCGGAGAATCCTCAACAAGAACGTCGAAACCTATACGCTAGCCGGAAAACCTTGACAAGAGCATCGAAATCTATACGCGAGCCGAAAATCCTTAACAAGAGCGTCGCAACTTATACGCGAGTCGGGAATTCTTAACAAGAGTGTCGAAACCTGTACGCGAGCCAAGAATTTTTAACAAAAGCGTCGAAACCTATAGGCGACCCGAGAATCCTTAACAAGAGAATCGAAAACTATACGCGAGACGTGAATCCTTAACAAGAGTGTCAAAATGTATACGCGATCTGAAATTCCTTAACAAAAATTTCGAAACTTATACTGTGAATATGCACATCTTGTAATTTTCTGAAAAATTATAATCTTTTCGATTCCTTTATAATGTAGATAATATTACAAAGTTCCAATCACAATTGCATGAAGTCAGCATTGAAAACATAATTGCATAGACGTAATCTTTGACTATATATACCTGGACTGCCAATTGTCCAATAGTACGTGATCCAGGATGTGGAGACACCAATCCCCAGGGCGGCGAGTAAAATAACTAATATTTGGTGCTTCACACCAGACTCCTCTATCTGACACTATTGTTATTATCAATTGATAATCGATATACTATTATTAGCTGTCATAACAATATTTTTTTATTATATGTGCATGCTGTCATTGATGTTATAAGATTGTTTTGACAAAATGGGCAAAACTTTATATTGCAATTGTTATTCTTTTATAATTGCATAGCTCAATGCAGCAATATAAAGTTTTGCCCATTTTGTCTTATAACATCAATGACAGCATGCACATATAATAAAAAAATATTGTTATGACAGCTAATAACAGTATATCGATTATCAATTGATAATAACAATAGTGTCAGATAGAGGAGTCTGGTGTGAAGCACCAAATATTAGTTTTTTTACTCGCCGCCCTGGGGATTGGTGTCTCCACATCATGGATTGCAGATTCTATATTCTGGTAATAGGAATTGGCGGTCCATGTTTATATAGTCAAAGGATAGAATGGTATAGTGTATTGCCATATACTGGTCTATATACTTATTTAAAGTGAAACTTTATGCTCCATCTTTTTATTTCTATATCTATGCTGTAGGCTTACCGGCAGTATAGCCGCCTACCTCTATTATAATACTTTGGTATTAACGTCTATGACTTAGAGTATATGTAATGTAATTCACGGTATGTACTTCATAACCTTGTTTAAATTTAATAATTTTAATATTAATTTAAGTTAAAACGTATATATGTATATATACGTAAATACATGTGTGTACACATATATGTTTAAAATTATTAATTTAAACAATAAATTTTTCAAATAAATATAAATTATATAATTGTTTTAGTATAGCCACAGGTTCTTAGTGGATATACAAAACTAAAATTTTTATAACATATACTTCAAAAATTTTACAAAATTATACTTCAATAAGTTGTTATGTGTTCATTGCAATTTTAGTATACTTATTATATGAATTAATTAAATATTTTTTATTAAGTTTCTGATTACAATGATCAAACTTAATTAGAAAAGTCACAGATAACTTAATTCTTCTGTCAGATTATAAAATTTGTGCACAATTTTAAGTATTATCTTACTTTGTAATATATCAAATCAAATTGGATTAATTGCATTTTTTTCAAGATCATTCCAGAGACTATGAATCCAATGGAAGAAGAATACATACCTGCAGATAACATTCAGGAGGACAGTAATACTGTTCCTGAGGATAGTAATAATGATGGTAATAAAAATGGAACGAAAGAACCTTCGAGTCAAGAAGATGGCGAAGCAGCCTCTGATTCAGATTCCGATGATGATGTACATGTGGTTATTGGTGATATTAAGTCTACTCCAGCATATGGTAGTTTAAATATTAAAAGAGGTGGCTTGTTAACTAATGCTTCAGGAGTACCTGATAAATTAAATAAGCAACCTGGAAAATTTAGTATAGATGAATTTGAAACCATTGGAGTTATCAATGGCATGCCAGCGCATGAATTCAATTTAGACCAGTTAGAAGACAAACCTTGGAGACAACCAGGTGCAGATATAACTGATTATTTTAATTATGGTTTTAATGAAGAAACTTGGAGAGCATACTGTGAACGTCAAAAAAGAATGAGAAGTGAGTCTGGAGTAGGTCTTATATTGAATGCAGGAGGTGGTAGTGGGAATTCTAGTGGAATAAGGGTACCTCAAGTTGCTATTACAAATGATAACAGTAAATATTCTGGAATCATGGGTCCAAAGCGAGCTGGACCTCCACCAGGAAGAAAAATGGCAGGTACGATCGATGTTATTGGCAGTTCTGGTCTAGCTTCAAGAAGAAATTTAGATAAATCACCTCCTAAGGGCAATGTGATTCAAGTTATGACCGCGGATAGAAGGGAATATTCTAGAAAACCAGGATTTCCCGATATGAGTGTACCTCCTCCTGGAGCAGGAATGCCACCACCTTTCGACATGCCACCACCAGGATATCCAAGTGAGCCAGCTCCCTTTTATATGCCAGAAACAGATCCATATTATCATAGTTATGAACCTACGCAAGATAGCCAATGGGGTAATGATCCAGTATGTGGTATTGTTTTATATGTTCTTTTCTTGTATATTAAGAAGCTCTATTAAACTATTAATTCTGTTTTTATTTTTAAAATAATTTCAGACTTGGCAGCCAACAAATTTAGCTATCCCGATGACAGAAGTGGATGAAGATAAAGATATTGGTCCAAAGACAATACCTACCATGATACCCCCAACTTCCATTCCTCCTTTAATGCCTCCTCGTGATCAAAGGGATGCGAGAGATCGCGAGAGAGAGAGAGATAGAGATCGAGATCGTGATCGGGAGAGAGATGTAGATTCTATGGGTAGAGAAAGAGAAAAAGACAGAGATCGAGAACGAGACAAGGAATCTATGACAAGAGATCGAGATAGAGAGAGAGAGTCCATGACGAGAGACGATGATAGGGAACGCGAAAGATCGCGATCCCAGTATCGTCATAAGGATAGGTACAAATTCTTCTTCTTCTTCTTCTTCTTATTATTATTATTATATATTGTGTGTTCTGTAAAATTTTATACTGTAATTAATAATTTATAAAAATTATTATAAGATTGTTCATTGAATCGTTGTTTTGATATTGTAGCAGACATAGGCATCGTTCTAGATCTAGATCACGAAGACACAAGTCAAGATCACGAAGTCCAAGTCGCCGTAAGAAGAAATCCAGGCGTTCTGAAAGAGAAAAATCAAAAGAAGAAAGCGAATAAGTAAAAGGCATCATTTTCTGTTTCTTATTTTTTTTTGTTTTTTTTTTGTTTTTTTCTATGTAATTACGCCATATTGGCGGTCTACTTTTTAAGGATAATGAATATACATAAATATGTTTCAGTTTATAATGTAAAGTATTAAACTTTTGTGAAATTACATTTAAGCTAATACGAAGAAAACAGTAAGTGTTATCCATTTAAAAATTAAGGAATGCTTTGCATTTTAAATTTTACGCAATATTGTAAGCTGTAAATTATATTATAAAATAAATTACTCAACGATAATAAAAGTAATATTCAATAATATGTACTTATAAGAATATAATATATTCATTTTACTTTTAAAACCGAGTGCTGATTTTTTGATCTTCTAATAAAATTGATATGTACAACAACCTACAGGTACTTACAATTGTAAATCGTGTATTTTTTTTCATTGAAAAGAATTTACAAAGGATTAATACAGATGATAGGATTTGAAGCAGGAAAACCACAAATGATTGCCATTCAATGTATGGTTTTATATCATAATGTTATTACAGAAATGGTATTTCATAATAATTAAAAGTAATAGTAGTTTATTGGTAAATCACTCACGGGTGAATTAATTGATCGATATATTGTCGTTGACATTTTTCAGTCAACCCTATATCGATCGACGCGCACACGTTTTTGTTCAATTATACTTTTTTGCTTCAAATCTTCCCTTTTTTCATTATCATTATCATCATACATAATGGAAAAAAATGTTACATTTGTACAGCCATCATATACATGTTACATTTAGAATACCGTTAATTCATTATCATTTTTTCTTTAAGTGTGTGTATGTATTTGTGTTTTTAGTGTACGTGGCATGTTAATACGCCTATGTATGAGTGAAGTGTCGCAATGCCAAGACAAACTACAAGCACGGCTCCCTAAATTATTTTTCTTTTCTTCCCGAGGAATCACTGTGTGTATAATATTAATTTTCAAATAGAAATGTGAACGATGGACCGAGATAAAAAATTTGATTCTCTTTGTAAAATGTTTTTTTATAAATTTCAATAAAACATTAAATTTCATAAAAAATAATGATTACAAGATTCCTCCAATTAGGAAATTAATAACATAAACGACCGTATATGCAATTTGTATTGAACCAACGCGTGACGGAAATGACAATAAATAATATCTAATACAAGTGATAATTCTTGCATATAAAAAAAGAAAACAAAACTCAAGCGACGAAAGCAATGCGTATAAATATTGTAACGATTAATTAATAACTGCATCTACATCTCAATTATGCCATTGTAGCGTGAACAAATATTATTCGTAACTATATTGAAATATGTATAACTTGATTAATTGAATATTTATAAGCATTTGATTTAGTTAATCGAATCATGGCATACACAACAACCTAGTAGAATTTATGTATTCCTGCAGATTTGAATTAAAGAAATCTCTCGCGGTCTCTAGCATTCGTGGGCAAAATGCAGTTACGTTTGTCTTGTTCCCGTCCAGTTTTTAGCCGAAAAAAAAAAAAGAAAAGTAGTTTGTCAGAAGTTTATTAATCATCTTCTACCGTAGAACGGACATAATAGGATATTACTGGTCAAATATGTAGTTTGTCCTTTTGTCTCTGTGTGATCTTTGTTTGCATGAGTGTATTATACGAATGAAGTCAATAAAATTAAGCCTGCTCCATTTAGAAAAATGAAAAGATAGAAAATACAAAAAGAGAACATAGATAAACGTGAAAAAACGATTGAACGCTAATCTCGAAACTTGAAACTTGAAATTAATGCTAAAGTTGTGTACAGTCAAAGCAATCGACGAACGAGAGCCTTCGCGGGGGAGCAGAGGCAAAACTGTTTTTCCGTTATTGTTCCTTAATGTATTCCAAAAACAGTAATAACGGAGGAGGAGAGTTTCTTCTATCGTTATTAACCGATGATTGTTTTTCGCGTTTGTACGAATTATTTCCTCGTACACGATATTTAACCGACTAAAAATGTATTAAAAATTTACTCCAAATTGTGATTCCAAGCTTTTGTATAAACTACGAAAAGATTCCAATATTTTATTAACAGTTTTCTCGAAAGAATCAAAACCTCTTTCCGCCACGTCGGTCTCTGATACCGCTAAACCACCAACGCAATGAAAAAAATAAAAAAAAAAATTAAATATATATATATATATATATATATATATATATAATTTCACGATGCAGCTTCGACGGCAAACAAGAAAGAAGAGAAGAGAAGAAAAATCGAGAATGAAATCAATGCGTGTAAAATAAAATAAAGAAAACAAAGTTCCATTCAACGAGAGATAGCTTTTTGCCTTTTGGTCATTTTCCTCAGAAACTGTATCATCAACTATTTTTCCAAATTGTCGTTGTTTCTCTTTAGCTTTTAAGAGACCGGTTAGCTGCTACCAATTTTACGCGGACATGAACTAAAAGTTTGTGTCATAGAATTTCGTGTGGCTTTCTTTTTATATCGTTTAATTATTTTATTTCTTTTGAGGTGACGGTGGTTAGTGGCTTCGTCCACTCTAATGCATATAATACGAACTGCTTTCAAATGTTCTCTTCATTATTTTGTGTACTTAAATGTTACAATGAAGTATCTACTCGCGCTGTTTTGCCTGTTGTAAAAAACATTGTCGAAAATGATCGTTTAGTGGCTATATCATCGTCTCTACGTTCTATACACTAATATACAAGTACGTAACTTTTAGTTTTAATCCATATGCCTGTTCGTCCCACTTATCTAGTTATCTGCTAATATGGAATACATTTTTGTTTTTCCCCTTTGCATCTATCGTGTGTCCGAGAAAAGACCACCAGCTCCTACAGTGTTGTACATGTGGAGAACGCGCAAATCAATTATAAGAATCAACGTTTTTCAAATTAAATAAACGATATCGCAACACGAAACTGTGCAATTATCAAATTAAATCTCGACTAATCCAAAAAGTATCCTTTTTTACAGGTAAAGTTGAGGTCGGTAAGATGATTTGGATGTTTTACGTGAAATATTGCATTGACTTTTTAAATATACTTTTGCATCTGCAAGAGCCAGTGGTTCACAAACAAGTGTACGCATACATATATGACATATATCAGACAAATATATATAATATATATATGTATATATATATATTCAATTAGCCCTGCGAATCCGTATTATTTGTATCAGTGTATGTATACGTGTGTGTGTTCGGAAAGGTATGATTTAAATTAAAAGAATAGCGCGCTACTGTACATCAGTCTTAATATCAGGGCGCACCATTCCCGCGGAGATGTTCAATGCTTTTTTTTATTTGGAAAAAAGTCACCTGCTAACTAGTCTATCCTTTCGTTTAACCAACAACTGTTATTACAAGCGCCATGGCAGTTGAAAAACCGGTGGGTATGCGATGTATTCGTTTTGCCGTGTACATACGAGTTGCGTGGACGTTTATATGTTTGATTTGGTTTTAGAGTTCTGCTTTTCAAATGAAATGCTAGTGTACAATCTTTTTGTATGTATTTGTTTGTGTGTGTGTGTGTGTGTGTGTGTGTGTGTGTGTGTGTGCATTCATGTATGTATATGTTGCATAGAATTTGCATTTTCATGTGTTCTATAAGTGGGAGGTCGCAGATCTTTCATATATATAATACAATTAGCGTGTAGTATTCAAAAATCATATACAATTGTTACAATATTTAAATAGTACTTATTACATATATATCATATCGATAAGATTAAGGATTAGGGGGTATACATATACAGATATATATATATTTATATATATATAATCAATATTTATAGGGTGGCTTAATCTTCATTTAAATGTTATATGTCCCACCGGAAGTCACCGGAACATGCTCAGGGACTCCGGAGAAGGAAACGCAGAAAGAGAGAGATGAATTGTGTCTAACGTACAATTATTATAAAGGAGGAAGAAGGGATGAAAGATTATAAGACAACGTGACAACCATGTTATCTCGTATTTTTACGCGCAATATCTCTGTATATGCTGAATTCAATAGATTTGTTTGAAAATAACAATCGAATGATTAATAAATTTGTACATGTTTCTCACATATTCCGATTTCTTTTTTTTTTATTCATGCGACTTTTTCCTAGAAAAATAAACAAAAGTTCATAGTTTATCATTAATTTTTTGCAAGTTTTAATAAATGCATAATTATCAGTAAGGTAAGTAGCACAAAAATTGTCGCATCTGTTTATAATATCAAATTTTTGGCTATTTGCATTATTGGATTCTTTATATACAGCGATATCTAAGAATAAAGGAGCACCTCTTTTTCTCTATCAGGCATACTAATTCTTTTCGAATATACGTAATAATCGATATACTTGGTTTTTAAGTATAATACATTTCTTTTAATACGCTTTTTTGTAGTAACAGAGTTTTGATCAAAATTAACATCACTTTTTGCTCGTGCCTGAAAAGACGCTCCATTTTCAGAAAGGGAGAAAGATATATATAGAAAAAGAGATAGAGAGAGAGAGAGAGAGAGAGAGAGAGAGAGAGAGAGTAAGAAAAAGAGTTCAAAACTAGAAATAAAGTTTGTGAGTTTTGAAAGTTTAAATATGGAGAAACGAGCGAATTCGTGAACATTCTACTTTTTCTCCATTTTCTTTCTACAGAGACGGCGATATAATTTTTAAATGTCCGTACAGCGAAATGCAAGAATTCAACCAGTCATTTTGAAAAGATTCAACTTTTATCATTTGTAATATTAACATGAAAAACTGTATAATAAAAAACAAAATCTTGGTTAATCTTTATAAAATGCTCATACTGGATTTCTGAGAAAAAATCTCATCTAAGTAGAGAGCCTGAGATTGAAACACGTGCGAATTTGTCATACGGACATATGAACATATAATTTGGAGACTAAAGAGTTAAAAGATCGAGAGAGAGAGATTATATATTGAAAAATGTGTGCTTATTTTTTTTATACATGAATAGACGCTTTCTATCGAGAACTGCGCCACCAATAATATTCCATTCTCGCACTATATAAAAAATTTACATTATTTATAATCAAATATCCTGAAGAATTTTCGTCTCTCGGAAGTTTAAGTAAGTAGACAGACGGTTAATAGGTATATTAATCTATCTCTAAACGTTCGTACTAAACATTTAGCATAGTAGATCGATTAGGGCTAGAAATAGATACCTTGCAAATATAAAAAAAAAAAATGTTTTTCTCTAATACTTTATATCGTATTTATAAAGTGCTATATACGTGGGCTTGTCTTTACGCGTGTGTATGTATATATGTATATATATATTTATATAATACGTCTAGTAGATTAGTAATAGCGATAATGAATAATCAATAGAGGATAGGGGCGTTAATCAAATATGATAATATATAATAGCGATGATAATAATATTAATATATAATAATATTAATAATAATATAATAAAAGTATAATAATTATAATTAAATATAATAAATCAATACAACCTTAGCTATAAGACATGAGAGATTTTGCGTTCGATTTTCGCTTCCATTATCTTTCTTCCGCTTAGTTTAGCTTAGTTTCTTTTGCAATTTAACGGGTGATTGATGGATTCTATTACAAATGAGGCGTTTTTTCGTTTTTAATTTACAGATGACGCGCGCGATTTACACGGATGAAGGAACTATTTGCATTCCTTAAATATTACATGTTCACAACGTATTTATATAATTCGCGTTAAAAGTGAAAAGAGTGTCTCGTTGATCTATGATGGGGAGAGAAGGCGGTTGGAATGTCTGTCTGTCCGGCTAACCTGTGCGACTTTCAGTTTTTTTTCCCTATCTTTATCATTCTTTTTTTACATTTCATATTTGAAAGCTTTTTCTTATCTTTTGTCCGTGATGAATATCTGGACGGGCATGTATCTCTCAGCTATTTCCAAAGGGATCGATCGATCATGACCTCGTTGAATGGCAAAGATTTACACCAAGCCATCAAAAATAAAAATAAAGTAATTTTAAAAGAATTATACAGTCGCATTGTGAGTATATGATTATATATGCAAATAATTGAAAATCGCGTAAGAACAATGTCACACGATCTTCCGCTACTCCTCGTTCGTATTACGAGTAAGCCACTAGAAATAGTGCGAAGAAAGGGGAGAAAGATTTATAGAAAAAGTGAGATAGAGAGAAATAGAGAGAAAACGGTACTAGGAATTTGTCAATTTCGTTAATAAATCCTTATTTACAATATCTTACAAAGAAAGCTGCTATTTTCTTTCTCATCTTTCTTTTTATACAGAGTCGCGCTAAACATCGAGTTGCTTGCCATTTCTTTAGAATTCTACATATTTAATACCCTATAATATAACAAAATATTATACATTGTACACGGATAAGACACAACTCGATTTATATGTATACTACTGCTCCCCGATCATAAGTTGCAGTATGTAAAAAATTCATTTAGTTTGGGAACTATTGATACACACGCGTGGACACCTTATTTCGAAAAAGATCAATATTTTATACAGCCGGTATAACTAATGTACAATGAAATTGAGTAAAAGAAGACCCTGAGACGAATTAAAAATTGTATAAATTTAATAATTTTCAGATAGGGTTGTGCTTCGCAAAAAATCCAAATTTTGTCAATGATCTACTCTTCAAGGGGAACAAGAAATTTTTTACTTCCAATGAAGAAAGGATCTAATCGTATAAAAAAGTCGTTCCTTGCTTCATGAGATTATCTCCGAAATAAAAAAAACCTAAAATATAATGACAAGGAACGAAAGACTTAAATATCACGAAGTCTAAAAATTATATTGCGAATAAACAATCCTGTTGAAAATGGCTGAGAGTGTATCTTTCCAACCGTCGAATGGTCGGTATTATAATACAATTGAAATGCTTTATGTTTCTTTATGTAAATGGGTGAGTTAGGAATGGCGCGAAAGAATATAGATACATACGCGCATTGCGTAAACTGATTTCCTGATTTTTAAAGAATATGTCATCATTTATACAATGTACAATAGGTATTAATTACGTTCCAAGGAGATTGTGAACGATGCTGCATGTTCGTATTTAGAGGGAGAATTAGATACAAATAATTTTATTTCTCTAGAGCGATTTTTCTCTGTTGTCAAAACATTCATATCTTACAAATGGAAAGTAGGTATCCGAGAATAATTGAAGGGAAGGGGAGTAGTAGTAGTAGTAGTAGTAACTTATCATTTTGGGCAGCAGCGTTAGAACGTATAAATCATATATATTTAAATTTAATATAATTAGTAATTATATAATACACAATATATTCACAGAGTCCATTAAAAAGAAGGGAAATCCCGTGAAAAATAAAATAATGTATTTACGGTTCTCGTGATAAGGGGTCACGTCATACCTATACACATTGTTATCTATTTATATCACAATATACAAAATTTGGTAGGATATTGGGAAAGGAAGGAGAAGGGTATTAAGGTTGTGATTGGAGCTGGGGGCTAAGTTAAGGAGAAAGGAGATGAGTAGAAAAAATGCTCCTCGCTCGAAGGTGGCAAAAACGTAAACGAACAAAGGAGAACGGTGCCGACAATTTGTTTCCTTTCACTATTGGTATTTTAGCCAAGAAAAGAATAACTTCTCGTATTCACCTTCAGGCTTCTTTCTCGATAAAACGATTAAGAAAATTGATTTACTCCTTTTTTTTTATATATTCAAAGCAGTCATTAATGAAAAATGTCAGGTCAGGGTGTTTATCATTCTCATGTTAAACGATACTATATATTTCAATTAGTGTGTCTCTGTATAGTCCCTAAACTGTAACAAAACTTGTTATTCGTTCTTTAAATTTTAATCCGTAATTCCTTAGCGGCATATACCGTACACGAAGATAATACTACGTTCAAAGTGCAAAAGCGATACAACACGAGTCTGAACCTATGCGTTTTTTTTTTTGTCACCGTATCTTCTTATTACGTTTTTCATGCAATTTGATATAAATGCATGCAATTCTAGAAGGTCTCTCCTAGCCGACTAATATTGTTTGCTCTTTTACTTCAATTTAACACTCTGGAAAGAATCAAATTTTAATACCAGTTAAATTTTTTTTAAATACTAAACTGAAAAATGTTATGTAAGTTACATAAGTTATTCATTTATGCAACAGCCGATTATAGTCGACAGCTCAAGATGCATCTCTATTCTATACTATTCAAAAATTCAGTGTGGTAAACACTAAGCTTAGTATTTACCACAGTTTAACTTTCTTGGCAATGTTGAAACCTAATTTAAACGGATTTCCGATTATTAAGAATTCTAGTGGTACTTTCAGATTGCTTAAAAGCATTCCTCCCACATGCGATGTTACTGACACTTAATAATCAATATGCACAAAAGCGCATATTACTTATTCTGTACATTTTTTGTGGAATTTATAAGACAATTTAGTATTTCATTCTCGTGTCTAAATTGCCAAAATTTGAAATTATGTACAAATTTTGTTTTGATTATTGTAAAAATAACAAAATGCCATTTCAGATTCTTACTTTTTATATTAGGGAACATTAAATTTCCTTTTTTTTCATTTAAAAAATTGGCAATAAGACATGACAATCTGATTTGTTCTTTTGTAGAACTGAGAGTTTATCATTATCGTGTTATTTTCTCTCGATATTAATGTGTTTAAGATGTGCGAAGGCTATTGTTATTTACTTTCTGGTATTTTACGCTTAGAGAACCTGTGTTGACTGTTGGGCCGTTGTTGAGACTGGCCCAGCAGCAGATGCGGGTGGTCCAATGGGCCCGAGATCGCCAGCACCGCTTGATGTCCCAGTGGGCGTTGTAACACCCATTACCGATGCGGTCTTAATCAAAAACTTTTCCAGTTTTGCAATAATATGTTTACCATAAGTGTATTTGCGTAAACTGCCCAAGTGTGGCCGAATTTTATGCATCAATACTTTACGCTGAGCTGGTTCTGCTACGTCAATCATCTTCTGAACGACGTAGTTGGCGTATTGATCTTTCATCATTACGTTTAATGCGCTATTAAAAAAAAAGAAAACATTATATAATATATACATATAAATAATAATCCTAGCGATTAAAAAACACAAACTCACTTGTCATTGAAGCCACAAACTTCCTCAATGAGAACTGCTCGTTCTTGTCGTGTAGCATGTGTAACGCACTTTTCAACAACATTACTTGCAAACTTATGCTGTGAAAGAGCAAGTACTTTACCTCTGACACTATTAATTAGTTGTGCTTTATCCTCTAGTTTCCCATGCTCTGAGTGAGAGAAAATAATTATATTTTAATATTTTTACAGAGTTGTTCCCCTTAAAACTAACAAAGCCTTTGATATAACATTAAATTGTAGCTCACCCAATACATGTTGAATAACATAATTTCCGTACTGATCTTGAATGAGCTGATCAGTAGTGGCATGTAATTCTTGCAAAATTCCGTGAGTTTGTTCAGGCGTACAATGTTCCAAAATACGTTGAATCACTCTACATCCATAAGGATGAGTACTTAAGTTGTAAACTTGTCCAGCAAATGCTCCGATAACAAATTGTAAAGCTCTTGGTTCCACGCATTCGATACATTTTTGTACAACATGATTTCCATTTTGATCTTTCACACACTTCAAGACGTGACCATCAAGTTCTCGTACAATTTCTTGTTGTTGTTCTGGTCCAATAGATTCCAATGCTTTCTGAATGACTCTACATCCATACATCTGTAGTGCTAAAGGCAGTACATGACCACGAACCTGATAAGCACATTATAATTATTTTTAAATTGAAGATTCGTCAAAGTATATTCATCATATTAAAGCTTATTTAAATCAGATAAAATGTTTATTTAATCAATCTCAAGAAAGTCAGCTGACACGCAATATTTTCATCATTTCTATTATTTAATTCTTTCGTCAAATGCTCGCAATAATTACTTACTTTCTGTGCCAAAGTAGATTTTTGTTCTGGAGTTCCAAATTCGAAGAATTTTTGAATTACGTAATTTCCAAAGACATCAGTCATAAGAGAGTAGGCAGAAGCTAGAATCTCTTGAAAAACTAATTGTTTCTCAACAGCTGATGCACGTTCTAATTTTTGTTGAATGAAACGGGAGCCATGTTGATCTTGACTAAACTCTACTATGTGATTTGCTAAATCTCGTAGTTGAAGACTCGGGAAACTGCCAAAGACACACACAAAGAACGTTTTTAAAAAATAATTACAAGTTACATAAGTATATGTTTATTAGCATTAACTGTGATTGTTACTAACCGATTGTTTCTAAAATCTTCTAATAAACGAGATCTTCCCCCAGCATTTTTGTCCCCTATACTAGTGGTACCACCTCCACGACCTGGCTTACCAACTAGATTAGGGAAAAGAGAGCTACTCGAACCAAACACTCCATTAGCAGTTAATGCAGGAACTGCACTTGCACGGAATTTAGCCTCGGCACCTGGTGCAGCTGACACACGACTAGCGCCACCGACAAGCCCACCTAAAGATCCTCCTAGTGTGGGCGGAGGCGTCAAAGATAATCCCAATGGACTAGGGGAAGCAGTCACCGTACCTATTACAAAATGAATGCTTTTAAAATGAAATGCAATAATGGAACAACTGTATCAGTGGGAAATTTCCACTAAAATCAATTTCATTAAAAATATATAGAGAAATATTTGAAAATTATGAAATACAGGTTTAGTGATCGCTACTCTGATATAACTTTCTTGAACTGGTCGTCCTTGCGTAAGCTTACTCATACCAATTCAAGGACCTTCTCTACATTCAGAGAATATTCGAAGCGAACGGTCTACGTCCTAAATACTTAGAGATAGTCTAGAGAGCTCTTTTATTTATATTAGAGAGCCGACAGCTAACAAATATCTAGAGTATCTCTTACCTAGGGCACCGTAATTCTGAGGCCATTTTCCTCGACTATATTCTAAGCTTGGGCTGAACGCAGATGTGTTTCTGTCAAACGAGTCTCTTCTGCCAGTTGAAGAAGCTCCGAGACCAAGACCTGAACATAAAAAGCATTTGACTTTTAGATGTCTTACATATATATGATTTATTTTAAATAATCTACAATTTTATACTGATATAATATATTTATAGAAGCGACAAACGAAATTTCACACACATGGATTTGTATGAAAAAATATGTAAATAACAGATATATGAAATTCAGTGTATTATGTTTAATGCGTGAAGATTAGGATTAAGTAGCTGAGCATGCGAACACGTTTGGCATTGGTATGTACAAAAAGAGTCGAATAAGTTGACAACTGGTCGGTAGAATCATCCTTGCCAATAACATACAATCGTGGCAACAAGATTGTACCTGTGCTCTGTAGTTGAGCAGGTGAACCTAGTGCACCCAGAGGAGAGCCGCCGTATCCTAGAGCAGCTAAGCCAGCGGCTAGTCCTGATCCTTGCTGTTGAGCCTGCTGTACGGCAACTGCCTGAGCTTGTGCAACCACCGCTGCAGCACTGCACGCCGCCAGACCTGCACCAAAAGCCCGCAACCCACACGCGCTCTCTTAGTTATCAATTAATTAGCTAATGTTATCGACCTCACACCGATTACAAGCCTAGCACATCATCATAGCTTTTCATGTATACGCACGTACTTTGGTGCATAAGTGCAGTACTCACACTCACACACTCACACTCAGATTCATACTCACACACGCGTACACGCATATGAGCGGAAAAACATACAGGAAACAAACTGAGCAATGGAAATGCGTTCCTACTGATAATCTCTCCCCTCTTTTCATCCTCGTAGATAGTGGCAAACGCATAACAGAGTTAATTAAAAATAGATTTTCTTAATCAAGAGAATCTTCTTTCTCACATCTATTTCCATTAACTCGAGTATCTCCTGTGTACGGCAGAATTACAATTTTCACCAGTGTTTAATGTTTTTAGTCACAAGGTTAATAGTGGAACGCGTTATACATTTATGTATAGAACAAGAGATGAGAGTGAACTATGTAGGCTCTGAATCGCATTGAACAAGTTTAATTTCGTCGAATAGGACGATTGCTGCCTGTCATGCTCATTTACAAAGGTGATCTCTTAAGCGTACAAACACAGACTTTTCCAATGCAACCAGCCGCGACAATTGATTCTCAGCCTGAAATGCATTAAGGATAGCCGGGATGGATGGTCGGGATTGATCAAGACTCAGTTTACATACCGAGACATTCGCCAGGCGTAGCATTGCTATGTGACGTTGGGGTCGGCTGCGAATATAGACTTGGTGGAGGTGGTGCCGGTGGTCCTGGTGGAGGTTGAGACGGTGCTCTGTTTACTAGTACAGGTGCTGGACTAACTAATCTCATGGGTGTTGCAGCTGAGCTCAGTCCACGAACACCTCCCATCACAATGGATCCGTTCTGATCATAATATGCTGGTATTACTTGATATTGCCCCTGAACCTGAAAATGTTCATTATTCAATTTATGAGTCATGTTCGAAGCGTGAAAGCTAATCGTCGTGACAAATGAATTTTCAACAAATTGCTTCGTTGAATCAATTCAGTGATTCAGTTCATTGATTTGGTTAGAAATTAAAAGAGAAGGAAAAGAAAACGAATAGCATCCTCATTATCATCATCATCATCAGTGAAAGCAGTTATGAGGCAGACGAGTGCGTTACAAATTTAGTCCAAATTGCTACCACGCAAAATTTGCAATGAGTCAGCAACCACTAGTGATCATCACATGGCCTCTAAGGTATCTGAATATTCGGTAAGCACTTATTTAAATTTCTTACACGCGTTACCAGATGTTACTATTATCGAGCCAAGTACGCAGCGAAGATTCTTTTTAAAAAGCACACTGTGCTCTACGCTGCTAACTAATCGCCTCTTGCAATATTCAAAGCTTGACTATTAACATTTCTTTTCAGCGTGCTCAAATATATATTTTCAAATAATTTTAAAATACATTTTTCAGAATTGTTTCATACTTTGTTATCTTCTACTTAAATACTAATTGCTTTTGTTTTAGCATAGAAGGTAGCTAGAGCACATAACAGATTACTCGGTATTCTCTTTGAGACTTGTTAAAAGTATTTTTAGGTTGCTCAGTGGTCGAAACAAATTGATGAAATTAAGGGTAGGTAGAAGATGAATTGCTCACTGTTTGTGCCAAGTTTTGCGCAGTGTCTTGTGCTGCGGCTGCAGCAGCTGCTGCTGACGAAGGTGTCAGTGGTCGTCTTGGCGGTGGAGGCGCAGCCGCCTGTGGAGGTGCTTGTGGCAGCAAACCAGCGGGATAAACCCAGGGACCAACTCCATAATACTGAGGTACTACTGGTGGTGCACCAGCGATCAAAGCACCAACGTACGGTTCCTGTCCACTAATCACAGTATACGGCGCAGTGGGAAAATTTTGTTGCTGCTGCTGCTGTTGCTGCTGCTGCGCTTGGGAAGCAGCTAGATACTGCTGTTGTTGCTGTTGCTGCTGCTGTTGCAGCAACTGTAACTGCTGCGGTGTCGCACCTTGAGGCTGGCTGCGGAATAATTGCTGCAAACAAAAGAAAAAGATTGGATTAATAATGATAGAAAAGAATCCTCTTTGGAGCATTTTGTATACTCCGTTGCGGAGCTTTTATCATCCGCATTGGAACGCATCGGAGAATCAGAGAAACCGCATTACGCGTTTGAGTAAGGAGAAAGAAAAATTGTGATATCCGTCAAGTAGGCCATTTATTTCTAGTTGATTCGCTCCGGAAATTAGGGTAACGAATGTTACGGCATTACTGGGGGCGCGGTAAGTAGGTAAGAAAGTTGGAACAGGCGAGGCCGATATGTGGTAATCGTTATTATCGAAGACCGAATGTGAAAGTATTGATAAGGAGGCTGTGGGCAGGAGACGAAGGAGTGTGACGACGGGACTCTATTAGCGCTCGATGAGACACGGGGCTTTACATTTGCGGATCAAGGTCAAAGGAAGAGACGAGAAGACGAAGTTAAGGTAGCGGCGCAAAACCAACGCAAAGCCGGCAGTAAACCGGCGGTTGGAGTAGCCGTTGTTGGCCTGGGTCGACGACCCCCTGCGGACGTTCACCGGGAAACGTTTGCTGGCTACATGTTGCTGCCGATGCCACAGTCCGGTCGCCCCGGATTTTAATTGACCGACAAATACACCACCATTCCGTCTACCTCGAGCCGATCCCAAACAGGTTTTTTCCACTTATCGTTTATTTTCATTACACCATAATGCTACATTCATTTCACCACTTCTTATCAAACTTGTAATACGTCACACATTTACCGTAATATGTAATCCGTACAACAGGTTTTCAGGCAAGCTCGTTGCGATTAACGCGCTCGGTTTTATTCAAATTAAAATAGTGCCTCGGAAATTTATACGGACATTATTATAATGTCGAATAGAGGAGAAAGAATGAAAGGAGAGGAAATCACATACGCGCGCGCGCGCGCGTGCGGACGAACAGATAAAAAAAAGAAGAAAAGGGAAAAGAGGAAAGGAGAGGAAAAAAAAAGAAGAAGAAGAAAAGGAAAAAACCTGTATGGAATCTCGAAGAAGCCGGGGAACGGAATGCGAGACCTTGGTTTTTTGTCAAAGCAGCTAAAGCAAATCCACGGATCGTTTAATGATTCGTAAAATGTAACTTTGGTAAGTGGAAAACACGCGTGTAATGAAAAATCCGTGACCGGCGTTGCCGCGAGTGACAGGCAGAGATTTGGCGCAAACTACGAGAACAAAAACGGAGCACAATAATGAACACATTGACGCATGTGAGGTAATAGGATAAGAATCACGAAGTGTGACGAATGATATGGAGGACACCCGTTTGACAAGCTTCAAGTGACTTATCAAGTTGATCTTAGCATATTAGGCGCAATTTTTTCTCATGCAAAGACGCTGGATGAGAGGGGGAGGTGCTCTCGCCTCTAAAAACCTCTCGTTAGCGACAGAATCATGTGCGGCCTACATTTACTTTCCCACTTGGACGTGGAAACTTCTAGCAAACGTTTTCTTCCTTCTCTGCTCGACAGCCACCAACCAACCAACCAACCACCACGCTGCTGCTGAACAAGCACATCGAAATCTCTAGCCCACTTTCTTTCAGCCCCGTGCAGAGGGGACCAGAAGAGTCAGACAGCGAAAAAACTGGTTTCGAGCCGACACAACACAGAGTTCGCGACTCGTTCCTATCAATTGTCATCAGCAGCTCCAAACGCTGGAATTTGCCGATTATCGATCCGATCCGATCCATGGCGTGGCGTGGCAAGGTGTAATTATTGGTCCACGGTCCTTACTGGAAGGAGAACATCGGAGAACACACGTGCACGGTGTGGACCGTTCTAAATTGTCCCTCAAGGACACCGAGGAGCTTGATCCTCTCAGCGAGTAGATCGTAGAAATGAGGCATTACTACCGCCATCATCGCCACTTTCGGGATCCCTCAAGAGCGAAATCTTGTTACGAGAGAGATTTCGTAACAATCGCGCAAGAATTCGAGGAGAGAGTGACGAGTGCCTCCGAAGGAATCGACGGATTCACAGTCGCGAGGGGTTGGCGGAGAACGTGGCGTGACCTTGGCTGAGATCGTGGCGCGTAAAATAAATAGGATCGCGAATCGAACGGCTCATTTCTCGTGGGGAGCACGTAACGAGGACACGTAAGGGAACTTGAGTCGCTCGCGACACGCTAGAACCCTCGGGCGCAGCGATGCGTTTCGGGTATTAACCTCTTCCGGAAGCGGCTCGAGCATCAGCCAAGGCCATGGTTACACTCCATGAATATTCAACTACCTCGGGATCTCGGCGAGGATCTTTGGCATCTCCCACTGTTCCTCGACTTCCAGGGACAACTACATAACTCTTGGAGGCTCTTGCATAACCGCGAACGACGCTCTCTCGTTTTCGCTCTTTTTTCGCCAGTCTCGCCGAAAATCCGCGGAAAACCCAAAGCACCGCGGCGCGCGGTCTGTCGTCCGGATGGTAACCAGAGAGAACAGGAACCCGCGGGGCACGAGGAGGAGGTTTCGACGGAAGCGCCTTGGGTGGGGACATTTTCGCGGAAGGGACGGAAGCCTTTGAAGGGCCGCGACGCACCATCGTATCTGCTTACGACGTTTGTTTAGTCCGAGCGAAAAATTCTCGCGGCTTTATCTTATCGCGAGCATCGTCGTCGGTTCGCCTGGTGCGCGTCATTGATTTCCCGGCCGTTCATCCATCCGATGACATTACTGCTGCGTTCGTAATTCGATAGCGCTCCATCCTATCCCGTTGAACGCTTCTAGTCGAGCCAGTCAAAGCTAAATCAATTTTGTGTCACCTTTCTGCGAAGCTACGTGACCTGTTTGCACGCCGCTCTCCGTCAAAGACAACGGAATAAATCATTCGAGAGACGTCATCGCGGAGTGTCGTCGTTGCGTCATTATCGGCCGTCGCCAGCGCAGGCATCTCGAGTTACGTTAGTGTCGGTCTTTCCTCTCCTCTGTCTCTCTCTCTCTCTCTCTCTCTCTCTGACCTTTCGTCTGCAGGAACCGCAAAACCGGAAGTGTGCGATTTTCGTGAGAAGGTGGAGGCGCGCGGCGAAACATTATAGTTTGGCTTTCGGGGCTGTCGGGACTTTTGGGGGAGGATTGCGAGTTCCTCTTGGAGGGTGGTGAGTCACTGCTGAATGCGTAAGGTTTCCGCGCACTACCACCGGCTTTACAAATCTATGCGCGATGTACAATAGCGAGCGAGTGGTGCGATGGTGATGGTGCTGGTGGTCTGGTCTATCGATTCCTATTCTTCCGTGCGGAACCTGTCAGAAGTGAAGCGTGGCCAGAGGCCCCGCGGAAGCTTCCCGAAAGCTCCGGGCGATATCCCAGTTCCAGTGAATCAAGATTCCCCATTGTCCGCGCGCGCGGCTCTCCTATTGCTCCGGGAGAAAGAGGAGAAGGCTCGAGAGTGTTCTTGGAAAATATGAAACCGGATTAGAGTCGATTGGAGAGAAACACGGCTTTAATGGATTCCGATGAAAAGTCGATAAAACCATACGGATACTCATCGCGAGAAAGAGTAAGAAACAAAAAGAGGGAAAGGGAGAGAGAGAGGGAGAGAGAAAACTGAAATCGATTTGATCATGCTTATGCGAAAATATAAGGTTAAAACTGAAAAGTAGAGCGAAAGCCGGTGTCGGAGCATTTGTGGACAGCAGATGAGTATTGATTGGCGAAAATCGCGTTAAGGTTAATAGGATGGGGGAGGACGAGGGCGGGAGGAGGGAGAGTTGCTGTTTGTAGTGGTGTATCGCTGGCATGCCATTGCTTTGCTTTCAGATTTTTTTTTTTCACTTTTACCAGTCATGTAGAAAGACTTTCACTGATCTATGATAGCCTACTTTGTCACGCTGTTATTTTGTGCTCCCTTTCGTTGAAACAATGCATGACGCGTCGTTATCGCTAAATCGGAACAAATTGTGCATCCGCCTAATCACGGCGTGGCATGGCGTGGTGTGGCGTTTCCCAGTAACCAAAATAGCGTTAACTGGTCTCCGGCGAAATCTGCGGAGCGATCTTCTCCTTTTGCTCTTTGCTCGCAGATGCGCACGTGTCTGAAAAGCATAGAGCACTACTACTGGTGGTACCAGAGTGTGTGGTACCACTGTGGTGTACTACCGTGGTACACTACCGTGGTACTGCTGCTGGTGGACCGTACTTTGACCGGGCCGGGCAAGTGCCAGCAAATTACGTTCAGCCGTCTGACTGGCAAAAAGCCCGAGAATCGCTTCGAGAGTCTAGCGAGAAAAAATCTAATGTAATCAGTGATATAAAGACTGTTGGATAACAGTCGCTCATTTCTTACAAAATCCGACAAAGGCGACTCCGTGGAAACGGGTTTGTCCCGGGTTCGACGAACCTTCGATGCCACGACGAGTGTTGACTTTCCAAACGAAAGAGCCCAGGGGACGAGAAGCCGTTTCAGCGTTTCGTGTCTCGACTTTGGATGTTTGCTCGGAAAAAAGGAATAGGCCGAATTTTGCATTTTGTTTGAATAAGATCGACGGCGAGCCAGCGCTGATGCAAATACCCTCGGAGAAATTGACTCGGGGAAAATGCGGGAAAGAGTAGAGGACACCGTGCGTCGTCGTCGTCGTCGTCGTTGTCGTCGTCGACGTTGCCGTTGCTTCCACTTAATAACAAATCCGTTTAGTCGCTTCGCTGGACTCGTTTCTTTCCACGGAGTTTCCATTAAAGTTCACGCCGTTGATTTTCGCGAAGCGATAAAAATCACTTTGTCCCAATAGCCATCGGCAACCGGCTAAAAGTGTAGTTTCGCGGAAAAGGGATTTGCCATGGTTCGAGTCCCCCGAGGACAGGTTCCCCTTTCTCGCGAGTAATTAGCGCGGACATCGAAGGAGGATTTCCAGGTGTTGTCAGGTACTGCCGGTATCGCTAATGGTGGTGGTGGTAGTGGTGGTAACCAGGTTGTCGAGCGTTCTCGCGGAGGAAGAGAAAACACACCGTAAAGAGAACGAGAGAGAGAGAGAGAGAGAGAGAGAGAGAGAAACAAACCGTGCTAAAACAGTCTGTGCTCCATTCGCTCGTTATTGTTTCATAGTTCCATAATGCAAAGCTCGCGGAAATGCCGGTGGTAATGATCGCACTAATGTGCGTTTCATGATCCTTAACTGATGTACTGGCTCTGACCTTTGCAATAACCTTGCAAAGGAGGAACATGGAAACGCGGAGTCGTTTCACGACAACCCCCACAGTGCTGATACAGTGTTGGTGGTGGTGGTGGTGGTTTTGCTACTGCTTTTGGTTGCCGAGCGATTGCAACGGTTCGTCTTAAGAATTCTGCAATTATCCATCGCTGCATTATTAGCTAGGAAGAAATGGGGAAGGGAGGGGACGAAATTGCAGCATCGCTACTTGTTCGGAATAGGCCATGGCGGCTCCATATATATTGGCGAACGACGGGATCCCAGCAACTAGAGGGGTCCGCCGGCGAGTATTCTGTATTAATGAAGTAATGGGGAATGGGAGATAAATTTTCATAAAATTGCGAGGGTAAAAGCGTCGGAGGGGGACGTGGCGTGGCGGCGGGAAGGAGGTCGAGCGCACGTTGGGAACGGTTGCCGCTGCTCCATTCAGCAACGTTGTAATGCAATCCCTTGCACATGCATGAAAGTTTTCAATACGATTGCCGACGGAACGTTCATGCATCTGTGAGTGGCAATGAGCAGTGAACTGACTGCGAAACTTTTCGGCGGATTTCAAATCGAAACGAAGCGATCGCGCACTAGCTACGTTTCGGTAGGAGGAGGAGGAGGAGGAGGATAAAGAGGAGAGATAGAAGAGGGAGGATCTACCAGAACAAAACAATTACCGAGTGTAAAAGCTGTAAAATCCGTAAAGGCTGCAAAGGGGCCGAAGCGCAATTCGTTTCCCAGGTACGAGGAAATGGGCAGGCAGGCAGGCAGTCAGGTAGGCAGACGGAGGAACGAGTGGTCGATCCGAGAGAGAGAGAGAAAGAGAGAGAAGAGACGAAGAGAGACGGAATGGGACGGGATGCCGAGAGACGGTGCCGTCGCTGTATAATATTAAGTAGCGACGAGGTTATTGACCAGGGAGAAACATTAGTTTTGGTGGTAGACGGGCTTTCGCGTAATCTTGCGGGTTCCTCGCGCGGGCGGCGATTCAGGGGGTGGGGGGCTAGGGAAACGTTGGAGAACGGCGTCCCTGAAGACGAAGGAGACCACCGAGTGGCGCGCGATATTCGAGGAACTTGACTTCGCGTGAAATAAAAGTACGACAAATCGTAGCGAAGCCCGTTACTTAACCGCTCCCGAGCACCGTTAGCTCACCTGGCTGCGTGTACGGAATATACAGGGTGCTCGAAAAACAAGAGGCAGACCGACCACCTTTCTCCTGCAACTTCCTCTGTCTCTCCCTTTTACGTACGCGTTGTAAGTTTCGCGGTTTATTCTCAGACACCCCCCCCCCCATAGATTGTTTGCTTAACCTCGAAAGGATCTTGGGGATGAATCGCTGGATTATTGCTGCCAGCTTTTAGATCGATTGGTAGTGTTCGCCCGCTCACCCCTCCACTCCTCCCGAAGGTGTCGCCGGGAAAATTTTGATAAGACGGACACCCCTCCATATACTCCGGCAGAGGCCCGCTATAATCCGGGAATGGCTTTCCAGGAAAAATTGGAACGATGAGTCAGCTGATGGAAAAGCTGGCGAGTGTGCGTATGGGTGGTGGAATCGATTTGGTGACTAAAGTGCGTGCGGTGGGATGGTATCGCGGAAGCCGAGCGATAATTGACTCTTGCTCGAATTACCTCGAGAAAAAATGACGGCGGAGACGCCGGTGGTAATTAAGGGGTGGGAGAGTACGATCGGGAGCGGTGAATCGTGGAAAAGGAGAGCGAGGAATTATTCAGCGGTAACGACAGCGTGGTGGGTACGGGGGTGGTTCCAACAAAGAAGTAAAAAGCTCGAGGTTCGGTGGGAAATCTCGCGTATTTTCATTTCATCTGGGGGAAGGAGGTCAAGGGTCGAGATAAGGCGTCCGATCGTTAGAGATCGTCGCGGATCCTGTTGGAAAATTCTGTCAGCGATCTCGCCAGCCGAGTGGCGGCACAGTCGAGGCAAGTCGAGTTGAGTTGAAACTTCAAATGAGATTCGTTCCAATGGTACAGTAATTAATGGAATTGGTAGTTTTGCCGCTGGATATTATTATCTCGTGCTTTTGCCGGAAATGTTTCGACGGCGAAGGGAGAGCGGTAGGGGTAGGGTGGTGGTGGTGGTGGTAGTTGAGAAGGGTCGGGCGAAGAGGATCGAGTTTATATTCCGTGAGGCACCCGAGGAATTCGTCAGCGGAAGTGCATCGATCGTCATTAATATTCGCGCGCGACCTCCTGCTGCTGGTCGATGAATTCCCGGAGGTTGGGGGTGCAAAGGAGATCGGCGCATTATGGTCGCCTAACGAGAAGACGTTGGCCCGCGGTAAGTACCGGGGAGAGGAGCGGCGCCTCCTGGCCCACGGCGAACTTCCTCGGCACCAGTAGAATTAACGAACTTCCTCCGTCGAGATAGCATCTGCTCTTGCTCGGAGAATAATAGAGCTACGTGTGGAAAATTAAACGCCAAGTGTTGAAACCTCGGAACGTCTCGTAAAACATTCTCTCGCGCATTCTTCAAAAATCGACCGAGATACGTCCGAGCCTATTTCGTATTTCTCGCTGGCAAGCTTTCTCCAACAAAGCCTTCATTTTCTGAATCCCCTGCAACGCTCTCGTCACAAAAGGGCCTCCCCCGCCCGCCGCCGCCCCGCGAAAGTCGTTTTCTCCATACTCCAAGCGGCTTTACAACAATTCTTCACTTCGATAAACGTTTTGTTTTCGCCAGGTTTGCGATACCCCTTCTCTCCACCCCCGTCCCAACCCCTTCGTAGACCCCCGGCGAGACTCTTCATCTTTTGACCCCCCGCCACGGTTATTTTGGAGCGGAAGCCGCTTTGATGGTGTTTTGATTTTCTCGCGTTTTTCAGGCTCGGCGTCGGCGTTTTTCGATGAGAAATTTACGGGGTATCTCTGGCGCTCCTCCGCTCCTCCATTGATATTCCATCGACCGCGGGAGAGAATATCTTCTCTGAATTTTCGAGTTTCACGCGGACTCCTCTGTTCCTCGGCGCGGTGTTTCCGGGATGTCTCGGATGAAGTGGCAGGGAGAAGGAGGAAGAGGAGGAGGAGGAGGAGGAAAACGAGAGGAGAGCGCTATAAATTTTTCACGGATGACGCCCGTCCCTCGGATTTCTTGTCGTTGAGATCAGAGCGCGGGAATTTCCTGCGCGAACGGAGGGAGCAGCTGGTTGCGACTCATTTTTTTCACGGCCCTCGCAGTAAATCACGCGCGCGATTCCTCGTAGCCGTTCGGAGAGTCGTCGTGCGCCGTGTCGGCATTAGAAACTAAGCAGCGTCGACGAGGACCAGCGGGCATTGAAGGGATTAAATTAATCGCGCGCGGGGGTGGAGAACCGACCGATTTTTCCACCCTCGTTCCTCCCTTCGTTCTCCAACCACCTCCCCCTCCCCCTCAACCCTTTACGGTCTTTTCCTCCAACAGCGAACAACTCGAGAATTCCCGCGGCGTCTCCTGGACACCGTGCGAACAAACCTTCACGCCGATACGTAAAAAGCCTTGATTTATATCCCAGACTTTAACATTTCCAAGGGAAATTCGTCCCTCGTCCCGACAAATCAGCCAATTGCTTCCACCCGCCCGGGAAGAACCGCAGATTCACCAGAATCGGGAAACCGCGAGTTTCCCTGGTTGAGTCCGACACCCCTCTCTATCCACAGTCCCGAGAAAATTAATCGATTTTCCAAAATCGAAGGGTTCGCGCGAGTCCTCCCCCTTCCACGTCCCCTGCGCCGTCCAATTTTGTTGCATTGAATTTTCCACGTGAGGTCTCACAATTTTCAACGCGGTGACACGCCGTCGTGAGTCCCGCGACACGTGCGTGCCGCGCGAACAATGAAACTCTTTGTTTCCCGGAAAACTCCAATGTCCCGTTGCAACCCATCCCTGGGGTCAGGGTACACTGACGTCATCGTCGTCGTTGTCGCAGTCGTCTCATGACGAAACGGAGGAGTTTCGACTGCGCGCGTTGGGCCGAGTACAAATTTGGCGCGTCTCGTCGGATTACACCGATCTCAAATTGGTCGCCACCATAACTCGGGGTGAAATCAAGCTACATATTCATGGGAAATTATACTTAAAGGCTCTTACACAGAAGAGCCGCCGCCATGGAGTAAACGTATCGAGTTCGCTTTTTCTCGCCAGGGATTCAATTGGATTACAAGAGCACCGTGTTATTTCATTAGATTATACCGGATTTCCGTCGAAAGCAGCAACAGCAGGAGCAACGGCAGGAGCAACAGCAGGAGCAGCAACAGCAGTAGTAGTACAGCAACGGCAGTGTCGAGTATTTGATTAAGCGGACGGGTTCTAACGATTTGACGGACGAGCGAGTCGATTATTTGCGTCAAGTCGAAATTGTCAGGGCTGCTGCGAGAGGGTGCTCCCCCCCTCATCCCTATTGATATCGCGAGTTCAATGCGTGCTCGTTCCATAAGCGGAATAAAAATGGGGAAGAGAGAGAGAGAGAGAGAGAGAGAGAGAGAGAGAGAGAGAGAGAGAGAGAGAGAGAGAGAAAAGAAGAGAGAAGGAGAGTGCGTATGTATAATGGAAGCAGAATTGTCTAGGCAGTCTATGGATGCGCATCGCGATTCCAAACAAAGAGCCATTGTGAATGGCTCGCGGTGTTGCGGCTTGCGTCGCACGCGGCTTTTCCCGTTAGACGTTAGCCTAGTTGCGAAATTCAATTAAAATAAACTGACGGCGCGCCGGCTCGGCTTGGTTTTCACGGAAAAGGCGAGGAAAAAAGAACGAGCCAGGGGGCCACGGGCGGGGGGAGGTCGCGTGATAAGAGCAGGCCGCACCTTGATACCGGATACCCCCGGGGGTAGGGGTTGCTTTTAGCCAAATGACGCGGATTTTATTATTGGATGGCCTTAAGGGTGCGGCCAGCGAGGCTTCTGCTCTAATGGGACCTTAACCGAGCGACTCCACCCGCTTGCTTAGCCACTAGCCGCCTCCACCATCACCACCACCACCACCAGCTGCTGTTTTTACCTCGACGCCCGCTTCGCCGATAGACTGCTACTACCGTTACTGACTACCACCCTCTCCCCCAAACCCCTCTTCGCTATTTACCTACGAAAAACGCCCGAGCAAATATTTCTCGCGTTCTCACTTTACGCGCGAGCGCGACTACTTCCTAAAGTAAGGGTGTTCTGGTTGGGGGGAGGGGGTAGTTTGCGACTGAAGAAAATTGACGAGCACCGACAGACACCCTTCCCCCGCCTCGCGGAGGGTGTCGGCTCCCGGAGAATCCGATGACTTTGGCCACGCGATTCTTCCGTGAAAACTACCCCTGTCCCGCCCCGCCCCCCGAATAATCCAGAAAGTCGGAGGATTCCAGGATGCGCATAGCGGAGAGGTTGTCGCGCGAGATAGTTCGAGCGTCGCTACCGGAAGTGGCGAGCACCGGGTAATCTCGGCTTCCGGCGAGATTTCCTCGGGGCAATTTTCTTGAGGGACGTCGTCGCTTCTGGCCGGGCAGGTGTGGGCAGACGCTCGGGAAAGCGTGTCCAGGAGGAAAGTTTGGCGAGAACACGACGGTGACTTTTGACGGGCGAGGAATCCGAGGAAGAAATTGGAAAGTCCAATCGGACGGGGCTTCGGGGCAGAACGGGCAACAATGCCCGTAACACGGAGAGCGGTAAGAAAACCGGAGGAAATCCGCTGCTCCAGCCGGCCAGTCCCGAGAAAGCGTGTCGCCAAAGCAAACAGTCGCAAATTCTTTGTTGGCCGAGCAAAGTCAATGGGAGGAAATCCATTTTGCCTCGATCCGGAGCAATTTCGATTTCGGATCCATCCCACCCCCGCTCCTCTGCCGTTCCTCCTCCGCCGTAAGTCGCGGTGCAAACAGTCGCGATGCTCGGACGGAGAGTAAAAGTAAAAAAAAAGTACGGCTCTCTCTCTCCCCCTCCCCCCATGCGCGTTCGTCGTATCCAAACATAATGATTCCGGTCATTAGCGTCTAATTGCTCGAGGTCTCTCGAATTATACTCTGGCCTTAGAGTTAATGCGCTTTTAACGTTTTACACTTGCCCCGTGAAGATCTTAATGATTCCCTGATTAAATGCGAGGGCTTCGGGGAGGGGGTGAGAAGCGGAGCTTTAAAAAAACTGGGGAACAATGGGGATCTAATGCCAAGTGGAAATAATATCGCAATTTACCGTGGAAGTGCTTCTAGAGGCAGATCAACGAAGCAGGAAGCAGCTCCGTCTTATTTACTCCAGGGATGTAGCTCATCAAGGGAAAGAGGGGGGAAGGGGGGGGGGGAGAAAAGAGAAATACAAATAAAAAGAGAAAAGGAGAGATTACTGGTGTGTCGCCAAGGCGACGTTTCTTCGTCCGTCGTGTTGCGTCGTGTCGCGTTGAGTCGCATCACGTCGTTTCCTATACTGGCCCGTCTTGTCGCTCAGACATCGTTTACCGTAGGGAACGAAGGGTATGGAGACGGTCAATTAATTTTATTAGGTATCCCCGCTGACGTGGGCGTGTCGTAATGTTATACCCAACGCTTCTTACTAGCGACAACGAGGATTTTATTAACGCGCCATCTCACACCGGACGAAATGTTTGTCCTCGCCGTGGCGGCCCTTCGTCATCGCGAACGCCAGTGACCTCGTCGAACGTCGAATCTTCGCTGACTCTGCGCAATCGTCGAAGCGACGAGAGGAGTCGGTCGCAAAGTGTTTCATTGTGGTGGACCCAGTTGAAAAGCCGTCGATTTCTCTCCGTAATATTCCAACGCTCGATTCTCGTTCCTAAATCCGTTATCGCGGGAATGGTTCCACGCGGTTCCCCTTCCTGAAGGGGGGAGGGGAAGAGAGGCTAGAGGGTTCGCGGCGGGACTGGCACACGCGTCGTTTGATTTTTATCGCATAAAACTTTCAGTTTGCACGCCGGTATCGGGTTTATCGAGTGACAGCCAAGCCTTGATAGATAGCGCGGCAGCTAGCCCTGCATAAGCAGATAAGCTCGCGAATTTAGATTCGCTATCTTCTCGACCACAGGATGTAGCGATGAACTACATTCGAGAAAGATAGCGCGCGCTGGGGCTCTGGCCAACCAAATACGAAGTCAGGCGTGGCTGCTTGTTTGGATGGTTGGCGGCGGTCCCTTCCCGAATAAACCCTACGGCACATTTGCGAAGGCACCAATCCTCTTTTACTAATTACACGCGTGCTTTTAGCAAAATCTCCTATAAGCAGTGGAGAGGCGAGGGCGGGTGGGAGCCTTCTCTCCCCACTCGACTCGAGGAACTTTGACTTTCTTCACTTTTCTGTTTCAACAATTTTTTCAAATTTCATTAGTTTTCGCGGTAATATCTTACCGATGATTGTCGCGTTCAACATTTAGGTCGCTCGTGAGTCCAATCCCACGCTCGGACGATTCGTCTTAACGATTCGCGAGTTGCGATCGCGTCGGTGGAGTTTCAACAAACGTCAGTTTCACTTTTGTCCAGTTGATCGAGTCTTAATTGAGCAAAGGGTTTCTTTTTCAGCAATCGTGGTATAAGAGTTGCCGCATGACGACGATTTCTGGTGATCCGCGATCGGCACCTGTCGCGATCAAGGCCGTGTATTGCGCAGCCCCCCTTCCCCCGCTTTCCTTCTCTCTCTCTCTCTCGTTCCCAGTGGACCTACAAATCTACGGACCTTCTCTCGTTTTGCTTCAATCCACTCTCCTCCTCCTCCTCCTCCTCCTCCTCCTCGTCGTAGAATGAAATCGCTCCCGAATGATTAGGCGGAGTGGCCGTAACTCCGCTAATCGCACGCACTATACCGGAGGATTTTAATGCACAATTTGCGTAATTAACGAGATTTACGCGAGCGCGTGAAACCCCTGCAACTTAATGACCGTGGAAGGTCCAGCTGCGCGCCGCCGGGAAATACTTACACGCTAACGAGCTTACTTTCCAACACTTGCGTCGTGAAAACAGTTTACGCGCGAGACACTTTCCGAAAGAAACGATCGCCGGTAAATCGGATCGGAAAGACGAAGCAGGGAAAACTGCGGAGAAATTTCACCGGGCGCCTCGTGTACCGAGAAAATATCAATTTCATCTACCCGTGCCACGGAGTTGACAGAGACGAGGAGGAAGCAGCGAAATGATAAAGAGAACGCGTCGAGAAAGAAAGATAGGCAGTCGGACGACTGCGAGATAAAATGAGAAAATGATGGAGAGATAGAAAAGAGAGATAGAGCGTGCGCTCGCTCGAGAGAGAGAAAGAGAGAGAATTAAAAGAAGAGACATAGAACGAAGGGTGGAGAAGTGCCCCTCATCGAGACTGGAAGCACGTATAGCACGGGGGTTGATTTTAATACCCCCGAGGGAGAAGAAAGGGGCTCGGATGTGACCTTTATGAAATGTTACAACCTTTGTAGGCCCCTGATTGCACTTCTTCACCAACGCGCGGATCCACCACCCACATGCGAGTGTTCGTCTTCGTAACTGTGCGAAACGTGTGTTCGTGGGACACCGTCGTCAGCCTTGACGGTGGTGTGGTGGTGGTCGTCGTCGTCGTCGTCTGAGAAGAGTCTGCCGATATGCAGAAAGTTATTTCGGAAAATCGACAGCTCGCGGCGGGCATAGCGTGTCCGTCGAAGAATGCAAGTTTACCCATTGTTTCCAGGAACGCGTGGCTGCGCATTCGCGACGGAGAAGCTTGGTACCGACCGAATCATCCAGAGTCTCGATGGCTCCGTGTCGATGGACGGAAACGGCATCGATCCACGGAAACGCCGCTCTCCCCCGCCACACCCCACACCCCTCCCCGTGTGACGTGGTCACGCGTGCTTACGTATTTTTCAGCACCTATCGAGCCATGGGAATTCTTGTCGTAGCCATGAAAAACACGCTGGGAAAGTTCCGTCGAAACTCAACCTAATTCCATTTGCTTGGGAATCATCATCGTAGCGGGCACCCTCGAGAATAAGTCATTTTACGTTCATTTATATTCCACTGGGCAAACATCGCGTGGCTGCCGGAAGAAAACCGCTTTTGGCTCTTGGACTGCTAAGGCTCCCCCCGACGCTCTGCCCATCACCACCACCACCACCACCCTCCTACGTTACATAAGTATCGCGATTACACAGTTGCAGGAATCACGCTAGAGAGAATTTCTAACGAGGTTTAGCTCAAGCAGAGATTTTCAGCTATCGACGAACGTCGACCCATCGCTGCCATATGAATTTTATCGCGCCAATTAAACTGAAACTTGTAGGATGATCGTGATTGCCCCTAATTCGTTGTTTTTCCTTCTCTCTTTCGCTGAAAAGGGTGTAATTTCTCAATTTTTTTTTTAACTTTCTTTTGTTTTACTTCGAAGGGTAAGTAGGATGGCATTAGCGAGAGAGATATTCGTGGAAAGAATAATTGCATTGAATTTGTTTCGCTGGTTTGGCGTGAATTTGATATTTGGAAGAAAAACCTTGTAGAGATGTGAAAAAATGGTTGGATTGATTCGAAGAGCAAGACGAAGGCAACGGCTTGAAAGCAACGGTACCTCATTGCTCGTAAACGTCGGCTGACCGTTACATTCGAGTCTTTTCGTTCCTCGCCATCTCCACCGCGGCGTATCCTCTTTCCTCTACTCTTTACTTTGTTTCTCTCTCTATCTTTCTCTATCTCTCTCTCTCTCTCTCTCTCTCTCTCTCTCTCTCTCTCTCTCTCTGTTTCCCTCGCTCTCTTGGGATCTCAATAAGAGTGACCGGTCTTTCTTCTCTCTTTCCCTTTCTCCCTCTTTATCTCTCTATGACGATATACTCGTAACGAAAAGTCCACGGTGCACCCCCCTCCTCCCCATCCCGCCCGCACCCACTCCTCTCTTCTACCTGTTCCTCGTCTTCTTTTTCTTAATTCTCTGCAGTGGATCGACTCTTCTTTCTTCTTCGGAAGATTCTCGTGTAAGGAAAACTCCGCCTTGCATTTCTGTCTGTCTCTCTCTCTCTCTTTCTCTCTCATCTTTCTCCTGTTCTTTCTTACTCGCATTTCCTTTGTATTTTTGATTTTCTCTATCGAAGATCGACTACTGCGCCTCTTTCCGTCTCTTTTTCTGAACATTCTCGTAACAAGAACTCAAGCTTGCGTTTCACTCTCTTACCTCATTCCATATCCCTTCGGGGTTCTGCCTATTTCTTATTCCGCCAATCTCCCAGAATTCATGAAATAGAGCCTGTAGTTCTTCCTTCTTCTCCGTCTCCTGTAATTTCTTCTGTTCTTCCTTTTCCACTTCCTCCAGGCATTCTCCTAACGAAAACTGTGAAGCAGACGAGTTTTTAGCAGGAAAATAAAAGCAGCGCGAGTCTGGAAACGCTGCCACGACGGACGACGGTAATTGATTCTGGAAGCCGCAGCAGATTGGAATTCGCGGTTTATTTACCGATTCGCTCTTAGGGCCGATTATACAACGGAGCCGCGGCGGCCACCGCGGAGCTTCTCATAAATATTCGAGGTGCGCAAAATCAAATCTCGGCCCAATATCCTCCTCCACCAACCCCTTTTCTACTCCTATCCGTTTTCTTCTCTTTCACTTGATACTTTGTCCCACTTTTCTCTAGTCTTTCCACTTCTACCACCATTACCACCCTTCCTCTTCCATCTCCTCCTCCTCTGTTTCGTGCAGGGGAACGACAAATCTAATTACATGGGAAACAGCTCTAGTTTTAATCAGAAGTAATGGAGCGAAATTTTCAAGTGAAAAGAAATGGCAATTATCGCTACGGAATTATCTCTGACGGAGGAAGGAAGGTGTAGCAGCGGAGCACAGTCCAGAGAAGCAGGAGCAATCCAGAATGGCGCTCAAGGCAAGATTCGAGGGGACGGATGAATAGTTGAACGGCTCCTCTAATTGAACCAATCGATTCTAAGTTAGCAGCAGTAGCAGTAGCAGCAGCAACGTCTTTCCGGAGTTTGATTAAATTATAAAAATTCCCGAGCAAAGGTCACAGATCTCTCTCGTGTCGGGAAAATTCCTTTGCTGTGTTTTGGCCCGCGAGGATATAGCGTGCCTGATGGTGTGACTGGGGGATGCGAATAAGGGGGAATGGGGGGAGGGAGCAGCTTGGCTGGGAGGAACTCGCCGCCCTTAGTTCTGGTGTTACCTAGCGATTAAATCAATCCAAGCACGATATACGGCAGTGGTATCCTTCCCTTGGAATTCCTAGGCAATCGCACGGTACACGAGTTCCGGCTTAAATGCCGCTGGATCGTAATATGCATAATGATCACTGCGCGCGAACCTCAGAGACCGGCAAGCGCGCCTCGAAAACGATCGAATTTCACGTGCAAGCAGCGGCAGCAGTAGCCGTTCGCGCTATTACAGCCTCGAAATCGCAGCCAACGATCGACGCCATAAACCTTGATACGATTTCTTGTTAAACCCCAGAAACAGGGTCACTCGTTACTTTTGCACGTCGAACCCGAAGGCGCTGGACTTTGCGAGTCTCTCCCCCGTCCCTCCGCTCTCCTTCTCCCGTGCGCGCAGAGGATTTGTTTGAAGCAAACGGTCGACAAAATTTCCGACCGATCGCCATAATTAATCGAGGGAAGAGTTTCGAAGGAGCGTCTCTGTCTCTCTTGGCAAGAAACGAAAGTGCAGAGGAGCTTTTTCAATCGAGCGTAACGGAAGCGACAGTTTCCGGAGCAAAAACCACAAGCGGATATTCGTCATGATAAGGATAGCCGAGGAGACTTGACACGCGCAGCGAGAGCCCAACTAGGCGAGAATTCAACGACTAAATTTTATTCCTTTTCTGCCAGAGATTGCTCCCTACCCTCCCGTCCCCCGACCCCGTCCCGTCGCGGTCTATCCGTAGTCGAACCAAACCGACCGAGAGTTGCGGAGCGCTGACAAAAAGGTCCTTAGATTTTTTCTCGCGGCGTTTTATTATTGCACGATCGCCGCCGGCAAATCGCGAGTAATGCGCTCGTGAAAGCTTTCATGAATAAAAGAGCGGGTCCGTTAACGCAGGATTAAAAATACCGAGGTATAAAGTAATCATACAAAGTGCTGAAAATTTCATTCCAATTGCCTAAAGAATTCAGCAAGATAATTCGGGGTGCTTGAAGGATTATCACTTGCGGTCGGCCACGAGGATATTGCTGATAATCCAGGAAGTTCGATGCGAGCTAAAAGATTAATGGGTCGTTACCGCGCTACCTCGGCCAGAACAAAGCAAGATATTCATTTGCGGACGGCAATTATGTTCGCTGCTTCAAATTTTATGTTACCGCAGCGCCTTCGGAGTGTTAATTCCTAAATATCGTAAATGTCCTAAATACACATAGATTTTGCCCACCCAAGAATAGTATTCCTTCGTCCCTCCCCTCTCCCCCGTGTATACGGACGATGACGGAAATTCTGCCCCCTCGGGGGCCTTCTCGCTCCCCCCACACCTCCCACCTATAATTCTAGCTTTTAACTATAAGGAGCGTGAAGAGAGGAGAGAAAGAAGGAGAGGAAGAAGAACTGCGGTTGGCACGGCGCTTTTACCACCGAGTTTTATCGAGGTATTTGAAATATGCGAAAAATAGCGGAAGTGGCTATTTCCACTCTCCGCTTGATTCTCAAATGGAAGCCTCGATGTACCTTGTTTCGCGTGAAATTGCCCATTGCGATTAATGGGGAATTGTCGATGATAATCTTGCAAACTCGTAATACGAAGGCAATCGTTAAACGAGCAAAGTTGAGTAGTCTAAGTAGACGTCGGCCGGTGACTCGAGAGAGAGAGAGAGAGAGAGAGAGAGGGACAAGGCAAGAAACCAACGTGAGACCGTTCGCTATCTCATCGCTACCGTCTATTCAGCGGTAATACGAGAGCCGCGCGCGGTAATAAGAGACGCCCTGGCAATTATTGCACTCCCGCAGGAGGTATCGGATAGATTCGAAACAATTTTACCTTGAAAGTTCGCCGTCAATAATTTCTTATTCAGCTTGATGATTTCTCGTGTAAAAAAAGGAACGGAAAGAGAGAAAGAGAGAGAGAGAGAGAGAGAGAGAGAGAGAAAGCGAGAGAGAATCAGAAAAATACACCCACGGGGTGTGATAATTAACGATCCAATACAGAATGTTTCTGAAACACGTGTCTCCAGGTGAAATCCTATGATTAAAAGAAGACAGCGAGAAATTTTATTCGGAAGAAAAGAAAGCGAGGAGGAAAACTGATGATGGTCGTGCCTTCTACCCTTTTCCCCTAACTCGCCCGGAAAGAAATCGTTGCCCCCTGACCCTTTCGGGTATCCTACTTCATTAGAATTTTTTCCTTCTCCCGAGATCACGTGATCTCTAGATTTTTCCGACAGTGACTGGCCATTGAGCATTTGAGCGATGAACTTGGAAGTTTGCGAGCCGGCGATCGAATTTCATCAGCAGCGTGGGTCATTCGAGATTTGATTTCCTAGTTAAATTTCACGTAATTTCCAATTGATCGAATATCAATGTGTTTTCGAAGTTTTTACAATTTCATATCAGTCCTTCTCATACATATAGATTTATGCGCGTCGGCGAGCTCGCTTTTTTCTATTTATATCACGAAATCTACCAATAGTGGGAATGCAGCATCGGGAGTAGCTTCGTTGTTCCCGTTAGCGGTATTGGTGATGATAAAACGGATGTATCGCCGTACTACAGTATGTATGGGTCCACGCCACACATTGACAGAGGGGAAATTTCTCTAGTAAGTTGACATCACTGATATCGCTCGTCAAGTGGCAAGAAGAGGATGGTTAATACCTAGTTTCAGTCTCAGGGGAATTCCATTGTAGAATTTAGGACAATGTCGTGATCAAAGCCATCAAGGTGCTATTGTATGGCCAAAGTAACATGTTCCGTAGGTAGTAAAACAAAAGTGATCAAGTAAAAGGAGCGTAATTATCAATCAAGCATATCGCAGGTGCTGCATTATCGTGCCACGCGTTAAGATTACCACGGATTTGTAACGGGACACAGACCGATGATTTCGTCAGGGCTCCCTAATGAATTTCATTCCCAGAGTCTCGATGTGGAAATCGACGCGTGAAATTCAACGAGAAAAAAATTAGGCTGCCTTCGATCGACAATCGCCCGCTATTGTTTCTTCCTGCGTGAGATTCCTCGCTTCTCGCGATTACTCGCGATTTCGAAGAACCCTGTGCTCGATGCGACTTTATCTTCACGAACCGACGCTCCGTCATTTACCTCGAAGACTCGCTTATTTTTGTAAAACGGAAAAAAAAAAATGGAAAAGAAAAAAAAATCTCTCCTAAAGATATTCATTGTTCTGGAATTGGCAGTGGATGTTAACGTTGAACGTAAAATGGTAATTTGACAGTGTATGAATTAGCGTCGGATGGAAATGGGTTAATTTATTCAAACGGAGCCGTTAATCGTAGCTGTTATTTTCCTTGCGAAAATCAGCAGTACTAACTCGAGCACAGGCCGCTCTATTTTTGCGCGCAAAATGCGTCAACGGATTTAAACAAAGAAGTAATAAAGCGAATATACACACATATATAAATATATATGGAGACACAAGTGCACGTACACGCATGCATACGCGCGTGAATATATACCGCATACACGTAGTACAAACAGGCGATTTTCTCGTTCCTACGCTTTGCAAATTCAATGTAAATCCAATCGGTTTGTAAATTCTATGTAAAACCCGATTCCGAATGCCAGATCGATTCACCCGGGCTAGTCGAGCGGAATAAAGCGATCACGTATTTCGATATTTCCGCGAGACTTTTTCCACCGTCCACAATTCACCGCGGAGAATCGCAAGGCAGGCGGCGCAATTTGATTTCGTGCGCACCAATTATTACCACAGGAAGGGGGAGGGGGAGAGGGTGGATGGAACAACGTCGGTCTATCGCAAGAAAGTAGGAAGAGCTACGTGCAACTTACGTAAAGTCAACGAAAACGAATTTCTAATTAGCGATCGATGGATCGATCCATCGATCGAACAAAAAGCCGTGAAGATCAATCGCCACCGACGACACACCGGGGGACGCTCGAGTTTCCCCGAGATCCGCGAGGCGAGATTTTTCTGAAAATGAGTAAATTGCAATTGGTTGCTCCAAAGTGTCGAGAGAACTTTGAAGGTTTTGCCTGCAGGTGCGCAGTGCGGCCACCGAAATCCCCGATTTCGCGATAAATCCTGGCGTATGCATAATGAAGCCCCGCACACAGCCCGGCTCAGCGTCAACTTCTTTCTACTTTGCCGATGAAAAATGATCGTTCCAACACAATGTGCTGGAACTCGTGAGACTCGCGAGGCGTTGGACTGCGTAGAAATACACGCGCGACCTTTTCCTTCAACGAGAAACGCGCGATCCTCCTCCTCCTCCTCCCGCCACCGCCGCCTCCACCCCGTGGTTGACCGAACCAGCGCGTCCCGTTATCCTGAGGAAGCGGAGATCCGTGGAAATTTCGAGGATAAACTTTCCAAGTGAAAATCGTCGGTTTTCCGAATGCCCGTCTTCTTCGCGCCACCTAACCCGGCGACCGATTTTATCGTTTTATCTGGATAACATTAATATTCCTCGGGCGACACGCGGAATTGGATATTTTTTCCGGATCCTGTACTCCGCGTGTACACCGCTGCCATTGTGCGCACCCTAAGTGTGGGAAAGAGTGGGGGGAGGAGGGGTCTCGGGCATATTGCGGAGGAACAAAAACCGAGCTAATGCACCGTTATTGATCGCTCGTGCTTGATTAAGAATCAGCAACGACATAGCGACAAAACGACCAGGTTGTTCCACAGCCGGCGACAACTATAATGCAACCTTACCCCCTCCTCCTCCCTTTCGCGTTTCCAGCATCGTGGGACAAACTATCGACTCTCCGCGGCCGACTGGGCCGATGGAAAAATTCCTGCAATCTCCCCGGTGATCATTATCGATGCGCACTCGATGTATCTTTAATAATATCTGGCACGCGCGTGCGCGCGAGCGCGGCGAAATAAATAGCGGCGGAATGTCGCAAGAGCTCTGGCATCGATTTCCCGGTCATTCCGCTTGTTTGTTTTTCCTCGAACGCCATCGGCGAAGTGGCGACGAAGTGGAGGAGCGATCACCGCCAGGTGACTGTACCGGGTGGAATAGGATGGTCGGATTAAACGCGCGTGAGCGTTTGTGCACTTCCGCTTGACCTTGGGGGGAAATCGAGAAATGGGTCACAGGAGTGGGACGATAACTGCGATATTCCAGTGGTGGTGGTGGTGGTATCGGGGTAGCAGCGGCGACCGTGGGTGTAAAATTGTGAAATTGCGTTGGAGCGCGTGACGGACGTTAACGTTGAAAAAGTTAGCGGGTCGTTGGTGAATTATTAAGCGCGCACACGTTGATTAAGAATCGGTTGTGACGTGACACCAACGACGCGAGGCTGGTGTCGCTGGAAAATCAATTTCCGCGGACAACCGCAGTACATAATTTTAGCGGATTCCTCTTCTCTCCCGCAGGCCGGAGACCAACCCCGATCTCGGCTGTATCGCGTGAATAAATATTCGCTCTCTTCTTCCGGTTCCTGCTTTTTTCTGAATTTTTTTTATTTTATCGATACACGTCGCACGATCTTCTCGCGCGATCTACCATCGTATTCCGTCGTCGAATTCCGGAGAGTTTGGACTCGCGAGAGATCGAGCGAGATCGGCAGATGCGCGCGCGCGCGCACATACACACAAACGCACTGGAAAGGGTGGGGGTGGTAACAGTCTTTGAAATTCGTGCTACTTTAAACTAGAAAATTACATGTTATATAAGATTTGGTAGGCGTGCATAAAAAGGCTTAGATCGGATCTCCGGATAGTCGGAAATTAATTATGTATGCGAAAAGTCACATTTCACGAAGGCAAAGTTTAAATACCTAAATACATTATATAGCCGGCGTCGAAACTACAAAGAGAAGTGCTTCGTTAAAATTCTCCCTAAGAAATCAGCGAGTCGGGGTGAGAGGCTCGGATGGAAAATAAGCAGCCGCCAGGTAATTAAGCGTTTCCCCGCTAGTTTCACCCCCGATCGACGGACAAACTCCGCACAGAGACACAAAGACTGCCCCACCCCTCCCCCCATCGAATTAGCATGGGACACGAGATGATCGATCGACTTCCCATTTGCTCCTTGCGCAAACACACCGCTGTTTCCAGCAATAAACAGATCGACGTCGTTGCGGTAGTTCGCTCCTCGCCCTCACCCCCGCGGTCCATTTCGGTTGAAATGGTGAGGAAATGGAGAAAGGGGGAGGGAGAGGGCCCGGAGGGGTGTATATGGGCCGACGATCGAGACAAAGTTCGGCGGTTTCGTCGGAGGGCGATGCGCGAGGAGTTCTTGCCAGGGTCTGTTGCAAGTGGGTGAAGTGGGTGAAGTGGTCGGCGGGATACAAACGAGCCTGTAACGAGGGGGAGGAGGCGGGGTAAGAAGATAAGGAACGTGGGTGCTGCGCGTCAAAAGGAGGCGCATTGCCCGTTGTGGGCTGACAGCTGGTTTTCTACTCGATCAATGATGACGCTAAACAATGCGCTACAGAAATCAACAGATGCACAAACCAAGCGGCGGCGGCGGCAGCGGCGGGAGAAGAAGCGGTGGGTGGCATTCAGGATGAAAATGCGCTGGCATTGAGATGTGTCGGATGCTACCAACACACGCACCAGCTGACGCGGAGCTCGAGCTACGCCCTGACGCGGAAGGACGCGTCACGGACACAGTCTCACCGTCGATAAACTTATTAACGCAGCAACCCTTCCTTCGCCGCCCTCTTCTTCAAGATCCTACCACCCCCCCCCCTTTCCGCCGCCAGCGTTTTATCGTGTTTCTCCCGGAGGAACTTCCGAGGACTCCCCCCTCCTGCCCTCTGCCGCAGTCCTGATAAGGCGCGGCTGGTTGCGGGGGGAGAAACTTATCGTCGGTGGAAATGAGGAAATTGAGGGAAGGAAAAGTGGGCGATGAGAACAGGAGGAGGACCCGCCGACCTTGTCCAGAGTGTGTGGGAAATTTGCGAGCGTCTCTTAGCGATCGGCGAATAGCCCGCGGGATTAGGTTTGGATTGGAAATGAGGAATTCCGCGAAATGGAAAATCCTCGAGCGAACGCGACGCCATTGAAACGCGAGGATTTCGACGGGCGGGAACTGGCGCGCCGTGTCGTGTCGTGTCGTGTCACACGCTGACGCGGAGTCTCCGTAGATAAATTTCAGCCCCTTCCCTCCCTGGCAGCCGCTCAGAGTTATTTTCAAAAGCTCCACCATTCACGCGCAGTGGAGACAGACGTTTCTCTAGCGAGTGCCGAGCACCGAGTCGGGCCGGCGCTCAATGAACGAGGAAAGTGAAGCGTGGAAATTGAAATGTTAACACCACCGCGTTTTATGGGGACCACCGCCGTCACCGCACGGATCTCCTTTTACGCGACAAGTGGAGTAATTAATTATACGCGCAAAGAGAGAGAGAGAGAGAGAGAGGGGAGTAGCGGCAGCAGTACCGATCTCGACAGTCTTTCAGAGGGTGTCGAAGAAGATCGTGGTTGCATCACGGAGAGACTCACCCCTCCCCCCGCTACAACTCTTTTTTTCCGTCAAACATAAAAAACGAACGAACGAACGAACCAAAGCACAGAAAAATCTTTGGTTCCCCACGACAATCGGATATTTCCGGTTTCCGACGATCCTGAGAACGAGTCGCGCATAATTTGTCCAATATCGAGTTGCCAGCGTGATATTCCCGACACGGCGCTCTCCTATTTCTCAGAAGCCCTTAAATGACCGAACGCTTGAATTTCGAATGGTGGGACGATGGTGGTGGTGGGTAAGAGACCGAAGGAGAGAAGGTAGATACACAGGTAGCGAGAAGAGGAAGCAGCGGGAGGGTTTTCCTAATTAAACACAATGCAAGGAACTCGGAGGTCTTGGAAAGGGTCGGATAATAAGACGAAACCGCCAATTAACGCGGTAATTGAAGTCTCCTGGTAAAGTGGCGTGGCTGGCAGGGACTTTTCGGAATTGGCGCTGTCACCGAGCGAATGCCGGAACGGCGTAACGGTACAAATTGCAGAGTTGCGCTGCGATCTGGCACACCGGAGGATCGAGAGTGTCTCTCCCGTCCGCGCGCGCGCACGCGATCCATCGAACGTGTTGACATTGGCAGTCGTGGCACAAATCCACTGCAAGATGTGCACGTACACCATTCTACTGCGGAACACGTAGTAAAAATAGACGTTGCTCGCCTTGCGCGAAGGGAAAGGTCGAAGGATCCTCCTTCCCCTTTCCTAGATTGTTAGAGGGGTACCACCACACCATCATCGCGATGGTGACCCGTCGCAGCTTCCGCCGGACCGCTGGAATCGACGACACGAGCGTGACGGAAGTGAAATTACCGGAAAAGCACACCTCCCCCTCTGTCTTGCGCCGCCTCACCCCCTTGACCGATTCCCGTTTAAGGTGGGGACTCTGTCTGAAACCCACTTGTTCCTCCTCGAGTTCTAAACTTAAACATTGCGCTAACGGGAGTTTCGAGATACGCCGCTGTCGCGTACTTTCGAAGACTGCTGTCTCTCTTTGACGAGCACTTCCGGTCCTTCCGCGGCAACGGCAAAAATAACGTTACCGCTCGATTACTCTCGGGGTAAAATTATCGGTCGCCGTTAAAAGAATGGATGGATGGATGGATGGATGGATGGGATTCCAGGTTTGTGGGACGCATTCGCGTTGGACTTTGGAACGCGGGGGAGCGGGAGGGAGGATGCTTGGCATATTCTTAGTCGGTAAAATATCGACGATAAGATGCATCGAGGTTTCGCGGAAACGCTTGTTTTCGTTACGTCACCGGGGCTTTTGTGCCTGTCAAAACAGACGTCCGCAGCACCGAGAGTCGAGTAGAGTAGAGTGGAGTCGAGTCGTGTGTCTCGTGAGCTTGAGAAGCCACGAGAGGTGGAATTTTAACGATTAATTTCAGAGCGCTGCCTCGGTCCCCGGAGTCCTCGGAGTATCCGCTCTCTCCCCCGTTCCTGTCCCCGTCCAAACATCGTGATCATCGTCGTAACCGCGGTGGCCGTGTGTTCACCGATGCTCCTCGATTCTCTCTCGAGAGATCCCCGGAGAGTTCCGGGTCTCCATGGAAACGAGGAAAGAAGAAACGAGCACACGATTAATTAGAAAGAGAAATTATTCGCATTGATCATCATCGAGCTACCCGAACGCGTACTTTCGTACCCGATCGTTTCACGAGTTTTGACATTTCCTGAAATTCCTTCCACTCCAGGCACGGAGACGCGACGCGACGCGGTTGAGAGTGCGGAAGGTGCAATTATTGTCGGCCGATCAGATGCAACGCGCAAAACTCGAGTCATTGCTAATTTGGAATTAAGGACAAATTTGAAGCGGTGATTAGAGTGGATAAGGGGAGTTTGCGGTTGTCGCGTGATCGTCGATGGTCCTCGAGATGAAGAATCCTTGGCAAGTTCCGGGTTTCCACGGGGACTCCCCCGATAGAAGAGTACCAGTAGCGACGAGGGAAAAAGACGATGAAGAAGAAAGAAAGCGGAAGAAGGAAAGAAAAAAGAAGAAAAAGAGAAAGAGGAGAAGGTGAAGAAGAAGAAGAAGAAGAAGAAGAAGGCAATAGACGGTGCAACGGTATCGAAACTTGCAAGTGGTGGAGGGGGGACCTTCCGGCGTACTGTATTCTTAGCATTCCATCGAGGATCATGACTCGCGGTTAGACTTACCGTGTCGAAGCAAAATGGAATACCAATGCGAGGGCAAGTCGAACATCAAGCGGGTTCTTGTCAAAATTTTCAGCGATTATCCCCCTCCCCCTCCCCAAGTCTTTTCTAAACAATTCTAGATAAATCCACCCTTATTCCTTTTCCTTTATTTTTATTTCAAAGTAGAATTTCTCGGATTAACGAAAGTTTCCAAGTAGAAAAAAACCTGGTTTCGTTTATTCTCTTTTTCTGCAGAGTGAGATGATAAAGAGAGAGAGAGAGAGAGAGAGAGAGAGAGAGAGAGACAGAGAGAGGGAGAGAATACGCAAGATCTCTCGTTCGGATGAAAAAGCGAAAATTTCTCATCTTGCTGAAATATTAATCGACCTGTGGTGGCCGATGGACTCTGCCGACGGGTAGCCTCGATAATCGAAAAGTTCCCGCGTAAAATGTTAATCTTTATAAGCCGTTTAGTAGTAAAATTTTATCATGGCTTTGCAGCTGGTGTTAACGCGCCGACGAAGGAAATGGAATGCCATTGGCAGAGCGCGACAAACAGCCAAGGCAGCAGCAGCGACTACGACGACGACGACGACGGTGATGACGGTGACGATGACGATGACGACAACGACAAGTTCTATGCCGCAACGACTTGCGTGGCTCAAAGCACGTGCCGTGGCCATTATTACGCGCCAACCGCCAACTTCCGCAGTTGTTCGTTCAGAAAAATCCACAAAGGCCTCTGCATGGAAAATTCGCGTTTATCGGAATAATCCGAGAGTTTTGCATTCTTGCACTGCACGGAGCTAATGAGTCGTGGGCCACGCGGACGAGCTTTTTAATCGAGCTTGGGTGCGCTTAATTTTCCTGCAAAGCACCTTGGCATCGAGTATGCAAGAGAAAGAGAAAGAAGTAGAGAGAGAGAGAGAGAGAGAGAGAGAGAGAGAGAGAGAGAGAATTGAACCGCACGCTAATGGCTAAATAATTAATTAGCCGAGGAATCAAAATTTTCTTCCCGCGTAAGCAGCGTGAAATTGTCGGAAAATTTGCGCGTTTCGCCGGATAATTACGCAACGAGGTAAGTAAGTTTAGCGGCGCAAATCTGTTAATTTCGAAATGATCCAGACGCGAGGTACACTGATAATAAGCGGAGACTCGTCGCTGCTACTTTTCTCGCTTATGTTCTTGCTCTCTCTCTCTCTCTCTCTCTCTCTCTCTCTCTCTCTCTCTCTCTCTCTCTCTCTCTATCTCTATCTCTCCGCATCCGGATAGTTTCTCGCGAGTAACAAAGTTTAGGAGAAGCCAGGAGGAGCGAGGAGCCGCCTTTAACGATATTCGATATAATTACCCCCCGAGGTGCATTTACGTTGGCGAAGAGCGCCAATCGCCGTTCGCCATTCGCCGCTTCGACTTTCGGGTTTTATTCGCGATTGCAGAGGGAAGCCTCCTTGGAAAAAAGCTCTCTCCGCTCTGCGGCGACGTAGAATATTATTATTTTCATCGCTGCTTCGATCGGGCAGCCACTGCACAGGGCTACGTGCGATAAATGGGAACGAGCTTGCGATAGCGAAGAGCGCTCTTGCGGAATTAAGCGAGTTCCTGCACTGTGAAAAAATGGCGTTAAAATTAACCCTTCGTTGTCGCAGCGTCTTTTTTCCACCGGAACGGGAACGGGGGTGTATGTGGGGCTGGGGATGGACGTCGGACTGCTGCTGTCATCGTTAGTTGCTCCGTCAGCCGTTTCGATAGCTACCACCAGGCGCGCGCGCGCGCGTTAATGGACACACAAAACCTCCCCTTCCCCGCCGCTTTAATCCAATTAGCTCTCACACTAATTACGTTCCGCGGTATTAAAGATTCGAAACGACATCACGAATGTCACGTCATGTCGCGCGCGCTTTATTTGCATGAAACCGAGCCCTTCCCTCCTGAAGCTGACGCACCCTGTTGATGCGGTCGGGGGTGAAACGACGCAAATTTCCAAAAGCCAATCGCTGGCAGAGTCCTCGGAGATGGTTGCGCAACGCGTGGCTGGTCATTCAATTAAGGCAGTTCCTCGATAGGGCGGAGAGGAAGAGTCGGTGCGCCGCATTCCATTACACCGGCCATTCGCGTACAACGCGAGACGAGGACTCGTCGCGAAGCAGATGAGGTGCGGGGGAGGTCGGGGTCGGGGTCGGGGCCGGGGCCGGAGCGATAATGAAATTTCCAACGGCGAAGAAAGAAGACGAAGGGAACTGGTTCTGTTGGCGGGCAGACAGAGTGGTTCCGGGTGACGATCAAATTAGACAGAATTATACGTGTGCTTGCTTCTAGCCCCCCCCCCCTCCACCACTCGGCAAAGAAAAAGAAAAAGAGAGAGAGAAATAAATTTAACCCTCCCGCCACAAATAAGCGTTCTATACGCCCTAGTCGAGACTCGTTTTACAGACGCACCCAAGAGGAAGATCTCGGGGAGGGAGGGAGACTTTGGAAAAGCGAGAGATCCGGAAAAATAGACAGAACGATCGTGGGGTGGTATCGAGATCTCTGGTTCTCGTCTCTAGCAGTTGATAGAGTGGCGGCAGCGCATTCCGCAGCCACCACCACCTCACCTCCTCCACTACTGGGTATTTATCTTGCACAGTTGAAGCGAGCGCGATGGTGCATCAGCCGCGTGCTGTAGATTTTGGTGATGATGAAGCCGTCGCTCGGGATTTATGAGCGAGTGGCAAACGCACGCACGCACGCGCGCACACACACACAGAGCACACGTGCGCGACCCTGCCATGGAATAATCGTCTCGCCGGTAAAGTTTACGGTGACGCTATCGGTGTTCCATTCGCGATAAGCCGCAGGCCAATACGTTGGAGCAATATTTGTCGATGTCGTCGTGCGAACTTGAAATACGGCGAGCAAACACATTCGTTTCTTTGAGATTGAGCCGAGGTTACCGGAGTCGGCGGGCTAAGACACTTGCGGAGGCCGGACCGCTAATCAGATTTATAAGGAGACTAATGCGCGGCTGGAAAATAACCGCAGCTTTCCCTGCTCCCTCCTCCTCCTCCTCTTCCTCCTCTACCTCCCTCAACCCTTGTTCCACGCTGCGAGCGTCTGAAAGTACGGGGAAATCTCGTTAATCCTCCGGTGTCTCGTTATCAGCGACGTCAATTTAAATTTCACTTATGGCGCTTCGTGGGAAATATTGCGAGAGAAGCGAATCGCCGGGCGACCTTGACGGGACATTACCTCGCAACGCCGGAAACCAGCTGGCGGGACGAGGAAGTTCGCGAAAAAAGTGACGGTGGAGGCGGCGGCGACGACGGAGGAGAAATCCCGAGAAGGGGAGCAGAGCGGAAAAACCGCGACAAATCGTATTCCCGGAATCTCCGGTTATCAAGGATTAACTCGAGGGAGCGCGGGGGTGGGTTCTTTTCATCCCTCGAGGATAGAAAAGTATCGGGTTCGACCGCCCGGCGAATTCCCCGTGAGAAACTGGCGATCTTCCGGCAAACGGTGAAACGCGCATCGGAGGGGGAAAGGGGGGTGAGTTTCAGGTTCTTCTCGCGAACCGTGGAAAAGTGGCAAGTTCGATTAAATCCCGTTTAAGAGAGGATTCCGCTGCTGAAACTGCTGGCTGAACGATCTCGCGCGATTCTTTCCACACGGTGGATAGGAGTAAAAGTCCTCCGGAGGAGATTCTCGCACGGTGAACGGGACAGGGGGGGAGGAGGTTGCCAGGAATCTTGATGATAAATTTCCGGTAGATTCGGTATCGCGTTCTTCGAATAAACAAGGAGAGAATACTTTGCTTGTCAATTGTGAACAAAAGACGGATAGAAACTTCAGTGGCAGGAAGCATAATAGAATAACTTAATATCTTTGTGAGTTAGCATAATGTTAGCGGCGGTTATGAGAAACCACCATCATCGCGGCCGCCACCACCACCACTACCACCACCACTACCACCACCAACCACTACCCATTACTATACTGACACGTTGAAGTGAGCTACGCGTGAGATGCAACGCTGGTCAAAAAAAAAAAAAAAAAAAATCCCGATAAATCGCTATACTTTCTGGGCGGTGTAGAGGGAAGAAGCGAGCGAAAGAGAATAATATTCCTTTAAAATATCGGGATTCCCCGTTTAACGGCTGGTGTTTAATAAAGCGGCGAGTGTGTAGGCCGGTGGCTGCTCCGCCAGGCAGCTTAGCATTTCGCGCGGAGCACAAACGAATTACTAGAGCGTGAGGAAAGAATATACAATTAAGCGAAATGGCAGCGATTAGTTGTGCGAACTTCACTCGACTCGAGTGATTAGAAACTGGGAACGCTAGAAAAAATCTACCGGCGTCCAAGCTCAAATCACTTAGAAATTGGCACGTGAAGTTGTAAAAATAACGCAAAGTGCTTCTCCCAAGGAGAAGGAAAAAACCTGGGGAAAAAAGGGAAACTCTTGAAAAACAATCTTAACGACGTGTAATAGCCCCGCCACCCCCCTCCCGCCCCCACTCGCCAATGGTATTGTCGAGTCGGAGATGATTTCCCCTAATTGGAGCAGAGTGGCCAAGATCCGTGCGCAAGGTTTTCTCCAATTAACTACCTGTAATTAGAGCATTAGCTCTGTTAACCAGCTAACTCGATTCTTGGCAAACATTTTTCACGCGCGCGCGCACCCATACACACGCGCGTACCTCGTCGAACTCGCGTGGACGTCCATGTGTAACCCTACAGTTTGTTAGAGGATTTTCCCCGTGTTCCGTTGCCGTTTTGCATGCGGATACGTACCGACGAGGTGTCGTGTGCGGCCTGATTTCCATCTGCGGGGGAGGAGGGTGGGAGCAACGAAGGGCAAAGGGTGAAGAGAAGACAGGCGAAGAGGATATCCTTAAATTTCTACCGACTCCACCCCCACCCCTCGGCAGCCTCTCTTGATCGATGCGAGATTTTCAACACCGCGCAACAGTATTCGGTGATTGCGGTGAGTATTATTCCGCTACCCGGTACATTTGATCGCCTCCCTATGCTGGATATTGGAAATATTAGCATATCGCGTGTGCTTTCAGCGAGGTTATCACACACACGCGCGCGCGGCTCCCAGGACACGTTCATCCAGTGAAAAACTCGGTCGATTTGAGTTTCCTCGTGACACGACAATAAAACAGAATTCGCCTAAATTGCATTTGCCAGTGTATCAGAAGGGTACAACACGCGGGGTAGGGGGTTGTAGAAATTTTCGAAGAAGGGGAAAAATTGAGAGAGCCCTTCCTGATTTGTTTCTGCCTTGAAATTCGTTGCGATTCGATCGTAATTATCGATGGTCTCGCGACACTCCACTCCCACCCTCTCCACCCCCGCTGAGACGCTCGCTCCGCCATGTTTTCCTCACGTGTGAGAAACAGGCTCCTAAAAATAGCCGCTACGCAATTCCATTGGGGTGAAATGCTTAAGAAATTTAGCAGCGTTTTCTTCTCGAATCCTCTCCCTCCCCGTTCCCTACCCACCCTAAGAGCGGGCGCGGTTCACTAATTCACTTTCCGCAGCCACTGTCCATTTTGACAGTCTCCGCAAATAGACTGGCGCGGTGCCGTTTGGAAAACGGGACTCGAGAGAGGGAGTGAAAAACCTAACGAGTTCGGGAGAATAGAGCGATCTTGAGTACGTCGCGTTCCACGACGTTCCCAGAGCTGTCCTGGAAATGGACACCGTTTGATAAAGCGAACCAGGCAAAGTTGCGGAAAGCCAATAAAAGATCGGGTTTCGGAGCCGCGTAGGCGGTGGCGGGGGTGAAAAATTGGTATCGGATATGCGAAAGTTGGCCACGCGCGTTTGACCCCTGGCCACGCCAAGCCCTCCACCCCCTTGCCAACGGTATACATGCACGTACGTACGCACGCACACAACACTCGTACACGGTTTATCGCGCAAACCGAAAAAGTTGCTGGTGCGGAGAACTCGGGATAATCACGGGAGCGGTTAATTTCCTTGGCGGCGCGGCCTGTCAGAAATACCAGCAGTAAATCAGGCCACGTGTCGAGGAGAGCAAGGCGAGTTACTCGATTACATCTACGAATGCCCAGAGGGTGGGGGCAAAGGGGTAGTTGCACGGGCAACTGGTCTAACGCGGCCGATGCACGCGCCCGGCTAAAGCGGACCACCACCACCACCACCACTCTAATAATTCGAAAAGCTGAAACTCTAATTCTAATATCGCTTTGTCCCACCGACCATATTCCACCTAAGCGACAATTTAGCGTTCGCCATTCGCGTTAACCCCGAGAGAGAACAGCGGGAACCATAAGTCGGCCTAACGCACGACCCACCCCCTCCTCCCACTCTTCTATTAAAGGCAGGAATTAGTTTGGAAAATTGTCAGGAAGTTTGTTTGCCTATAATGCAGAGTCATAAGCTCACCGAAACACTTTGAACGCTAAATGATCGATGCATTAACATTTTGCCAAATTAGCGCGCTATTCATCAAACCAATCATTTTCATTAAAGCGACGTGGTGCAGCGGCGGCAGCGGCAGCGGCAGCAGCAGCAGCAGCACGTAATATCAACAACTACCCTAATAAGTTCCACTTGTCACGAGGTGGTCCCGGAATAATGAATCATGGCCCACGTCCTTTGCAAAGATACTCCATCTAAATTAGTTTTTGCGATCAACGCGTGACAAAAGTCATCCGCTCTCTACGATGAAGTACAGCGTGTTCGCGCGCGTGTGTGTGTGTGTGTCTCTAGATGGAGTTTGCCAGTCGGTACCACCTGCGTACTGCAAATTCCCCCCCCCCCCCGTTTGCCATAAGGTCTCGTTTCTAGATTTCATATTTGTCGTTGAACGAAACAGCTGATGAAATCAATCAGCGAAAGGTTCCAAGTTGGGGGAAGATGTAAGGAAGAGTTGGTTGGAAAGGGGAGATTTTAAGTAGATGAGGTCCGTACCTTGTCAGCCGCGAGCCTTGCCACGAGGGCTTCCTTGAGCGGTCCCAACCAATGATGGGCCCCTACGAAACGCTTGTTCAGCAATTTCGTGTGTGGGGCGGCCTGTGCATAGACGGCCTCCAGCTCGAGCACCACCATATTTCCTCCAGGCGAGGATCCGCTGCTCCTTTATCTCCCTCTTTCTTTCTATCTTTTTCTCTAACAAACACTTTCTTCTTTTCTCTCTCTTTCTTTCTCTCTCTGTCAATTGACCGACGGACGAAGAGACACTCTACCAGGCACTAGCATTTATTGCACTCAATGATCCCAGGACACTCGCGGGAAGGGGGAGGGGAGGAAGCGTAAGAGGATACGCCGAGGCGTCGGGGATAAATCCTCCGATGACCTCGCGTCGCCGGGCACTTGCTTTACGAGGAACGAGGCCCGGCCACCACTAAATTGGCCCCATCGTTGCGAGGTAATAGCGCGCGCGCGCGCGCTGCGCGATTAATCCTTATGGAAATAACGCACAGCCTAACGGATATCACTTGCGGCTCCTTTTCAATAATGGAGCGGCGAAAACATCTTGAAAAACACTCGGGCACACACGCGCACGCACGTACGCGCGCTCGATGCACACACACACATACACGCGCGCGCTCGCGCTCGCACGCACACAGGTAACAACGTACGCACGATCACTCCGTTAAAAGCTTGTTATCCCGCGACCGCGAGAATCGCACTATCCACCACGTGCTGGTGGTGATGGTGGTGGTAGCACCGGCGGTGGTGTGGTGTGGCGGTTGTTTCTCCCCCCTGCACCACGCCGGGAGAAATTTGCATGTGTCGTATACTCTAACGCTATCACTATTGCTTCTATTCCGCTATTTTCTACACTGCTCGTTGCTCACGTTTCTTTCTCTTCTTCTTCTTCTTATTCTTATTCTTTCTCGACGCAAGTTTGGAAAAGTTTCTCGAGAGACGGTAGCAAAAGAGAGGTCACAAAATACTGAGAAGGCACAGAGTCCCGAGTAATTGCGGAAGACGCGATGATATCCACTCTGGAGGGAGAGCGCACGCACGCACGCACGACGCACGCACGCACGCACGCACGCACGCAGGCACGTACGCACGAAATTTATTAGCAACTTCCCCGGAGATTCTTCGACATTCGTTCGACGCTCCGTCCGGCTCTGTCCGATCGCTATTACTGAAATACCCGATGATGGTGCACTCGTACGAGTGGTCACGACGACGACGACGACGACGAAGATGTGGAAGCGGCGCACAACAGGAGGAAGAGAAAGAGGAGGAGAAGCAGGAGGAGGAGGAGGAGGAGGAGGATCAGGAGCAGGAGGCGAAGAAAGAGGAAGGAGAAGATGAGAAAAAAATGCGAGTAACCAGTAAGAAGAGTGCAGTACCCGTACGAGTACGAGTGTACCAGTACTACTAGTACCAGAAGTAGAAGAACTAAATAATCGAATGGAGACTCGAGATCGGCGGCCTTCTCCGATCGCTTCGGGGTCCGTCGAGAGATCCGATCCGGTCTTGGAGAAGGTGGAAAAGGCCGGTTCTCCGGAGCGAGCCGTTAAGTCCAGCGTGATCCGGGCTTAAGCCGCGCTCGCAACGGTTGCCGCATAGAAAGGCAGTTGAGAACTGACTGCTGCCGCCGCCTCTCGAGCCTCCTCGCTCCCATGGCCCGAGCTTTGAGTGACGCGACGCGACGCGGCCTGTGTGACGCGTACTCCTCTCTCTCTCTCTCCTTCTTTCTCTTTCTCTCACTCTCCACTATTCGTATCTTGCTTCTTCTCTCATTCTCTCTCTCTCCCTCTCTTCCCCCCTCTCTACCACCCACACTCCCCACCGAGCGCCTCCACCTTCCTATTCCAACGCGCATTCGCTTCTTCTTCCTCTTTCTCCAACATCCCTCCCGCTTCTCCACCTCCACCACCACCACCACCACCACCACCATTGAACTCGATATTCCCTCTCTCTATCGCTCCCTCTCACTTATACACCGGAACGCTCCCCTTCTCTATACTTCAACCACTTTGCTATTTCCCTCTTCCCTCCCCCCCTCTCTCTCTCTCTCTCACTCACGTTTCTCACTCTTCTCTCTTTTTAGGATCTTTCGTCCTTTTTCAATGTTACATCCCTCGTCCCTCCCCCACTCGAGACACACCAGCTCTTACGCGTACACGCTCTCACACGTACTCGGCAATCGCAATAGGACTCGACCGGAGTACGGCCCTGTCGCCCTTAGAGACTTCTTCACCTTCTCTTCCAGCGCTCTTCACGTATAGGGATAGCACAGCCCAAGGGTTCCACGTTCTCTCTTTGTACCTTTCTCCTTCTCTGTACCATATTTCTATCGCTCTCTCAGCACCCCACCCCCTTCCCCCCTCGACCAGTCTCATATCGTAATTTGTCAGAGCTTTTCATATTTCGCTTATTACCGCTCTAAATGTCTGAGAATTAATTATGGGAGCTTCGGGAACGTGACATTTTTTCCCGCGTTCTGATTGTTACCATGCAATTTCAATCAGCCGCTAATTACTCGATTTCCGCATAAACGAATGACACACATAGCTAACCGCGCACGCGCGTACGTATCCGTAACCACCAAATAGAAATTCCTTTTTACAATACATTGTTTACGCAGTTTGTTTAAATAACGCGTGATTTTTCCACGAGCAAAATTCATACTGTAAAGCGAATTTTTCATAGAGCTCTCGCGAGGCAGAAATTCATTTTTCTGTTAATAATGAAATTTCTACGTTGCATTATGAGAAGTGGACTCTGAAATGGATTTTTCTTTTTTCTCTGCTCTCCCCGGCCCCAGCACTCTTTTTTGATTCCCAATAAAGCGAAGGCGCGAGTCGCGATGAGTTTCACCAGTGGCAAAAGTAAGAATGTTTGGCAAACCGTTGCCTTTGCCGTGCAATTTTGCAACGACGTCCCCGAATAACCGTACGCGCTGACAGTTGCTATGTGGATTCTAACCATCCAGAGAAAAAACTCGTTTCTCTACTCCCATTTAACTGGTAATTGGTAAGCAAACAAAGGACTCTGCCGAAGTTTTACACGACTTTTGTCACTGGCGCGAGAGTAAAATTGACACGTCCTCTCCCCTCCTCCCTCTCTCCCCGCGGCTCTTCTCCGCCCCCCTTCCCCTCTCCCTGCGTCATTCCCCTTTCAATCCTTTTTCCCAGTCGGAATAGACAGGATTACCTTGAGCAATTGATTAACGAGAATTAGAGAGAAAAACGAGTAAGTTTGGCAGCCCGCGGATAGACAAGAGAGGATCTATATTAAACCTCGCCATTTCCGGATATTTCTAGACCGTTGAGTTTTATAGACCGCCGTAACGAATTACGTAAGAAAATAGAGACGCGACTAGACAACCAAGTGCGCGCAGCAATCCCGAAAAATCCGATGCCGAGATTTATCTCTGATCAAAGTTTCATTTTTCAAGAGAATCACCGCGTCGCGATACAGCTGGTGGTCGCGTCACTCGACAAATGATAAAAATGATAAAATGGTGGGAGGGGGAGGGAGCGGAGCGTCGACTCAGCCGGAAATTCACGCGCGAACTTTGTTTCCGCCAGGAAATTCAAACTAGCGGTCAGTCGCGGGGAGTGGCGCGGGGGTTTGGTGATTTTTCTGAATAATTTTCAGAGAGAGAGAGCCAGCAGCGAGAGAGGTAAAAGCCGGGTGTAATTTCCAATATTGACAGACGTTCCAAGCAGCCGCGGCGCGCTCTGTTTCTCTCCCGGCGAGCCCCCCCCCCCCCCCCAGCCCCAACAAGTACCAGAGGAGCAAGAGTGCCACTATGGTCCTGCAACCCCAACCACCTGCACTCCGGTTCCAGGCGAGGGTGAGACAAAGGAGTGCGAGTTTCATAAGATTGAAAAGAGGTCTGCCACCCCTCCTGACCAAAGCACCACTCGTGTACGGCCCTGGCCCCCTCCTCCTCATCATCCTGTACAACCCCCTGCCTGTTTGCCAGTTCGCCTGCACTCGGCACCTCGACAGAGACCAACACGAATCACGGTGGAGAAATTCAAATTGCGCGAAAACCACCCTTTCTCCCTTCCTCTCTCTCTCTCTCTCCCTCTCTTTCTCGCGTGCGCTTTGCTTCTTCCGCGGCTCAAATTTGTCTAGCGGTACATTCGCGAGGTTCTCCAGTAATACATGCTATTTACACTCCATGCCCGGACTATCGTTTCAAAGAATTATTCTCTCGATTTTTCGCGCAAAGATAAGGGAAGGGCTCCACGGTCTGTGTGATTTTGAGCTGCCTGCCCTTTCCAACGTCCCAAGACGACGACGACGACGACGACGACCACGACGCCAAGTCAATCTCACGCACGTGTACACGTGGAAAATTCGAGCGTGTATTTTGTCGTTAAATGAAATTACGTGGCGAGTTTCGAATTTCGCGCGTGGAGTTTCGAGCTGCAAGAATTGCGTGGAACAAAAGCGAATAATGGTACGATGATTATGAGTTGCGAGAAATTAATGGATCGGTGGTGGTGGTAGTGGGTGGGGGTGGTGGTGATAAGCGGCAAATCGGATCAGAGATTTGTAGGAGAAATTCTCGAACGAGACCTTTTCGTCGAAGGAGGCCACCAGCAGCTAGTCGGGCAGTCGTCAACGATTTACCCAAAGGGTAGCGGAGGGTTGTCGGGTGCGACTTTGATTGGCCGTGTCTTAATTCCGATGCGCGCTCTACAACTCTGAGAGTTCTCAGCCAGCTGCGGGATTGTCGGCAGGAAGAGAGAAGAAAAGAGCGAGAAAAAGTAGAGGGTGCGCGCTGCGGTAAACGCGAGGAAGCGAGGCAAATAGGAGAGGGAGAGCGGGAAGGCCCGAGGAAAAGCCGAGGGAAGAGAGAAAAGCTAAGAAAACGCCGTTTTCTATATGTATGGAGAAATAAAAAAGATGAAGAGCGGAGTGTATTAAAAAAAAAGTAGGAGTGCATTGATAGAGGAGGGATAGAGCGAGCGGAGAAGCTACGGGAAAAGTAGAGAAAAAAGGTAGAGAGAGGAGAAGAGAGATCGGGGGGAAGTTTGTCTTCTCCGTCTAGTCGTGTGCTGGGCACATTATCGCTGGTCGTAGCCAACAACCTATTGTCTACATACAAGCAGGCTGAGCTCCCCTTCCTCCTGTGACCTCATATATACCAATATGGCGACACGGAGACAAGCATGGTGAAAAATAAAAGAGAAAGAGAGAGAGAGAAGGGGGAAAGAACGGAGAAAGGAACAGTTTAAGTGAGGGAACGGAGAGAAGAAGGGAAAGAGAGAGAGAGAGAGAGAAATGACCGTGATAAAATAGTGTGCGCATACAGGCTGTTGCGTTCCTGTGTGAGAAAGGGAAGAACGGGGATGGAAAGAGAGGGGGCTTCTGGCGTACGAGGACGAAGGAAGAAGGAAGGAAGAAGGAAGGAGAAATAGCGGAGAAAAGAGAGAAAAGAGGCGAGTTGCGGGGGTGAGGTCGGTGGTCCTCTTTCCAGTGTAGAGGCTGTGCGTATTATTTACATGCTGTGGCAACTTCGTACGTCGAAGCACGTAAACTCGTAAATAGGGTTAGATAGGGGAATACCTCTCGGACTACGTGAGCACACGTATATGCAATAAGTACGTAGGTTTCCAGCTAGTTGCTGGACGACCCATTAAACTAGCCTGATTCCTGAAAGGGCCTAGCTAGTCGCGATCGTTGATTCCGTCGACGATTTCGTCGATTGAATCCCTTCGCGCACCTTCGCCCGCGACACCACGTACACTCGTCGCATACGAGCAAAATGCTACTCGATACAATACATACGTACACACACACACACACACGCACACACCTCCTGTAGCCACCCCTAGTAACCCGCGTGTGACAATGTCGCGTTTGAATCTTGGTCGCAAACTTCGACAGGAAATTTTTTAGCCGATAGACGATTTTTCATCCACCCCCCACCCCCCGGTAAGCTTCTTCTTTTGCACACTCCTGGAATTCGTTGATAGCGCGAATGGAGAATGATGAATGGTGATAAAATGGAGCTTTTTGTACAAATGCGTATTTCGGCGGTACGATAGATTCGTTAAGGTACGAGCCCTTTTCTCGATGGAGCTAATGAGACTAACGAGCCCTTGGAAAAAACATGGGAGTAAACGGCAGTCAAGTAAAAACATACATATTTAGAGTGCACTAAAAGTAGAGGGTGGAAAAGAGAGAGAGAGAGAGAGAGAGAGAGAGAAGGATTTTATTGCCTCTGGCGAGTCTACAACTGATTCAAATGGGTCAATAAAAATGGAGCTTTAAATAACCAGTTTTCTGAAAGGAATCGCTCGTTGCTTTTACCGCAACCGGTCATTTGGAGGGATCTGTACTGGTCATCGATACTGTTCATAGTAGTGGAGAGAAGCCTTCCAGGGCGCCTCAACCATATGGGCACTAGTCGCTCGATACGTCCCCGGAAAGGCTAAATTCCAACCTCGGCAACAATTAGCGCGATAAACGCTTTGGCAACGCGAAAACTTTCCTCTCTACAACTTTACGGTCTTCCAACGAAAGAAAGCTGATAAACGAGCCGAGGGAGATATATCAAGAAACTTGAGGCAGCTAGAAAAAAAATGGAGATTCGACGAAATTCATCGTGCTTTCCACCCTCTCCCTCTCTTTATCAATCGGTATTTCCCGAGCATTGTGTTTTTATGAAGGTTTTGCGTGCTGAATTAAAGGATGGCGATTGCTATTATTCTTGAAAAATCCAGAGAAAAAAATGAGGCACATTCGCTTGGCCTAGAACACGTATAACTGTATTTCAGATAATGTAATTGATTCCTACGTGCTCGAAGGCGTTCCAGTGTACTTAATTTTTCATAAAGCGGATGTGCGGTTTTTGATCCATCAGGCTTCCTGCATTTTTGCTTAATGTGCCAGAAGATGGATCGCGTAGAAATTAACAAATTAGGGAAAGGTGTAAGACTCCCATTAAAGGCAGCTCCCTTAATAGGTCAATAAAGATCATAGGATACTAGGAAAAACACGAAAGAAATTGTTTTCGTGACAAGTTGGAATGAAATAAGAGTACTTACATTAATCTACAGTGCGAACGTTTTCCAACCGATCGATATTTCGCGAGCACAAGCGCCACTAATGTTATGGACATTAATTACTTTAGCAGCATTATGCAATTATTTCTTACGAAAAAGCATTCGGAGGTATTAAGAATCTAATCGCGTGGTATTAAAAGTTGAGAGAGAACGAAAAAAAAAACAAATAAAAAAACAAGAGAATCAGATACGAAGAAAGAAAGAATCAAGTATGTAGTAAGGAATGACTATGATTTTTCGATATCATCGCTACCACCACCACCACCACCACAATCCCCTTAAAGGGTCTAAAGTTGAGAACCTTTGGAATTCAAGGGATGGTCGAACACGCGAGTTAGCGTGTTACACTCACAGTGGTTCTCCCTCTTTTTCCGTCTCTTTCGTCTCACCCTCGTTGCGAGACTCGCTTAGTAGCAACCCTTACGGAACACGTCAAGTAAAGCCGCCACACTCGACGATTTCTTATTATAATAAAAAAAATATAACACACACACACACACACACACACACAGAGACTTCAGAGATTTGTATTTATAAGTATACTAGAGCCACACGTACAATGGTGGATTTTGGACTGGTATACAATATCACCACTGCCGCAACCACCACCACCACCACCACCCACATCGCCAGTAAACACATATATAATGAAGGAACGATAAACGGCTAAAGTTGGAGGTTAGTCGAGGCATAATTTCTAGTGAATTTTGATAAGGGCCAGAGAGAAATGCTATTAAACATTCGACATTCGCTAATCCGATTCCCGATCTAATTCAAGGATAAATTCCTTAGCAGCGTGGAATTATTTAAAATGAACTATATATCAGGGACATTGGCGGGGTGTTTGCGGAGTGGTTTGCTTGGGAGATTTTAGCGAAACCAGCAGCGTCCGCCCCGGCCACGCGAGACCCGCCACGGAAATTCAAATAATGCGGCTTTTAATACCTTTGGTATTTCGATTCTTCGACTCCTATTATTCATGTAAAATCCACCTTCTCGTCGTGCGAAGATAACGAGTTTTAAATTGCTGCGCTACATCGAGCATTTTTCATCAGTGAATAAGCGTGGCATTAGCAATTGAAATTTCTTATTTTATCAAATCGGAGTAACCTTCGACCAACCAGGGGAGTAATAAAGGAGGAAAAAGGAGAGGGAGGGAAAAGTGTCACGGATGCTTCTCGAGGAAAAATACAGCGGTGCTGCGTTGTACCGTAAAGAATCGTCAACGTTTTACGAGATGATCGAACGAGGTAACAGCGCGAGGGGGATAGTGGTGGAGTACGAGTGAAAAGGGTGGGTGATAATAGTGAAAGACGGAAAGACGAAAAGACGCAAAGAGAAGAAGATAGAGAGGAAGGGACTGGTTGGTTGGTTGGTTGGTTGGCTGGCTGCAAAGTAAGCCTGATGAGTTTCGGTTTTGAGCACCTCCAATTCCGAGCTTCGCACTTGGTCACGATTTCAGGGCATTTGCTTTGTGTCTCCATGCTCGAGATGAGCTGAATCTTGCGGGGATGGGTGAAAGGGGTGGCAGCCAAGAGAGGTTGAAGGGTCGGAGGTGAAGGTGGAGTGGTCTCTAGCTGCTTTCTAGCCTAGATTCGACTTCGCGGCTGATCCGAGATTTTAATTAGGACCTACTGTGTTGTGGTGGTGGTGGTGGTGGTACTGCTGCTGCTCCATCTCGACTAATGATCTCGCATTTCATTAATAATCAACTCAAGAGAGACCCATGCGTCACTTTCTTCTTATGTAAGTCTACACTCCGTGATTGCGCGTTTCATAATATTTTGTCAGATTATGTTTTCAACGCTATAAATCACCTTCTTGAACAGTCCCTGCAAGCTACTCTATACTCTACTCCAATCTACTCGTTCAAATCATTTGGCAATAATCGTCATTAATTTTTTTTCCACGGAGAGACCGTGCCATCGTTACTGGCTGTGCCATGAAAGAAAACGAACAGCCGTCGATCGTATTTCGATGCGACATTTGCGACATTTGCGCCGTTGGCAGAAATTAGATAAATGTCACGGGAGAGTGAGCGAGAGAAGGGAGGGAGGAGGAGTGGAGAGAAAGAGAGGTATAATATCGATAGATTTGATAATTTCAGTATGATTGATCAGCCACTGGTGGAATTCTGCGCGGCCCGATGAGTCATCGACCGATTTCCCATGTAAAGGCGTTGCGACCGGGTGATAAATTTCTATGTATCAGCCCTGACCTTTTTCATCCTATCGCGTTCATCATCGGCCACTAAAGACGGTGAGGAATTGCAGTGCAGTTGCGGCCTCTCGGGAAATCGCCCGACGACGAATACCAGTATAACGCGAAGCCAGGGAAATTATGCGAGACGAAAAATTCACGCTAACATCGCTGCAAGAGGAAAGAGGAGAGACGAGGGAAGAGGAGAGACGAGAAAGCAAACGGTGCTGCTTACCGTCGGCTCTCCCTCTTTCCTTTTCTTCGCGTTTAAAGGACTCCCAGAGGTATCGATGAAAATATTTCGAGTCAACGACACACGCAGCAGCTTCTTGTTCCCCGCGGCAAAACCTACCGCCCTTCCTGACTTAGTCAAGACTCTTGAATTATTTTAGAGAGAAATCCCTCGCACAACACCGTTTAACGGGTCTTGCGCAGTCACGCGAGAAAAATCTTTCTGCAAAATCCCAAAACTCCGTCAAAGTCATTTTTAACGCCATCATATCTCTCCTTCGATCCCGCTAGATCCCACTGATAATTTATCGAAGTCCAATCGTATGTTTAGGTAATATTCTCGTCGTAAAAAGTCCGTTTTACCGGAGGAGAGACAACAAATCTCGAGTGTCGAGGAAAAATTGATAGTTCCTCGAATATCGAAAGATCCAGCGCATTTGCCCGGTGTTCTTTACGAGAGTTTGAAGAAGGCGCGCGAGCGGAGTAGGAGAATCGGCGAAATAATCCTAAACACACGGAGAGGGAGGGTTTGATTTAATCGGCATTTTTGGTTCACGCGAGAGATTCCAGCGGTACGAGAAACATTGGCCGGCATAACCAAGTTCTCGGTTTTATTGGAAATCCCGGTGACCAGGACAGATAGGTGGGAACCGGTTGAACGTAATTACCGGAATCGTCGCAGCCTTCACAGACGTTGAACTCGAAGTGACATCTTTTTCACCCGTGGCTGCTTTTCCACGATCGAGCCACATAAATTTCAGTAGAGTCGGAGAAGGAGGGAGGAGAGGGTGCATCCTGTCAGTTTGCGTAAACGCCGGAAAAATAAAGACGAATCTGCGTCTGAATCCACGGCGAAATTACTCGGAGAGTCGTCCATGTTCACCGGGGCAGCTCCCCCCCCCCCCAGCTCTCTCGACCATCAACCAACCCGCTGTCGTTGTTTCCATCGTCCCTGACAAATCTGCCGAGGGTGCAGCTGCGACACACCGTGCGCTTCATTGCGGTGAATCTAAAAATTTAAACGTCACCGCGCCGTCGCTCTTACGAAATTTCAGAAACTAGACCGAAATTAGACGTACGCGCACGCACGCACGCACGCACGCACGCACGGGCAATATTCGTAATTTTTCATCCCCAACTGCGATTCCGCGTTCGACAAAATTTGTCGCGCGTTCTCCCCGCGTTAAAGTTGCACGACGCTATTTATCGTGGTATCGATACTGCAGCCTCCCATCCGGAGCTTCGGAGCACGCCGGTTACCGGCGCGGGAGGGAAGTGGAAGTTTCGGGGAAAAACATTTGTAGGGTTGAGCTCCGAGCAGTAGAAATCTGGGATTCCTGGCAGATCTCTCCTCCCTCTATAAAGAGAGCAATTAAGATAACGAGCCGCGCTTTGCGCTGAATGGTGTGAATTTTCCGGGGAAAATCAATTGGAGCAATAAGAAGGTTGCGGCGCGTAGTCGCATTAACGTGGGAAGCCAGAGATGGAAGGGAAGGGAAGGGAAGGGAAGGGAAGGGAAGGGAAGAGAAGAGAAGAGAAGAGAAGAAAAGAGAAGAGAAGAGGTAGGAGCCGCCGAAGAAGAGGAGAAGATCGCGGCGAGTCCAAGAGGGGGGTGACACGCCGAATGTTTCCACGCAGCAGAGTGAGCTTGTGTGCGGTAATTAGAGTGTAGCCTTCCGATGAAAGCACGCTATAATTGGCCGGAGGCTAGAAAATAGTACATACATTCCGCGCGCGTTCCTAATTACTCAAATTTCTACCGGTCCGCTTCGCTCTGAAATCTCGCGACCCCGTTGGCCGCTGCTTTTTCTCAAGGATACCGACGACGACGTTGACGACGACGACCTCGCAAATCGATTGATCGAACGGACGAGCGATCGCGCTTTTTTCAGGACTGGTCCATGGACGGGACACGCGCGCGATGACGCAGTCGAGGAGCATTTGCCACGAGCACCGGAGCACCAACACCGCGGATGAAGGCAGATATTTCAGTTTCGGCGCCCCCACGTGCTATTTCCTGCGAGTAGCGCGACTTGGCTTGCGTGAAAAAGCGGCGAGAAACGACGAGGGCGGTGGCGACGTAAATCAGGAGCGTTTACTCCACGTATAGGTGGTGCTCTGGTGCGGTTATGTAAGGACACCGAAAATACCACGGAATGAGTGACAAGCGCTCGGCCCCTTCGGCGACGGCGGCAGACAGCTCGAGACAACTCGGCTTTTCATTGTTTCTCGCTTGGTTTTCAAGGCGCGAAGAGAAGGAGCGAGTGGAAGAAGAGGCGGCGGCGGCGGCGGCACCCTGGTGATACCGGGCACCACGGCGTCGGATCGTCGGATCGCCGGAAGAGAAGATTTTAGCATTTCAGCGGGAGGCAGGATGAAAAATCGTCGGGTGCAACTCGAGCGCGCGCTATCCGGAGCCCAATTAAAAGGACGAGCATCGACCGAGCCGCCTCGCTCGGATAATTAATCTCGACGACGCTCCCGCTTGAAATCAGAGACACTCGCCTCCTCCCCACCCCTCCGCGTAGCCCCGACAGTTTCTCAGGCGGAATATTCGAAAAATTCGTCGAGCCAAATGAGCTCGCGCGACGACTCGTTGGCGCTCGATGAGGCTTGGCGCAACATTGCCGGAGTTTCCTGCGGATGATTCGAGGCGAGTCTTCGCGGACCCCGCGATCTTCCTCGGGGAGTGGGCGGGCTGGTGGAAGTACACCCAGGGGGAACGAGTTCGACCGATTCCAAGGCGAAGGATTAAATCGCTGTCGGAAACGATGACGACGACGACGACGACGGATAGGCGAGTCAAGGTGGAATTCTAAAATGTCTGACCGGAACTGCGCCACTGGGAATGACTCGGTAGCCCGAAGACTTCTGCCACGGGCGATGATACAGATTTTCATCGGGGAAGTCATTGCACTTTATGCTGAATGGGCAGCGAGTCAACAACCCACCATCCGTGCCTATACGTGTACGCGCGTACACACGCGCGTTTCTCCGCATCCCCTTCCCTTCCCTCCCCCTCGCGCAACCACCGCTGTTTTTCTTCGTTCCACCTATTTCTCGCGAGGACCACGGCTGGTACGGAGGGAGGGGAAGAAACGAAAAGGAAACTGCTGTAAAAAGGAGAGCGCGCTCTCCGCATCGGTCAAGCGGGTAGTCCTGGAAAAAATGCCACCACCTTCGACAGTCCTAGCTGAATTTTCCACGAGTTTCGATGGCGAACTCTGCGCGAGAGCCTCGCGTGCGAGTCGCTCGATCGGCCCGGCAAATATTTGCAAAGCGCAACGCGTACGGAGATTGAATGGAGGAGGAAGAGGAAAAGATGAAATAAGAGAAGGTGGAGGAGGAGCAGAAGGAGGAGCGAGGGAGAGAGATAAGAGACTCGGTCTGGGAATCAGTTCATGCACTGGCGAGCACGAGCCTTCGCGTAATAACACGATCAGGGTGCACCCTCTCTCACGCATGCACGCACTTTTCATACACGCACGCACAGAGGGGAAGAGAGAGAGAGAGACGGAGAAAGAGACGGACGAAGATAGACAGACGGAGCAAACTGAAACGCGTGCTCGCCCGCGTTAAAGAGCGGCCATAATGCGCTTGGAAATGCGCGGACGTTCTATTTTTATATATATATATTACGCCCGACCGCATGGTAGGCATAACGAAAATCTTCGTATAACAGGATGCGTGTCTAGAAAAGGCTTTTACACTGATTATCGCGCTCCCGTCTCCTGGAATAAAACATTATCTCGGAGCGGCCGGAAATGGAGCGGGTCTCCTCTCCTCTCCTCTCTCTTCATCTCCTTTCATCGAGGCGCACGGCCATTCCTCGCTCCGAGCGCAATTGCGAATCTTCCGACTCGACGAGCTCGAAACCGAAGCTCGAAAAATTGGAGGCGCGATCTCAGCCGGCGACGCGCCGCTCGCGAGCGATTTCCTCGTAGGATTCCTCGAGAAGTGTCAGATCGATCGGGGGGGGGGGGGGGGGGGGGGGGGGGGGGGCATCGGCCACCGCGGGAAATTCTATTTGTTTGGACTCGCGTCGCTCGCTTTGTTTCCTGGGACAATGTGGATTTATTAATAGAGTGGAGGAATAAAAGCCGGTGGCCGTGATAAACGCGACTCGAACGAAAGGCGACGACGATGGCAAAAACGGAGTGCCGGGGCAGGAGGAAGCAACTTGGAAAATTTTCTAGCGGCGAGACCGAGCCAGACGGAGTCGCGCGCACTCGCGCACTTAGAGCATGACGTTTCTGCGTTTTCATCGGAGCGTGCGACGACGCTCTGGTCGGATTGCGGTCGAGGGAGATTCACCGCGCGTAGGACCGCCGGGTGCTCGGGAAGGCTGACCAGGCCCGCGGCCCGGACCGGCAAAAACAGAGAAAAAGAGACAAGGCCAGATGGGGGGGAGAGGGTGAAAACTGTTAAAGGACGTGGCGCGAGCAGTCTCGTACGCGTATGCGTGCGTCGCGACGTTCGCGAGAGTCTGGTCCAGGCATCGCGTTGAAAATGAAGCTGAGGTTTCTCCTTGGACTCCTTACGACGACGACGACGACGATGTCGCTCTATTCGTCGCGCAAAACCAAAAAAATCCACCCGTCGTTCGGCGTTCTCCCCGCTGAGAAACTTTTTCGCCCCGCGTATTCTTCTGGTACTACCACCTATGATGATTCATCTCCTCCCTTTCCTCGCTCTTCTCTCTTGCGCGTAAATTTGCATTTGCGTAGAAAGGCGAGCGTAATAATAGCATTATTGTGGGAAAACAGCTCGACGGAGAAATAATAGCTGCCAATAAAACAGCGGTGACTGTGCGATCCAGGATCGGGAATACGGGTCACTTTTACCTTCGACGTCATGGAAGGAGAGCGAGAGAGTCGAGGGGAGAGGAGGATGTCAACGTCCGGAAGTACATTATGACGTATGGCTGCGGTTGGTTGCGGGAGACGAAGGTTCGCAGTCGCGGAGAAAAAGAAACTCTGGAGTCTCGGAAAGTTACGACACGCGCCGCCGTGTCGATGGACGTACGTATGTGTACCTCGAAGTTCCGAGCCCCGAGTCTCGAGCTCCGAGTCCCGAGCCCTGAGATCCGAGTCCCGAGCCCTGAGATCCGAGTCCCGGTCCCGGACAACGAGAAATCCGGCCAAAAGCGAATTTCTGCCCGCGAGCGGACGGACCTTGCCAGCCAGCAGCGTATTGAGAGACGACCTGCGCCTCGGAGACTCGACCCAACCTATTTGCGCTGACCATGTCTCCTCGTCCACTTTGTCATCCAATTTGTCAGTTAAAGCCTACCGCGTTCCACAATCTATAAGAAAGTATTTGGTGCGTCGATAAAAATAGATGGTACCGCGCTGCAGCGAACGGCAGGAGGCAACGACGATCGGCCGATCGCCGTTAAACGATACTGCAATCTCCATGTAAATAAGGCAAATGAGAAAATGCGCCGATCGTAAAAATGGTCGCGAGAAGAGCGGAGAAGAAAAGAGAACCGGTGGAACGAAGCGATACAATTAACAGACGGAAGTGGATTAAACGCGTTAACCGGTTTATGTTGGCCAACTTCGGGCGACGTGGCTCTACCAGTATGGGATTTCATCCAATCTCGAGACCGCTCTCGAACAAGTTATTCGTCTTCGGTATTATACCTTGAAACTTTATTCCACGTGCCGAACTTCAACTTTTACGCGACGGCTCTCGATTAATTCCCGATACGTTCGGAAAGAATGGGGCTGCGCTGCTGGGGCTCTAGAGAGTCCTGCTACCGATATCGCTACTACTTTACTACTACTACTACTACTTCGGCACCACTATTACTATTACGCGATGCTTCGTTTTCTCCTGTTTTTAGCCTATCGCCGTGTCTATCGAGCGATACTCGAATTCGAGCAAAAAAGAGAAAAGAGAAAAGGGAAAAAGTTGGAGAAACATTTCTGCAGGTAGAAGAAGGACGCGGTACTAGTGGTAGTAGTGATAGTAGTAGTAGTGGTAGTAGTAGTAGTAGTGGTGGTCGGGGAGAAAAGTTGTTTCGTGTGAAAGAGATGTATATTTATATGTATCTGACAAGTTGAATGTGTTGATGACCCGCATAAATACCGAGGTGTATATTGGCTGTTCTATTTTTCGAATAGTACGCAAAGTACACGTCGAGATCCTGTCACTATGTGATTTATACATTTGTCCGCTCTGTTAGGGGACGAGGTCGCTCCCCGTATTCTGGTTACGCTTTTTCGCCACGGCCACGTTTCTTTATCCCCTAATAATGGCGTACTCGCGCAACAATGCGCGAGGCACATTTGCATCATAATATTCGGAGATATTGCAAGTTTTCATAGGAGAGCAGTCGAATCAAGCATTGGAGAAACAAACATAAAGTTCCAGACGAAAAGGAAAGCTAATTTGAGAAGTTTGAATAATAAAAGGCTTCTTAAGAAAGTGTTTTAGCGGGAATCGGAACTTTTGCTAAAAGCTCCGCTAAAATTGCTTTTCAAGTTGTTCGCTTGCTCACGGAGCGATGTGCATATTCACACGACGGGAGCGCATAAATTACGTAGCCTAATTTTTTTTCTCGAGAATCTTCCACGATTTGGAATAAAATATCTTTCGAGAGTCGCAGTGGTGGTACTTTTGCTGTTGCTGCTGCTGCTGCTGAACACTGAATAATTTCGTTGATGGGGTGCGGAAAATTAAAATCGTCGATCATATATTCCTCGAAAGGCCGTTTAAAATATAACAAGAATGGCGCTCGTAAATGTCGAGAATCTGGCAAGGTAAGCCTTGGCAGAGGCAAAATAACTCTGTCAAGTTTGACAGTCGTAATACATAACGATCCACGATCGGAACAAGTTATCCATAATATTCAAAAGAACGCTTCCGAGCGAGCGCAGGCCATTGCTGCTGACCGCTGTAAACAGCGAAAGGAAAACCCAGCCCCATTTGGGTATCCAGGATAAATCGGAAGACGACTGAAATAGAAGAGGTTTCCCTTAGCCCAAGCTGCCAAGTTGCGAATACAATCCAACCGTGAAAATGCCAACTAGCGCGAGTCATTAATTTTAACGAGCATCCCGTAATTCTGGATGTCCACAAGAAGCACGTTGGCCGATCAATAGGATTCGCAAGTGGCGCACAATTTCCAGGCGACTAGTAGCATCTAGCTCTTTCCTGGAAGCCAAAGTTCCCGCAGGCATGTGGAAAAAACAGGGACATTATGCGAATCTCGGGGGATTAACGTTGGTAGTCCAGATAACCACGCGAGGCAAGTGGATGATGATTCGTGGTAGCGAGCGCACCCAGAGTGAGAGCCTCCGAGGTACAAAATGGAGGATGGATCGGAATTTTTCCATAGAAAAAACACCGCAGAACCAAAGTCCTGGGAAAGCAGTCCGAACCGTTAAAGCGAATTACCGCGACAAAAATTACAGGAAAATTTTCCTAAGGACTACGCCACCTTCCCACGGATTTAAATCCCTGGGAGACTCAAAATAATGTCGCTGATTAACGTTTTTCCTCTAGTCACGGCTTCCTCGAGTACCTGTGAGTGGAGAAGTGGACGGAGGAACATGTGAAGTGGGGTTGTGCTCTAGGTGGTTGGGATCGTTAGCAACGTGGTACAACATGCTTAAAAATAAACTACGTGTCGGTACCAACGTCCCTCCCCCCCCCCCCCCAAATTAACGCCCGCGAAACATTCTTCGGTGGCCTTCCACGTGGAAACCACCTCGTTGCCTTAAATACCCTTTGGTAGTTAAGAAGCATGGCAAGATTCTGGTGGTTTGACGCTAACCTTGTGCCCGTCGCTGTAACTCCGGGAGCAAATTTTCTCGGGTTCGAGCGTTAGGAAAATGCGGGGATAAACCTTGAAATAACGCTCGATCTCGCGAAATAATACTTTTATGCGTTCCTCTGTATCTTGCGATGATTGTTTCTATACTTTAGTAACGTGTACCGTTCGAATAACCCTTCGTAGGTACGAACGATGCAATTATGCCGCAGAGTTATAATTTTTGTATCGCTCTTGCACGTAGCGCTTGGTACTTTGAGATCGTTAAAGCGATGTCTTCCTTCAACGATACGATTATCTTCGTATATTCGATGACTTATTAAATTCTCTAAGCTCCTCTGCAGATTGCTTGCTCTCTTTATCTTTCGAGTTTGTGGAAGCTACGTAATGCCAACGTGGAATAAAGTTGGAAATCAAATTTGTACTTGGTATACATTTTCCAACTTTTTTATTATATGCCTCTGCAGATTTTTCTTAGGTAATTCGATAAAGTTTAACATCGAACAAGTGACAAGGTTAAAAACTTACTTGTACGTCGAAATGCGTCGTTGTATCCTGTGGTTGTGGTGGTCCCTGTTGTTGCTGTTGTTGCTGCGATGGAGGAGGACCTTGTGGTGGTGGTGGCCCTTGTGCTCCGAACAACTGGGCTGCGTGTGAATGTGGGTGTTGAAGATGATGAGCAGGCGGAGCTTGATGATGTTGAAGATGATGTGGGGGTGCGAATGCTGCCATAAAATGTTCTTCGCTTCCTACCACGTCAACTCCAGGTTTCAATAAGACAACCCCACCACCGCCGCCGCTTACAGCTAAGGTAGCTGCAGCATTTTTTTGAAATTCTTCTTCTCCTGGTGAAGGCTGACGACTTCCAGGAGTCCGACTGAAATGTTATAATAAAAATATATTTAGAAATGTCCAAATCTCTCTCCGAACTTATACATAAGAAATAAGTTTAAGCAACTGTCAAATCACTTGTATAATATTCAACATATTTTTATTATTTTCTATTTTTAAATACGTATGTACACACATACACACACATACATATATAGTTGTTTGAACTTATATAGCAAACATCAACTCAACTTCGATATATGCGTCATTGCGGTCTGGTCGATTAAGACTCGAGTGCATTTACTGGTGACTCATTAATTATGATTCAGTGACTCAATAATTTAATTATCTACTATCGACGATCAAAAAATTATTTGTAGTTGATACAAGCTATTGACAGTAACGTATCACTTTTTTATCAAAAAGAGATTCAATGCTCGTTTCCTAAGACTATTACAATCATTGCACTTTATACTTTTCTAATAATGTAACTATGTTTACAGAGAGTGGAGATACTTAATTAAAGAAATTATCACAAATGTCATTGATCTCATTCTATATGTTAAGTTTTTCGTTTCAATCAATTAAACTATAAACAACATATATTTTATGCGAAATATAAAATTACTGGTTGTAGTAAATCGAGTTGAATCAAAATGATTTTTAACAGTTTCAGTCGAGTAAAAGAATTTACTAAGATACGGCTAGAAATATGTTGCCGATAATGTAGGTTTCGCAAACGTGATATACATGAGATGGAGCCACAGCCCAATGCAGTTGGCTATAAAGAACACACGAGTATACTATCGATACATAAATTTTGCAAACCTTTGTCAATTTCTTGAAAAATCCATTAGTTTTATCTTAAAAACGGTATATTATATAAGCAACACGCGGCTACGTTTATTAAGTATAACCACCAGTGACTATTTTGACTTTTTTTTTCTACGTCGAAAAATAAAATCGAGCTAGCAATTCGTTTAATTCCTTATGAACGCTCATTAAAATTTGATGTACAAAAAATATTAATTTATATTATTTAAACTTACTTGAATCCTTTCTCATCGTCAAGACCATTTTGGGATAAGCCATTTCCTTGAGGACTAGTGTCATCCTTTGAATTATCAAAAGGGCTTGCAGACCCTTTATCTTTTTCTTTTTTGTCCGAATCTGCATTCTGCCAAAATTTATAATTATGTAAAATACAGTTCTTATAGAAAGTGTAACTCGTGATAATTTGTGTCGCTATAACTTACTAATCTTAAAGAAACCATTCGTGGCTCCAGGTCTTTTGGAGTAGTTGGACTTGACCCAAGCACATACTCAACCATTTTAACACCCAATCCACCCGTTTCACTATAAAAAAAATTAAAACGGAAAATAGGTAAAAATATTGGCATAACTCGATATAGGTTTAATTTATTTGTACAAACCTGCTTCTTGGGCTAAGAACTGCACCTCCAACTTCTGAAGTTTGATGATGATATCCAGTACTAACACCCACACGCCTTCCTGCGCCCATCGAAATCGGCTGTGACACGGCATGATCTACAAGTTAAAAAGAAACGAGATCAGATTAATTTAAATTGAAGCTAAATTCATACAATAATTAAGAGTGATTCTATTATAACGTTAGAGTAGATACTCTGATAGAATTTATTGTGCAATGAATAAGTTGCAAGCAGATAGTTTAAGCTAGGTTGAGTATGTTGCTAAACTGATTTTAGCTTAAATACGAAGTGCTGAAATGACAGAGTGCTTTACAGGTTGAGCAAGCTCAGCTAATTGGAAACCTTGCATAAAGATATATTGAAAAATAGCTGGTAAAGAGAATAAATGATGTAACATGAATTTCTGCTTCAAGTAAATCACGAGACAGGGACATTCTCCTTTACAGAGAATTCCGGGAGTTATTGATGGAAAGTAATATATTGGAATAAAATAAGTATCGAATGTGTTTTCCTCGGTATTATAGATTTTTCCAGACCCTTCTAGACGTCTGACGACTAGGTATGACGCAAATTCGCTATCCAGGTGGACAGAGGGTTGGTATATAACGTTCAGGGTGGATCAGTAGGTACGACCCTGGTCGTTGGGACGTTGCCCCCACCGCTACCGATGCCGGGCGTCTGTCGCCATGGCAACAGCCGCGTTGCACCCATCGTCGTGACGCACACATGCAAACCAGCCGCGTGTACACGAACGCCGGTATATGCAGCAACAAGAATCAGGTGTTCCACATACACATACACACATACATAGAGGTACGCACACATACATAAATACATATGTATATATCAGTGTCTACACAAATTCATGCACATACACATATTTTTCTCTGCCACCTTTGTCAACACACCCCCATCTTTTTTTTTCAGGGTCAAAGAAAACCCTTAATCTCGGAAGCATCAATCGATGATACACTTTTATCAAATTCACGACATCCCTAATCTAGCACTGATGTCAATGAAATGGAGGTATCTATTAGTACAAATAGAGAATTGGAAAAGAATGGGACATAAAGCTGTGGCTATTTGTGCCAAAGTAGATTAATGCAAGGGATAACTGATAGCAGCAATATATCAATGAACATATTGTGGATTTTGAGTTGTCATTCGATATGGATCATGAAAAGTTGTTGCTGGATATTGACAATATGAATTTTAGTAGAAAATGTCTCGAGTATTTAACTTGCAAAGAGAAATGTATAAGCATAGAAATGATTCATATATTGTTCTTCTGGTACTGTACCAATCAATACGTGCGCACCGCGTAAAACATCCTATGGCACGGACGTCGTTAATTTTACTTTTGGATTTATTGTGAGAGTTGAGATTCTTGTATTCGCCAGTCGATTTTATTTCTTATAGAAGTTTAACTGAGTCATGTTCAACGTTTACCTCACCATTATGCTCGCTACATTTTCTGAAATACTAATGCCAATAAAATTTACTCGTAAAAATGCTCTCCTCTTGCAATAAATATTTTCCTAATGTGATTTTATGTATCCAATAAAAATTATAACTGCCAAGATGCACAATACTCCATCAAAAACTTATTCCAGCCCATATATCGCTTGTAGAAAAATTCTCTTACGGAGGACGGGCAAGTAATTTTAATGATCTATAATTCGGATCAATCAGGACTGCAATATTTCACGTGAAACGGTATCAGTGTACTGTCATCTAAAAAAAATATCAAATAAAAGAATTTGATCTTTTTCTTAAATCTAACCAAAGCAGAGATAATACTTCATTTTCAGAGGATATACAAAAACTAAACTCTGTTTGTGTTTGGATAATATAAAATTTATACAATTAAAAGGTAAAAGAGGCGAGAACAAAAAAGGGATTCAAATATTTAGAGGACATTCGTGGGTTGGCAGTAGCTCAAAATCTAAATAGCAACTAGCAAGAATTTTTCTTTCGCTCCATGATATAATGTGAGCACAATCTTGTTTACATAATAGAAGATAGTGTACGAGAGCTCATTGATATCTCACTTAGCAGCTGGCTGGCTGACTGCAAAGGTAGAAGAGGCAAATGCCATGAAAAAAACCAAATATTGTAAACATTTCAGGTCTGTAATCGTGAATAATCAAGCACAGTAGAGGATTTCAAGTTCAATATATCAAATTAACCATTTCAGAATTATTATCAGTCATTACCTATTCGAAACAATTTCAAAGAGTAACTTGGTCGATAAACCTTTTAATATTCATCGCACAATAAATTAATAAGCTAATAAATACATCAAATATAATATTTAACGAAAATAGAAGAATTTTTAAATTAGAACAGGAAGAGACAGTCGCTGTTTCGAGAATATTATAATAATAAGATATTGAAACGAACTGAAGGACCTCTTCAGCTGGTTCTATTAAGGATATTTTCCCCTATCACTCTCTTCATGCACTGGATAGAGATTTGGTTAGGTAAGGCTAGGCTGCTTTCTTTCTGAACGAACATCCGTTATGCAAGCAGGAAATAAAGTTATCAACCGCAATTAATGAGTAGAAGCGAAATACGAATTGAAACGGAGATTTTATTTTCATTTAATGAAACACTTAAATTAGTTTTCAACATATTAAATATATAAACGACATATCCGAGACTGACCACTAATAATGTGATTCTCGCGATTACTACGATTATCAATTTCTAATGACATTTCAGGATTAGCGCTTGCATATAAATAAACAAATATCTAAGGATTTTTGAATGGAATTAGGAGTTGCATTGAATTCTGTAACAGATACGTCGTGCAAGTGAAAAGTTTGTATTATGTAAGGCGTGCTTGCAGCAATAATGCTTTTGTATACAAGGATCATACCTGAAGTACTCCAGGTGGAATCTCTCCACATCTGGTGGTCGCCCAGGTGAAGTATCCCACCACCTTTTACACCCCCTTCGTCCTTGGATCCACCCTCGTCCACACCCCAAAGTTTTTTTGCCGAGGGAGCGATCTGAAACAATGCAGGAAAACAGGTCGTAAGTCCACGGGGTCACTGAACACGTTTCAAAATTCGCGTGTGATAACACGATATTCTCCCAAGAGCTCGCCATCATCGTCAATCGAAGAAATTTCTGCCTTGTTATCTTTATCAGTTAATTGATATTTCTATTATAGATATAATAAAGCAAATGCGTGTGCGAGACGTTGATCAAACAAATTCTTTTAATTTTAAATTATGATAATTGTTTCATAATAATCGTAATTTTTGCCGAGCAGGAGAATATCGTGTGTATATATATATATATATTAACTACCTTATATTTGCAGAGTTATCGGTATAAAATTCATTACATTCTGATATGTTTGCACATTTCAATTTCATTATTACTGGCTTTCACATGAGTTTGGACCCTCTATAGTTTGCTTCAAAAATCTCATTCCCAGAGCTATGTAAATATTCATATCTTGCAGGTTCCTAGTGTAGTACGGAGCCCGAAGGTTTCTCCGTAAGGAATTTGTCATAACATTCTGTATGTACGTGTGTGCGTGTGCAAGGGGGAAAATTATATTAACTGTGAATCTAATGCTATTACGCGCACGTAGCTCATTTGGGTATTTCCACAATTTGATTTTATTATCAATCTTCGTGTTCAATTTTTATCTATTTTCATTACCAACGAGGAGCTTTCTAGTGATTTCGGTCATTACGCGGTTATCTTCAATAACCGCTTATTCCTCGACCTCGAAGATTCATCTCGAGGATATTTGAGTAAAGCTGAGTCGAGGGTTTCGCGAAACGAAAGGAAAAGAAAAGATTGTCACGATTAAAAAGCAGATAAAAAAAGGATAAAGAAAGAGAGAGAGAGAGAGAGAGAGAGAGAGAGAGAGAGAGAGAGAGAGAGAGAGAGAGAGAGAGTAAGAAAAAAAAAGAAAAGATTTCGATAAGAGCGAATTTGAGTGGTTTATCAAGACTCGAACCCCACACACACTGATTCCCGACCTCTCCTAACTTGAGGTCAGTGACGTAACCGGCACGGGAGAGAAGTGGGGATCGGTAGAGGGGGTTTTAACCACAGTTTGCGGGATTCTAGATGCAGGTATATCGCATGTGTTGCTGTGACAATGCATGCTCAGACTAACTGGTGGCTGGCTGCATTCTCAGACGAATCATCCCGCACGCGGTATCTACGGGCCGATCATTAGCTTCTGGCAAAATTATCCGATAGAACCCGACAATTTTGCCGATCGATTAATTAACGATGAAATTAACCTTATAATTGGGATAGGTTGAATCAATATACAGTCATTGTGCGCGCGTTGATATGCCAACCAGGGACAATTGGACAAAACTATCACGTAACGTTTGCTCGCTTCTATCGAATATATTGAGAACATCGCCATAGGGATCGCACACACTCGGGATAATAAAAACACACTCTCCGCTACGTTACCGAAGTAAGACACTCGGAAAGTGAGAGGAAGTGCGCGGTCAAATTTAGTTGTCGTACGATATGAGAAGTACATGCAAATACACACACGTGCGCGCGCGCTCACCGAAAGTCAACCACGATATTACAGGAAAGATTAAGAGATGCGTCGTATGCGCGAGGTGTTAATACGCGAGTCTATCGTAATTGAAAATCCATCTATGGAAAGTACGACTCTGTTCGGCTATCGATGATGGTGAGTCAACACCACCACCACCACCACCACCACCAGCAGCAGCAGCAGCAGCAGGCAGCGGTGTTAGGTAGCAATGGCTCATTCTAATTGGTAATGAGAGAAAATAAAGTAGGAGAATCAAAAGTAAATAGTGGATGAGGGGAAATGCATTTTGTTGGTAAATGGAAACGAAGGCACTTCATATTATAGTTGCTCGTGAAAAGCATTACCTTGGATGTTATGCCAAAAGGATTTTGTACTTGTAACATTGCTATAGCAAGAAGATACAACAGCGGGCTTTGCTTTTAAGAGAAGAGCGCGACTACAGTTTTCCGGCAATAAACTCGCGTTAAGAAGGTCGCAAAATATAGTGCTCAAAGCAGCTCCAGGCAATGCGTTCCAGAATATAATGTGCCGTGTTCCCGTTAAAATATACTAAATACTTGTGTTTAATTATGCGGCGTTTGCTAGTTCTTACGAGAGAGAGAGAAAGAGAGAGAGAGACGTTTTTGGACATTTAGGGAGCACAGCGAGAGGAAAAGGCATTTCGATAAATAGAACTGAAAATATACCAATCAACGGAGAAACACTTATACTTTGGAGCCCGTTTCTTTCATTTCTACTTTAGGAATATCGGAGCAAAATATTTATTCACATCCGTGCGTATTTTAGAGATAGACTTGCCTCGGGAACACGCGAGGCACGTTACAATAAAGATCGTTTCCAGTAAATATCTTGTAGGGATATTTCGAAATTCATAGACTTTGAAAATGATCTAATGGCAAGCTCTTTGTATTTGTCGGAGAATACTTTTGGTATACTTCGAGCGTGAGTAGGAACGTGAGGGAAATATATATTACACAATATTTACGGAGTCCGTGCATTTTATTATATCGGGGAGAACAAGCGACGAGGCTGGAGGAACCGATAGTGGCTTCTTTTATATTTCGAAGCTTCCGGAGCTAGTTTATCGGGAATATCGTTTCACAAAGTGTGCGAAAAGCTTCTATCGAGTTTCAGCGCAATGGATTTTGTCGGGAAGATATAGCGGACAGATGTAATCTCAAAACCTTTAGCCTATGTCCGTTTCGCAGTTTGCACCAAGTTCTCGTTCCAAATGATAGGGAAACGTGACGTAAAAATTTAGCGTGTTGTGCGTGCGTGACCTTAAGAACCGGTTAGAAATCCGACTGGGGAGTATAGATCGCGGACGGTAGCGATATTTTGCGTTCTAATGAGAAACCCATGAATCCTTTTTAGGATTGCGTTGAGCAAGCTGAAATCTTCCTCTAAAATAATTACCATAAGACAATGACCCGTGTGCGTCGCCGTCGCTTTATCCGTAATCTCCTTTCGCGTGGTCGTTATTCTCATTTTCTTGACATTTCTTTTCGGTCTCTTACGTGCATTTTTACGAACTTCGAGTAGAGCGCTTTACAGAGAAAAAGAACTGGAACGGAGCATACGAATTTTGTCCATATTGACAGATCGATAAACTTAAATATTCATCGCAATATCGAAGTAGAACTTGAGAATTGAAGTCAACTCCCACTTGATTGTCTTACATCGAGAAGCCAACCTATCAAAAGAATACCAGTGAAAGTGTCTCGGAAGAGAAGACAATCGTACTTTATTACAGTCTGTCTTTAGAATTCTTATGCACCTATGCACTTATGCACCTATATATACCCGGGGACGCATAACTGGGGCACGGAAGACACCGTATCTGACCCCGGCTGTACCTTACGCACTTGCGAAAATAACGAAAGAGGAAATGTAAAGTTGAAATTGATAAATTGCACAGGATCCGGCGCGCGTTTCGATCGATTGCTTGGGAGGAGAGATTGGGATTCGGTGAATTTAACTTTTAGTCGGTCATTACACGCCGATCGATTCAAATGCAATATTTCCTTCTCCTCGTGCCTATAAAGTTTTTCATCGCCTAAAGCCATTTACCGTCTCTCCGCGATCAATTCCAAATTTCCAGTAGTTTTCGCTTTCATTGTTCCCTGCCCTCTCCCCTCCCGTTGGTTTTTAATCATTTTTAATAGTCAACGTAAGAATAATCGATACCTAGGATTGTGTCATGCAGAAGAAAGAGCCTCTTTTTAATTTTTTTACCACTAAATCGCCGCAGCAATAACCTTCGCGAGGTGCTACAAACTTCCACTAAATTATTACGGTCGTACTACTTGTTTGTCGTGCCACATCACAGGATGCTTATCCGCAATGATAGCAATAGAGTTATCTCCCCCTCTCTCTCTCTCTCTCTCTCTCCCTTCGCAATAATCTGACGTATAAAATAATCTCCAAGGGTTCTCCTATTCGTAAGGTAAAGGTAAAAGTCTAGCAGAGGTGTAGGGAGTGATACGCCATGAATATCGATCGCGTTTACCAACTGCAGCAGAAGCTTTCGCGCTTTCTCGAAGCAGCAGCAGGCAGAGCGAGAGTTGATAAAATGATAGAGTTACTTAAAAAATATCTCTAGCGATAAAAAGAATGTCTCCCGATAGAGAGAGGCGAGTTAAAGTTCACCGCGTAAGACACAAACGACATTATTCGCGTGCTCGTCGGAACATCGGCAAAGCTGCGATAGAATCGACTACAAGAATCTGACTGAAATCGCGAGTTCTCCAAGCTCCCCCCCCTCCCCCTCCCGTGTCGAACAATGCATTATCAAGAAGCAAGTTCCGTTCGAGAAGGATTTGCTTCGTAGGAAGCCAGCGAGTGCTCGAAAAACATAGAGCTTGATTCATAGGTGGTGGTGGTGGTGGTGATGATGATGGTGTTTGCGGTGATGTTTGCGCGGAGAGGATGAAGATGGAGATGGCGGTAGAGATGGAGAAATCGCACGGTACGAGCAAAACCCGATCACGATCAGGATGTTGGCAGAGCTGACAGTGGATTGCGAGCGTGTACGGTGGCATGCACGACTGTTTCAGGTTTCTTTGAGCAAACGAGGACGCGGATACGTGCTACCCAGTCGGAGCCGCTCTCTGTCAACGTGGAGTTCCCCAGCAGGGGTGGGATGCCCTCCGCACGTTACCGCATCGGGTTGGAAAGGGAAAATTGACTTTAGCGCTATCTTCCTCGTTCGCGGCCGGACTCGTTGAACGGTAACCATGATTCTCTATCCCTCGGTTGCTGTGCCCTCAGCCCCACTACTGCTGCTACACCTTCCGCCACTGCCACTTTCCGAGCTCGCGCGCATGGCGATCCCTACCTTCTCCTCCTCCTCGTCCTTCTCCATCTCTTTACCCTCTCCTCCACACCTCCCTAAGCTGCCGAGTCCTAGCACAGCGGGCAACGTGGACGCTAAACTGCCACGGGGCCACCGACCCCTCCCCAGGCCCCTTGGCCACGGGTCACGGCCACTGTCCTCGCGTCGGAGGATCATGAGGGAGGCAGGCGAACCCTCCACCGCAAAGTGCGTGCCCGTAAGTTTCTTTCTTTCTTTCTGCCTTCCTTCCCTTCCTTCGTTTTATCCTTCTACCCGCACGCGCGGATAGTCATCACCACCTACACCATTGTCCACAGCATTTTTTATGCGCGCATCAAACTACCAATTATCCATCGAGTCCTCTTCTTCTCCTCCTCCTCCTCGTCCTTCATCTCTCGTATCCCTCTGCAAATTGAAAAGCTCCGCCGATCTGCAGAAAATCGAGCGTAACTACCTTCCCCTTTTTTCGAGTCTTTAATGAGTCAGCATTTACTCGACTACTCAAATTAATCTCTTCGAGGATATTAACTTTTATATATGTGTACAGGGTATTTTGTGTACTTTTGTATATATGTACTGATGTGTAACGATGACACATTCTATAAATTTAAGGGATTGTAAAACTATTTTTCATTTACCACTTTTCGAGCTGAAGCTTAATTTTCAAGATATTGAGCGATAAAGCTACCATTGGTTGGACAGAGACAGTCAGCTGATTGAAGCGAGATAACGTCACTCCGTCCTTCTTCAACTATCTGTTTCTATGTCTAACTAGCTACACCTTTATCATTGGATATCTTGGAAATTAAGCCTCGGATCGAAAAGTGGTAAATGAAAAATCGTCCTAACATTACCTTCCCTACAACCCCCCTTAAATTTATGGGACGTTTCATTGCTACGACATGTATGTATACGTGTATGGAAGTCAAACTTCTCAGCTACTTTCAACAGCCAAACAATGAAACGCTCGTCTAAATTTAGATCCAAAACCGAAAATCCGCCGTCTCTCTTTATACCTGGAAAGAATGTTCGAAGGGATCTCGCAAAAATTTCAATTTAAGCGATTGGCTCCTTAACTGAAAAAGAATACCATAAAATTGAGAAAACGAAACAACTGAACTCATTATTCGTGACTGCTTACGTGAAATCATTTGACCAATGTATAAATTAATTTCATCGAGTATCCAAAAATTCCTTTTTTGCGTTTAGCGACGAATAACTTAGCTTCTCACATTTTGATCGCGTTCAGATAGGAGGACAACGCGGTAAGATTAATTACTAGGTAAATAGAATTGAAATGGCAGAGATAGAATCTGTTGAAGTATCCGTATCGCGTGATAATTCAAATACACTTTTCTTCGCAAACTTGTGGATGATGGCGTAAGACCGATAACAGCACACGGTTGATTCGTACGCGTGCTTAATTACTCGATGTACGTGGAAAATGGTTTGTAAAAATTGCAAGTCATTGAAACTGTGCGATCATTGCGCGCGTACACGTAAGGCAAACGCGAGAAGACGCGAGAAGACGCGTGAACCCGCGCTCGTTTCATCAACTTTATTCAGATTTGCGTTATCCTGAGAAAAAAAGGAAAAAGGAGAGAAACGCAGTTCCCGGAAAATCTTGATCCTCCACAGTCTCTCCCTGTTTTTCCTCGAAATAACGCAATTTTGGACAACTGCCTCGCGAACGGAAGGTAAACGAACGTAGGTAGACGGAAGGAGTCGTCGTGATAATAGAAAAATCATTATTCCAAATTCTACACAAGGTACCCATATGTGCGTGTGCGTGTGCGCGCGCGCGCGCGCTCGCTCGCTCGCGCATGAGTCTCTTGCTGAAAAACATGAGATAGGTTAGGTTTGTTTGAGTACAAATATAGCGTAAAGGCATACGCTTTATCAAGTTATCCATTCATTGACAAAGAAAATTATCAAGTCGTTGCGTAATGGAGAACGAAGGAAGTGAGAAACGCAGTCACGATCAAAGCGGGACCGTACTCCAAGTATGATCGTACAGCGAACTTGTACTTGCCATTTCTTTCCTCGTCGGTCTCACGATCAGTGTGTCCTTTCTGCAAATGACACGTGGTCAGCGCCTTGAAATTACGAGATACGCAAAAGACTCGGCGAAAGTCACGACCTGCTAAGACACACCGGGTCGCGTTACAGCGAAGAAATCTTATACGCCTTCTCAGAGGGAGGAGGAGGAGAACGAGGGAAGGGGAAAGGAGATGAGAAGGAAGAAATTTTATTGTTTCAGCGCCGACGCTATTCGCACTCGGATGTTACACCAGTGTAAAATCCATATGAAAATTTTATTCCGTGATAAAGCGGCGTGCGAGAAAAGGTCGCGTGGGAAAAAATGGAGGAGTCTGCGGCAAATGCGAGAAGAGCCGAGGCAAATCAGAAAAATCGCCCCGCAGTATCGGTGGCGTTGTTACGCGTGTACCTTCTGCCATGTTCCAGCTCGATTAGTCTATCCACGTGAAATTTACGGCGACCACGCGCGCTTTATTTGAAAAACGTCTCGGCCACGGAAAGGGGCAGAGATGAGTAAATTGAATTCCGTAGGCTATTGCCAATTTGTCTCTATCGACTGCTGCCACCACGTCGGCTCCCAATGAAGCGGCGACTTCTTTCAACTGGATTTTCCACCAATGTCCCCGCTGCCGCCGCCACCGCCGCGTTCTTCGAGGAAAATTCATGAAAACGAATCCGAGCAATCGCCGCGCTCCAATTAAGAATTACGTTTGCCAAGATCGATCGAGACGCATCGCGAAACGAGCGAAACGAACAAGAGAAAAAATCGTCCGAGCAGATTTTTCTCGGCGGACATCCGATTATTTAACAACCCCCTCGTCGATCCTCTCGATTTGCCTCGCAAGCAGAATCGGTCAAAGTTTTTCACGACTCGTTGTACGTGAAATCTCGACTGGTCACGAGAACCGAATCGTCTTTCCGAGCGAGTCTCAGCTTCCAATGTCGAGGAACTATCGATTATCGATGGTGTTGCGCGTAAGTTCACTGACACGCGCTCCCGCTGATAAATAAACGCATTTCTACCGTAAATTTCGACATTTGGGTAAAGTCCCTCCTCCTCTCCCTCTCCTCCCCGTTCCCGTCTTCGAATCACGAAAAGTGACTTCCCCCCTTTCCTCCCCGGAGAATTCAGAGGACCGGAGGAGAAACTTCGTGGTGAGAGTGCGAAGGAGGCGAAGCCTCTCCGGTGTTTCCTGGTGGAGCAACGCTTCGATCGAGACTCGACTGTTATTCCCGATTAAAAAATCAAGCTCTGAATTATCCAGGCGGCAGGAAGCGAAAAGATTCGATACTGGCTCGTATAGCACGGCAGTAAACACGTGCAATCAATTGCGTCATTTTGTTCTCGTGTTCTCGCGTCTTGCGAGAACCTCCTCCTCCTCCTCCTCCTCCGCTGGTTCGGTTCCTATGAAAATAATAGCGTAATTTCCCTGCCCCGCAACACGGCAGAAGGTAAAAGACACTCCCGCGATTCGATAGGATCATTCGATCGCGCTGGATCTGGATCACGCGATTGCCTTTGGATTTACCTTTAGACGACGCACTCGAGTACCGGGACTCTATCTGTGTCTGTGGTATGGCCACCGCGCTCTTCATAGGGCGTATAATCGTTCCGTGAAATTCTTCGATAAAGCACTTGAGAAGAAATATCGCTCGGCGGAGGAGGAACGAGGGGAGGGTCGGCGGGTTGGGCCGGATCGGAGGACATTGAGAGACAGAGAGCGAGAGGAAGGAGGTTCTGACAAAAAATAACATGTTGACGTAGGAAGGAACAATGGCAATGTGGAAATTTCTGTGCCAAGTAAATAAAGCTCGGTCGGACGCAGAAAACAGCTCGAAGATAGAGTGACTCATACAGAATCAATATCTCTCCAGGCATCATTCGCCGTGTATATTGAGATACGGCCCGTGCACGATATTGTGCCGTCGCCGTCATCGTCGTTCGTCCACAAGTTGGGGTAGTTGTATTTTTAAACTATCTTAGACGTACGTAATGATTGATCCGCGAATTCAAGGATCGTTTGCGAAGGGCATGCGCATCGCGAAACACGCGAATGCATCTTTTAGAGTTTTCTAATGCACCGATAAAAATAGTTTTATCGATCACGGGGAATCGAACACATGACCGGCCGGAGAAATCAAAGCGATGATTTTGCGCAACATTGTCCATGGTGATGAGGCTCGTTACGGTCCTCAACGTCAGCGTTACCGTCACCGTCGTCGTCACCGTCACCGTCACACCCACGTCGTCACAGTCATCGCCGTAGTCGAAACGAGTGATTCCTACCTGGTTGCGAGCAAACATTTCCGCTTGTAACATTCCCAAATATATGCTTAGTGTCACACGTTTTATCCCTACGAGTCTCTAGGATGGTTACGTGCCACACTCTCTGACAGTGGTTGAATCGATTGCGTTTGTCGAAAGGGGGGATGTAACGAGCGAGGGGAACAACGACGTATGCAAAGTACGAAGCCCTGTGAAATAAATGAAGCTAGTCTCCTAGGCAGCGTTGAATTTATCAAATGTATCCCCGGACATCACGCGTTTTCTGTATTTTTTAAGCCTGCGCCCCCCCCCCCTCCCAACATGTTCGTCTTTCGATCGGACAAAAACTTTTCTCGATCAAAAGTACTCCATTTTCTTTGTTGGACTCCTTGATGGGCTATTATCCGTTGCATTGTTTCGCGCCAAGTCTTCTACGAGCTTAAGTTACTTAAAACGGGGTTGAAGACGACAGAAAGGTGAGAGTGGTTGTGGCGATAAAGATATAGAACACTCCAGGCCTGTTTCACTGTCTAGAGTTCGAGAACATGGAGAGTAAAAATGAATGTAAAGCTGTCTCATTAAATTCTTTTGGCTCTCTAGTTTTAAATTGCTTGATAACCCAAAGAGTAAGTTTTTCCTCCTTCTTTCGCGTTAAATTGTTCTTTGTGACAAAAAACAATGAAAAAGCATCGTGCTGCAAAACAGGGTAATTTTTTGCCAGAAATAAGTTTCGCAGAGATTTCGGTGGTTTCTCGTCTTTCTGGCAACTTACGGGAACTAGCGCACTAGAGAATTCTTGAAAGATAAACCGAGGAATTGGTTGTTTATGTTTTCTCCGAGTAATATTTCTTTTGGGATGAAAGTTTATTTATCCGGGAAAATTGTACTCGTCTTATCTAAAAAAAATCAGCTAAAATTAAGGCGACCTTTCTTTCATCGTAAAGCTACAAGGTAACGCCATCAATAGATCTCACAGTGAGTTAGAAGGTTATGCAAGTTCGACGATCCAATTCATTAACTGGTTTTCTCAAGCTACTCCATCTAATTCATTGCCCTAATCGCAGATTAAGTAAAATCCTTGTAACAACACTTTTTTCCGCCATTACCGATTCGCATTTCTTAAATAACGTCATATTCGATCGCGAGTTTTAGAGCGAGTCAAAAAATGAAATTCGCAACTATATATATATATATTTTGCCCGCTCTTATCGAAGATTGCATTAATGATATTTTTAAAGCAAATATAAAGCTTTATTGAAGTTAACTGATCGATCCGTGTTTCTATGAGATAACGGTGTAAATAGAAACGATAATGAAAAATAAATATAAACTTTGAACAATATTTGATGGCATGCTAGATGGTATACAGATGAAACGCGAAAGAGCAGATTAATCATTAATCTTTGTTAAATCAATATTATTTTTAAATTTATATATGTATAAAATATTATTGATTAAATAAATAACGTTTGTTAAATCTTTCTCAAATTAGAGAAACGATAATGACGTCGCTAAATGATATCTTCGTGAAAAGTGAATTATTCCATATCTTTCAACAACTGACTTTTGACACGACACATTTTAGAATTTAGTAGATAACTATTAATAGATTTACGAGTCTCCCCTCGGATTTGTTTAGAACGGAGCAACTTCAGTAAAGCTGGAAAAACGCAGTTGAAATTAATTGCACGAGTTCAAATGCCCAAAAGTGCAGTTCTCGTGCAATCAGTTTACTTCTCTTTCGATAAAAGTATCATCAAACAAAACACAGCGATATTACCGAACAATTTGCACCAAAATAATATCAATGTGCGCGTTAGGTCCAAGAGTACGCGAATTATTATAAATTTAATCTAGTTTGCCAACAGTAGCAACAGCAGCAGTAGCATCAGCAGCAGCAGCCATTTCTGTATTTCACATTGAACACAAAGAGAGGTTATGCGTCCAACAATCTCAAATCTCTGAATAACGTTTTACGTTCAAAGAGAAATTCGTTTATAATCGGAGCAACCATATTATTTCACGTTTTAATATTAATCGTAGCAAAATGACGATACACGTATCTCTTCTACTCATGTACGTAGGAGAGTAGAAGCATATACACATAGCTACAGTCTCGCAGGGAAGAGAACATAACCTATCCGTAGTAATAACGTTCACTCTCGAAGAATCTCTCTGTCTCTCTCTCTTAATCGACATATATATATATATATATATATACATACACACACACACACACACACACACACATATATACGCATAGAGAGAAAGATAGAGAGATAGCGAGAGTAGAAAATGGAGTAGGGGAAGACGGTAAAACAGAATGGTCAGTTGGCAAAATCAGCATGTAAATACCATATCTGCTCCCAGATCTTTCATGTCGCAGTAAAGAAAAAGGTCCCCCGGTGGTTTCATCCAGTCGTTTGTGTTCGTGCTTGCTCCCTGGCCGTACCCCACACCGAAGCTCTCCACCGTCTCCAAGGAACCCTCGGCACGGCGCGTCACCTCCGAGAGATTCACCGTTAACCCCGTGGTACACAGACAACGCGAACAACAAATGTAACACACACTTCTCCACCGACACTACTGTACGCTCGATGTAACAATTACTATTATTATTATTATTATTATTATTATTACTATTAGTATTATTATTATCAAAGGATTCACGATCGTCCTTTAACGGAGTAGCGCAGGTGACGATAATAATGACAATGGCAATTATAACGATAATGATAATGTTACGATTGCAGGGAGGGGAAGGTAGGGGGGAAGAAAAATTCAGTGGTTATCGCGTTCGCGAAAAGTAACGGGGCACTCGAATTAATTCTGCCAGCACTGGACACACACCACTCCCGATTGTTTGCACGCTCGTTTCTTTTTGCGTCAAGGGACCATACCAGTAGTCCCCCGTTCAATTCCGATGTCGTCGACGTTAAATAAGCTTCGCTCTTGCTGCTTAAAAAGCAAGTGGGGGAGGGAAGCGTGAGAGGGAGGGAGATAGCGAGAAAATTGTCTGGCCGTCTGTCAAACTTTTCCACGGGACTACCGTGTAAATAGTGGAGAAGAAGTCGACGATGCTGAAGAAGTAGGTGCAAGCGACAACGAGGTTGACGATGTTGACGACGACGACGTTAACGTTGACGTTGACGACGACGATGACGCTGCTGTAGCCGACGATCCGATCTCTACTTCCACCTATACGAACTCTACTCTTTTCTCGTTTCGTTTCGTTTTGTCTCGTCTCGTATCGTCTTTTCTCTTCTCTTCTCTTCTCCTCTCCTCTCCTCTTCACTTTGCTTCAATCCTCTCTCCTCTTCTCTCTCTCTCTCTCTCCTTCCTCTCTTACTCCACCGCCACCAACGTTGCCGTTGTCTTCCTCCTCCACTACTTTTCTCCTCTCGCGCACTTTGCACACTCACTCCGCGAAAACGTGAATTTATTTACAGGGAAACGACGCGGAGCGAGCCCTCGATTTGCTGGTGTGCTCGCTTTTGCCGACTTTTCACGACTAGTTTCACGCCCGAGCTAACACATCGCCGCGAGAGCCTAAAACGGCCGTTAAAACAACGCACAGCGTCACACAGTGCCCGTCGCCGTTTCTCTCTTCCCAATTTTCGTTAACCGGCCTCTTGCGTTGGATGGAGACTGGGATCGGAACCGAAACAAAGAACGACGCTCGTCCGTCCTGCCCTCTGCTGGACGCAAAACCAATCACTGCTCTCTGCAGATCGTGGAAAACCAATCGCGCCGCTTCGCTCTGCCTCTCTCTCGCTCTTCCCACTCCCTGCCTACCTCTTTCCCACTCGCTCCACGCTCGTTCGCTCCAAAACTCTCTCCTCCTTTTACTATGCCTTATTCTTAGACGCGACGACCTCTCACGGTAACCTCGCGAAAATTTCCACCATGCGCTTCTTCTCAAATCTCTCTAGCCCGGTAAATCAGGAAATATTGCTCTCTCTCTCTCTCTCTCTCTCTCTTACACACACGCTCTTTTGGTCTCTCGATCCTTCCTCCCCCTTTCTTTAGCGAGAATCAACGTCTTTTCTAATAAATAGACAACGGTTGACTCATCTAGATTCCTTGCGATTTCTAACAGTTTATGTGCTACGACTCCGAGAGAGAGAGAGAGAGAGAGAGGCACACAGACACATGCATACGCGCGCAACATACTCCGTGGGATTTTTATATAAAAAACGTAACTTTTTTTTTATCTCGAATTACTTATCGCCTTTTTACGGGACAAAGATAATTTTCGAGATTTGCCTATTGAAATGTTGGAAAATTGTGATTTTTTTTTTTTTTTTTTTTTTTTTTACGATCTTTTTATACTTTGTTATTATTGGAGGAACGTGTGCGATACGTATACTTTGCACGTAGACATCGAGGATTCATTTTAAATATATTCGTTTTATCGCTAAAAGAAAATATTCTTAATTATAAATAGTAGCTTAGAATTACACCCTTTACACCGGGGACTTTTCCATGATAAAAGTATCTAATACTCGGAAGCAAACGGAAAGTAGCGTCGTTAACGCTGATTAAGCGAATGCCATGATGCACGTTTCCTTTGAATAGTAATAGATATACTTCTGAGCAAAACTCTTTGGTACAGCGGATAAAAAGTATTTATATGTTAGCTATAACATTACGCATAATCCGTTAAGTAACAGTTCACACCGCTACTTTTGGTAACTAGATAATAGCCTTTTTATAATACGCGACGACTCATTAACGGACACGATTCTTTTCCAACTCAGCACAATTTCTTTTCCTTCGATCTTACATCGAGTTATGAAACACGAAGAAAAGGGTTCTATGAAAAATCATGTTACTCGATCCATGGGTTTTATCAATTCGATATTCCAATTAAACTCATCGGGACATAAAAGTGATAGTTGCGGCTATTATTTTGCTCCTCTTTTTCGCGTACTATCACTTTGGCTACATTTGGTAGGAATGAAGGTCACTGCCTCGAGTAAAGTAGAAACTCGTACTTTACCAAATGGTTGAATTTTAACCTTGACACGATTTTCGCAAAGGCCCACGTACTGATCGGACCTTGCCGATGCTCTATTACAGGTGCTAGGGTGAGTGATACAACGAAATTAAAAGGTTTACGCGTTGCTCCGAAATATATTGAATTTAAAAATTACTTAACAAGCGCCGGTAAATTCGCAGAACTATTTGGAGATTTGATAAATCGAATAAAATCCTTACTAAATCGGATTAAAAATCTTCGTAATGATAGAATAAATATGTTAGATCCAAATTAAGAAAATTCTTTCAATAAAAATTAAGGAAACTTTTTAATTCAAAATTAAAAACTTATGGAATAAAAGATTACTCTTTTTATTGCTGAAGCGAATTATTAATAAAGTTTTAATGAAAATGTCACTTTTTTATAAATGAACAATAAATATATCATAAAAGTATTATAGTTGTTTTTTTATATAATACTTGAGTTTTGATTATTTAGTAAGGGTCTTTAAATATGAAACTAATTTTGAACAAATAATAAATAAAAAAATGAATAAAAAAAAACTCTTACCTGACCATTCCTGAATTGTTGTTGCTGCTGTTGCTGTTGTTGATGATGAAACAAAGCCACTTGTTGTTGAGCTGTCATTTGATTATTTAGGTAAACTAAATGTTCTGTACCTGGACCTCCACTCTGAAGAAAAACAAAAGATATTATTAGTTTTGTCAAACGCAGAAAATATATATTTCGATGCAAAATCAAGCTTATGTTTAGCTGACAGTAAATATTAAAACACCATGAAACATGTAGTTTATATCTTTCTCAAAATAAATAATAATTAACAAAGAATTACTCACTTTTAATTGCATAGGATGAATTTCATATGGCAAATGAACATTATTCATTGTTTGCAATCCAAGTGGCTGTGGTTGAGTCTGTTGTGGGATTCCCAATTTTGTCATTGGATATTTCCATTTCTCTTGGCTCTGAAAATAATTTTATGGAACATAAATACGTTACTCGATTAATTTATAAATATTACAAAATATACTTCTTATCCATTACAATAGTATATATAATGCAAAGTAACTTACATTGTCAATAATTGCATCGTCTGCCAAAGCCCAAGCCCTTGGTGTCTGTTTTGTTTGAAATGATGACGTTTGGGCATTGAATTCTGGCTCGGTCGGTCTTTGAAAAACGTAGCCAACCATTGCGTCATCTTGAGTTCTGCTAATGCCCATTTGATGCGTTTGTCCAGGTTGTATTCTCATTCCATCGCCACCTGCCATTACTTGACCGCACTGTTCTACGTCCTACATAAAAATGCAGTTACAAATATAAGCATTCCACAAATCAAACAAAGGAGAGCTACAATAAAAATCTTCTGTGTATAGTAAAGTCAATTTCATCATAAAACTATGGTATTTATTCGTGAAATCTCAAAATATACGTATCCTGAATGAATTGATTTAAAATTCGCTCGAGTACTACATAGAAAAAGAAAAGAATCTCTCCTTTTACGGCCGTTTCAAGCTTCGATAAAAAAAAAGACAATAGTTTTTAGGTTAGCATTTTAATTGATATGTGATGTAGCAGATTCATATTACACGATAAAGAAAAATAGGTTAGGATTCGCTCGTTTTCGATTAAACACCAAAATTGATGCATTAAGGAGCAAATTGATTCGTAAAAGTAAAACTTCTCAATAACAATGGATAGCCTGGCGAATGTTACGTACCGTAGGTATGTGTCCATTGGCAGAAGGATGGTGTAACTGTATGGAAGGTGCCGGTTCTCCCGCAGCCCCAGCACTTCCTGCACCTAACCACTTCATTGTTCTGCCAACATATACGAACTATTCCAGACTCGTAAATTAATTTTTCAGCAAAAAGGCGATTTTTCTTTTGAAGGTTAACGTCGTTGTTAGTGCCGGCGTCCGAATAAAAATCTTTAGAGCATTCGTAATTTCAGGTACGTTGGAACATGATCTGCGTGCTATGGCTAATAGTATGACACCTTCTCCATCGTTTCCACGACGACGACAACGCGACAGCGATGAAAACGAGTGCGCCGATGAATCACTGAGGATAGTACGAATGAAGTTATATTCGAAGGCAGAGCAGAGCAGTAATGGCAGCTGTATCGCGGTGCTGCCGGATTTTGACAACACTATGAAACACAAAGATTGAGAACACAAAGAGGACGGACGGACGAACAGAGCGCACTCCGTATTCCACGCGGAGTTTTGACAAAACGACCGAACTGCTCCGACGACGAGTGGATGAAACTGTAGGGGTGACCAGAGAGAGAGAGAGAGAGACAGAGAGAAAGAGAGAGTAAAAGGAAAAAATATAAAAAATAAAAAAAAAAAGAGAAAAGAAAAAAAGAAACACCCAGGCAAGCAAAGAGCGTACGAAAACTGCGTAATCGCATTTTTCAAAAGGGGGTGGGGGTGGGGGAAGAGAAATGCAACAAACTATTCGAAAACTTCCCTTACGTGGGAGTATCTTTATCTGTTTTGATTATTTGCCAAACTCGGTCTAAGAGTATAGGCAATTATCGATACTTAATCGGTTTCATTTTAGTAAGAATTAGGTTAGGTTAGGTTAGGTTAGGATCAAGCGAAAGTGTCGATCTTTTTCTTATCTACCTAATTTTGCGAAATGTTCCTCTTCCTCTTCTTCTTCCGGAAAATCAATTATCCGTATAAGAAAAAATGAAGACGTTTCTATTTTTTTGTTTGTCAATTTTCTCGTAGTACGACCAATCTCTTTTTCTTTCTCCTGCTCTTTCCTCGATTCACTCCAGTCTTATAAAATTAAGGCTTAAAATACACTATTCACAAGTATGTACAACAGGACGTGGATCCATCGAAATGCATCCACCGGCATACGCATGTTTCGCGCGCAAATTTGCTGCGCGATTTCCTAGGATGGAAGTGGGGTAAAGAAGGTTTACGTCAGTAGTGTTCTTTCTCTCCATCTCCTTCTCCGTGACCCATGTGTTTACTAGGGTTATTTGGCTAGAAATTATTATTGGCTAGTGATTATCCACCTACAAATATTTTCTTGTCCATTTATTGCGCATGTCTTCTTACTACATACTTTTCCGAAATACTTATTTATAGGAATATACCATCGGCCAATAGTAACTGAAAACTGTCCGCAAATGACTCCATATAAAAAAGTAGCGGGAATCCATCCACACATGTACTTCCGCTTTCTCGATTTGAACTAAACTTTCCAAAATATCACATTACACTTGAAAATAATAAAATCAAAAATGATCCGCAATATTTAGGATGATACAATTAGAAAAAAAAAAAAAAATATTGTCAAGCGCTTTTGACAATTTTACGATAACTTCACTACTTATATCGAAATGTTTGTTCGTTCGTTCGTTCGTTTCTTTTCTTTTTAAATGAAGAATTAAATTTTTTACTAAATACGATTTAAAAATTTTTATATACATCCTTTCAAATTGCATTTGCTTGTCACAGAGTACCAATATAAGCGAACAACGCCAGACAGAAATCGTTATACTAGTAATTGGATTAATCGTGGAATATCTAAGCATGTGAATGCTACAAAACATTTACAAGACTCATCGTCTAATCCCTTATTCTTTTTTCGCTTCTCTTAATGCTTTTAAGAGAATCAAATAAGAAGGATGACGAAATATATCATGTTCGTCATATTGGTACAGAATTTAGAATTTGACAATAGTTAAACAAAATCAATACTAGTTATCGCTGTATCTCTGAGCAGTCTCAAATATATTTATCGAAAAGTGCACGTACGAGTAGTACGTGTACAAGATGATCATATAATATACAAGCTTTATGTCCAAGTATTTGAAAAATTGTAAAAAACACCATCGCTTCTTGAATAATACCACCATGTACTTTTCTTCTGACGCATAGTAATAATGTAAAATATCTCCTCAATTAAAATCAAACTCACTTTTCATTCGACAAGATATAAAGAGTATTGCTCGAAAGCCACTATAACTTTACAACTATCAAGATAAAATTTACATAACACCCTTACTTACATTTGACGAAACGGATTAAAATGATTAAGAGCTTTACAGAATGCAATATATCGCAGAGAATTCTATTGGTCTTTATATCGTATCATGCAAACCTTTTTTGTTTTTTGTAATTTGGCTAATATCTCCCGACAATAACTTACAAAAGAAAACAAAAATATGCAATTAGAAATTAAAATTTCACTATCAGAAGCCACACATTACATACAAGCATATCTCTTTTAGTATTATTTATTAATCGTATAATATACGAGAAGTACTGTAAATTTCGGTCTGGATTTTGAAAATGCAGATTTTGTGTAATGTTTTTATAAACATTCAAGAGTAGAAAATATTATGGTTTTTCAATAAAACGGCGCTATACGCGCAATATTTGCCAAACTACGAAATGATGAATTCTCGTCATTTGGCAAATATGGAGCAGTATGAATGGTTAGTGTGTATATATATATATATATATATAACACGTTTACTGGTGGACATGCAGCGCATTTGGTAAACACATCATGTTTAGCGCCAGATTTACACGAAATTAACCATTTTAGCCGTGTAACGCTTATAAATGTGTAAATCATTTATGCATTTACACATAACGTTCCTACCTTGCAACTTGTTGCTCGATACACGTGATAAAACATAGTCTTATGTGATTAATTAAAGATGAAAACAGATCTAATACAACACTCTGCTATATCGCCATTGTAAAAAATATTAAAACTTCTGCCTGATTGAACAGGGCTAACAACTCTGACTATTTTACCATATTACATATATCATTCATATATATCCACACATTCATACATACTGCTTCTCTCTCTTTCTCTCTGCTCTCTCGTTGCATGTGTTGCATACGAAAAGCATTTGATGCTTTAACTCAAAATGAAATTAGAAACAATTGAATTAATGACGGATAGTCGTACCGAATATTCTGTAGAATAATTTTTAAAACAAAATAATTATATGTGTAAGAGTATACTAACATTAAAAATATTCAATTTATTTGTGAGAAGGTCTAATTTAAGCCAATGAAGTTTCTATCCGATGTTGTTTGTCACTTTACTGAAATGTATTGAATTCTCATTTGTTACATTTCGATCACAAATGTCAATTTGCATGTAGTATAAAACCATATTATTCTACATAATATTGGTTTGACAGTATATATATATATACATGTACATTAACAAAAAAATTTTGAATTAAGATCTATTTAATTATTTAATAATTTTAATAAGGATTAAAAGTAACTAGTCGATATTCTGCAATAACCATAATAAGATGTTACAGCGTTTATCTTGTCCATCGAGATCGCGCGCGCACTATGTTCTTATATATATATATATATACGTATACACATTTTATATATATATATATATATATATTCTATATATACATATATATACATACACATATATATTATACATATACATATATATATATATTTTTCGTGTATATCTATATACGTATGTAAATTATTTACAGTTGCAGAAGGGAGTGATCATTATGTTATAGGCACTATGGCTTTGGACGTACACTAAATTGTACATTAGGGTACATCCTTAAGAGATTTCCAGAAAAGACGATTCAGTGGCTTTACGGATTCCCTATGGATCATAACAATTTTTAAAGGACCTACAACACTCTCAAACGCCTTTACACTTTTAGCACCTTCCTTAACTAATACATACATTGACACTGGCACAAACTTATTTGGAAACCCCTTAATCAGGTCCAGAATAGTACTTTATTCTGAGAAAGCATCTTAGACATTTATTTCAATAACTTTGAATGAGTTTACGTGAGTGATCAATACAGTCTAAGACATTTTTCTTTTCTTTAGAATTCGGGGACCTCAATATCTGTTGTTATTATATATATATATATATATAGAAAAGATATCATAATTGATCATTAGTAAAGTAGAGAAAAAATAATGTTCAATGAGGAACCGCTCATATTAACTTGTATCCTGAAATTTTCCCAACCAGAGAAGCTTAACAAAGACATATAAAACAAAACATAGGATCAGTCTTCCGAAGGTAAGCAGATTCTATTTATGTGTGTATTTGTGTATATATGTATATATATATATATACATATATATATTTATAATAAAAACTACGTTTTATTAAATATCGTTTTTTTTTTGTTTAATATAAATTATCGATCAACGATCCATCATGCATTAGTTCATACTTTGATAGATACATTGTGTACCGCGCTTAGACGATATCATTTCCCCTATAATGCAATTTAGTGCACTATTCAGTCCAATTTACTTGAAACAGTTGTTTTCTAGACATGACTAAGAACAATTTAGAAAATTAATAGTATAATCAAAATATTACACTGGGTGATAATTTCAACAAATAATTGCATATTTAACACATTTTAGTTTTATCTATAAATTAATTCGATTTCAAGGAAAAAGCATTATTGCTATTTAAGATGAATTTCCATTTCCTTCGTTTTTTATTTACGAGTTCAACTACTTTCGTTTTTGTTTATTTTATTTATAATATTAGTTTAATTGCACGGTAAGCATCTTTGCTTTTTCGCTTCAATCTTTTTAATTCATCCCGTAAATATATAAGATTCCAACTCTATCAAACCGGAAATACTCAAGTTTCATGCTAATAATCGCCTGATATGTTTTTCCTGTTTCGCGGTTCAGCTTATTCGTGGAAACCGAATGTTATGAGCAAAATAACTACTGTTTGGATGATCGAATCGAATAAAATTGATGAAAAAACATGACTTCAAAGAATTATATGATTGATAAATAAATAAATCATTTTAAAATTATATATTCCTAAGAAATTATTATATATTCCTAATCCGCAATTTATCGTTAAAAATGATAAACGATGAATTAATTAAATCAACAAATATTTTAATATTTTAAATTTGAATGAGCCTCTAACTTGCCAACATCCAAATGGGATGACTTTCCACAGTTCTTATCCTAAAAACCAGTAAGTGAAATGGAACCATCAACATTAAGTACGAAACCGCATTAGGAAATAATTCGTAAAGCAGCTCCGTCACTTTGAATACCTCAGTAGCGAACTCAGAGTGATGGTCTTAAAAAGACAAGAGTGCTCTTGCGGTGGTGGTGGTGGCTATGGCGACGATGACGACAGCGACATCGACGATAACAATAATAAAGGTAATATCTAATTAAAATTAAAATCGAAGAGATCGGATAAACCTTCTTCAGTGCCTAATGAGAATGAGTAATCGCTTTCAGACAGTGGTGGTTCCAAGGGCAATAGGAAATCTCCGATATCAAGAACGCTTAAATCTGCAACAAAAGTTAGAAAACAAAAAAATTGTTTAGCAACTTTTACAAGAAATAAATGCCAAAAATTTTACAACACTATTTACAATTATATATGTGGGTATTCTCATTTATTATCGGTTGTTAACATGAAAGTCAATTAAACTATATGTATAACTAACGCATATATAAATTTATTATATTTAATTCATTTATTATGGCATTATGGAAAACGTATCTTCTAAGACACTTATTTTGTTGCTTTAAACCGCAACCTAACTAGAACTCTGTCTGTGATGTGATCTCTATTAATAAACACACAAGTCACAGTCAGAGCTCCACCAGGGCACGGCTAAGATAGTGTCAAAATAAAGGACAGACATCTAATAAAATAATGAACAGGCTCAAAACTTGATTAATACGCGTATAACTTGTCGTAAAGCTATCTATATAAGTTTTAATAAAAAGCGTAAGCAAGTCTTTACCTGGAGATGTGTTTTGGTCTTCAGTCTGAAGTTGGAACTTTCCACCACCCATTGGTCCATCATCATCAGACTCACAGAGAAGTTTATCCCTCATACCCGTTCGCATACTGCTACTTGAAGGTTTATTATCGTTATTCATATTAACTTCAATAGGAGGTATTGGTTCCACTCGAACATCGTTTTCTCCATTGATCAATAATTCTGGAGGTAAACAGGATATATTGGATGTTTTTAACGTTGGTGTCGTGTAAGACACAGGTCGAGGTGGTGGCCTGACGGGTGGATCATCAGGACATAGGAATACTTCTATTTCGCCATGTGAAGATCTTATGTGCATTTGGAGCTGTAATGTGTAAGATTGATTTGTTAAATGATAAAATTATAACATGAAAGTGTAATGAAGGACAGAAAATATACGCAGATAAGGTAACTTACCTTAGGCTGCCCAATATTATTAACAGGTTGTGGTACATGAAGCGTAGCTTCTGGGGGAGCTTTGACTGCCATAATTGCTTGATCTTTGTACATGGCCACAGAACGTAAATCATGGTATGTCACGTAAGCGTATTGTCTTTCTGCACAGAGTTCTCTAAGGTTTTTATCAGCACCATCGATTAATCGATCCAACGTATTTTCCTTAGCTTCTAAGTCGGCGACGTCTCTCCTGAGTTCTGCAATGTCATTCCTATCACTCGGGAGTTGACCGCCTCTGAAATATAACAATACACGTTAAGTAATAAGTTATCAATAACAAAGTCACGTGTAAATAGTTGGCATGAAAAATTAAATACTTACTTCCATTGAATGTTGTTTTTACTTTTTTTTTCTACAATTCCAATGCCTTCTAAAACATTAGTAATGTCGTATATACGACGTTTTTGTACCTCCAATTTTTCAGATGCTACATTTAAATCCACTACACCATCTTGACTGTTCTCAACTAAATTGATAAATTTCTTTGTGAGTAAACTTAATGAAGTGTCGTATCTTGTTCTCTCCACAGTTTTACCTAAACAGAAATAATTTTTTTAATTCCTTGTGTCATAGCTTATTTTTTCACTTAAGAGTAGAAACACAAAAAAATTATTTACTTTTTGTAGGCGTGTGACCAGTTAAAGAATTTGAGCCTGATCTTCTACGTTTTCCTCTTGGAGTTTTAAAAGCAGGTTGGCTACTACCTGTACTAGCCACTTCTAAATTTAATCTTCTTTTTACAGCTTGAACTGATATTTGCTAAAAAAAAAAATTTTTGAATTCATATAAAATTGTAACAGAAATTTCAAAGAGATAAATTGAAATACAAGTAAATGAATATATTTTAATTACTTCAGTTCGTGGAACCGGTTGTGTAGGTTTTCTTGTTATTTGATAACAAGGTGTTTGTCCATACTGATGATCCTGTAAATGAGGGCTAGGTGTTTCTTCTATTACTTTTTGAGTTTGGACTTCATCTAACGATACTTCATCCAAAAATTCTGTTTTTACTATTAAAAAAGATTTGCATTTATACATAAAGATTCGATATACATTCATCAGATGATTGTGTGAAAATATACATACTTAATTTTGTCTCCACCATATCAGGAGTAACAGGCCTAGCAGGATCGTCAAGAATGACTTGTCTTCTTACTCTAGGCATTTTGGAATGCACTAGTATCTGAAAAAGAATAGTAAGCAATTTGTAAATTACATTTTTATAACAAATATAAGTAGAAATTAATTTGAATACATACATGTATATGTACAATTGTTGGGTGTGCACATATATATTGAATACTTAATAATAGTTAAACGTTTCTATTGAGCATGTTATTTGTAAAAAACATAAAAATTATTTAGAGTATAATAAAGTGACAAAATAAGTATTTTATTTTACTTTTATTGTTAAATATTAAATATTTAAAGCACAATACATGTAAAATTTTCTATACAAAACTAACATATTTTAACAAATTTATAAGTCAATCGATAATAAAAATTTCATTAGTATTAAAATTGATCTATAAAAGAAGATTTAACATATTCGATAATTTCCTTTCACTTGAAACCTTAATTATTTCGATAAAATAACAGCACTTCCTCGTGCATATGGATTTCAAGGTTCGGTGCGTAAATTTGATTGAAATAAAATATCATTGGACAAATATTATATTCGTTTCTTAATCTCGATTAATATAGTAAATGAATCAAACTACAAAAATTTAATTAAAAATACTTTTATACTTTATTTACCAAATTAGTATAATGCATTTCTAATACGTATCCAAACCATGAAAAGAGGAGGAAGGAATGGATGTAAGAAAGGAGAAGTTTAGTATGTAAAACGCTCGTACTTGATTGGAATGTCATAATTAATGTGAGAAATTGATTCTTAAGAAATATTTGCTCCTTAATCAGGATAAAATCGTAAATAAAATAATTGTCCGATGGTGTTTTAATATTAATTTTAAAGTTTAAGTTTTTCAGTAAATCTTAATGCCGAACAAACCTAAAATGCAGATAAGAAGTTTTAAGAACGTGACTGGACGCTACAGCAGAGCCACACACACCACCGACTATATTATATCTCTAACAGTTGGGAGTTTTGATAATTATGTGGGAATGGATATTTTACAATAATTACTCTTTCACATACTTATTTTGTCGTGCTCACGTGCCTTTTGCTAGATGTGCTTGCGAAGATATTAGCGCGACATGGCGCATTCGAAGTCTGGGAGCAATGCACGAAAGAAGGAACATTGATTGGTGGTAGGTCGTTATCTTACAGATAAAAGTACGAGGAAGAAAAGTAAAGTATCGTTAGGTCCATCAGAAAAAATTAACGCGAGACTGGAGAGGGTGAGAAATTAGTCCGAAGAACCGATCCTGAGATCGGACGGTGAAGAGCAAACCGCCCATGAGATCACGAAACCTCCAACGGAGGTACCAGATCCCAAGATTCCCAAGGTATGCAGGTAACGAAGGTACAGTTGGTTGAAAAGGTTGAGAATCAAAGTTAAGTTCGACCGGGTCAAGGCCTGTCGTCGTCGTCGTCGTCGTCGTCGTCGTTAATCGTCGTAGTCCGTCGTGAAAACTGATATGAAAAACCTTGAATTTTTCTAGGAGAAGAGGCAATCGCAGGATATTCACTATACGCGCAAATCGAAGAAGAGTGGTAGAGATGCAGAGACACGGAACATGTGTACCGGGCTTCACACGTCCCTAAGTTTAATAACGGCAAAGCTACTCTGGTATAGTCTCCGCAGTCTGTTCCCTTTTTCTGCGCCTGTCGTCCGTGTTGGAGAAATTGAGTTTCACGACGCCCACAATTCGACATGAGGACAATGTGTCCCCTCTCTTATCGACGACGCAAAGTCGTCTCGAGTGAAAAGCGGTCTCTACCGGCATTCTCGCATGCACGTCGCACGCGATCAGCTGTTGAAGCCTACGGGAAAGGAAGGAAAAGCAGCAAGCCGAGAATCAAATTCGCCTCTGCCCATCCGTCCCCGCGCGTCCATTGGATCATCCTAGAATATTTGTCGCATCGCTAAATACAAATCGAATGTGGTCATTCGACCTCGTCGAGTCCACTCGCATAAGCGACGAGGCTCACACATGTACGTGCGTGGATTCGCGCGCGCGTTCATGTACACGATGAGTTCGGCGGGTGGGCAGGCGAGCGAGCAGAGGCGATTATGCGAGCGGACGCAACACAAATCCACATACACACACACACACACACACCTCGAAACTGGAGATACGCACACGCGGCTACGACGGGATTCGCATGCGATACTCGAAGAGCTGTTTAAAGAGCCAAGCGAGCCAGCAGACCAGGGACTAGTGTCCCTAGTTAGGCGTGCTATCGGCATTGGAGGAATAGAATAGAAGAGAAGAGAGGAGGAGGAGGAGAAGGAGGAAATTGTCGACGAATACTACTTTTCCGATACTACCCGAGATGCCTCATGATTTTTCCCTTGACAAAAACCGTCCCCTCTCCATCCACGAGTTTCCAAAGCGGACACGCAGCACCCTTGCGAAGGGTCTCGTGAAATGGACACACTGTTAAAGAGCACCGCGCCTACGGTTTCCAATGTGATGATGGTGGTGGTGGTGGTGGTGGTGGTGGTTGTGTGCTGGTAGTGGTGGTGCATTGGAAGCCGGGCGGAAGTGCCGGTAGGAGAATTTCTCGGTCTTAACGAGATTCGTTCTTAACAAGTAACCCAGAAAACAGACACACATTTACCTACTTACTTGATCTTGGAAGCGCGTTAATCGCACAGTATTTTCCGCCGGAGATCCACGCTATCTTTCGGGAGGTTCTGCTGGTACACACGGCAAAGCGCGTGTCACAGACTCGGCATGCTAGCCATTTCCCAATCTCTCTCGGGTTGCGACTTTTCGTCGTTTTCCCCGACGATGTTCCCCGCCTTCCCGTGCTCGATCCGCTTTTCTCTTCTCTAGTCTAACCAGGTAAGAACGGCCCGCCGATGTGTCCTGCTAGCTCTGCAAGATCGCCGGGGCTCTCTACTCCCAAGGTTGATGTACACGCGCAAGAAAGAAGCGAGCACTCGTGTGTTCGGAGCTTCGATTTAGCAGGAATTCCTGCTCGAGAGAGATATGCCTGGCAAATGCTACTCTCTCGATCTTCCTGTTTTTTCCTTCCTTTTTTCGTCTCGCGATGCGGCTCGTCGTGTCGTTCTCGTTGCGTGGCCCGTATTTCGCTCTTTCTTGCACTCTCCTCTGCTCTCTTCTTCCCTCTCTGTCGGGTCTACGTCCGTGTGTGCTTGCGTACGTCTCTCTCAAAGTCTCTCTCTCTGTCTCTCCCTCTCTCTCTTTCTCTCTCAAAATGCCTACCGCATTGGTACGGTGTCCATTTTCTGCGGGGCCGATCTTAGTAGCGCTGGCGAAAGACGGACAGCACAGCACAGCACAGCACGGAACAGGACAGCACAGCTCTGATCTACTAGGTCGAAGTTATTCGAGGCTTCGTGGCAAATCGCTCAGGGTGATTTTCCCCGTGGACAGGTTGCCAGGACGCCGTGGCGGTAGCAGGGCTTGTTCCTCGGGAGGAGAGACTTGTCGGGATTAGGATCGGCCAGTTTGGGTCAACCGGTGAAGAGAAGAGCCCCGCGAGGATTAGGACGAGGAGAAGGAACGAATGAACCTTTTGCAGCAGGGTGTAATGCGCGAACACGAGGCCGGTTCATGAGCTGGGCGAGTGGATATGGACGGGCGCGGACAGACGGGCTGGCTGGTGGCGCGCTGGCAACTGGCTCGGGCTACGAGGCAGATAGACCCGCCGCGTCCATGTACCGGTCTGATGTGCCCGATCGCACGCGCGTACAACAGCGTACAACCGCGCACAACCGTGCTCAGGTATCTCTTCGATGAGCTCAACAACCACCAGCGGAAACCCCGTATTCGTCGTCACTTTCTAGCCGCTCCGTACCGTCCCGTCCCGACCCAACCCAACCCGACCCGGCCTGGCCCGTTTGCTTCTTTTTTTTCTCCGGACCTTTTGCCTTTTGCCCACTTCCTACACCACACTGATGTTCTCGTGGTGGTAAAGGTGGTGGTGGTGGCGGTGGTTGTTGTTATTGTTGAATGATGATACTGATACTACTGATATACTTTTGTTGCGGTATTGGCGGCGGCGGCAGCGACGGCGACGACGACGACGACGACGACGGCTGCTGCTGCTGCTGCTGCTGTCTAGTTCTGCTCCTTCGTGCTCGTCTCTCCTTTTCTCTCTTTACGTGCGTTCGTCGACTCGTGTGCAGAACGAATCGGCGCACCGGCCATCTGCCGGTCACACTCCGTAGTTGAATATGCGCGCCAAAACTCTCGTTCCACTGGTCTCCGCAATCATCGTAACACCAGATGTGGACAATTCGACAAAAGTTCCTAGCTGTTTGCTTGTTAAACACCACTGCCGGTTATGGCCAGCGATTCTGCGATAAAATCTTTAAATGTCCGTTATACTCCGAGTCTCGATCGCCTCTTCGTTCTACCGTAAAAATCGACGCGCTCCTTCAGATCTTGGCTTTTCAGATGCTCCTTTAGTGTTCTTTGGATACTCGGATCCACGAATGATCTCGATTACTGGAGGATTCTCTTTTTCTATTTCTCTCTCTTTCTCTCTCTCTCTCTCTCTCTCTCTGATGCCTTAAGAAATATACCGTTTTTTCGTACGTCATATGTCAAAGCCAAAAATACGCGCCAAACCGCTTTCTCTTTCACAATGTACTAAGCCACGAGCAGAGGATCTAGCCAAAAATGCTCGAACGTCTCTATGCTACTTCACTTTAACATTTTTTGGAGAAGGAGAACAACGCTGATTATGCACTTTTTGCACTACGAAACACTTGTTTACTTGGCCTTTTTTTTTTTTTAGTGAAGCGTTGAATCGTGAGATTTCAATCCGGGTGGGAACGTGCACTTGCGGAAGCACGTTCTCCTCCAATGTTGATAGCTATTTGGGCCTTATACGTTCGAGGGAGGGATAAGACAAAATAAACGACGCTTGCACTTTCAGATTATGTAACTTCTTCCCAGCCTGCTGTTGCAGCTTTGGTAGTGTACAGCTTCCAAGCTTTGGGAAGATCCCTATATCCGTCGATTCTTACCCGAAACTGCCCGAAACTAAGCGGGCGGTCGTCGCTTCCTTCGAGTGGAGGGGTATTAGACTCTGCAGGGCCGTAACATTACACAGTTATTTAAAGATCTACAGGAATTACAAATAACATTCAATTCCCAAGAAGGAATTTCCTCTCGTGATTCTTCTTCGTTACATTATTCACGTGTGCCAGCGGTTCGATAGTCCATTAATTATCTAATAGAAATAACGAAATGTCTTAATAGGAATAACATAATTCATTTAAAATTCAATATTTGTCTCTTACACTTATTTATAGCATTCTTCTTTGATGCAGGTCAAGATCCATTGGTAAACTCATTGGGATATTGGAAAATAACAAAGTGGAATAATAACAAAAGTAACGACACTTAAAGGTCCTGAGGACAGTGAGTACAGAATTAGCTCTGCCTGTCGTATATAAATAACGATTTTTGTATTCAAATATAAATTAAATTTTATTGTTAAAAATACCAATAAAAAGCATCTGGAGTAAATTTCAGTAAAATTAGTACAATTTAGATATACAGCAATATTAAAATCAAGATAATGGCTTTCGAAATTCTTCTTACGTGCCTGAGTGAGCCTGCCAAGAAGGGGGCCCGGTGTTTTCTTCGTAACGTACTTATTTGAACCCTGCGGAACTACAAAAGGATCGTATCCTACGTAGGACGAAGGGGAAGCATATTTTCCCTTCTTACTTCTCTTAAGCTCTCCTCATGAACTACCTTCATTTCTGCATTCAAAGTATTAATTCAAACCGTACTCTTGGACACGTAAGATTAAATATGAAAAAATTTAAGATAATACTTTATTTTTCACTACGATATATATTTCTGTAACATTTCCCGGGACATGCCGAAAAGGTAACACATTTAAATGTGTAACAGGATTAATACAGCCATATTTATTGTGCTTAGTTAGTACAAACGGTTCACCCAATATCTTCGCTTGGATCTTAAAGTCCGAAAGAGCAATATTGATGATTGTTACTTTCTAAAATAAAGAGGTAAGTCAATCTATAATTAAACGTATACTACCTTAATCTGCGGATATTTCTTTTTTATTGCAATAATCTTGCTTATAATCTTGTTTATTTATTAAGAATTGGCCAATACTTGTTTAGAAAAAATTTCAATAAAACTTTTATAATTAGTTAAGCTGTTTTTTTAAAATAACAGTACCTTAACAGCAAACATTGGTGCTTTCACACACAGGTCCAATAATTTAGAGAGAAAAAAAAATAGTGAAGTTTGCAAATTCTCTCCAACAGTTTCTATAAAATGAATATTTTTTATTTCAACTTTATCTACATCAATCATAAAATCAACTATGCCTATAGCACATTGCTCAAATGTCTCTATTAAAGTTTCACCACATGCACGTACTCTAGAATATTATAAAAAATTTGATTTACATTAGGCTGATGTGAAAAACATTTTATAGGGAAAACACAATTATGGACAAGGTCTATGTTTCTGCAAATTTCATTATTCTGACACAGAACTTTTATAGGTTATGCTAATTGTGAAGATTCCAAAGCAGATTACTTTGAATATAAGTCTTAAATTTATACTTACGCTACATATTCGGAACTTTCAAGAACTGTAAAAAAGAATAGTACTCATTTTTAATATGCGAATACTTAACTGTCATCAATCATATAACATTTAGCATTTCCCGCCAATTTAAATTAGCCGGAGTTAAAGAATATGAATTTATTATTTTCCACGTAATAATTAATATCTGTTAAATCTATTTTTTAATCGTACATATTTATCCAGAGAAAGCTGAAAGTACTTACATTCAAATTTTTTTGGTGGTATAATAAAATCAACATCCGTTAGTTCACCCAAGTCAACCATATTCTCAGCTGATTTTCTCCCACGTGAGCACCGATCAGTTGATATTTGACAAGTTCACCACTGACAGTGCCGCCACGGTCCCGCGTAAAAACATGTTCCGTAGATGGCGGTATTTGTCGGACCTGAATTAAGATCGGTTCCGAACAGTTCGTTCACAATCAAAGCATCAACAATTCGCTAGCAAGTAACTTCACGTGATACATTTAGATGTCGCTGACATCGTATTAAGACCTGATGTGTTTAAGAGCGTCCTCTAACGCTCTTCCCTTTTCGTGAATGGATCTTGTGAAAGACCCCAGACTTCTATATTCTATTAGACCTCTACCTTTGGCCATTCGGACTGTAGAAAGTGAAACAAATTGCAACGTGGTAGGGGTAGATCTAGCGAGGCAAAATTCAATGTAGAAGTGCGTCTGTGAGTAACACAGGGTAGTTGTACAATCGAGTATAAAATCTCTACCAAGTTTCAAGAGGATTAGAAAAAGAGAGATGATCCGTTGAATTTTACAACATTTTTTCGATGAGGTACTACTGCTTTATACATTTATCCAGTCTAAAAGGTGGCAAGAGTCAATATAATGCTAAATCAAACATAAAGTAAGTATAGAGGTAAATTATAATATCGTTGATAATAGAGTGACGCAGAAGAGAAAATGTTGATAAAATTTTATTTCAAATTGACAAATTATAATCTATACTTTATTGCGTGTATATTGTATGGTTTTCACACAATTTTCTTTAAAATAATTAAAATTTAATGCACAAAATGCATTGGGCATAATTATTATAGTACGATGTACCAATAGGGCATCGAGTATATAAAACTGCCTCACTGAAAATTTGTCAACCTTCTCGATTCGAAGGTAGTGATTTAGCAGCATACAGAAATTCGTGTGAAAGACTGATCTTTGCATATTCTCCTCGACCATCATCTTTATAATTAACACTGACTTTTTTATTATTCCAAGAATTATACTAGTAGAGTGCGCTAGAGATGACGAGACTTATCATCATCGTCAGCGATGGTTGCACCTATTTGATGCATGGTGGGACAGTTTTATCCCATTTCGAAAGATTACAATAAAAAAAAAATAAATAAAAATATACAAAAAAAATGTATTAAAATTTTTGTGCGACATGGGTCTATTTTATTTTCTGAAATCCTATACCTCAAAGAGTTAAAAGACACCTCATTTTATAATGTTAAGAGAACACTGGGTCAAATTGATCCAGCACACCTTGAGTGCTTATAAAATCATAGGAACGTTTATTACCAAGCTAAAAACATTCATGAACGTTGTTAACTAATAATTATGTTACGGTACCCTTTAAGGGTTAACACAAGTCATTTTTGTGTTTATAATTAACTAAGCAACGATATTTATAGAATAGTTACATCAACATGTTTTATATGTTCACTGGTTTATCGTGATCAGAAACATTCTTATTTAGTAAATGGAGGTCGATATGAGCGATTTGGTCTTGGTAATGAAACCTACGTATTTATTTTATGAACAGATTGGAGACACTCGTTAGCTTTAGTTTTTTGAGCCGTGAAAAGGAAAGAAAATATATATTTTATATTTCATTTCTTATACTTATATTCACATATCTTATATTTGTTAATAACATTTCTTTTTAATGCAGGTCAAGATGTGTTTGTAAATTCATTGGGATATTGGAAAATAGCAATGGAATAATAATAAAACCAATGAAACTTAAATGTTCTAAGAATGGTGAGTATAGAATTGGCTTTCTGATAAATTACAAATAGCGATTTTTGTATTCAAATATAAATTAAATTTTATTGTTAAAAATATGAATAAAAAACACTTGGATGAAATTTAAGTAAAATTAATACAGTTCAGATATGAAGCAATATCAAAATCAAGGTAATGGCTTTCGAACATTTTTTACGTGCCTGAGTGAGCCTGCCAAGAAGGGGGCCCGGTGTTTTCTTCGTAACGTACTTATTTGAACTCTGCGGAACTACGAACGAATCGTATCCTACATAGAACGAAGAGGAAACATCTTTTTCCTTCTACTTCTCTTCTGCCCTCAGGCTGCCACCACTTCTGTGTTCAAGGTATTAATTCAAACTACACTCTTAGACGCGTAAGGGTAAAAATGAAACGTTGCACATAACAAAGCTGATCATATATCCACTATGACAAATACTTCCGCACTTCTTGTTCCGGGTGAATCAATAATTTGCATGGCTGAATATGTAATAGCTTTTACTTCCGCTTCTTGAGAGTGTTTAGGTATCTGAAATGTCTCACCCATTGCCTTTGCTTTGATTTTAAAGGTCGTACGACTGAAATCGGTGATTTTTACTTTCTAAAATAAAGAGGTAAGTCAATCGATAATCAGACGCATGCTAGATTAATACGCGGTATTTTTGTTTATATTCCAATAAAAAATAAGTTTTCATTTTGCTTAACTATTAAACATTGATCAATACTTTTGTAGAATAAATTTTAATAAAACTATACTTCATAATTAGTCAGAGTATTTCTTTTAATAACAGTACCTTAGCAACAAAATATGGTTCAGCACTAAAGTGATATAAGAATTCATCGAGAAAATGATATAACAGACTTTCAAGATCGTGTCCATTAGCCTCTATAACAAGAGTGTCTCTTATCTCAACACGTTCTAAGTCAGTCATATAACCAAACATTGCTACAGCACATTGTTCAAATGCCTCTTCTAAAGTTTCACCCCATGCATGTAGCCTGGAATATAATAATTATTTTATTTACGTTTGAGGAAGAGGCGTGTAAAACATTTTGTAGGCAAAACAGCCCAAGATCGAGGTTTTCTAAAATTTTATTGCGCTGTCTCACGAGGCTTTTATAGGTTATGCTCATTCTGAAGACTCCAAAGCAGGTTAATTTCAATGTACGTCTTAAATTTATACTTACTGTACATCAGCGGTATGATCAAGGTCTGTAAGAAAAAAAAGTAATCGTTGTTAATATATTAATACTTATGTTTTCATCGATCATATTACTTTTAGCATTTCCCGCCAATTTAAATTAGCCGAAGTTAAAGAGATATACATTTGTTATTTTCCGCATAATATAATTAATATATATTAAATCTCAATGTTAATTATACGCATTTGTTTATAGAAAGCTGAAATTACTTACATTCATATTTTGTTGGTGATACATACTGAGCATCTTGCGTTGAGTCACCCATGATGCACATATGCTCAGCTGATTTTCTCCCACGTGAGTACCGATCAGCTGATCTCTGACAAGTTCACCGTTGACGGTGCCACCGGACTCCCGCGTAAAAATAAGTTCTGTAGATGGCGGTATTTGTCGGACCATCCGTAAGTGTTTTCCATTCATAATACCGATTGAGTACAAATCAAAGTTATTTAATTTATAGAGGACTGACCTGCTTTTGAAACATTTTTTTAATTTTATTATTAAACAATTTTTATATTTGCCAGTAAGTTTAAGCATGGAAACGTTAACAAGCAAGCAAGGTTAACAAGTCAGAAGCATATAATAAATTTATATACAAATATAAATAAAGAAAAGCCTACAAATAGATTATGAAGATAATATAGAAAACGAAAACATTGCTCCAACGCAATTGCTTTTTTTTTAAAAAGCAATTTCATTGAGCTGAAATGTTTAATTTAAATAATTACTTATTAACAATTGTAAAAATCTAAAAAAAATTGAGATTTCTAAAGATTTTATAATTATATCTGAACTCTTCCTCCGCAGCCTTTTTATACATGAAATATAATACAGTATTCTATAATACTTTTCTTTACTTTAAACATATAGAAATTTGTTTCAATTTAACATTTTCTCTCTCCTGAAGCTTTCCTGATGTCAACAGTTCACATGATTATCGACTGAGAATATTAGAAGATCTTCAAATATACTGTATAATTTTTTACTTCATGTACTTGTATATAAATAAACATTGTATTTTATTTTTAAACACATAATAAAAAAATTGTAAAATAATAAAAAATCTTATTTAAATGAATATGTGTTATCAGTCATTCATTATCTCACCAAGAATCATAGGGGTTTTTATATGCATGAACACTTATCATCATCATCAGCATTGGCTCCACCAGTAATCTACATTTTAATGCAAATCATTACCATGTTTATAAATTATTATGCAACGATACTCATAGAATAGTCACACTAACATGTTTTATTTGTTCACTGGTTTTCCATGATCAGAAACATTCTTATTTAGTGAACGGAGGTCGATATGAGCGACTTGCTACTGTTGGTAGTGAGACCTACATATTTGTCTTATGAACAGACTGGAGATACACGCTAGCTTAGTTTTTTGAGCAGTGAAAAGGAAGAAAAACACTCGCGTTTTCATACTAAATCTACGACATTAGTAGTTACAGCATTAAGCATTTTTTACCGGTATCTTTCATAATTCATGCTATATTACAAATGTTTTTTGAACAATAGATATACATAGTTTAATCAAAATTCGTAAGAGACATTTGATGAAACGTTCTCTTTCAGCTAAAGATTATTTCCAATTTGAAAGAGTATAGAACTGCATAATAAAGTAGTTGCGTCATCAGAATAATTAAGAAAAGAAGTCTTTTTAGTAATAAAATTATTAAAAAATTATTGCACGAGAGAGGACACCGTTTCTTTAATTCAAAATCACTAGTTATAATAAATAAGTGATATTTGTCAGGATTGTACGCGAAAACAAAAGCTAATTAATAAACTAATAAGAGTTTATCACGCTAACGCAATTTGGGCTATTATCCAAATCCACGTGTTATCTATATCTATTATACATTGCTTTAGTTAGCCCAGGTCTAGTCGATAGTTTTGTTGATTTCTTTTTCTCTTCAGCGTCCTTAGAGAAACAAGTTTTTCGCACTAACACCATCTGATCCAAGGGCACCCAGTTTAATTATTTACAATCATCTTTGCACATAATCAAGTTGACAGCATTTATTACGCTTATGCGATAATAACAAAAGCCTTTTCCCCTCACTCCTCCTCTTGTATTTTATTTCTCTCTAATTTAAAATATATCTGATGACACGTTTTATGCATAATATGTGCACACGTAGGAAACACAATGTATTATGCACAACTTTATTTCACACAACTTTTAATGTTTTCTCTTTGTTAGAGCTACTCGGACAATAATCTTCTTTAATAAAAAATATACATGAGTGATATGTAATTGTAAAAAGTGTTTTCTCAATAAACAATGTAATCTAAAAAAAAAATGTAATTGATTATGTACTTTCTTTCTATAAAAAAAATACAGGTTACAGTTCAGTCTCACCATATAATGAATACAAATCAATTTGCTAATTAAAAATCTTTATAATGATCCTATGAAGCATGAGCCAATCAATCTATAAATCAAATTATATTGTTTGTAAAACTGAGGGATTAGTCATCGTACGTTTTCAATTGTAAAAAATGTAATTGAATATTGATATGATAGATACTAATAGATTTCGGATTATAAGATGGAAAATAGAAAAAAAAAAACAACAAAGAAAATTGCTTTCAATTTTTGCAAGATAATGTTTTTTAAATATTCGCTTAGGATCATTAAGTTAATTAAAAAATAGCTCGTGCATAGCATGTCGAACAATGTTTGCATTGCATGTTCGAAAAATGCAATTCGCTCAAGGGAGGCTAACTTATTATTAAACTCTTACCCATTGTCTGTGTTTAATTGATAAAAGAAACTAGTAATTTATTAGCAATTTAAAGACTGTTCTTAAATATTTAGTATTTCTTCAGTTCTCTCAGGAAACGATTAATTTTGATTAGCAGTCGAATATACCAACAACAAACGGGTTAATGCACAATTGCAATTAATCTGATTTTTACAAGCATCGCGTACCACAGCCGTGATACGAGATATTTTTAAAATAAGTAAAGGAAGAAGAGAGAAAATGATTTTCTTCCTCTGCAATTGTCTTTTATCAAGGATATTTATAAAGCAAAATGAATGTTTCCTTACTCGCTCTCCATTTGTAATAAGATACAGTTGCATTATGCTCCTGTATTTAATTTAAAAGTTGTGTACAGGCTCTTTGTCGATATCACTAACATTACTTTAATTATATCATTTAATGCCGCTATTCCTACAATATCGAGCAAGCTGCGGAGCCGTGTGGGTTTTCCGCTCTCGAAGGTATTCGACGGAATATTCTTTTAGCGATTGGCACCTGGAGCATTAGCGGTTACGAAAAATTTGCTTGTGAAACGCGGAGACCCGGCGCATTGAGCAGCTTAAAAAATTATTGCAGAATCACTTGGACGTTTTAACGAAGTATTAGCTAAGAAGCTCAGGGAGTAGGAGGAGGATTTGTCCAGATGAAAATACCAGAAAACTGCCCTCGTCGGGATACGATGCAGGTGCGCCATTCCGCCTGGTGCAGGAAAACCGATCCCAATTGGTACCCGTTCGGCAGCGAAACTGGAAAATATTTCGCTCCGTTGTCTCGGCGAGCAATCGAGCAAACTCATTACCGTATCGCTTACCGAGGCATTTAGCATTATTCTCCTTTTAACGGTAACGCGGCTATTAGTCGATAAGATTTAAATATGAAAGGCAGCTGCTGCGATGCAGTCACTGCAATGATACGCCAATGCATCTAACTTAATCCATCTCGGTCCTTGGCCAGATTGATTTCCATGCACGTTCCTAACAAAGGATTGATACCATCCATCTTCATTTGAATGAGAGATAGTCGTATGCAAATGCGATTCTCGTGCTGAACACGCATCTCTTTGATCCACATACAACCGACTGTCGTCGCGCCCATGAACCGTTGTGTGGTCCATCCACCAATTCATGCACTCAACGTCCAACGAACCAGCGAATTTACCTCAAGTTTGTCGCCGAGGAGCAAACGAGGACTCGAAATCGCAAAAACCCACCAGGAAAGGGCCGCGATCGTGCCCTTTGAATCATTCGCGAATCTTCGCTGCTTCTGGAGGAGGATGATGATGATGATGATCTAACAAAGGGAGAGAGACGAGAGACCCAATGGCATGCCCTGCTCAGATTAGTCTCGTGCCCGCGGTCAGATTCTTGCTCGATGCAGAATGTTCCTCTCCTCTCACGTGTCGCTGCGCTTTAATGACATGCGATTTTGCAACGTAGCTTTGCCGAGTCCTTGGCGTGGAAAAGTATATAAAGCGAGCGCTTATAATTGGTTAGGCTAGCTGCAGAATTTTTAACCGAGCAACGATGTCGTTCTTCAGGCTTGCTGTGTTATGCGCGTCCATCGTCGCCGTTTTTGGCGCTCCGGAAATCGATTTTCGTAAGTGTCGCAGTGCGGGCAATCGAGTTGTTTTTTATCCGGCAGCGATCGATCCGTGCTCACGATCTCACTGCCCTTTGAGCAACGGAAGTGATCGATATTCGGAAAAAATCGTCAGGAACGCATCTACAGTGCGATCTTGTCCCTTGTCAGTGATCTCGATTTCATCCCTCGTGCGTTTGGATGCTTTTCTCTCTTTTTATTTTTACAAAATCACGTACGCGTTATATCCCCCCCCCCCTCTCTCTCTCTCTCTCTCTCTCTCTCTCTAATTTACCAATTGCAGTCGCATTGTAGAAAAATCTCTTATTCCTATCTTGACGTAAAAACCCCCGTTAAATGGAGAACAAAATTATCGATGGGCCATATTGTTTCAGCTATGAAAGCATGCAAGAGGAATAGCGATGATTACTCGTCATGTTTGCGACTTGCCATCCAAGAATCTTGGCCCACTTTCGTGAAAGGTGAGTTTCCCCTTGAAAGAGTCGTCGATTTGATAACGATTCGATAAAGTGTCTTCTTTCTCTTCTTTTTCCTTGGCTCGTTTGCTCATCCACTAATTTTCCGATAGGTATTCCCGAGTTGGAAGTGCCAGCCTTGGATCCTTACTATATTGAAAAGGAGGAAACCAAATATCAGACCGGTAGTTTGCAAGGGAAGATCTTAGTGAGAAATGTGCGAACATACGGTTTGAGCAAGGCAAAGTTCTTGTCCGTACGGCCAGAATTCACGGAGGACTTCTACCGTCTGCAAATCGAAGTAGAATTACCCAAGTTATACGTTGAGGGTGAATACAAAGCTGAAGGACAGCTGGGAGACTTCAAGATGGGCGGTAAAGGTAGGATCGTACCATCCCTTCCTTCTCTGCTTTCTCTATCTGTTCTCTCCATCCCTTATTTTCTCAGCTCCAAGGAAGCGAAACTTTGGCCCCTACTCTCCGGTGTCTCGTAAACTCATTATTTGTAAATTATTGTTTTTCTCTGCTCGAACAGGACATTTCAACATTAGTATGGATGATATCCATACCACTTGGGATATTAATGGACACGTGAAGGACGACAGATGGGTTGTGGAACATTTCAGAGCAGTTCCTGAAATTACAACCATGAAAGTATGGTTCAACGGACTTTTCGATGGAAATGAAGAATTGAGTAAGTTTTATCCAAGCTGAACTTTGATTTCTTCAAAAGGAGTTTCTTATTCGAGAGAAATATTGATTGATATTTATTCCGATAAAAAAGAATAAAAGTAGCTTTCGCAGGCAGAGACGTATCATTAGCATCGAAAAAATTGATAATCCTGTGCGGTTGCTGTTACGTCTTCGTGATTAGAACTCTTGTTTAAAGTCACGTATGTATTTTTCTTGTCAGGAGAATTGGCCTATGATGTAAAAGAATATTCTAATGTTGCCTAGGTGCAATGACGAGTTATTGAAACTATTCGGTTACATTTTTTTTTTTTTTTACGAAATACGAACAGAACGGGTATAAGATATTCTCTCCAACAAGTTTAAAGGTCGAGAGTAAATTGGTGGTGGATTTCTCGATTAATAATGTATAGGTGCTCATTACGTGTTAGTCAAATTACAATGTAACCAGATTGCATTTTTCCAATTATCTTTCTTGAAACTAATTTCGAGCTATCTTCTACAAAACTTGTTACTTCTAACAAGATTATCGGTCTTTTTGTCACTATCTCTCTTCATGATTAAGTATTACGCAATCAGGATACATTTGACCTTGCGGTTGATGATCATGACAAAGTTTAATGAAACGCCACTACTTCCGTAAATTCCTAATTAATATCTCTTATTTAAAGGAGGGTCGTTTTGTTTTATGCATTATGCATACAATGTTTTCCATTTTGCGAAAAAATATCCGTACCATTAGATAAATCTCTCATTCTCATTAAAAAAGAAAAAAGGACAGTAAATTTTATCTATGGATTATTCATTAAAAGATAAGCTTTTTATTTTTAAGACTCATTAATATTATATAATGTTTATTCTTAGATTCTGCGGCTATGACGTTCGTCAATGAATACTGGCCAGTGATTTACCGACAGATGCTTCCACACATTCAAGAAGAATGGGACAAAGAGCTAACGGGATTTGCCAATCGTGTTTTCTCAAAAATTTCCTTCTCCAAGACCTTCCCATAAGTCGGTTTAATCCTTTCGTGATAATATCGACAAATACCTATAGTAGAGACAAAAGATCTCGCGAGACACGAGATCGTTAAGCTTTCCTGAAAATTGGAAAAAAGATAAGAGGATCACTTATCGCATTCCTTATAACATAATTTTTCCAAAGTTCATTCTTGAGAGAAAGAGAGAGAAACGTCTCTTTTCTTTATACACAAACTAAATGTATCAACTTTAATATATTATTAATATTAACCATGAAATTATTCCACTTAAAAAATTTCCTTCAAATTGTGTCAATTGTTTATCAGGTACAATAATTTTTAGAGGCAAATAAAGGAATGATGTTTAATATCTGTACAGTTTGTTCAAACGATTGTATACTGGTATTTGGATAAATTCCATTTTTATTATTTTATTGCACCTCATTTATATTACATCTATGACTATATCATTGCACCTTAAATCCATTCTAATAACACAAAACTATAACAATGTTATCCACTCTAAATACTTGAACATGTGTGATATAAGCTGTGCTGAAATACTTGGATACTTCTAATTTATAAAAATAATGCTTAGATCGATATTTCTTAATAAAAACTGATCCGCTCATTTTTTTTTTTTTTTCATATAATATTTCTTATCGTAGTGTCATTATCATATTTGTACTAAACAATATCGAAATGCACATGTGCGCGTATCAAAAATTCGGTATATAAAAAATAAGATAACTACTTAAGGTAAAAGGAACACTTCAACTGGTACGTGACGTAATAATTGGTTTACGATTCCAGCAAAGAGCACTGACAGCTTCCTCTTCAATTGTGGCTCCATTGCTTTCAAAACTTCTTGCCCATTTTCCCGTAGGAACAAATTAGTGGCTTCGGCTGTAAATAATTTTTTCCCCTCAGTAACGCGTGTAACCATTGAAATAATTTCATTTGTCGAGAAGAGAGACAGATTAATTTGTCAAAGAGGGTACTTACTTAAGATACGATTGTTATTGAAGATTTTCCTGACTCTCATGTGGACGTCCTTTACAGCTAATTCAACGTCCAAATTCTCAACATTCAAATACGTTTTATTATCCTTTTTCTGCGTGGACACGGTACCCTTCACGAGTGCTTTGACATCCCCAAAACGAGCGTGGAATGTTCCATTCCCACTAGCAGGAAGTATAATCAATATCCCGGAGCTGAAAGATAGATTTCACAAAACTGGTAAATCTTGATTAAACTTATTCTACAAGGACGTCGTTTAAATATTGATTATCCTCCTAATTGCATATATTTCACTATAAAATCACAAGAGTGATTTAGCGGTGAATCGATGTCACATATATTACAAGTTCAGAAGTTACCTGGAATAATGCGCATCGAGAATAAGGGCAGGCATTCGTATGACGGCATCGAAGGGCGAACCAAGTGTTATGTCATCCACCGTATAGTTGCTGGCTCCCTTTATAAGCAATTCACGCAGTCGAACCTTATAACCGTTGCTACCACCTGTCAGAGCCAAAGACAGCTCGTCCATCTGTCGAAATATGCGTAGCTACACAGAAGTCTATAAGACTTTCAAAATACATCTTACAAAATCTATTCACGAGTGATAGGCTTTACAGGCAAAATAATATTTTTCTTTTTCTGTCTTGTGTTTTCTTTCTCTATTTTCTTTCCTTTGGGAAATTCTTTACTCGACTACTCGTTTCAATTGGAATTTAATGTTGTGCAATAGAGGTTTCGATAATTTATAATGAAAACTTCGCGAGAATCGCGATGTTTGACTTTATACTTTATTCGCAGATAGCTTATGCGCACGGAGGACCTAATAGAAATGATACTTACTCGGAACGGTTCAACGGAGGGCAATTCAATTTCAGGGATACCAACGCTCAAGTATGGCCTTAGGTGATGAAGAGCGTTGATTAAGCATGCCTTGAGTTTGGGATCACTCCTCGAGCACTGTTTCACGTATTCGGCTTAAAAAAAAAAAGTACAAATTTATAGCTTATAAATATGCGCGTACAGGTTCCATACTATTGATCAATGATATACATCCTGTTACGTTGAGAAATCTTGCGGAAGATTGTATAATGGCATTACTTAATTCCTTCGATCCTTAAAACTTCAGCAATCCACTTATGTGCATAGATATTAGTGGAATTTAACAAATCTTTCTCATACGTGAAATCTCATTGAATTAATATTGAGATATATGGTATATGAGATATTGCACATAGATCGGATATAGAACGGAAATGGATAAATTTTCGTTATGGGATGGACCGGGCTATTGTCCCATGCACAGTCAACTACGCGACCACCGCTCAAAGTTTTCGAGCAAGAGCTCCGGTTTTAGGCGTATCATCGCGATACCTCGCGCAAACACCGAAAAACAATTAAAGTCGCCGAAAACTTGGGTCTTCCTTACACGCAGATGAATTTCACACGCGCTACGAAGCATCGATGGAAGCGGAGAACAAGGATCGAAGGAAAGGCAAAAACAGGAAAAGGAAAAGGAAAAAGTAGAAAGGAAAGGAAAAAAAAAGAGAAGCGATTAAAGCCATTACATAAATAATGGATGAATTTTTTGCAGAGGCCAGAGCCTGTTTGATTTTTCCCTTTTTGCACTTCGAACCCGTCGAACTTTCACCCGAGGAGAGTTAGTCGTAATTGCCGATCGGAGATCTCCCATCACCCGGAAGCGGTCACCTCTTAGAGGCTGAGAGCCCGGGAGGCTACCAGTGGCGGCAGAGGCGTAAAAGAGTGCGAAGGGACCAAGTTTGAGTGATGAAAAAGGACAAGACTACTCACGAGGTGATTCGGGTGATAAGGTGGACGTAGCGGCCACGAGAAAAAGGATGCCGGTCAAAGTCTTGAAGATCATCTTCGCGCTTCGCGTTTTTAAAGCGGAAACGTGTCTGTCTCTCGGTGTCTCGGGAGTCGATTCGGTAGGCAGGCAAGGTCGGAAAAGATGGGTCCAGCCGAGCAACGAGGATGACCGTCGATGATGGATGCTGCTGATGTACCGTACGTGTCTGGTGCAAATGCAACTTTGGGCGAATGCACCTGAAATCGCGGATCCCGGCTAAATAGCAGTGCTGGAGTAAGACTGAGTGCGCAAGGGGGCAATGACAGATGCTAGTTCTATAAGCTACGCTAGCCGGAATACTTTCACTGCCGCAACATGCACCTGCACCTGCGCCTCCTCCGTCTACCGCAACAGACAGTGGTTTTTGCCTAGACTGCATTGCCATCGCTAGCCAATGTCCAATCGATGCTCTCTCGCGTCCTTACGAGTCTTTTTTCCAACCTCTCTCGCCACTTTTGCCACTTTTGCCACTGCCCTCTAACTCAAGGTACTCGTCGCGTATAATCTTTCCTTTTCTTTTCTTTTCTCCTCTCTTCTCTGCTCTTCTCTTTTCTTCTCTTCCAGATTCTCCAGATCCTCTAGATTTATGCCGCGCGATGCCGATTCATTAACTTCGCTTTAAGACCGTTTCTTCTTTTGCGTTCCTTGACATCCTTGACCCGCTGTGGTTTCGAGAAGAATCAGCGCTTGTCTTTCTTGGAAAAAGTACGCGGCTCACGGGGGACGGGGGACAGGGGCTCGTTCCAAAGTCGCCACGAATCTCCTACAGATTCTTCAGGATATCTGTGAAAATTCATATCTTCCGGGCACTTATCGAGATTGAGTTTGTCCTTGGTCGCATTTAACGTATGTTTGTGGGATTTGTCTTTTTCCGATACGCGATAGGAAGTTGAGCAATTTCCACGCAATTTTCCTTTTTGCCTGCAATACCTGGCGGGGAAAAACTGCTAGCGTGTCTCGAGTAACGTTCCAACAATATTATCAAAGTAAGAGTTTGGTCTCGCGAGGAATACGAAGCCTTGCCTGGATCTTCCGAAATCACTGCGTGAACGAGTATTTAAAATATGATGGGTATGTCCGCATCGGTAAGCCGTGCTAGATGGCCGCCATTTAAGCGATGTTTGCAAAACAATGGGACTCTTAGTCATGATTCGAGTAATGAGCACCTAAAAATGACGAATCGCAGTGGCGAATGAACGCGCACAACCGTTGAATTAATGGTGCCATGCCTTTGGAGGCACTATAGTTTCATGCGAGTAATATCGAATTGTGCAATCTAATTATCAGCACGGTGAACACAATACCGCGGACTTTAAAAAGAAACGCATGCGTCGGGGGGATGCGACATCGCAAACAAAAGTGTCCGAGCATCGTTTAAATTAGCAATTCTAATAATATCTAAATTAGACGTCTCTCCGGTCAACTCTGATAGATTGGTAAAAAAAACGTCTCTCGGGAACATTTTTTACAGACTCGTTGCAGTTATGTAAATGCAATAGGCATATCCGTGGAGTATATGGAAAGCACACGCTACATTTCAACAAGTCTATATTCGGACGGGCAGTCGAAACCTTTAGCTTTATTCTTTTTCTCATTCTCATATAATGATCCTATTCAACGGCTTTTTAAGATACTTGTAAAATTCCACCTATTAAAACGCTTGTTTTACTTATATTAGCGGAGTCGATTTATTCCACCAAGCCGCGAAGAAGTTTTTATCGAGCAGAAAGAAATAGATATGGGTATGGGCACACATTCACAGACACACACACACACAGACACACAGACAGTTCTAAGTACATTTAATTATTACGAAATAATACTAGTTTTTTGAACTTTACCTTGAGTGTAATTGAACTTTCATTCAGGTGACACGAGAAAAAGCAGAAACTCTCTCTTTCCAACATTTTACCGTTCGAACGATGTTTAATTGGGAAAAGCGTCATCGAATACAAGGGGCCTCTCATATATGGGTTAATTACACATCCGGCGGAAACCGATTAACGAAGAATCCGATTCGTGTAATAGAACAACGTAATAGCAAGCCGGTGATATAAGCGATCCAGTTATTACCGCGTTAGTTCAAATGTAAGTGCATCGAAGCAGGTAGAGAAGTCGGCACAATTTAAGGTGGACGAAGGATTTGCATGGCGTAACTCGTTGCTTGCGATAAAAGGAGATCATAGAGGAATCGCATGCATGTGTTGCGTGGCGTGGTGTACGTTCGGGCAAAGCGCGCAATCGGCCTCTGTCCTAGTGGTGTCCTGGAAATTTCTTTAGCCACACGATCAGGTCCGTGTTGTTGGGGGGGTCGGAATGGAGGCTGTCGGAGGACGAAGAGAAATCTTTTTGGATGTAGCATTTGGTCCCATCCCCCTCCCCCGGTGGGTCAGAGCTCGTCTTGATTACGGAACGACTTTGGCACTGCTGGTTCCGATGGTGAGACTCAAAAATTATATAAGATCGGCCGAAAATGTTGGCGCTCAAACAAACCGGTAACCCGACTCGCAGATGCATTGCTGAGAGTGAAAGCGCGAGTAACGCTCGCGATCGTGCTTCAAGTTGGATCATACGTCGTCCTTTCCGAAGTCCAAGCCATTCGATAAGTTCCAGCCGATTTTTCCGACCAACTTTCCTGCGCCATTGTCTCCGCGGACAAGATGCCACACCTCCCACGGAGCCTCTTCGTCGTTTGGATACTCTTTGGATTTGTCACCGCGGAATTTGGTAAGTTCCAGCCGCATCTTCTTCTTTGCTCCGGTCACTGCGCAGCCTCTGTCTTACTCGGCATGTAAAATTTTTCACGTTCGAGCGACTGCATAACCACTGCGGCGCATCATCCACGCAACTCGTTACTTCGTATTTTCGCATTTCCATCGAGTGAGAATTCAACTCTTCACTCGCGTTTCATTCTGGATTTTCTTTTATCGCTTTCCCCTATTTTCTCTTTTTTTTTTAATTCTTCTTTTTTCACGCCGAACCACACCGAGTGAGCATTTTCTCAAAGCACCCGACTCATCGAACGTCGTGGAGACGTCGAAAAGGGTGTAGTCCATTTTTCGCTTTGTCGTCGGATTCGGATTCGCTTTTGCATTTGTCATTTCGATCTTTCACGGAGAATAACGACGACTGAGGTACTTTCGCGATAATTTGGAAGAAAAAAACAAAAAAAAATCGACACAAGTGCATTTTCAAGTTTTAAGAGAGGCTCTGTGCGTATGCGTGTGAATTGCGTGTACCTGTCTGCGTATGTGCGCAAAAGTACTTCTCTCTCCATTTTCTCGTTAAACATTACTATTACTTACATTAATCTTAAGTATGCCAGAACCATTAGATAACGGTATTATACAATATGTGTTACTTTTAATTGATTTGGTTAACTCGTACTAATAAAAACCTGTCGGTCTTCTTGTCCATTGCAAAGTTTTTTGCTCCGTTCATTGAGCCCGCGGTTCTCGTACTTTTTCACAATTTAGTATGAAATAATCGATTATTAATGTAATACTTATTATATGGGTTAGTAAACTTCCGGAGTTTCGATTGCGTAAAATTTAATCGTCCACTTAAGACTTTAATTCATACGTCCGTTAACCATACAGTGTGGATTTCTAATGTATTTGTTTGCATGAGTTAAGAATGACACGAAACTTTCGCGATTCTTTGCTCCTAAGCCCTTAGGCATTCATTACTCGCGAGAATGAAAACGTTAATTTCAAATAACGTTTTCCTACTATCTCCAAATACTTTATTATTATATCTTTTTAAATTTGCGCTCTCGAAAGTACAACATTACGGACAGTTTACATAATTTCTTGCATTATATTATGAATTCTCTCACTTTCGAAACGAGACAACATCGCTAGGCAATAATACTTTCACTCTAAGGTCAAAATATGCATGTATCTAATACTGGACGTACGTGTATCACCTTGGAAGAAGTACCAGTTTCAAAATTTCCATAATTTTTTTCAAGGGAAAACCCTTAATTTTCCATAAATTACAAGATTCTCGATCAATACCATTAGCGCGTTGCCTCTTGAGAAATTTAAATCAAGGATAATGCTGATCGGTATTGAACGAGACTTTTAATTATTGGCACACGCGTGAAAAATGCAAAGAAAGAATTAGCGTTTGCAGTCGGCTGTAACATCTCTTGAAAAACTCGGTCAAATATTATGAAAGCAAAACTATGAACTGTTCCATCCTCCATATCACATTTGCTCATAGATCTTGCTATCTGAATTTTTATTTTAATGACGTTATATATTTCAGAGGATCATTTTAAGAACTGTCATCCAAATGTGTCTGGATTCGATGTATGCGTACGGGAAGGATTGAACGCAATTCGACCCTATTTCAAGACAGGATTACCAAAATATAATGTTTTACCCTTCGATCCGTTCTTCGCTAAAGAAATAACAGTCAGAAGAGGATTGTCCAGTTTTGGATTTACTTTGACTCTTCGTAATGTTAGCGAGAGCGGTTGGTCAAACAGCAAAGTGACAAAATTTGTTACCGATGTGCCTAATAATAAGGTAAAATTCCATAGGTTTTAAAATTTTTCAATTCACACATATATAACTTTATCATGAAAATTTTGCATTGTTTTTCAGGTTGTATATACACAGAGTTTCCCGGAGAAAGCTTTGGAAGGAGATTATGAATTTTCAGCAGGAGTACTTGGATCTACCATGACCAATAAAGGGAAATTTAATTTAATACTTTGTGAGTGTTTGTGTAAATCAAATAACTCCGTAGAGTAACAATTATGGAAAGTGCCGGTAAAGAGTCATTCGTTTCTGTTACTCGTTAAACATCATTTCCTTTTTTTTTTATAGATGACTTAATTCAAACTACCACAATTACTAAAGTTCCAAGGCAAAAGATAAAAGTTAACGTCGATGTGCAAACTATCAAGGATTTGAAACTTCACATAACTAATTTATTGTATGGACGTGAGTTTCTCGAAGGCATCCTCGATAGAATAATCAATGGATTCTGGCAGCCAGGATTTACAGTAACCAGGCGTCTTATCAATGATCTTGTATCCACAGCCTTTACGGATATCTTTGGAAAAGCTTTCCAAGATTTTCCATTTGAAAAACTTATTAAACCAAAGCCTAGTCAAAATTACAAATCTAACGACAATAAGCTCTAAAGTATTTGTACATATTATAACAGGCGTTCCAAATTTTCTTGCGACAGTTAAATTATAACTGATGATGATTCTATAACTTATCCCTACCGTTTTCTAACATCATTTTTACAAGTATTTTTAATTTATTATTGCTTTCTATATCTCAAGACAAAAATATACAACTAATCCAAAAGTTCAGTGAAGATAGCTCATTATTTTTAACTCTATACTCAAATGTGTGTTCAGCTTCTTAGATTTATTACTAATTTTCACTTAAATTTGTGTTCACTAGAAATTTATATTATACACAGTGCTATACATCTGTATTGTATTATTTGTAAATATATATTCGTATAATTTTATAAAAAAAAAAGCAGAAAAAAAACTTCGAGCGGATTAATTTTATTATTTTTTTCTCTTACTCTTATTTCAAAATTCTATAAATGAATTTCTTGAAGAATATATTATATCACAAATGAAGAAACTAAGGGAATCTAGAGCCTTGAACAAACTTTTGTAATTTTTATTACAAGTATGTTGGTAACGCGAGAGTGATGATTATGTTTGCATTACTTATTATCTCCACGTAATAATTGTAGGTTGCAGGTTGCAGGTTGCAGACTGCTAGTTTCCTAAAATGCATAAGAGACAAAGAAAAGCATCTTGCAATCCAGAGATTGTCAAGCTGAGCAGTTGTTAAGACGCAATCCAGCTTGAATCTTACAGTTAAGGTTGGCTTTAACAAATAAGGACCGGCCGTGGTAGAATTTTATTACATTTTTCATCCTTCGTCGAGACAGAATGCACATGACTGAAGGACGTACGAGAGAGCAGACCCTATTCTTTCATCTCTAGAGCTGCTTACCTTGAGAACTTCTCAAGTCATCCGGTCTTCGACCCCACATTCTTTCTACTTATATTAGAAGCTTACTGTGTACTTATTTACTTGTGCGTCTTCTCATTCATGTACTTCGTTTACTCCAAAACGCTATCGATTCATTTCTAGGCTATCCCTTATAATTGCCTCTGACTACGGTATGCCAATCACAGACGGATATGCTAATCCAAAGGCTAACACGAATATTTGTCCTTTGTGTCGTATCTACTGGTATCTCTCACATACGAGATTTCGACATAGACTATTCTCTATGTTAGGAGTTGTGACGTGTGATGTAGTCTAGCTTAATCGATGTGACAATAGCGATTAACGGTATTTAACATTCGTAAATCAGTCAGGTACAAAGTGGTGACGCTTGTTGCGTGACGTCCACATTGTACTTTCTTCCATCCTATTCCTTTCTACTTTTTACTGCTAATTATTCCGCAAGCTCGTCTTCTCAATTGACTTTCAATTGTCCGAAGCGTTTGACTGAAATTACGATTTCAAATATTTCCAATGGAATTTTCAAATATATCTCTTTCTTCTTAGCTGCGTTGTTCGAACGAGAAATTTCTTTGACACTTTGCCGCGTGTCCCACTTAGTTTTTCGTGAGAAGAAGAAAGTCATAAACAAACGTGGTTGAGCTGTGGGAAATTATACCGTAGTATTATATTAATTATCGCGGCAGGCTCTTCAATAAAGTCGTGGAAACAATAAATTCTCTGAATAAGATATTAAATTGCGGCGTAGGAAAGTATGAGAAACAAAAACGCGAATGTTTCCTTTTGGATGTCGCTGCAGAACTGCGCGTGAATTTCAACCGAAGCCGCAAAACTATCGGGAATACTGTTTGTCGTCAACTATAGTCCGAGGTATCATTGATTAAAGTGGATGCGCGAAAGAGGAGGATAAACTATAAGATGACGTGGGTGCGAATAATAAATGATCTAAAAATTCCACATACTCTCCGTAAACTGCGATATCTTCCTGGACATCCCATGGAAATATCGCGCGCGTGTGAAAAATAGCGTCCCGCTACCAGGAGAGCTTGACAATATTCAAAAATGGGCTCCCTATATTTACAATTCAAGGAGATGAGATATTTGCTTTTTTCAAGGTGTGCAAACCTTGTGACTCTCTTTTGCCAACGTCATCGCCTCAGCCCACTGGGATCTAAGAGGAAAAAGCGTCGAAAATTTGCCGAAGAAGGAATGCCTGAAACTCGAGAGTACTTTTTCTTTTTTTTTTTTTTTTTTCCTTTGCCAAAGCTCTCTTCCACGGATTTCGTAAAGTTAATCAAGCGAAAAGACTAATGAGGGTTCGTATAAAATTCCGAAGAAATTCAAGCTAAGGTTTGTGTTTTTCTATCGTTTACGGTGTCATTGATTTTCTGGTCGATATAATCGCACCGTGAAGATCTACGAGCGAGCGAGCGAGCGAAAATCTCAATCTCAAGAAAGTAATTGCATCTCGCAATGGAAGAAAGTCACCAGTGCGGTTGGTTCCCGCCCACAACGTCGCGAGTGATCACTATCGCGATCGCGATTACGATCAGCGATACTCTCGTGAGTCGCGGGGGCCCGAAAGCTCCTCCTTTTCTTTCTTTCCTCCTTGATTTCTTCTTTGTCTTCGTTCTCTTCGTCTTCAACATCGTCGACCTCGGCTGGCGCGCGCGGTCGAATAGCGGGGGGCAATGTCAAGGTGCTATAAGTCTGAGCGCATCCCTGCTAGCTGGCCATTCCACGCGGAGAAATTCGATCAGTTCTCGTCTACACCGAGTTCAACGTCTCTTCTGCTCATCAGGATGAAGGTCGAGGGTGTCCTCTTACTTTCTTGCATCGTCGCTTCGTCCTTCCTCATTGACAGTATCCACGCCATTGGCAAGTACAGAGGCTTGGAATTTATCGAACCCTGCTCAAGGAGAGATCCGAATCTCGAAGGGTGTCTCGCCAGATCGGCCAATATACTCTCCGAGCACTTCCGTCAAGGTAAGATCTTGCATTGATTGCGTTTAATGGACCGTAAAGTTCCCCGCTCGATTGCCACTCGAAAACTTTTAGTACCTTATGTTTGTAAATAGAGAAATACTCCGAGCAATGTGCATCGATTGATCCATCATCGCCTATGAAACTGACCGATCGAGCGGCGGATCCTCCGTGACACTGTCCACGGTCCTCGAACGCGTTAAAGTAGGAATGTTTGCTTGTTAAATCTCATTTGTTCAAATTAGCGCGAAGAACGAATCGTTTTATGTGGCAAGTAGAAAAGAGCAACGCGCGCGACACTCGCACTGTACACAGTGGCGAACTGTGGATAATTTCGGAAAACTTTTTCCTCGGGGTGCATCGTCGTGATTTAGCTTGAAAAGAGGAAGAAAAACAAATTGAACTTTGTAAGCACGTGGTGACGTTTGTCAGAGCAAAACTGTAAAAGCGAAGGAAGCAGGTTATAACGGTGTATTCGAATGTTCACCTAGTGTCCTACATTCCGGTAGCAACGTATACGACCGATACTATAGGGCAAGAAGAATAGCTTCATCAATTTCTTTCATCTCTCCATCCATTTTAATGGACTATTTGACGTCCTCGCGATATAAAAGGAAGCCTCGTTTAATTATTTTATAAGGTCCTTTCATCTCTACATTTTTATTGCAAATTTTTCATGCGACGTCTCTCTGTAAAACAGCAGTTTCATCGGCGGATATAAAGTTTCCAATTATTTTCTTCCTTTTCTCTCATAGAGCGCGGTAATTAATTTGAATGAATTTGCAGGTTTACCGCAGTTAGGCTATCCAGAGGTGGAGCCCATAATCTTGGACGAAGTACACATATCGCTTGGAGGAGGACCGGATGGATATAAGGCCCAGTTTAAGAACGTCACGGCCAAAGGAGTATCTGCTTTGAGAGTAACTGGACTCAGAACAAGAATTTCTGAGGACGAGGTTCAACTGCAGTTGGCCTTGAGTATTCCAAAAATTAGAGCACAAGCTAAATACAGATCCAGCGGAACACTGATCTTGGTACAAGCCAGCGGTGCTGGAGATTACTGGGGAGAATATGGTAGGCACTTTTATAAAATGATGCACGATTTACATTACTCGATGAAACACCTGAGAACCCTCGGAGAAACCGTACATGAATATTAAAAATCTTTAGGTACATTTTAATGATGATACGTTTGATAGAAATTCGGATAGATAGAACAATGTGGGTAGCCATTATTATTTTGAATCCTTGATAAAATAGGTGGAAAGAGTGAAAAGATTGTGGTAAAAGTCCGGAATGACAAAACTTTCACCGAGAGTGTATTTACATACTTGGCTTAAGTTTAATTTCAACTAACTTCACTATCTGTTAATAAGACCTGTAACTGATTAATTACCTTGTTACTGCAGAGATAGCTGAAAAACAAAACGTGTAAATTATCGTAGAAATTTACGCAGGGAATCAACAAGCATCGTAAAATTTTTTGGTCATAGAAATGCGGAATGATTTTTTAACGAGGAAAATATTTCGAGAAATATACATGCACATAGATATTAGCATTTATGATTTCCGTGCTATTGACTCGTTAGAAACTGCGTCTTATAATATGCAAATCAAAAGTCTTGCTTTATAAATGTTTGCAAATCATCAGGCAGTCCATTTTGGAATTTGTTTTTTCTTGTTTTTTTTTTTTTTTTTTCTGTGTACAGAGATGAGAATAATTGAGGAACAATATTTTTTTACCGAAGAATTGGCTAAACTACATTCTATGTTCATTTTGTGCAATCTTTGAACAATAATATTGAAGAAATACCTTATTCGTTCCTTTGACACATTGCCAACATCCTGTTTGATTGTTCGATGCGTTGGTTCGAGTAATTTTCATTCTTTGTTTTCTCTTTGCAGAGGGTGTTAAGGCCAAAGTGTTCATCAGGGCAAGACCATTTTTCCTGGAAGGTCGACGATATCTCAGACTGCAGCAATTAAAAATGGACTTTAGCGTGCAAGGAATTAAAATGGGTGTAGAAAATGTTCACGATGGCAATACCATACTACGTTAGTTGATGATCTTTTCTCTTAAATTCGATTAAATTTCATTAGCTCGTTGCTTTGGATTTATTAATTTTAACAAATGACAATTTTCAGAGGCAGCTTTGAATCTCTTCATCAACAGTAACAGTCAGGAATTATTGAAAGAGATGAAACCCGACCTAAGAAGAAAGTTGGTTCAAGTGATGACCATCTTTGTGGAGAAGTTGTTTGGCCAAGTGCCGTACGATGCATGGCTTATCGATTAAATTGTGTTAAGAGACTCAAAAACTTAAGAGACCGATATACTTCGCATTGACATTAAGTTTACACTGAGTAATTTTATATACAAGATTGGCAATATTTAAAATTGTACAACAAATGGATGAAGCTCTAAATCTTCATTTTGTTGCTCGAGGGTCGAGCTATTTATTATTACGGTGTAAATAATGGAAAGCCTCTATATTGCTCGAAGTACCTTGCGTACAAGAACAAGCTTTATTTTCAAATTGGCGTCTTTTTTATGGGAATGTATTTATTATTGTATTATGTGCTTGTAACTTCACTTCATGTTTCTTTTCTCGCCTTCATCTACTCTTCTGTCATATAATTTAAGTCAGCTGTTATTTCTTTCATTCTCCCTTCCTCCCCCATCTACATCATTATTATGTATATCTTCGTTTTCTTCTCTCCTTCCTCCATTTGATTTAGTTATTCTATGTATAGTAACTTGCTCCGATAAGATTGCTCGACATATTTTATAAGAAAGGCCAAGTCTTAACATATCTATACATCACACACTTATAAGAAGTTGTTTCTCAGGCGATTCTCAAAGATTTTTGACATTTCTTATTATGTTCCTTCTAACGTCCTTCACGTTATATTTCTTTTGTTAACGCGTTACCTAAGTATAGAATTCTACTGTAAGTCTTAGTGTTTTATCGGTAATCCACTTAAATTCATATTATATGAATTATGCCACTATGATAACCTTATTTATTAAAAAGTTTTATAAATGTATTGTATCACTGCCAATATTAAACTGCTTATCTGCTAATGAAAATGTTTCTTCTTTTTTCTACAATTGTGTACTTACCGAATAAATCATCCGAATAAAAATGATCCATGACTGCCGTGCATTCGTAGAACAGCAATACGTTAGTTGATGGTAATTGACTGTCTTCAGTAATACTTGAACATACGCTACTTTTTACACTTCATTCATGAATGTTCTAATCAGCATTCTATTTTCCACGCTGGATTAAGTTCAATCGTAATATGAATCACCTTTCGATATTGTACTCTGTTTATACAATTAGCATATTACTGAGAAAAACTGTTTACCACTACATTCCCTTTTTTCTCCATTATAGATATTTGCGAGCCTTTGAATTGTCATTAGAAATGATTTCTTTTCTCTCTTTGCTTCCCTCTCTCTTTGAGGTATCTCAAAGGAATTTTCAATTATTATGTCACATATAGAATAATGCAAGTGGGATAATTGACGGTTGCATTGGGTGGAGTGGAAGGATTTTTAAACTCTGTACGTTTCCAGTGTTTTAAAGGATTTATCGTCTGTTCGAGCGATGTTCTTGGGCCTACAAAACAGGTCGGAGCCGCAGGTAGGCAAGTGGTGGTCGTGTCAGTAGGCACTGGAGATACTTTACTCTGAAAATATGACGAATCCATTCGACGACAGGCGCACATGAATATATGAATCGTTAAATAATGCAGAGATTCTCTTGCATTGTTGGATTATGCAGGCTCATATGTAACAGGTTGGCAATTTTGTGGTCGCTTTGCTCGTGGAATCTTTTTATCACGCTAAAACACAACTCGCACTAGGATGAATTAGTAATTCCTGTGCTTTTCGCGATTACGATGGAGCCCTGTGATGATGATCATGAACTTTTATTCTAATATTCGCCCGAGTGTCCCAAGAATTATGTAATAGATATTATGTCACATGCCACTGATAACTCCAGTGACTTCGACCTAATGAACGACGTTTGCTGTCGGTCACTTGGTGACCGAACGATTAATCACAGTTACGGCCAAGTTCTACCACACACAGCTGTGTGGTACATAAAACAATTATACTCTTTACTACCGGAAACGTAATTCCTCTATAATATACATTGTAGCTTTCTTCGAAGTTAGCCATTGAAGCTTTATAATAGCCTGAGAATCTGCCTACTGATAAATCGTTGATTTGGAAATTACATTATTTTCACCGTTCAAGAGGATAGAAATTAATGGGGTATTTTAAATACACAGGTGGATTACGTAAATACAACAACTTATAAGCCATAATGCCACTTGTAGCTTTAATATATATATATATATATATGTATACTATAGCCAAAGGTGGTTTTCATTGTATCATGGATATAACAGGGGTGTATGAACTTGTAATAGTGTCAAGGCAGTATCGATAAATCGTGGAAATGCATGGGAATATTAAAACATTTCTAGTGGTGTAACGATAGATAGCGTTAATTCGTTCATAATTATCAAGATACTTATATTGCCTGGATAGGTATACGTCTAATACTTTTATCTAAATGAAAGATTTCCCGCGTGCGAGATTAAGCGATTAGATGGGTAAGAATAGGAGTATTAACCTCTTACCAAGTTTCTTTTCATGCATCGCATTATCCTGTAATTATGTATCACACGTTCTTCAAGCTTTAGACTTCTAGAGGGATACGCGTATATTGGTAGTGATTGAATATCATGCGAGAGGGATAGATAGGAATTTAAAGAATTATTGCAGAATACAGCAGAGAGCCAAAGAGCGGAATAGTTTTGCTTCCGAAGAAGGAAAACTGATTTTGCCTCGAGATGTACATGTGGGTTATGGGGGTCTCGTGGAAGAGAAATTTAGTTGCAAAGTTTCAAGGGAACGTAAAAAGGCAAATAAAACTAGTACTTTAATCTGCGATTCCGGTGAGAGGACGAGTTCACGATTTCAGATTTTTGAAGGCACGTTCTGATTTTTCTTAGAATTTCAACCTAAGCAGGTTTGTCTTTGCACGTGGCCGAAATCTGCACAGCACATTTCAATCTTGCGAGCGATCGTGCTCCGAAGCTGGAACGTTTCTTACACGTGCCCCGAAAAAGAAATTCGCTCAGGGATTTTCTCTCTGGCGCAGCAGCGCAAATCCAAGAGAGCAGTACTCGTGCTTGGAGTCATGACCAAAATTCAATGACGGGAGGCACGATCGGCAAATAACGTTCGCACGAGAGCAAAGTTAAGTAGTTCTCGCGATGAAAGATCGCGCCAAAGAGAAAAAGGAGAGAAAGAGAAAAGAGAGAAAAAAATGACCAAGAGCGAGAGAGATCAGCTGTCGCGAGAAGCATCGCGTATCGCGATCGAGAAGCAACGGGCTAAGGATCGAGGTATCTTTCGAGGTACAGCGACAACAGCAGTTTCTTCCCTTTGACGGAAGAGCGAGCGAATCTCATTGACAAGAAACTATGGTCAGCTGTGACGGGCTCTCTTTTTTTCTCGGGAGATCAAAGTAAAGGAGAAGAAATAAGGTAGCGGTGTGCGCGCGGGAAGCTTCGAAAACAGGAAGGTCAGGTCAATCTTGAATTCCGACAGCGTGTCTCCGTGTCTTCGTGCGACACGTAGCCATTTTTCCGAGAAGCAAACGACGTAAGTGACAGAAAGGGCGTACGCCCGTTTTTACAAGAGCAAACGAAATCACGGGCGCGATGGATATGTGAAAAATTAAAGAGGAGAAACGCAACGATAGAGAGAGAGAGAGAGAGAGAGAGAAGGACTTCCGAAGGCCAAAGTCGAGCAATCGAATTTCAAGTCTAACAGCATTAGACTGCATTTAGGCAGCGTTAAACTAAACTGACGTTCACCTCCTAGTCCCCGCGTCTTGCATTACGTGTCGTTACGTATGTACCTCGCTCGTTTGACAAGAGTGCGTTGGTAGTGGTAGTCGCTTGTGCAAATAAACCATCCTCATTAGCATTAGGACTCTTGAAATCTCCGCTAATGTCATTCCCATTCTTACTGATGTAACACAAATCCTATTCCCACCCCTGATTATTCTTTTTTCTCCTGATAAATGCAATTGATCGTAATTTGTTTTCATCCGCTAACGATGGCGAAACACTTGCGCACTTCCTGCATTTCTTACTTCCCTTTCTTGTCATCGATGATTTTAATCGATCTCTCCTGGTTTCTTTGTTGGCTAATAATTTTAATAATCGTAATGGTCTTGCGTTTCCTTGAGACACTTTTCTCCCTTGATCCCATTCGAAGATCACGCAGAGGCTTTGTCTTTTTGTTTCTCCAGCGCCTTTTTTCTTTTTTTTTTTTTTTCCTGAAAAACCAATCTTACCTGTCTCGCGAAACTACCGGGAACTTTTTTCGGGATTCGATCATCGTTCGATTTATTTGATAGATCGTGCCATTATTATAGAGTGGCCGCGACTAACGATGCGATATCTTGATTCGAAGGATTTTGGACGGCGGAATTTTCGTTTCTTCGAGGTGACAGTGGGGATGCCATTAGGGTGTTCCAGTTATTCAAAAGCTTTTCCATCATTGTCAACTGGACGTTACTTTAATTGAAGCAAAAACTTGACGTATCGATGACAATAACAGATCGCAGCGAAAGTCATTACCATGTGAAACGCCGTGCCGTCTATCATTGTATGGAGGAAAACAATAAAAAAAGCCTCCCATTGTTTCGACTTTCCATAATTGAACATTTTTTCCGTGCTACGATCATCGCTTGAGAATATTACTCTCGCATACACGTGCAATCATAAAAATCTAACGTGGTTAGAACACGGTGATCTGTGGTGAAAAGAGAAAGACAGAGAGAGGGAGAGGGAGAGACAAAGAGAGAGAGAGAGAGAGAGAGAGAGAGAGAGAGAGAGAGAGAGAGAGAGAACGAGATAAAAAGAAAAGAAGGGGAAGTTTTGCGCGCGTAGGGGCACACGGTCTAGTCTCACTCACACAAGAATTTTGCACAAGAACTTGCATGGTGAGTGTGCGAGTCACTCGTGTATGCGAGTCACACACTCGGAGAGGAGAGGCCCGTGAGTCCGAGAATCGTCGGATGGACAACAATTGTTTGAACTGGTGGCCAGTTGAGGGCGGGGGGCGGAGGGTTTAAGCTATAAGGTCCTGGGACGGCATAGCACTCTATCCACTTCCAGCCGGACCATCCGGGATCGTTTGTTGTCGCGGGTGTAGCACCAACCCCAGAGTCAACTGTCCTCCTATTCAGCTTCTCTTCTCTTTTCTTCGGCTCTTCGGCTCTCTGCACCGATCTCTTCCGTTCGTTCGACCGACCAGCCTGTGATCCAAAACTGGAAATCATGCAGAGGAACGCGCAAATTCTGGTCCTCCTTGTGACCACCGCAACTTTTGTCGCCGCGCTCGATTTGCGTAAGTATTCAGGATCCACGCTTCATCCGAATCTTACCAGCCAGCCGGTTTTCAGCTGGTTCGCTCAGCACCGACTCTTTCCACTTCCAAATCATCTTCCATTTGCGTCCCCCGTTCATCTCTCCGCGCACATCGTTGTTCCCTCATTTCCAACGCTCGCTCCAAATTTACGTTGTTCGAAGGGCGAATTCTACTCTTTGGAAATTCATGGATCGTTTTGTCATTCGGATTGAAAACGAATCAGAGTTTCACGAGAGTCGATCGAATTGACAAGATTTGCCGTTAGGAAGATAGCGGGACGAAGGGTAGTTTTGGAAGCATCGTTTAAATTCGAGAGTAAGCGATTGTATCGTTGCGTCAAAGGAGATGGGCGAGTGTGATGAGAAGAACCGGAGATCCTGCGAAGGAATTGCAATTATTGATAAAATTTCATTGTTACAGCGGACTTTCTAAAAGTATGCAAAAAGAGCGATCCTAATGTGGAAGCTTGCATAAAAGACAGCGTGGAGAATTTGAAACCATACTTGATGCGAGGGGTACCGGAATACAACATCCCTTCTTTGGAGCCACTTCTTTTGAGGGAGCTGGTGGCTGCCGAAGGAACTGGAGGTATCAGGATCACCGCGAGGAACGTTCGTGCTTATGGTGCCAGCGACTTCACAATCACGCGACTAAAGTAAGTCATAAAGCATACTAATCATACGATTGGATTGAAAATTGACCGTGGCTCGTGCTTCTACGATACGAGCGTGCAAATCCAAATTATTCTCGGGGTAATTAAAATTTTATTGATACCACGCTCAAAAGTTATTTATAAAATTTCTAAATTTGTTTTCCATTGTACACGCTGCGAGCGAGTAAGCAATTAGATTTAAGATTATCATCTGATTCATTGCTCGAGGAAGTCGGAAATGGGCTATTGTTAAGTTTGAGATATGCGATATTATAGTGGTGTCGACTATAATAACGCGATACAGAGTTAGAATTATCTTTCTATAAACTTGGCGAAGAAACGCGCAGTCAAATATCAGTGGGGAAAATTTGTTCTAATTAATGCCACTGAAACTTTACTGATATTCTCGATTCTAATCAGGCGCGCACTCTCAAAGCACTGTATCGCAAATTACTCTTTCAGCTCTTAGCCATTTTATAATCTAACGGTAGTAACGCGAGTTTAGCCTTCGGTTAAACACAAATGATCGAGCACGTTATTTTATGTGCTTTTTTTTTACATGTATTCATGATTCTGTATTTGATGTGCTGAAAATTAACTAGAGATTCCCTTATAAGCGAGACTTTTTTCCATTTTAAAGCGCTTTTTTTCCACCAAAGTCGTAATACTTAATACCAAGGAGGCGGCTTGAAACGAATACTGAAAATAAGGTAAATCTCTTTTCCACAAAAGAAGATAAAAACATGAGGCTGAACTTGAAAAAGCATTATGTTTGGAATGCCCAGTTTCCAAGTAGCAGGTGCAATTGTCCTGTAAGAAATAATGATACGCGTAATATTACGCAAGAATAACAGCAGTGCCACACGGAAAGAGAGACGTTGACAGAATATTCGTGATAAACAATTGCCGGGTCCTTCATAGATCTTTATCCTGGCCGCGCACACTAACCGTATTTACGCGATTCCGTAATGAACAGTTCGAGTACCGATGGTTATGCGGAATGGCATCCTTAGGAATAGAGGAGGACACCGCGAACAGGGAAATAAATGAGTTTCCAGTCACCGCGTAATTATTGCATCGTTACTCGAATTTATTCGCTACTTGACCTAGCCTAGAGAATGGAAGGATGCGCCTCTTGATTTAAACAGTTATTCTCCTCGTTTGTACAAAATTCATTTGCACACGCGTATCGGACAGTAGTACCGTGGCCATGATTTATATAATTCAGGATAATTGCCCGATCGCGCGGTAGATAATGAACGGCGTCTCTTCCGTCATTAATTAGTCGCGTTAGCACGAAAACGCGGGAGGACTGGATTTCCCTGGCAAGATTGCCCTCCAATACGGAGAGCTGTGTATTTAAATTCGCGAGAGTCACCAATTTCGCAGCGTGTACTTTTGAGACATGGTTCGAGAGTCCCGAGAGTAATGATCGTTCGAGAAGCGAGAAAATTATTGTTTCGATGACAGCGGATGCGCTGCCTTCTCAATTGTTACGGCATACTTGAATGCTCATGCATAATCTACCACGTAATCTATCGCAGTATTACGAAAAGACTGCTCCGGAATTTTAGGTGATTATCCTACGTAATGAGAACTCTTCTTGATGCAATGGAATTTGGTGTTGCACCTGGCTGCACTCAAGATTTTCCTTACGTCTTGCCTACCTTTGACCGATACCGACTGGCATTTTAATCCGTTGGTCGCGTGGATCTGTAGAGAAACTGTGGTACCGTCCGATGCGATAAGACTCGCGATAACGCGATCGTCGTAATTATACGCGCGTATAGAGATCGATGAGATAAAAAATCGCGGGAGAAACTTTTGGAGGGAGGAGAATCGGTGTGAGAGAAAGAATGGTTCGACACGTACGATCGGCAAATTAAAATCGCAAAAGCGAGTTACGAGCTCTCGAGCTTCTTTATATTCTATATGCGAAACGCAATGGCGACCGTGACACGGGCACTTGGAAGTTGGAACGCACTTGGAAAACAATCCTCGGCGCAAGGATTGAAAAACTTGAGGGGGATAATAATGTCCTTGAGCGGAAATTTTGTTAAGCCACGTTATCACGGTCACCGATCATTCTTCGCTCAGAATTCACTTCCAACTCCGTTCGGGGGAACTTTAGATCGCGGGAACCAGCAGTGAAAACCTCGTTCGTCGAATATATGTCGTGGAAAGGTAGTTTTTTCAGGCGAAGGAACTACCTTGAGCATCGATCTTCTTAATTATCATGACTCGGCATAAAAATATTTCTCTATGACGAAGTTCCACATTTCACTTGATCTTTAACGATCGTGACTGCTTACCGATAAGAAACTAAATTTATTGTATGGAAAAATGTCACGTGATAAATATTTGTACGTGGTATGTGTAGCATACGGGTCGAACTGAATTCTGTGTATGACATTAGAATCACAAGTCTACCTTGGAAGCGATTTCTCAGACACGTCCTCAAACTTTGTAACTCATGGTTAAACACGACGATCCATTACGAAATCAGAAATATGTTAATGGAAAATTATTCGAATTTATTTTCAAAATTCAAATCCTCGCTCTTTTCCCTTTCGATAATGTTGCAACTCGATAACTCTCGGCTGTATCAGTGGAGTTAATTTTCAAAGAATTATTATCCACCCCCTATTTGATTGTAATCATTTGAAATTAGAGAATTAAGAGAAGTCGTTCGAAGTCGGTACAAAGTTGATTGTTTGCTTTGCAGGGTTGACTTGAACGAGCCGAAGTTTGCAGTTGATATTGCTTTACCGCACCTGCATATGGAAGGAAACTACGAGATCGATGGTCGAGTTTTGCTATTACCGATCAGAGGAAGCGGACCAATGAGTGGAAACTTTACGGAATGCACTGGTGCGGTAAGATTGAGGGGAGTCATCGAAAAGGACGCGGCTGGCGAAGATCATCTGAGGATCAACGAGTTCAGGCTGAAAATTTCTATTGGAAAAGGTCGCCTTAATTTGGAAAATCTATTTGGCGGAGAGCGAGTACTCGGCGACGTCATCAATTCCGCAATTAACAGCAATTTCGACGCCTTTATCAGGGAGCTGCAACCCCTCGTAGAAAATGTCCTTTCGGATGCCTTCCTAGATATTGCGAACAGCATAGTCAGTCAATTCACATATCAGCAACTGTTCCCCGAGAACTAACGACAATCAAAACATGACGATCTCAAAGTTTCATTGAAGGCATGAACGAAGTCTTCATTCTTCTCGTTCTGCCATATAAAATTATAAACTACGAGGGAGAGAGAGAGAGAGAGAGAGAGAGAGAGAGAGTGAGAGAATGTAACAATTCTTATCGAATATTTTGATCATTCCAATGGATCGATTATTTTTTCGTTATTTTATCATTATGTGGCCCTCTCTTTATTTACTGGAAGATCTGACGACCTGACTAGAAGAGAATAAGCACGATTAAATTTCTCACTAGTTCAATATTTATTAACGCAATTCGAAAGATTCCTTCTTCAATTCATCGTTAAAGTCTTTCTGGGAAAAACGACTGTCAAACTCTGCTAACGACGACTGTAACTTACGTGTTCATTCTTTACGCTCGGCCTTCAGACTTCTTCACGCATACGTTTAATGAGGGGTGATGCTTACATAATTTATTAATTTTTCCTAATCTCTCAGATAGCATCAGATTGGTTAATTAAAGTGCCTCGAGAAATCTATCGAGCGTACTCGCGTGTCCGGGTTTCATCGAAGCAATATGTTATAAAGCCGATCAGTAGTTCTTAAATTTGTACATTGTTTATTATTAATTTGCTATTTTAAATTAAATATGAAATGCAAAAGAAAAAACATTTCACTTGTATCATAGTTGATTTTAATAACGATAATGTTCAATAGCCGAATTAGAATACGACACGTTACCACGAGTAACTTAGCAATAAGTGAGATTTGTTCAAAATTGATATATTTTGAAATGCTTTAAAACATTTTGCGATAAAGTCAATGCAACGAAAACGTTTTATCTCTATTGTTCTTCTACCTCAAAGGTTATTCGTTCTTAAGATTAACAAATTACATCCGACACACGTGTATTTCTTACAAGATTGTATAAAGTATAATTGATAATAATTTATAAGAGTGTAGCGCTGTGTATACGAAAACAATCTAGTGCAATGTGCATACTGAATAAAAAATTATTGGTTATAGCACATATTATCCTGAATATACGTCTTCTTTCAAAATGAGTTATCATACATAAATTGGTAATGAAATATTGACGAAATAATATGGCTCTGATAAGCTGTGTTTTTGCAATGCAAAATGATCGTGGCAAATTTGAACCCGAATGGCAGCGCATCTGTTACATAAGTCGAAGTAGGAAGAATCTACCTTCGCAGAGCCTGTACCTTCCCATTAAAGAAAATTCTTTCGAGATCACGAGATCTCGAGATCCACCGAGTAACCTTTAATTTTTCTCAAAATTCGCTGACAAAAGTAACAGGTCAAATTAATGTTACGTGAGTGGATTGAGCAATTTTATTCGATTAAGGAGAAATTTGGCGTGACTTTTAGCAGAAATTTTGTTAATGAATTCTTTCGAAAGCCAATCAGAAAAGATTTCCATGTACACGATCTTCACTGCGGCTGGAATATCGGATAACGAAACGTAGTTAATCACGCAAGGATAACTAGGTGCAGTCATCGAAGGTCATACGTCATCCATTTCACATTATCTTTTTGTCTTGCAGCGGGCAAGCTTCGGTGCTTGTGATTGGCTCATTTTATACGCTGACGCGACAATTTAATATACACGCTAGTTTCTGGAAATATTTACCATCCGCTAATCAAACGTTACGGAACATCTTCAAAAAAGTGAAACTTGATCGTTTCGAGAAGACAAAAAAATCAAGGATCAAGGTTTAATTAAATTCTATTTCTTTATTAAGAGTATTAAAAAATGAATACTGATTTACAAATGTACATTTTTCAATCTACCAAACATTAAAAGTGTTATTCTGGAAATTTCGCTATATTTGGCAGATTTTTAGCCAGACAATTCAATGGTCTATTAGGTAACTATAAATCGACCTTTCTCGTGTGCGAGAGACTCGATTGAAATAAGAGGACTTACTTTGATCAAGCGATCGCGTTTATGGACGTTCCGGGAAAAGCTCCTCCCACGTGAAGTGTCTGGTAATCTTGTTAGCCAAAGTAAGTACTCGCTGAGAAATCGCTTTTTCTATGTTAGGGGTTGTACTAGCAATAATTTCCTGACGACTTTCGGACAGTGCGGTGTTAATGGCAGTCGCCAGTGTGCTGGTTGGTCCATCACTAGGGTCGAAGTGGGCCGTGTAGTCGTCCACTACGAGCTTCGTGGTCATCGAGGGGAAGAACATGTACTTTTTGCCATTGCGATCCACCAGCTTGTACTTCATCGAAGATTTCGAATGAATACCCTCTGCAAACATATCGTAATGGTACCAATGAAACATTTCCGCTTTTCAAATCTATCCAAAGCGCATAATACTAGAGCGAAGATCGAGCAAAGCGATCGAACGTACTCGCGGTAACTTTGATGGGTCCTTTTCCAGCAACCGGAACAATGATCCTCGCAGTGACGTCGTATATCGCCTGCATGTCCAATTCGTTCCAATCAACTTCCACGTGAACAATCATATTGTCAAAATCTACTTTCAAGCCTGTCACTTGAAAATTGGCGAGTCCGGTCATTTTCACATTCTCGGCGAACGCCTTAAAATTGGGCATGTCTGCCAAGTCTACGTGATCGACCAATAAAGGATCGATGGGAGGAACGTCCAATTCTTTGATCCCGGTGCGCAGTTTTTCCTTCAGGTGATCAACGCTGTCCAGAACACAGCCATTAAAGTCCGGATTCAGCCGACCACAGACTTTGATGTACGAAGCTATGAAAAATAAACGAATCGTCAAAATTATTTCTATCGCGCTATAAATGTAGGAGACGATGCTCGCGATTTATAAAAAGAAAACTACGATTTATTCAATTTTACCTCTTTTTTTGTTTTCTTGCTATCAACGGAGTCGCATCCGTATGCCATTTCTCAAGAGTTAACAAAAACGTACGCGAACACGTATGTAAAAAGTACGAATTATCATCAATGCCACATTTGCATTTTAAGATACATCCACTTTTTACCATACACCATTAAATCTTTTAATATCGCCAGACTTCCCATCCGCTAGCCAACATTAACACCGTAATAAACTTTATGCTCCGAAGGTGTCTCCTCTAATCGATTATATCGTTATTGATCCGTGCAACGCGATCATTAGCGAGAAATATGTTTTCCGCGAGTAATTGTCGCACGAATTATCTCCACGCGCAAGTGGCAATCGAGCGAATTATTTCGCAATATCGACATTTGGCTGTAGAGAGAACCACGACGAATCGGCGCGGGGAGAGACTGACGGGAAACACCGAGACCGAGAGAAAAGCAGAAAAGAGACTTACGGACTTCGGCGTTGGCCAGGACGAAAAAGCCCAATAATAGGCAGAGGATCTTTTTGCCGAGCATCTTTCCCCGGAGAGCGTAGAATCCGTGTGTTTGGTGGTAGAAAAATCCGCTCGGGATCGGGAGGATCTTAGCGTCGACGTTGATGGTTTTCGTCAATGAGGCGCGCCTAGTCCCCCTGGAAGGATGTAGATTGAGACTGATGCATCCTGCTGCATCTTCCTCATGTATTTATACTCTCAGAAGCGCAAGAGACACACTTTGTCTTTAATTCTGAATCACCTAAGTCCAGGGCCATGGTCGCTATGCGTTCGACTGGTTGCATCGCGGCTGCGTGCTGCGTGACGTAGTTCATTAAACCGCCCTTCTGCCGTCGAACCAATCGACGAATAGCCGATTTCTCGTAATCTAGCGCGGTGCACGTGCTCTTTTTCTCGCCTCACGTGTTCATTTCCATCCTGATAGCCTCGTTTAACCGGCGCAGCATCGCAAAATCTCCGACTGACCTTTGCTGCCCCTCCTCCCCCATCCTCGCCACCGTTCGCCGTACTCATCGATTTACCGACTTGTCGATTCCGTCGCGGGTAACGATCCCCTCCCCCGTCTCTCCCTCGTGCTTCCACCACCCGCTGCAGAGATCCCAGAGTCGCGATCTGGATCACCACGGAGGATGTCACTTTTTGCACCCCATCTCGTGGTAACAACGCAGCTCGAATCCTGTTGGCCGATTTAATCTCGAGTGTGTGCGCGAGATAAAAAATCGACGCCTCGCTGTGTGTCGGCTATTTCATTAATTTCATTTTTCCAACGCTGGAAGACGAACGCGCGAGCTGGCGGCTCTTCTCCTCGCCGCGGTTCCCGACGCCTTTTGTTTCCCGGTAATACATTGACACCGGTAATTCTCCGTAATTGTTACTTCGTCGTTCCCTCCTCGATTTTTCTATTTTTTTTTCTGCATTGCGCAAGCTATCGCGTTCCGCGCTCGTCGCCTATTGATTTTATTGGACGAATTCAGTGGAGCGCGCGTCACCGTATTCTCATCCGAGTCAACTGGATGAGAGCAACCCCCGGGGCTCGCACCCTCTTCGCCCTCTGCCACCCCAAGAGATTTCTTTCGTCCGCACTTTCGATACCTTTTCCTTCCTCTCGCCGTATGTGGCATTCGCGCACGGTTCTACCCAGGCAATTCCGCGTTATTGCACGCAATTATCGCCGTACCTTATGTAAATCGCAATAAGCAGAGCGTTCATTCGCTCGTTTCGATTTTTTAGATGGAAACGAAACGAGTTTTCGATGAAGAGTGGAAGAACCGCGTTCTGCCCGAAGTTCCGGGGCAATTTTTTCCTCTTTCCACCTTTTTCTTCCTTTCGCGTAGAAATATGCGAGCGAGCGTCGTCGGGGGAGGGGCGGTAGAAAATTCCGTAATGACTTAATTGCAAAGTTTGAAGAGACTCGCTGGTATCGGCGGCGGCAGTAGAGGCGGCGACTAATGTCGCAAGTCGTTATTGAAAAGTTGCCATTAAATATCGGGAAGTGGGCGATTAGACCGGACGGTAAAAAATGGAGAAATTGGGCTGAAAATGGAGATTACTACATGTTTTGGCGAACCAGCCCCCATAGAATGGCAACCGCGTCACGCGAGTAGGCCCACTCGCATATTTTGTTACGGATCTGTGAGTCGGTGCCCCGGTGTGACGTTAATGCTACTTCGCCATAACTTTCGCCGGTGCAACCACCGCTGGAAAGAAAAGGAAAAACGGGAAAACGGAAAGAAACGGAAAAATCTGCCGCATTACCGGCAGCCCTGCTTAGAGACAATTCCGATCGATTTAACACATTGCCGCGCGAACTGCGCGAGCACCGGATCACCGTGTCGAACGATCGCTCTGTCATGCCTGTACGATCTACACGCACGACGCCGAGAGGAAAAAGAATCAAGACACACGTATGTATTAATGCGAATGATTGCAACTCTAATCAAGTCTGATGTAATTACAGCAGGTTTTTCTTTTGCAATGATTTTACGATTTGGGCCTTAAAATTTCCCAAGCTTAATTAGCCGCGTTAGAAATATAAATTATGCGATCTTTAGAAATCATTAGCGCGCTCGATTCGTACAATAAGAGAGAATTATGATCCTTCCGCCATTTATCATCCGTCCTATCGAGAAGAGAAATGAACGGAGGACGGGATAATAGGAAGTCTTTTCTAAACAATTAATATAAATGTCAGAGAAAAAAAGAGGCGTGCTTCACCACGACTATCGCGATGCTGTTCATCGGTAAATCATGATATAAAGATTTTCTTCTCGCTAATTGGTAATGAACATTTATAATTGCCTACTACCGTCACCACCGCTACCAGTCGTACACTGAAACTGGAACTTTATTTGCTTTCAGAAGGAAGGATGTCTGAAGAATGTAACAAAAAGCAAAGATGCAAATGTCAAGCGGAAAAAACTCGCATCTTATAGTACGGATTGTTTCTTGAATATGTTTCTCTATCCACCGCGTATTCTTCGGAAACGCACACGTATGCGTGCAGAAGCGTACGCGAAAATACGCGGCGAGCCTAATGCAAGTCGTGGAACGCTAATTATCATTACGATTCTTTTCCCTAGCGAGAAAGGCAGGATAAGTATCGGGTTAAATGCGAGTGAAACAATGCGGCGAGAGAGCTAATTTAACGCGTAGGAGAAATTCTCAAATTCTTCGGAAAAGAATTCTTTCTCCGAGCGCACATCGGTACGAGTGAGATCGTAGGCGAGGCGCATCCTCCGTCCATCTCCGGGGGAAACGGAGATTGCTCTTGAATCCCTCTTGACGGCCCTTATAAAGTAATGTCACCTGCCAAGTTAAAGTTTATTGCCATTACGGACCGCGGCGGCCGCTCGACATAGTATAAAATTAGCGAGTTTTGCGCTATAAAGCAATATTATACCTCAACCGAGAGAAATTGAATTCCGACGATCGAACGTGTGCATTGTGGCAGAGCAGAATTTGTCGAGCTCAGTAATGAGGGACGGGGGGCGGGGGGGTTGGAGAAAAAATTAATTTCAAATTACATAAGCCGAGCGGGTCGCGCTCACGCTCGCGCTCGCGCGCGCGATAACTCTTTCTTTCTTTCTTCTCGATAAGTGAGAGAGTTTCTTTGACGATCCGCGGTAGTCGTCGCTGGAAAAATTGCGGAAAAACATTAGTAGCCGCAGCCGGTAATGAGGATCGGCGATCGAGGAAGAAGGAAGAGGGAAAAGAATTAGGCGCGTATCCTGCTCGCTATTAAAAAGTAACGGGTGCGAGAGGACAGTTGCGAGAGATTATCCGAGTTTTGCTCAGCGGGTCGTTTTCGAGATTGGCGTTGATCGTCGGCGAGATGGAGAGGAAAAGTGGGGTTTTTGTTGGGTCGCGAAAGGCGACGAGGGAAATGCAGTCGGTGGAGAACACAGTTTCTCGCGGTGGAGGAGCAAAAAAGATGGAGATGGCGGGAAAAATTCCGACGAGTCCCCGTGGCTTTTTCTTCGCTGTTCGTCCTGTCGATGCTTATTCGCCGTTGCTTTACCGATTGCCTAGAGTAGCTACGCACGCACGCACGCACGCACGCACGCACGCACGCACGTAGAAACGCACGAACGCGCGCTCCCCGTTCCCGTCCAAGAGATCGTTAGGCGCTGCGTGTGTTGGCCACCTTCTACGATCCAGGGCTGGACCAATGGCCGCCAAGTGGCACGAGGTAATCAACTGGCCCAATGCAATAGAACAGCGGCAGGGCCCACTTCGGTGCTCCGGACACTTTGGCGAACTTCATATCATCCCCGAGTCCCAAGCCGCCACTCCGCAGATTGACCGTTTCCTTCGACGGCGCCTCAACAAGATGATCGCTCTTCACATCTTCGCTTGGTACGACCCATCGTTTATTATTTTCACTTTTCTCCTCTTCCTTCCCCCATTCTTTCTTTTCCCATTTCTTCTTCGATATCACCCTCGCCGTCACCGCCATTTCTCTCATCATTCCCTCTTTTTTCCTCTTTTTCTCTCTTTTTCTCTCTTTTCGCTCACTTCCCGCGATACGTTAATTCAATCCTGGCTTCTTTCTACCCTCTCGTGCTTTGCATCAATTGTTGGCTTCCCAACGATCGTTCTTCCTCTCTCGTGTAGCATCACTCGTCGCATCGACGATTTAATTTGCACCTTTTCAATGTTTCCCTCTAATCGTCCGGACTGTCGTTGACCAGTGTCACTTCCTTTTTGTTGCAAGCTAATCTGTTTCAGATTGCGTGTCGCTAAACTCGCTAAAAAAAATGCGTGTAAATGCAAAAAGTGCACATTATATGGTTTGTTAATTTCGATAATGTGAGGAAGTACGCTTTTCGACTGAATGTGAGTTACCAAGTAACTATCAGGAAGTGCGTCTTGTGATTATTATTATCATTATTATTAGTGTTTCAGCAGCATAGCATATTTTATTATTGATACGTTATATTGCGAATTGAATTTCTCATTTTCACAAGATTTGTTCGATAACACTTGCTTCTCAATTTCGTTAAAAGTTCTTTCATTCAATTAGACGTGAAGTGATTTTTTCTGCATTTGACTTTAAGTACGTTCGATAGATTGGCGCTAACGAGATTTTGTATTGGAAAAATTCATTTATCTTCGGTATTTTGTTCATTTAATTTTGATCCAGATCTTTCGAGTTATTATATTTTCTTCTGTGTAAATTCATTATTATTTAATTCCATTATAGCAATTACATACGTGCATAGGTATATATATATATGTATACAAAAATTTGTCAAGAGAGAAATTTAATTGGCATTAATTGAATCGAAGCTTTTTATCGAGTTAACAAAGGCAGGATTTTTGTTGACCCTAACATTGTACCTTACACCATTCTGATGTCATTGGTGACCTACAGATACTTAATTACGTAGGCTAACAGCGTACTTACACTTCGTCGTACGTGCTCTTACTTTCATTACATCGTAATAATTGAATAATCAATAAGTGCCTCAAGGTTACTTAAAATCGCCTTCATTCAAACATCTTGTTTCATATCACAAAAATTTATACACGTGGGCGCAAAGTGCCTCTTGGCAGATTCAACAAAAATTTATGCTTCAAAGAGAAAACTTTTATGTAGAAAAAGTATTTTCCATTTAACAGAATGGATGTATTAATGTATTTTTAGGATCTGAGCATAGGTCTAAGTTCCGGACATTAATGATAATAGCTTAATCACACAGACCAATAGTGTGCGATTATTATGCTGCATATCTTGCAATAATTCATCTGCAAACGATGTGCATAGGTCGTGACACTCAGGGGATAAAAGGTACTTTGAAAATCCGGTTTGCCTGTTATAAAAACTTCTGGGAAGTGATTTCGCATTTTTAGATATTGAAGTTTAAAGTTTGTACAACAAATTTATGTCTCGCAAAGTTCTGTTTATTCTTGTATGTTATACGCAGAAGGATGGAAAAATTCTTCCTTAATTCGCTAAGAATTCCTATAAATCTGACGAGATACGATTAAGTTTTAATAGATTTGAAAGAAAATGAGGAAAAATCAGACCTTTCGTAAGTTCCTGAATGAAAGTTTTATTCTTTCAAAGAAACTTCCTGTAACACATTATTCTTTGTTAAGGTAACGCATAAATTTAAAAGTAAAAAGAGTGATTAAGACAGGTATAAAACGAGAAATTAAAATAAGTCTACACTTAAGAATTCTACAAGTTGCATTGCACATTCAGTGAAAAAATCAATGACAAACTGTTCCAATAGTACGTTTCCATTTCGTTAGATAGCTATTTCTAATGCCCTTTCATGCCATTTATGCTACCTTGTTTCACTCTCGACTACTTTTTCGGTACTGACCATTCTTGATGCGATTTAAATTTTTCCATATCAAGAACATTTCAATATTGACGTACAATTGCATACCGTCACGTTGGAAATCAACGCGAAGACTCGTTTTTGTTCGGGCGGAGATGAAAAGTGAAACTCCATTCCATCCAAGTTTCACTGTACAATGATACAATTAACGTTAAACTCCTATTTTCCTAGTTCATTAATTCTACGTACCTTTTGCCGTAGTCTGGATTAAAAAATATTCGTTTTAAATAAAAGGAAAAAGGAGAACGGGTCATTTGTACCAACTTGTTCTTTATTGAGATCAGCTTGTTGGCTACGCTGATTTATGGCTATGAAAGCTTGCGAGAATATTTAATTTATAATTCGAAAAATTGCATGGGAATAAATATTCATAGAAATCGAGGAAGCGAGAAATTTCCATTTCATTACAACTAATTACGGTAATCGTATTATGAGTGCTCAATGCGAAACTAGAGATGTAAACAAGAATATGTTTGAAATTAATATAAACCATTTAATGAAGTTGAATTTCTCGAAGAATATGAATTTTACCTGGAAAGTAGCTACACTTTGAAGTTAAAAATGCAAGTGAAATTATATACTTGTAAGTGCCATAATAATATGGTGGACCGCTCGTCCACGTGATAGAACTGCTTAAAAAGAAGAAAGAGAAACGGCATAGTTTCAAGTTGCTACTTAATTATTACTACTGTAATTATTTTTTTAGTATGCGAATAACAACGCGAACTATCGAGATCTCCCTTCACCTTGCATCATGTTTACTTGATAATTGATAATTAATTTTTTCGTGTTGTTTTTCAGTGTGGCATTTACTCTCTTTGGAGATGTTTTTGGAGTGTTGCGTGAGTATTATTTTTGCTTTTATCTATGAGTGAATCATTTATAAATAACTTTTGAAAAGCAGTTTTTCTTTTGTCTCTCTTTTTTTCTTTTAAGTGAATTCATTAATTTCACTAAAACTTGAGCATTCTTAAATTTAGAACATATGCAAATGTACAAAATTTCAGTGGTTGAATTTTAATATCTAGTAAAAAGAAAGGAAAAAGAAGATTATTGTAAGAAAAAGATTCTATATTATTCATACTTAGAAAAAAATAATCGAGGACTGTGCATAAAATATTCACTTGTGTGCACGTACAATACACGGACATGTATGCGCGAATGTGTTTATTGCAGTGTATATGCGGTAGAGCCTGCATATTGAAACTGCTTACGAAATTCTCTGATTTATTATTTTCTTTTTTTTTTCATTTGCACGTTCGAAACGCAAAGAATAACAGAGGAAAAAGTCATGTCACCTACATTTAAAGAAAAGTTACAACATTTCTGAGACGTATGTGAATTTCAATGATAATAATCTTGACCAACGCTTATAGTCTTTGTGGTTTTTTCAAGGATTTCCAGTGTGTGTTCGGTAAAATCATTCCCAATTTAAAAATACTGGTTATAACAAAAATTAATGGAATCCATAATGCGCGATAAAACTAACTTTGATATAGGTTTAAAATTTACGGAGCACTGGAACGAATTCGTAAAATTCATTCGGTATTTGACCATGAAAAACCGGTTGGCAAGGTGCATGGTCTCCATCAGTTAATTGATATTCGAATACGTGACGCTCATCACTTTATGCTCTACCAAATAAAAAAAAAAATGAAAAAATATAGCACACACAACATAGATTACATTGAGGTTTATACTTGAACATGCGTACTGCCTTGCCAAATGCATAGTAATTAGAGTAAATTATTGGAGCACATTGATCGTGAGTATTTGACACGATAGAATTAATGACCATTATGTCCTTTCAGTTGAACTGGATTTACATAAAACTCCACATGTGCATGTGTTTCATCGCTACGAAAAAAACTATTGTCATATTCAGTAGGAAAATTGATTTCTCGGGACAAATGGGAAGTTTAAACCGTTCGCTTGCATCTGCATTGTCCTTGAAGAATATGCACTAGAAATAGAACACTGAGCCATCATCGAGTTCATTCATTTGTTGCTCTACTTCTTTTTTTTTTCTTTTTTTTTTTTTTTGTTTGCCACTAGTGCTAGGACAAAGTGACTGTTTTTGTCAATTACTGACTAATTTCTGTTTCTTTATCCTTTCAGCTCCTTACATAAAGCCATGCAAAAGGAACGATCCGGATCTTAATAGATGCATTACGAATTCTATTGAGCAGCTTCGTGGAAAACTGGCTGAGGGAATTCCAGAGCTTGAGTCGCCGCCGATTGAACCATTACGTTTAAAGGAAGTTCGTCTTCTGCGTGGACCCTCGGGTGCTAGATTGGATGTTAATCTTTCTGATATCGAGGTAATTAAATGCAACGTAATCTAGGTTAATTTATATTTTCCTTCGTACAAAGATAAACGATTTATTCCCAGCGGACCTTTTTATCATTATCCAAATGGCAATTAAATGTTTCAAGTTGAAATAAACACAGAGACCTGGTGAACAAGAAGCTTTGTTAGTTCAGTGGATAATTAGTTCCTTAATGATTTATAATTGTTTTTTTCTTTTTGCAATTCAGGTTTCTGGACCTTCTACCTTCAAAGTTCGAGACCTCAAAGCGGATCCTGAAAATGTGGTTTTCAATTTCAAAGTCAGTTTTACGAAATTGAATTTCCGTGCAAAATATGAGATGAATACAAGAATTCTGTTACTTCAGTTTGTGGGAAATGGTGATCTTACCGGCGAATTCCGTAAATATTGCAACTTTGCTCTCATTTAACATATGTAAAATGGTTCTGTGGTCAACCCGAGTATAATTTTTTCTTCAAATTTCAGTTGGCTACGACTCAGATGTAGTTATGAGAGCAAGAAAGGTGTTCAGGAACAACGACACTTACCTGAATTTCGAAAGAATGAAAATCAGAATTAAGATCGGCAAAGCTAACATTCACTTGTCTAATTTGTTCAATGGTGATCCAGTTCTTGGTAAGAGAATAGCACAGATCGCCCAATGATAATTGATATAATTGCAATCGTATTATGAGAAATGCATTATTCATTAATATATTTCTTTTGAATTCAGGAACTGCAGCTAACGAAGTGTTGAATTCTAACAGCGGATTGTTCGTCGATGAATTAAGGCCGGTTTTGGAAAGTTCTTTATCCGATCTTTTCACTAACGTTGCTAACAAAATTACCAAATCATTTACGTATAATGAACTATTCCCCTTGTAATAATTCAATAATCGAAATGTTATACGAAGGAAACAGAAAGAAAAACTAATAGACAAATTTTAGCAAACAATGATAAAGTCACAGCCTGGCGTGTAATGTCGAAAATCATTTTATCAAAAAAATCGTTACTGGAAAATATCACTGAATTCATGCGCATTAGTTTGTTTTATCATGCAAAAGGGTTGAAATTGGCTTTATTCCATTATTTGTCAAAATGCATTAAAATATCGCGTACATTGTGTATAGATAGAAGTAGATTTTCTACCATGTATTTTTTGCCATACGATTATTGTTGAAACTTTTGTAAAATACTGTAAAAAGTATTCTTTTATGCCGTTGTATATGTTATAAAAAGAAATGTATAATTATACATTAAGAAAACCATAAGTGTTTTATTATTGACCGAGAAACTTCGACTCGGATCCTTTATCGATCCAGAATGTTTAAATTCGATCTAGAAAATTTTCTTCGAATGAAACGCAATGTTTCATCTGGAGAGAAGGAATATCGGGAGTGGACGAGTGTATTGTAGAAAATATAAAAATATATTTAATTGCTCTCACCTCAACAATTAACATTAGACAAGAGTCCCCTGTCTAGTATCGCAGTAATGGTCTTAATGTACATTTAAGGAGAAACAAAACGAAATTAGACTAATTAAGGACTAGGGGACGAGTTCTTCCTTTGTGAGTGCTCCAAGAGCCCTTGCTGCTAAAGCTCTACTCACGGTAGCAGCGGTATCTTCGATAATTGGACTAGCTATATCCAAAACGAGACGTGGATTGGCATTGAAGAATGTCGCCGCAGCATCCGCTAAAATTCATTAAAACCATCCTTATCCATCAAAGCATCTCCACAATCATAACTCAATATTTTTTTTAAAATTCTATTCGATCATTGCACAGAGTGTTGCATCTTTTTAAATTCTCATAGATCAGGTCACCCCGACACCCTAATTCGACACCCAAATTATTCGAATCTTTAATTGTCAATAATCCCGTTATTATTCGCTTTAGGAAAATATTCTTCGGGACTTTTCGATTCAGGCTGACCTGGTCTATAAGGAGTTAAAAAGATGCGCACAAGTGCTGCCAACACCCTGTATATCCTCACGAATCGACTTACCTGCGAGAGTGTGAGCGGGAGGTGCTTTTAACTTAATATTTCCGTCACCGACGCGAATTTTCGTTACGAGGCTATCCAATTCGATTCTCTGCACTCCATTTTTATCGGTCACTTCTTTACCAGCAGCATTAACCAAGGCTTGCGTATTGGCTGCAAAACAATAGATTGGCGTGTCAAAGCATAAGGTTCTCCCGAAAAATGGGTGAAAATCTTACTGAAGTTTCCCTTGAAGCTGCCAGCACCGTTCAGTGGCAACAAGAGCAGTCTTCCTTGCACGTCGTAGTCCCCTTTAACATGAACATATGGCAGCTGTACCTTGATGGACACCGTTAGATCGTTAGGATTTGCCCTGATCTCATCGACAAGGTAGTTCGTGGCTCCGTAAACGCGAATCTGACTCATATTGGCTTTGATCTTGAGGGACTCGAGGTTTCTGTCGACCGTTAGGGATGGGAGATGCAGTGGATCCAAAGCTGGTAGCTTCAAGGACGGAACCCCCTTCGCCAAGTACGGGGTGATGGCTTCCAGCTGCTTCAGCACGCATTTGTTGTATTTATCCAGATCATTTGTCCGTGGGCAAGACTTGACACCTGGCGCTGCAAAAATCGATCGAGTCACCTTCGCCTTCGAGACTTCAGTCTCATTTTTGGAAAACTACCCAAGTGTCCCGCCGATGCCACGGTGGATCCTTAAAACTATGCAAAACTCAGAGCGAAAGGTTCGTTGACCCCGACGCGGACGCGGAATAGCAACGATGACCTCGAGTCGTTTACTCGACGAGTGTTTCGCGCGACATTTGTCACGAAAACGCAGAAGAATCAGAAAGTAGATGGATGATACCGACGGATCACCACCACCATCATCACCGGCACACAGAGGGGAAGCGCGCGAAAAGATATCTGCCTTTTGAATTTCCGAGAAAAGTTTTTGCGTCGTCTCTGTTTTTTGAGGGTCGAAGATCCTGCAGTCGGGACGTGACTGTATTCCGGGAGTGCGCATTAAGGTCATTTCTTGCGGTAGCTCCGAGAATCGCGAGAGTTCTTTTTCGTCGGCTCGGAGCCAGGGCTAAAATCGAAAGTGAGCAGCCCGTAGAAAGTGAAATTATCGAGAGAGCGAGTGAGAGAGCGAGCGAAAGAACGGACGAGCGAATCAATCGGTTTTTATCGCGGATATAAGGGAATTCGGCAGCGTCTTCGGGTGGTCGTAAGAAAAGGTGGCCACGGCCACGGCGAGAGGCGATCGTCGACTCGATTCATGGATTCGCGAAGCGGTTGAGAAAAGAAGCGGGTAGGATCGGCTTCGTTACCTCTCGATCGACCGATACCTCAATCGGCATCGAACTCGCCGCGAAAGGTGTTCGTTCGCGAATCCCACTTGACCCACTTCCTCGCGCATACACGAGCAAGTGGAGATGAAATATCGCGTACGACGATCGCTACCGTTGCTTACCTGAAAATGTTAACGACTCCCTGAAGAATCGCTTTATGCGAATGCTGTCTCAGCTTAGAATGCACGGCAAAGGTTACTTCTTTCCTGTAACCGCTGAGCGCGGTTATATGCACTCTAAATCTTTTCATACAATCGAGTCGCTCCCCCTACGTGCTAACAATCTTAAGCGCGGTCTTGTTTTTTCAAAGAGCGTAAGAACGCCGCGATAGAGCATTGGCTTTGAATGTACAAGTGGAATCGTTAAATCAAGGATCGAGGAACTTTCAGGGCACTGCGGGACCGATTAGAGGCATTAAAGTCCCTCGAAACACTCGTAACTCCTTTTATCGCGAAAGCGTTCTTCCACGGTTAATTGGATTTCTTCCGTATCGCTCAATTTCAACGATTACGTCGCCTGGCAATCGGGTGCGGTCGCTCGTAAGGAAATGGCCCTGAAAAGGATGTCCCTTGGAGGAGTTCGCTCTTTGGAAAAATCCAACGAATCCCCGAACGCGCGGCAAACACACGGCGATTATGTCAGGAGATAATGGTATCGTTTGATCAATAGATCCCGGTGTATTGCATAAAATGCAAATACGAAAAGATTATGTCAGCCACATGGGTTTTCCTCCTCCTCCTCCTCCTCCTCCTCCTCCTCCTCCAGCGGAGAGTAGCATTTAGCCGACGATTACGCGTTCATCGTAATTCATATATTCCACATGTAAAATCACATGTCATTGAGTAAATCCGAACGACAGACGGATCACTCATAGATTTACATGGGAACTGTATAACGCTAAAATTCAACGTTTCAGAATCGATTCTGAAATTTCGGAGAATCGCGCGTTTAAAAGAGAAAATGGCGAAGAGAAAGAACGACGGGAATGGAAACAACGAATGGAATTACTTGTGTGAAACCTCTGAGTAACGATCGTGGGAAATTAGTAGAATGCGTTTTTTGAACGATTTGCCCGTGGGGCTCTCGATGATTTCGGTGGAGGGGCAGGAGGAGGAGGAGGAGGAGGAAGAGGAGTAGCCTAACGCCACTGATAATTACGACGAGCACCTAACGAAGTTACTTACGTAATTCCGCAAAGACGATCCTGGTCCAGAAGGTGAGGAAGAGAAGACCGATGATCAGCGTCATTTTATCACTTGGAGGGAGTGCGAGTGACACGGATGAATTGCGGCTGGAGTACGCGGATCCTCTGGCTCGAGGGACTTGGGATAACCCGAACGGGATAGTCGATGGAGCTGACCAGGAGGACAAACCCGGAATGTCCCGCGGTTGTAATCGCTAATAGCGAGAGCGATATTGAAAATGCGTGCGATGGCCCCGGTGCGCACGTATATATAAACTAAGTGCACTTTCTCCGTGTGCACCGCCCCACTCGTCGCAATGGTGAATTTATCACGGTAGAATGCCTCCTTTTAACTCAGTCAGGGCCGTAGCCAACTTGGTACCCCCCTCTAACATTGGCGCACCCCCTACTGGTTTAGATGACCCTCGGGGCTCTCCTCCGTCTAGTCGTTAATTTTTACCTTACCGATCTACCGGCGGACACTAAAGACACTCACCGAACGGGAGACTGTGCGGAGAGAACCTTCGATTGGCTGTAGGTTTTAAAAAATGCGCGAGGTTCCTTTCAGTGGAAGTTGGAAAGTTGGACTTTGGATGATTCGAGGACGAGTCTACGACTATGCCTCGCGTCTGAAATAGGAATCGTATTTAGCCATTGTTCTTCTCGATTACGTTCTTATTCCCCGCCCCCTCTTGTTCTTCGGGATGTCTTCCACTTCCTTGAAGAATTTCAATGACGATACTCGGCGTCGGCGAATTATCGATAAGTTGATCGCCCCTTCTGCACCCTCGCCCCTCTCGATAGCCTTGGTAATTATGGTCCGCGAGATCTTGTACCACAGCGAGCCACAGATATTTCACGCTTGTTATCTAATCGACTAATTATAATCTTAATTAGGTACGATCACACCTGACTCTCCGCAAAAAGCAAAGACCCGCAATTAAGGTATACTTAAATTAATTTGCATACCGACATTTTTATTAATAATCCGTCCTCATTTTTAGGATCAACATACACGTACACGTGTCTCGCTTGTGAAAGTGAGATTATGTCCACGGTTATTAGTGCGATAAATAATATTTCTCGCCATAGTCGAGCGGTGTAAAATTTAAGAGGTGATTATATCTTCTTTCTTTATGTAATGAATTAATGATTGTTATTAATTGATCGCACCGAAGAACCATTGAGAGGGAGAGAGAGAGAGAGAGAGAGAGAGAGAGAGAGAGAGAGAGAGAGAGAGGGAGAGGGAGGAAAGAAAAACGAACGTGAAGAAATTGTGAAACTATTGGAAAGACAGTGAAAATTCTTTCACAACGCCGAAAGATCGGTAATGATAGAAACAATAAACTTCCATCCAGCGAGAAAATTGCGAGGAAATTGTCAGTTTTCCCTTTTTATACCCTTTCTTTACAAACCGAAATTCGTGGTACTCATAAATATATAACTCGATAGTGACGCTACTGAAAGTTTCGTGCTTATTCAATTATTTCCTAAGTACTCGTGCAATAAAGTAAGCATTACCCGTATAGGGCGGCGAACACTTACTTTCCTTTGCCAATCGTGGAAATAAATGGTTTGATTGCCCGTACTTCCCAAATGGAATTACGTAAGCTCACTCGATAACCGCGCTCGTTCGAAGGAACTTTTCGATTAGAGCCTCTTAAGGAATCAATAACAAACAACAGGAAGCTTATTTAGAAATTTATTTATTCCCCTGAATCTTACATAGAGAGGCATGTATATAATGTTAATAGAAAATTATCTTTTTTTGCATTATACGTGCATTGCACGTGGTGGTGATAAATAGAATTACGACGCGTTCACAAGCACGTATCTATTACACACCCGTACATATATTATGAACATACGATTTTCGATACATTAAAAAGAATGTAATAAAAAACTTAGGGATAAGGAGGGAATAATGATGTGAGAAAAATTGCAAATTATTACAAAAACACTGCGTGATAAATAAATAATTGTTGTGTTTTGTAAATAGTAAAAATGAGTAAGAAAGGTATCGAGTATTGATTAATTGGACGGAAGGTTTTTGTACATCCTGTACACCAAGGCATCAGCTGTTTTCTCGGTTAAAGCTTTGGTTGCCAAGTCATCGGCAAGCATGGCAGCAACTGCTTCGGCCGCCATTAAACCTGTGGAGGAAAGTCAACATGAATGAAAGATTAAGCGAGTTCATATCTCATTGGTTACAGAGCCTATTAAACAGTTGTAAGAAAGCGACCACTTTTACTTGATCTTATAACATCGATAAATCTATCAGTTTTCTATTTTTTTTTTCTTTTACCTTGAAATCTCAACCCCTTTTACAAGGTGCACGGTAAGCTTGCACGTTTCGGGATGATTTGACTTTCCCATCGTTTTAAGTTGCCGGCGAATCGGCGGTAAGAGATAAATGGGGTTGCTCCGGAATTGCACGAGTTCGTAAAGTTATTACACATAACGAAGTGAGATAATAAATTATAGTGAAGTAATAAATAGAACAACCGTTCCGGTAAATAAAATGTTGTCAGTACGAGTCACTAACAAGGTATACAATTTCCCGGATATGTTGCAATCTTCATGTGCATTTATATATATATATATATATATTCTATAATGAAGATAATGGAAAATTTTTTTTTTTCGCAATATTAAATTTAGTTATAAGAATCGATCATGAGGAAATATTACGTAAACACAAAATAAATACATTAAAAGGGGATTGTCATAAAAATTAAAGTGGCAGGTATGCCGGCATTTAATAAACATTCAACTATATCGTTAGATCCTCCTTCAGAATGCAAATTACTTGTATCGTCTCGTGCAACGAAATCACGTGTCGGACGAAATTATGCTTTTGCTTTGCGTGTGTTCGCCGTGTACGTGACGCAAAAAGTACGATGTGTGCGATCTGTCCATGCACACCTGTGTGCGCGCGCGCGCGCGTGTGTGGGTCAAGAAAAAGAAATTTTTCTGCTCGCATGCTCTTACGTTTACGTAATTACGTGCATAACGAACACTTGCAAACATTGCAAGTGACTGTGTATAATTCCTGCTCGATAACCAATATCGATATCGTAATGTGGAGATCGATTCGGGGAACTTTCTTCGATGGAATTTGTCATTTCTTCCTACGACACACGAGCGATCGCGGAAGAGTACCACAGGAGCCAGCTTCCATCGAGAGAAGATGATTCTGGAAAATAAGCTGCAACCTCGAAAGAGAAGCTCACCATAATTCAAGACAGATTCCACGGGTCCTTTCATATCCATTCCCTGAAGAGACACCTTCTTGTCCTTGGCTACCAATCTAGCTCTTGCCGCTCTAACTATCATCTGCTCCCGTTCGGCCTTTTTCAATTCAATTGTGAAATCGCCGATCAGTTCAGCTGTTAAAAGAATCGCGCAGTTCTATCAAATGATTTCATCACTCGCTTCTCGCGGGTTATCCGCGTCATTACTAAAGCGAGGAAGAAAGGTTTCTTACTGAAGTTTCCAACGAGTTTTCCGTTGCCACGAAGAACTTCCTTTCCTACTTTTCCCGTCAGCTCGTACTGCGATCGTACACGAAGTATTGGCACTTTTACCCGTAGAATCACGTGCATCACGTCGTCCTTGAGTGATATATTAGCAATTATTAACACTTCGTTGCGCCTTCACGCGGAATGCATAAATCAAATACGATTAGTGTCACCGTTTTCCGACAGCTCTGACACGAGCACTGATACAATTGCCATTATACAATTTCGATTTGCCAGATGTCATTCGAGATGCGATCGATTATTCCCCGTGACACTAATCTTATATGATCTCGACGCGATTTCTTTCATTCGATTGAGCCCTATTATCGGAGAAAGTGGCGTGGCGGGGTGCGGTCGCCGAAGAGGGGACGGGGGACTCACCTCTTTCTCATCCTGAAGATCGGCGCGTTTGGTTCTCCTTCCATCGTTTGCTCTAGGGCTTTCGGTGCCGGTCCTATTTATTCCACCATAATGATAAATTAATTCCATTCCCTCCTCGAAGAACCCTTCCTTCTCTTCATAATCATTTGCATACCTGATAAGATCCTTCATTCTTTTGGCTTCCAATGCTGTCAGAATAGCGTCGTTACGTTTCGACAGAGCTTCCCCTTCCGTGAAGTTATGTACGATGAATCTTCGATTTTCACGGATATCCTGCAAAAGGAACATTGACTACGCGCCATTGAAACTAGGAAGAAGAAGAAGAAGAGTTTCGCGTACCCTCATTATTTCATCCAGACCGTACACCTTAGCGTCCTCTTTGGGGTCGATTCTCAAATTGCCAAAGTGCTTAACGCTACTGTTCTCCTTGCCATCGGCATAGACAATGTCGATGTATCCAGGCTCCTTCTCGGATTTCTGTCTAGGATATCTACAGTCATTGGCGGAGTGTCCCCTTTCGAATGGACGACCACCGACGAAGACCGACGGATCCTCGCTCAGGGTTTCCGCGTCTTTTCTCTCCTCGATTTTGCTTAATTTCACCTCGAAACCCTCCGCGGCAGAGTCACGATCTGCATTGTATTTTCTAACGTCGGCCTTTTGCTCCTCCTGATCCGCGTATTCCTCTCTTACTCTGTACTGCCCTTGTTGACAGGCTCCGCGACAACCTACGGCGTCCTCCCCTTTTCTGAAAGTTTCGTAGTTCCCCGCCTCACCCCTGGACCTACCGTCGACATAGCTGCCACGAGTACCCGAAGTTCCGAAATATCGCGAGTCATCCTCTCTTCTGTCCGATGATGAAGCTTCCGACTGGCTTCCAGAGCCCCTTACGTATTGCAGCGGTGCCGCTGAACCTGTCGTTTTAGCTCTTGGATAAAATTCTCGATATTGAGTTCCTTGATCATCCTCGTAGCGAGCCCTTTGATCATCCTGGCGCAACTGTCCGGAATATTCGAAACGTCTTTCACCCTCTGCCCTGGCAAATTCTACGTTGTACTCTCGGCTTCTTGGGTCAGTTTGCCTTTGCCGACCCACATCCGGCCTAGCCTCTTGAAGTCTGGAGAAACCTGGATCGTAGGATCTGATTCCATCGGCTTCTCCACTTTCACGTCCTTGGTAGATCTGTGCGCTCTCGTAGGGTTGAGAACTTTGAACCCTGGAAGGTTGTCGAGAATCGTACTGCTTTGGCGTTTGGCTCCCGTAGTTTTCACGATCACCGCCATTAAATCGCTCCTGTTCTCTGTAGTACTGCTGTTGATTGTTTTGTCTGAATCCACTGCCACCACCACCACCACCACCACCACCACCACCTTTGGTGAACTCACGCTGTTGTTCGTACGTTCCTGAATTTTGCCGATCGTATTGTCTAGAAGCTTGATCCGTGTATTGGCCCCTTTGATTTCCCTCGACTCGACTGTCTTGCACTCTCGAATGCTGAGCATCGTAACGTTGGGTACTTTGATCTACGTATCGTCCACTTTGGTATCTTTGATATTGCGAATTTTCCAGATCACTTCTGTCGTTGTTACTTCCCTCGTATCGACCAGAGCCATAGGCTGTCTTAATTTTGCCCTGATCTCTCGTTGCTGCGGTTAATCTCTCAAAACTCTGATTCTTATTAGAGTCCTTCACCATAGTGTGGAATCTGTACCTGATAGCATCCGCACCAGACAGATCACTGTAACTAACGTAACCAGCCTCCAGTTCACTCAAATTGGACTTTAATCTTCCACGAGCAACGTGAATACTTTCGAGAGTTGAACTGTTTAGGCCGGCAATTTCAACATTTCGCAAAATCAGCCGATAACTGGTGTTTCCTTCAGACTGATCAACTTTTATTACTGGTACTCTTAACGGGTCCAGCGAACCCACCTTAGATATTCCTCCAGCCAATAGCTGGGACCACAAAGATTGTGACATTTCCAGGAGGGAACATTTGGCGAAAGCCACCAAAGATAAAACTACGAACACAGCCAAATATTTTGTCTTCATGTTTATTGCTACCGTTTAAGGTTCTACGTTAAAGTTGATGTACCGAGAAAAGTTTCTGAATTCTCCAATGTCTCAGCGCATGCTTTCTCAATTCCAACGAGCTTAATTTCAGTTTTGTGTCTTGACACGCCAAATGTAATACGGTTGATAAATTAATATCAAGGTGAGAGCTACCAAGACGAGTACTAGCAAAATGCCAGATATTATTGTACACATCAACTTGTTACCAAAGCGATCGAAGAGAACAGTTCTCAGATAACAGTGAATCGAACGTAATTGACGTAATTCTTATTGACCATTGTTAGATTTTACGATAACTTTACATTACGATGGTATTTTTATTTATTTTTGATTTTTACCAAAGAATCGCTGATTCTCGAAGGAAGTTAACTAGAGAATAAGATGCGACGAGTGTAGCTGTACGATACGTACGCATTGGGTTTTTATAGGAGATGTGGAAGGGCATGCGATCTGGGCCATGGACCATCATAGCTCAGACTCGCTAACCGCTTGATCTTAGTCAGAATTGATTTTTTCTTTCCCTCCTCCATCGTTTCCTTAAGTCTTCGACTTCTGTGCGCATCGCTCGGGTAATGGAGGGCAAGGTTCTTCATCAAAATTCGAGAAGAATTCCACGTAAATCATCCAAGTTACGTAGACCTGCTACTTAATTGGATAACAAGATGTTTCTCTCGGTTCAAACGAAGAATAGCCTCTCGATCCAAATGAATGAATAAAATTGTTGAGTATTCGCAAATTTTAAATATTCCAAGTGACCCAGTTGCAGCTCTCTTGATTGCGATGGATTGCGAAGTTTTGGATTAGGCGTAAGACAAATTTGGAATAAACTAGTAGCGTCAGCACATTTTGCACGACCCATTGCGTTACACGTCCAACGCGAACAGGTCAGCGCATTGCGCGCAGTCTTTCAGTAGCTTTTAATTATTTCACGCAAAACCATCATTGGATTCATCATGAACATCCCTATTCTATACACTTTAACGTTCATCCTCGTTTCAGCACACTTGCTCTTTTGTAAATCAATACCGGAAATACGTATGTATATTCTTTATTAAAATTCAAATAATACAAATAATAAAAATCAATGCTCTGATACGCTTTTATTGTTTGAAAGAAAATCTTGAAATTAGTTTAAACAATCCGGAGAGGAGAGCAGGACAGTTTTTTTTTTCTTTTTTTTTGTCTTTGTAGAATGGTTGGAATCTGTTACAATGGGCGTAATAGTGATTTTTATACTGATTTGGAGATCCTCAGCTTCCATTTGTAGATTGAAGTGTCACTTAAGACACATTAGGATTGTTCTAAATAACTGTGTATCAAGACGTTGATTTTTGAACAATGAGTCATTATGTTCCACATTTAATATAATTGATTTCTTAAAAAATGTTTATGAACAGTATGATAGTTACAGTAAGGTTTCTTACATGTTTTTTTCAAACGCAGCTTCCTTTCTTCAAATATGTAGACGAAACGATCCAAATTTAAGCGAATGCGTCAAACGCAGTGTAGACGCTTTGAAACCTTATTTGAAAGACGGAATTCCAGCTTTGCATATTCCCCCGTGCGAACCATTAACTATTCCAAAAATTGAACTAAGTCAAGCAGCTGGACCAGTTTCTATTAGCTCTACGTATAACAATATTAAAGTTTCAGGCGGAACTGATTTTATTTTAAAAAATGTTAAGTAAGTTTTATTATTGATTCTCTCAGGATGTATTGAAAATAAATTATCTTTTATCGTACCGTAAAGTAAATATTTTTTATTATTTCATAAAGCATTAAGCTTCGCATTAAAGCAGATTTTTCATTGCAGAGTGGATGTGCAGAGGGATCGCATCAAACTAAAATTAAAAATTCCTCGTTTGAACATGACAGCGGATTACACTTTGGATGGTAGAATTTTAATGTTACCAGTCAATGGTAATGGTGCTGTGCATGGAAATTTTACGGACATCGAAGCAATTGTCCGGATCCAGGGAGAGAAATATAAAGATGAGAAAACCGAAATGACTCACTTAAGAGTGACGGATTTTTACGTGGACTTCGACGTAGGTCGTGCCAATATTCATTTGGATAATTTATTCAATGGTGATGAAACCTTAGCTGATGCTATGAATCTGTTTTTAAATGATAATTGGAAAACCGTGGCAGCTGAGATCAAACCTGCTCTCGAAGATACGGTCTGCAAACTTTTTAAAACGTTCTCCAACAAAATTTACTCAAAGTATCCCCTAGATATCTTACTACCATCTTAGTTTATAAGTAACAAATGTACAGTTATTAAATTTATATTAAATTAATACTACTATTAAGAAGAAACAGTAGTGAGTGAGAGAGAGAGAGAGAGAGAGAAAAGTGGAATGATCAATGCTTTTAGAATTTTTTTTCACGTATTTTCAATTTGATGTTTCTCTTGAATTTGGACTTCAATATTTTTTTTTAGATTAGGTGGTTTCTTTTATACTTGTTTTATTTTTTTTTATTCCAAATATACAAAAAAAATATTAAATATCAAGAGGGATACTAGCGTCATCTGTGATTATTACTTCGACTACTTTCAAATACCAACAGCTGACAAGAAGCTACAAACTGCGATCAAGCTTTGATGAAATTTCTTTTCAGTAGTATACATATTAATTTTAATAGATTATTTTTTACGATACAATAAATTTTAATTTACTTAAATTGTATAGTTTGAAAAATACTAAATATTGTTTTTAAGTAAAGTGAAGTCAAAAGTTAATAGTTTAAACTACAGTACTATAAACTGGTTTACATAATTATTCAAAGAAATTAATGTAAATATCATTTATGAACAAATGTAACTGGTACACCGAGTTTTTTACGATTATTCTTTAAGATTTAGAATATAAAAAGAAAATAATTACTGTGAGTCGCTTATTCGACAAGCACGCACAAAAATCGAAATATTTTTGTAAATCTCTGTCACGTAAGGCGATGATGGTTGTTTTACTATTATCCGTACTATTATGTATACTGACCTTGTTCCTAATAGCTTGGTTTCTCGAATAGAAAATTCCTATTGCATGGACTGATACTTAAGCTCGCTTTTTTCGAGTTTACTCTCACCTTTCGCGTTGTTTTGAAATATTTGTCCACTTCACTGCAACTCTTATTCTCTTTTTTACTTACTTTTTAAATCCGGTTTTTAGAAATTTTTAGGCCTGTCAGACCTCTTGGACATATTAAGATCTTTCGATGAAAAAATCAATTTATCTTTTACTAATATTTTTTTCATTTTTCACTCAAACGGTAAGAACATAAAATATTTTATTGAAAAATAAGAATGGTTGAATGATCATCCTATATGAAAGCTATTTTCTTTTTACAAATACACGTTTTCTTCATTATATTCTAGCGTTCTATCTGATAATTTCTTTATAAAACTTAAAAAATGGTTTAACCAGTTTCAGATGAAAAGAATTTAATAGAAAACATAGAAAATTATCTGAAGTAAGATGTTTGTAAAATATTCTGCACTTTATGCTTTTGACAACTGGCTAAGTGGTTGATATTTATTATAGACATTGAAATAAAATTTGAGAAAGAATAAAACCACCCTGATTGTAAGAATTTGTATTTCGACAAATAATAAATGACTCACCGATTGCAGGAACATTCCTACAGTCAAATTTTTTTCTTCTAATGTATATATATATATATTTAACTACTTTACGCGAAGGTAGAATTTAAAAAAACAAATTTTATATGATTATTTCGAAGGAAAATTATTCGCACTAACAACTCAGCTTCTTAATGCCACTAGTTCTGTATTTCATTCTCTTCAATTACAAAGTGACGTTACAGTGTTTTACTGGCAATATTATACAGTATATAGCTTATGGAATGCTTATACCCACGATGAATAGTAATTTACAGGGCAACGTTTTACCTTGTCAGTTGCATTCGGTGTATCTAAAAATGGTCAATCTTACGAAATTAGTTGATACATGTTTAACGAAACGGTAAATTCATAATTTAAGAAAAAGTTAAATACAAGATATTCAAAAGTTAATATTCGCATGAATTATAATGTTAACTTTTTACCAGGTTCAAAAACAGATGTGTTTCAGTTTTCTTGGAAAGTCCATTTTATCCTATTATTATAGTTGGTGGGTGTTTTTGGTACTAGCTCCAAAATTGAAATATACATTTCTTATGCGAATATACATAATAAGCAGATAAATCGAGCGTGCACTGATGTAGCAATTTTATATATTTGTAAGCACACACATACACACGCATACTTTCTCGAATGCACCAACTTGACATAATGAACCTTCCACTTAAGATAGAAAGGATCTTTCGGCTAAAGACTTTATGATATTTTAGTAGAAAGAAATTGAGCAACACGTGCTCGTTTCGCAAGGTTTTCTCTAAATGAGATGGAATTCCAAGAAAATTCAAAGTTGCAATTAATTCATTGCTAATACATTTTTATTTGTATTTTTACTCATTAAACTCGATACTTTTAGTTGCGACTTAAAGAGACTGGAGCCAGGTTACCAGAAATATTTGCTCAACCGCTTGGGTTTTCGTGAATTGCTTACGTATCTCTCGAATGTGTAGATTTTCTGAAAATGCCTTAAAAGAACATTTAAATGCGACTGCACTTATAAACGCGAGCACACCCGCACATTTGTCTTGTGCATTTCCAGGTAATCTGTCATGTATGTTGTGCACGAACGAGAAAGAATGGGATAATGCAACGAAAATAGTCTCTTGGAGGACGAATTTGGAAAGACAATTGCGCATTATAAATTCATGGTCGGCTAAGCAGCCTATACCGGACATCAGAGAGTTTATTATTACTTTCTAACGTATTCCTCGTCCATGCGTTGTTATTTTATTTGACATGTCATCACGCGGTATATGACAAGTAACGCGAAAAACTAAGTGCGCGCATACACGAAGAAGAAACGATGGAAATCTCGCGTGAACGTATGATTTCGGTGGACTGCAGTCGAGAAAATTACACGGATCTGGAAATTAAAGATAAGGATAAGATCATTGTAATCGGATGCCAAAAGGGTCACTGAAATCACTGTTAACTTTTCTTCTTTTTTTTTTTTTTTTTCTTTTAATTGGCTGGAATTATGCGGTATATTCAATGGAATATAAGTAAATAAGCCATTGAACGTTGGAGGAATAAGAGAAACACTGCTTTCTGGAATCTGTGCATACATTTAATTTACAACTGCATTCGCATGGGTTTACCGTGGATTTCATAATATAGCTGCGTCATACACAGGCATAGAGAGACTCGTGCTCGGAATTAATATTTTTGTGGTTGGAGCATAAATAAATTGTCATTAGTGCATTGCAAATAAAGACTTTTCAATGATATCGCATTTTTACAACAATTGCCAGTACACGTTCATAGAAACAAAGTTCACCCACGAGAAAAAACAAATGGTCTTTGCTGACGCGTATGATAGACGTGGGGTTACGGTTTTTTGGAAGTTATTAATATTTAGATATTGAACAATCTGGCTCTTCTGAATAAATTAATCAGGATTCGATAACAATGCTCCTCGACACTTTTGACCTTTTCTTTAAATGCTTACGTCATTCATTGAAGATTGGAGCATTGGCCGCAAAAAATTTATTCGGAATCTCCCTTCCCTCCCTGCCATCCCTTCCATTCGTTCCCTTTGCGCAAGAGGAATAGAAATCTTTGCAATCAAAGTGTTCCTTGTGCCGAACAATAATGTTTATCGAAGATGTCGAACGAGGCATCCTCCTCCTCCTCCTCCTCTTCCTCGAGTATATAGGTAGCGCATGCATATGCATGTCTTTAAGGAAGATAAATGAGTGGTATCGAAACTAAAAGTTGAACGACAATACGGAAGTGTCGAGCGCCAGGTTTCGCGAGTGAAATACACGGGTAACATTTGGAAGAAGCGCGTGCTGCAAGAAGAGGGCCGTCTCGAAAAGCGGAAGCCGCGGAAGAAGAAGTCGACCGTGAAAAAACTTCCTGGCTAGCGAGTGAGAATAGCGATGGCGCATCGGATGACCATCAATCGAAGCAAGGACATGGCGCGAAGAACGAAGACGAAGACGAGGACGAAGAAAATAAGAAAAGACGGGAAAGCATTTTTGAGAAGAGAAGAGAAGAGAAGAGAAGCCGACCCCCGGTGAGTTTCGGCACGCGTATTCTGCGCATGCGCCCGCGCGAGGAGCAATGCGCCTTCGACGTTGCTCTCCATGAAGGAAGTAGAAAGAGGCGGTTACGATTCGCGGCGCCCGCCGGCCGTCTTAAACTCGGTAGCAACACCGGAATGGTGGAAGGGGACTTTCGCATATAAGACAGAATATGACGGGGGCCCGTCTTTAGTTTATCAGAAAGCAGCTTGCTAGTTACCACCTGCCCCTTCGACTCCGGGCTCCCTTTTTACCCCTTGGTACCAATTCTCATCGATTCACCTGCGCCGAAGAGCCGAACTCCTCGACGACTCCGACGAACGCGAGACGACCTTAAGACGCGTCTTTCATTCGAGATCTTCCGGAGATCTCGAGACCTGCTCGAAATCAGTGCTCCAGCAGAATTCAATCCGATCGTCATCGTCGAACGATGTTTTCGCATTAGTTCGCTAAACTTGGGGTAATTTTGAAAGTGGCGCTTATAATTCGGGTTGAAATTTCTCGTCGGGAGGTTTGAAAGGGGTGGGTGCGCAAGTACCGCGCGCGCGCGTTACAAACGGAAGTGGACCGTAAGAACGAGAGTGCAAGTGTCGCTGGTGGCCGGAAGTGAGCCCCTGTCTCCTCCGACGTCCCTCAACATGTTCTCCGGTAGAAGAAGGATGAGTCCACTGTTTTTGGGATTGGTCCTGGTGCAGTTGGTCAGGGCCGACAAGGCTAATAATCCTGGACTAAACGAGCCTGACTTTGACACTCGTAAGGTTTACGGACGGAAGCCGCGCTTTCTGTATCAACATCGTAGCCTCTCTCTAGCGTCCTCCTCGACGAAACTCGTTTGTTTGCTTTACGCGCGTTTAGGTCACCGATCGCGACTCCTCGCTCGCATTTTTCGCACGAACGCGGAAGCCAAAGACACCGTTCGAAGGTCCTCTCATCGAATCTTTCTCTCTTTCCCCAACAAATTTTCACTCGTACCAGGATTCTCTTGATTTTCCAGCCTCGGTCGTTCCAGTCATCGTTGTTCGAAGGACAAGGCGCCGAATCTGGTTTCAACGACGTTCCAGCGATTTCAGCTGGAAACGTACACGTTTCCCGCTTAAGGATCACGTGGAACGACGACGTTTCATCGCGTTTAACGAGCGACATTTTGCACGGTGCACTCGCGAAATAATGAAACACGACGATCCTCTCTTCCTCGATTCTATTCCGCTGGATACGAATGAGGTGTAATGGAGAAATAGCTCGGCGCGTGCAGTGTCAGTTCTCGAGATTTTCCTTTCATGCTCTCGATCACATCTGCCTTTCTCTTTCTTTGACTTCGTAGACCCAAGGCGTAATCCAACTTTAGCTTGTACCTTCTCCGCGGTTCGCGGCAGATAGTTACGTGATGGAAATTGACTTCCTTTATTGCTTTCGTTTTCCTTTGTCTAATGGCTAAACGGAAATTCCGAGTTTCAATGAACTCTCAGGATCCATCGGTCGATTCTTCGCGCGGGACGCTTAAACGGGGCCACGAGGGAAGAGCGAGGAGAGAAGAGGGCGGGGGGTGTTGCGAACGAGCATTCGCGCTAATTCGCATAATCTACTCGCGACATTAATCATCGGGTTTGCACCTCGCAATTAACGCGAGCAAATCGCGAGTGCTGTTTGATCGCCACGATCAAGTGGAGCAAAGCGTTCAAGCGTCCAAAGTGGGGACCAAAGCGCGAGCCGAAGATTACGGGGCACGTACGACTCTGGCACGTTCGCAAATGCAAAGTGAGAATGTAAGGGGTCCTTTCCTCGATCGTTCTCTCGATGTGGTCCCGCAGCTTCAAACAATCTCCGCCGATCCTCCGCCGATTCGCCAAATTCGAGTCGTGAGACGCCGTTTGACCGAGTTGCACCTGTGGCACAACCCGTGGTGGCTAATCGTTTCTCGAGACAAAACGAGAAGCAACGATCTCCGTGGGATCCTGATTACCGTAAACTCCGTCATTAAGGTTATTATTTAAGCAATCGGAGTGCGCTCGCTTCTAATGGCGGCTGCTGCTTTAATCCTTAGAGACGACGGAGGAGGAGGAGAATGAGGAGGAGGCTGAGGAGACCAAGACTCGCGGTTTCTCCGCTTCTTCTTCTTCTTCGTACGCGTCCCTCGTAAATTTGCGAGATAATGTCATTCGCTTTGTTGGCAATGAACGATCGTTAAGTCGCCAAATGATAGATTCGGCCGGTCGACGTGGAACGGGCCCCGGTTGGTCCTCGCGAGTATAATGGCCAAAGAACGTGTGGCGTAACGGTGGTTGGTGGCGTGGCGAAGGTTATGTCAGAGATTGCGTAACGCGCAACATCGAGGATCGGCGGCAATCGGCAATCGGCCGGAGAAAGTACCGGGACGTCTTAAGCCGGTATTACAACGAGAACGCGAGGTGCCAATCCACGTCGTTCCACTAGTTCCGTCCTTCTCGCTCTCCGGTCTCTTGCCTATGCTCGCTGCTCCATCCCTCTCACTTTTATCCTACGCACCTCTAAAACTTGGAACTTGTGTACTTGCCACTTGTGTCAGCTGTGCCATATACGCACCAGTTCATTGTAGCCTCCGAGTGATTTACGTCACGTTTCGTTTTCTTCCTCGCGATACCTCCTGCGTCTTGCTTCATGCTAATCGCACCACGAGTCTTTTCTTTGGTTGAGGGAAAGAGAGAGAGAATCCGAAAAATAACAATGACGTCTCTCACTGTTTCCTCGGGATAGTAGTTTTCGCGTTGCCGTGGATGCGGCTAACTAATAAAGAAGAGGGTCTCTGTCTTCTCTCCCGGGACAAGTAGATTAGCTAGGAAATGGTCTATCCGGGAATTGTCTACCGTGGTGAAAATTGGCCTTTTTCAAAGAACGATGGCTCGTAATTCAGGTGTTTTTCCTCGAGATTTCGAGCATTCTTACTTTATCATTTCTCTCACGCTAGCTTTTTTCTAGTCTTTCCGTTGTCGAGTCCTCCGGTGAAAGCGAGAACGTAATCGTAGCGTCATAGGCGCATCCAACGGTCCAGATTCCTACACCGTACGTAATATACCTCTGGGATTGTACACTACACTCGGAGGAATATTGCATAACGATTGTTGTTGTTAATTCCTGGTATAGCATTAACCCACATTCACCCTTTTCGGAACAACCCGCTCCTGGTATTCTCCTGGACCACGCGATATTCCTGTTAATCATTGTCTATCATTGTACAATCAGTGTCATTCGTTAATTCGACACGGGTAGTACGTTATGCAATGGGAATTTCTCAAAGTTACAAATATCGCGCTATCCGTAGATTTTTTTTGTTCTTTTTTTTTTAACACGTTCCCTGCCGCGTGGGGCATATACGCCCCACGCTGAACTTTCCGTTCAAGCCATTTGGCTTGGCATGCTCGCTTGGCATAATAATGTTCAGCCAGTTATTTGTTAAACTAATTCCTAGAAAAATAAATTTATTGGTTTGTTGTGTTATGCATGTTAAACTATACAACCTTTCCTTGATAATTATGATTTTTGCACTATTTTAATTATTGTACGGCATACGCCAGAAACAAAATAATACAAATGTAAAGCGTGGGGCGCATACGCCCCACGCGGCTTGAACGGGAAGTCTTCAAAAAACGGTCTGGCAGGGAACGTGTTAATAGAAATATATATGGACCTGTGACAAATTCTTGAGAAAAAATATCGAGGCGCGTCTACTTAGACGTGGCTGAAAGTTTAGCCGGCTTAGTCAGTGGGGTTTTCGCTGGATTTTTTCACGACGATTTCGATTAATTTGTACGGAGGAATGTTCTCCGTTAGATCTCTATCTAAGTACAGTGGGTATTAGGTAATAACAAATTTCGCTAGTAGGTCGACTAAAAAGTCATTCTACATATTCATAAGATCTATTACATTATTTTGCCTCGTGGAAAAGTAACTTATATAGCTCCTGCATTACACGCGCGGCGCAATAGTACGTCATTTTTAAGTGGATAATAAATTCGATATTGTAGTAAATTTTCGTAACAAGTGGTACGACTTTTACTTGGTAATTACATTGTTAAAAAAACATTAAAAATAAGTACATAATGGTGTATATGGTCGAGAGCCTCCGCATTGATATTATTTATATAATGATTTGTAAGAAAAACGACCCCGCGATCAGCGTGGCTCTTGCAAACGATACTTTTCATACTTTCGTTCACGCGCTGCCACAAAGAGCAGCATTGTGAGAAGACGCCGACAATAATGGAAGGTCGGCAGACATCCTTGCAAAATTGAAAAATCTTGCGAGGAATCTCGTTCGATATCTTTTCTTATTTCATGTTTTCGTATCAGCAACGCGCAGGAAGTATAAAGGCCGAAGAAAGCTACTTCAAGGCCGCGGAGTTGGTTCACGTAAAGTCTCTTTTGAAATATCTCCAACGCTTACATAAAAATTATAGTTTTCTGGTTATGTTAAGATTCTAAATCTTTGCCAATTTTTTTTTATGTATTCGACGGGTAACGCGTGTAACGTTTATTCAATAATAACATCGTTAAATTTAATTGCATAAAATCACTTGTAAGAAACTTTATGAAAATTACACGAAACTAAATGGTAATTGAGTTTCCCATTATTAATTCGCGTTTAGTTCGAATTGCAGTGATTTATTGCTGGATGTAATTATATGTAAATGGAATGGAAACGATTGGCGATGCACGATCGATCGCTCATACACAGATGGAACGAGTGAAGTGCGTGGAATCAAATCAATTTTCTGGATATATCGATCATTTTCCGAAGACGTTCCTGCGATGCAATTTGAAGTGAGAGTGATTGTATAAATTCCGTACCGGAACTACGGAAGTAGGAAGACTCTGCGTTTCGAATAACTGGGAAACTGACATTAGCGTGACTTCATGCAGGACGTGGTAGTAGTAGTATTCCTTTACATTGCACGAGCCTCCCAACGTGTTCTCGATCATTATAATATTCGATTTAATTCTCAGTTCTCTCTCATAAAGTCTAAGTACATATTTTTAATGATGCAGATTATTGCAAAAATATTAGTTTTAAAGAGAGCAGATAAAAACTAAGGTCAGAGCATAGGTATCGCACAAGAGATGCTCGTAAAACTTGTTATCTTCTTAGACCTTTTTTTATTTTAAGGACATCCGTTCGTGGTTCATTAATTTTACTACCATGTTGATTCAGTGAAAGCAAAACAAATCAGTCTCAGTCAAAATAAGCTTTCTGGAAATTTTTCTATTTTTTCGTATATTTTCAGCCGAATACATTTTGCCTTGCAAAAGATCAGATCCGCAGTTAGAGTCTTGCATTCAGAAGCAGTTCAATCACTTGAAGCCATATCTGGTGAGAGGTGAGTAAACTTAAAGTTTTCAATTAAGACTATATAAAGTAAATGAACTATTTGCCAACTCGAGTACTTTTATTCGCATAGAGTGGAAGTGTTTAGTTTTAAGAAAGTAGGATTGCATCCTACTTTATTTGTAATTCATTAAGGAGAATCACACAACAATGATTTTAAAAGCTTAGAACGCATCAATTAAACGTTTCGTGTGTTTATGTAATGACAGAGAATGTTGGTTCGCCCATAAAGCCTATTCGTGAATGTAACGTGGTAAAATGTTGGTGCCGAAACTTACGTAAGATATATTTTAGTGTGTAGAAGGAGATTCTTGCACCGTATCTTCAATTACTTTCAGAAGCATTATGAAACAATCGATCTATGACTCAAGATAGCAAAAACTTGAAGAAAGGGAAAATAACGAGAGATTTGCTTACTTTATTCTTTTTCCCCAGGTATTACGGATCTCGACTTACCACCGATCGAGCCACTGAACATTCCAGAATTGGGTATGGACAATGGTCAAGGTGCCGTTCGCGTCAGTGCTCTCTTCTCGAACATTACCGCCCTCGGACCAGGAAATTATTCCATCACTAAAGTCCGAGTGGACATCAAGAACTTGAGATTAGACTTGCAATTGAGCATTCCGAAAATTGAACTGCAAGGTCGTTATAAAGTAGCTGGAAACGTTCTACTCTTCCCCATTCAGAGCCAGGGTGACTTTTGGGCCTTGTTCGGTACAACTTTTATGCATATATTTCCAAAAAAAAATTCTTACATTCTCGAGAAATCGTCGGATCACGTACACTCTACTCGACTGTTCTCGACAATTGTTGTTGTTTTAGGCGATGTAGCGGCGATTGCTCGAGTGCAAGGAATCGAGGAACGAAGAGACGGTGTTCGTTACATGAGAATAGCCAGATTATTGGTCGACTTCAACCTAGGACGCGCCAGATTCCGTATAGACGATGAAATTAATGGAAACAATGTAATTGGACAAGCAATGAATCAGTTCCTCAATCAGAATGCCAAGGAAATTATAGAAGAAATGAGACCAGCTGCTAGTAGCAGTATTGCCAAGCATTTCCAATCATTCATGAACACAGCCTTTACCAAATTGCCAATGAAAGTTTGGCTTCACGACACGTAATGTTTTTCTATAGGAAAAAAGAAAATCACCTATAGCTGATAAGATTTTATATTTCTTACTTTAGGAAGTCAAACGCTTGGCAGTTAATTTGTTACATTAAATACGGTATTTTTTTACTACAAAATAAAAAAAGTAAAATAATTATTATAGCATTTCTACGTGCTTGAAGACTTTATTATTTTTTTTCTTTTCTTTTTTTACAATAAATCGCCATTAAAGATTTTAGGCATATTTAAGATATTTTCGCCGTCCATTTATTCGTTAATATTTAGTGTTATAAATGGAATTAATATTATGACGATATTTGCTTAAAATATTTTTTATTGTCTCTCGAATTTTTAAATCAACTAATTAGATTTTAGTTTCTATATACTAAATACATAGTTGTAATGAAATCTCTCATTTTCATTCATATTATATTCAAAACATTCGCAATCATATTTTGCGATTGTCTCACATTTGCGGATCTCTTGTACACGTAAATATAAGCGACTAATTTCTTAGGTCTTGTAGCACACGTATAAATATATTAGCCGGTAGTTATATGATTTCTTTTTTAGAAAATTGTAATTATAATCTGACTCAGTTTATACAAAAAATTATGTTATTTTGTAAAATTAATTTTTGCGTCTTTATTGTGTGATATGTGTAATTGTGTATGAAGATACTTTGTTTAAAAAATATAAATAAAAAATTGTTTAAGCTCTAAATTAGCTTCTAAAAAATATGATTCGCAAATATTTTAAATAAGTGGATTTACAGTTTTAATATGCTTATTCCTATATAATCTTACAACTTATTATTCTTGTATGTAAAAATTATAATTTGAAAGTGATATGCCACGATCACTCCATATGATTAATATAAGCACCATTAATATCGAGCGTCAGAAAAGAAGAAGAAGAGGCAATAGCTAGGAATATTACGTTAGACATTTGTTTAATCTTTATTTAAATCTTTCAAGTTCTAAGAAAAATGGAACAAAACATTAACATTTCTCATTGGTCAACAATCTTCTCAATTGTGCAATCGAAAGAATAAACAAAAATTGACGCCGGTAGGATTTTCCTATAAATTTGTAGAGACATTTTCACATGACATTAACAAAACAAACTGGGAAGATCAGCAAAATTTGAGCACTGCAAGCTTTTACTTTAGAATTATCATCGTAGCAGAAGGGGAGGAAGAAAAAGAAGAGCTGCACGCGGTAATCGATGTCGTTCTCGATGCACGCGTGAAAAGAGAAATAAAGCGATGCTGCGGCGTTTCCGATAATGAATTAGAACCATGCTGGGCATATCTGTTAACCTTCGACCTGGCGTTCAACTCTCTCAACCTTAAAAGTGACTAACACAGAGAATGACATCTCGTTCTCACTGTCAAGAACGGGGGTACCGTTCGTAACACAAATACACTTACTCATAGATTAAGATGTCGAGGCGTCGGAGTAGGACAGGCAGCAGCAGTACATTAGTATTTGTATTGTATTTACTAGAGGTGACAAGTTTGCCAGCCGTTCAGTCGATTGCCAGATCCAGTGTATTCTTCATGTCGTAACCGTCTTGGGCCATTCAGCGCATCCGTTTCCTTAACTATAGTCTATAGTCGACGCGTGCCTGAACCGGAAGGACATCATTTTGGAGGAAGACGCTCATCGGTCAATGAGCTTTTTGAGTGTCAATCCGGAGGATTCAGTTCAGGTCCCTTCATCATGATGGCCCAATTCACCAAAAGGCAGTGGCTCACCCTCATAGTCATCAGTATCGCCGATTTTTCCAATGCAATCTGCGTATCTCTGCAAGCTCCATTTTATCCACAAGAGGTAATACTGCCACTTTTTAATTCTATCAAACCCTTTGAAAAAAAATTATTTCTGAGACAACTCCTCTCACCGAGCTTTCTCGACAAAAACAAAAATCGAGGAGACAGCGATAGAGAAGTGGAGTAGCTATACTTTGGTGTTTCAGTTTATTAATAATCAGTACGGTTGTTTTTCTTGTTTTCCCTTCAAAGCTAATTTTTAGAAAATCTTTGAAATTTTGGCCGGCAGTTAATCAATTTGAATAACAGGGATTTGTAACTGATGCAAGAGCTGCTGTATCGTTTAGTCCAGCTTGAATGCTGTTTACTATGGGCTTGTACTTCTTAACGCGTGCTTGATTAATTATAACCACATTCGATAAAATTAGTTGCTTTGAATAGGCGCTAATGCATTACAATCAACTGCGGTTAACTGCTGGGGTTTTCAATATGGATATCTCATTTATGATCCTGCATAACAACGGTTATGTATGAAATTTTATTGACATATCTGACCTTATCTACTTAATAAGGGTAAGGATGTTATTCTCGCGAATGAAAATTCTATTTTTTCTGCAATTTTTCTTTTTTTTTATCGAAAATGTATACTGATGCAAAGCGAACTATTTTTAACTGAACTTGGTATTACAATAATATTTTGTAATTGGACAGAAAATAGGAAAAGAGATAGATGTCCTCGGTATAACGTCATGATTCATGCATCGGCAATGCAGAATAGCAAAGTAATAGCTAAAAGCTTGTTTATGCTTTTAATTTCGAAAGAGAGAGAGAGAGAGAGTTACTATTGGTATTAAGAAGCTAAGTTGTTTCCTAAAAGATCTAGTATTCCCAAGTCAAATGGGTTTTCTTCTAAAAACATAAAAAAATGGAAGTTTACAGAAGAAACGATATCAGATCAGAACCCTAATTAAGATAAAATATAAACGGTGAAACTATAATTCTATATTTGTGCATTTTAAGTTTACTTATAACGGTTCATTATCAAAAAGTTTTCAAGTTTAGTAATAAAACAGAGACAATGGAGTTTTATCATGTTTTTTCTATGATAAAAATCTTTTCCGAAACATTTCCATTATTTTGCTTTCTTCCTTATTCAACACTTTTACCATTATTAAAGAATATAACGGCACAAAGTATCCTTTTCAAATAATAAGTTTCCTATCATCCTTTTAAAAGTACAATGTTCAACAGACGTTCATGACCTTATGCCGATAATTTGTTAGTTTTTATATATATGTTAAAACGAATAAATTATATAGCTTTCAAAATAAATAATTATTCTTTTATCATTAAATAACGATAAATTATCGCACAATGATAAAAAGTATCCTTTTTCTTAATGTAATAATTTAATACAATTTAATCTTACAGACGGATATAAAATTAATTAAGAAAAAAAAAAAAAAAGAAAATAAGAAATAGAAATTTGTATGATAATTAGTCACTTGTTTAAGAATAGAAGAGTAGAATCGTGTTGGAGCTTATCAAATATGATGAATACGTGTGAAAACGCTTACACATACATTTATGTTGTTAAAAAAAAAATCGGTTCGTCTTAGGCAAAAAGTATCAATAAAATGGTCTAAATGATACAATCTTTAGTAGTTGAGATAATTGGCGAAACTAAAAAAAAATTGGGAAAAAAGTTTATCAAATTCTGTGATTGGATGGTCCCTCCAATTAGTAGGTTCGATTCACTTATCCTTATCTACTGGCGAATGTCGATTAAACGAATATGAATAAGATTAAGTTTTGCAATGATCGGACATCAATCCGAGCACGAGGGAAATTATTTATGATCGTCGCGTCTGGATAAAACTAAATTCGACAGTCTGTTTACATTAACGTGCTTTGATTATATTAAGTATGTCAAAGTTTTTTAAAGTTTGACCTGTTTGCGTGCCTCGTAAGAATCACAAACTACTCAGGAAACAGATTAATTTCTATAAATGGAAAGTGTAGCAATAAACACTATCAACTAGGTGAACTCTTAAGAAATAGCCTAATTAAATTTTATTTACTTAGAAATATTTTAATGAGAGTCGCGAAACGTGTCTATTTCTGTATTGACGGCGAAGTAGTCGCTCGTGAATTTTAGCAAGTGGATGAAAAATGTCTGCTAATAAAATATTTAATCTGTCCGTCTGTTTATATCTGCTCGTGGACCCTTAACCTTTAATTTATTTTGTTAATTATTCATTTCGATAAATGATATCAAAGAAAGAATGAACATATTGTGAAAAAGTAGACTTTCACATGGCATTTCGAGAAACGTAGAGAAATTATGATAATCACACGAAGTTTTCCCATTTTTCAGCAGATAGTGCACTATCGTTGTGTCTAGGTGCTTGAATTGATAATGCCTGGTAGTCCTTCCTAGTCGAGCCTCTGTTTTTCCCAATGAATCTCAGCTACGTTTTCTATTGGGAGCACGACGAGAAAGCTTGATAAAGCCGTTCTACACGTTTCGCTGAGAGGAACGTCCAAAGTTTATCGGGTTTTATCTCGTCAAGCGTTAATTGCAATCCAAAGTGATAAAGCGGACAAACTACGCAGCATCCCCGGTTCCTGTCGAAGCGAACCACATCTTTTTCAAATTTATTTCATGATGAAGTTTTTCAAAAATTCTTCTTTTGTTCGCAGGCTGAGAAGAAAGGAGCTTCGCCATCCGAGTACGGATTGGTCTTTGGGATCTTCGAGCTGGTGGTCTTCATTATCAGTCCTGTTTATGGCCAGCACGTGGGTGTCATCATATTTCATTCTAATAATATGCTCGTGGACTTGAGTGCTGCTTGAAACAGCGACAAGCTCAAAGAAAAATTATGCGAAAGATTCACTCTCGAATCTTCGCTCGATCAATCTAGTTGCCACTTTTTTCACTTCTTCCTTCCTTTGCAGTTGAATAAAATTGGGCCTAAGCTACTATTCAACGGAGGAATCTTGATAACTGGAACTTGCGCGATATTATTTGGTCTCCTGGATAAGGTGGATGGTCACTATCCCTTTATCATTCTTTCATTCGTCATTAGAATTGTGGAAGCTTTAGGGAATGCTGCTTTCTTGACTGCTAGTTTTGCTATAATCGCTAAAGAATTTCCAGACAATGTTGCTACAACCTTCGCTAGTTTGGAAACCTTTTTTGGACTAGGACTCATAGTTGGACCTACCGTAGGAGGAGCACTTTACCAAGTAAAAATCCTCTTGTCTAAATTTTACGAAAAACTATTTTTCTCATCCTTTTTCCATCCAATATACCCTTGACGTTTATATCTTTAGATTGGCGGATACACGACTCCATTCGCTGTACTTGGTTCAGCACTTTTCCTAGCAGCCGTTATGACAATTTTCATCTTACCTGTTCACGACGATTTAGATAGCGATACCCATAATGCAGGAGGTAATATTTTGAATTATTATTATATAAAGCCACACACGTACACACACACATTCTCTCTCTATCTTTCTATTCATAAATACATAATATTAATTATAATATCAAATGATATATTAACTTCCTTTTGAGTTTGTTTGTATCTTATTCCGGAATATCATGCAACAGGTTTCACCAAAGTTATGAAAATACCAGGAGTCATGGTAGCAACAGCATCTATCATTGCTACAAGTATGAGTATAGGATTTCTTCAAGCAACGCTAGAGCCTCATCTTAGACAATTTTATTTAAGCCCAGTAGTCTTAGGACTTATGTTTGTTATTAATGGAGGTACTTATGCTATTACTGCACCCGCATGGGGCTGGATTTGTGATAAATACACACATCCTAAGGTAGAAGCATTGTTTAAAACGATTCTTTGAATACTGACAATTATAATTAATATTGGTTAATATTTAAGGAGATTTTCATTAATGTTTCAGGTAGCAACTATTGCTGGGTGTTTATTGGTAATGGTTGGCTTTTCCTTGATCGGTCCTGCACCTTTCATTCCAATTCCAACAATTATTTGGGTGACCATTTGTGGACTAGTAATTCACGGATTGGGCATGTCTGCACAATTAGTCGCTAGTTTCACAGATGCTTTAAGAACTGCCATGTAAGGAATTTGTTTCTTTTTTTTTTAGATATAAAACAGAAAAACTTGCTTTAGAATTCAAGACATTTTCGTGTGAGTCGCGTTCATTAAAATTTAGTTGCACCAGTGATACAACTGCAATTGCCTACTCGAAGCAAAATTAAAGTGACAAGAAAATGCGATAAAGTAATATTCCCGTGATTTTAATAGATCCTACGGATTTCCTAATAACCTTGAGACCTACGGACTCATTAGTGGATTGTGGACAAGTACATTTGCACTTGGAGCTTTTATCGGTCCTAGCGTAGCTGGTATTTTACTAGATAACATCGGTTTTAGAAGCGCATCCATGTTCATCGTCCTGCTGCATTTATTAGTGGTAAGTTTCCACAGTCAGTGTATTAATGACACAATTAAATTTAACGAAGTTGGTAAACTCCGACGACGAAAGTCTTGTTATCCTGCATTCTAATTAATTTAATACGTTCAGGGTGTTGCCGCGACTGTATTTTTGAGCAGTTGTTCTCGAACACCAAAACCATACACAGAAATAGGACCAGATGAAAATTTGAGGATGCCTTTGACGAGTAGTGGTGGATCTCAAAGCGGAAGCGTACACCTGGGAGGTCGGAATCAAGGCGTACCAATAGACAGACCGAGTGCTATGAATTCCCTTATCGCGTGCAATAGTTATTCAAACAGAGCTGGAGCATGGTCAAGAGTATCGTATAGTGGCCGATACTCTCATAGTTATGGTTCTATCGAAACTAAACGATACCTTGAAAGGACCACGTGATACAGATATCTAGCTGGGCAGAAAAAAGGTGGAGTCAAAGCATCTGCGATTACTTCGTTGAACGATGCACACGAGCAGATGTTGAATTTTTTTTATAATTTTAAGGAGAGAGTAAAGATTTAATCGTTAATCCTTGGGTCAACGGTTCTTCTATTTTCGGGGAAATAACTTTTAATTTCTCTATTTTTCTCTATTTATAATGGGTGATATGTTTTAATAATTGACTTATAACTTGTTAATTATTTTTAAAGCTTATTTTTTCTCAACTTCCCCCAACATTTTGCGATTTGTTGAAAACGCGTCGCCCTTCAATCTCTCGATATTTTTAATTACAAAATATTTTTAATGCACGAACATCAATAGTGTTTTAGATGTCGAATGTCAAAATGAATTTTACATAGACCGCTAATCGCAAATTGTTAATTTTATCATACAATGAATTGTGTTTATTGAATTACTCCTGTGTGGTTTGTTAATAAAATCATTGTCACTAGCTAACCGGTAATGTAAACAGTATTTTCAGAAATCACCTGACTGCACTATTTTAACAATTTAAGTCATTCATGCTTATCATGCACTCGATATGTATTCACGTTAATCAGTAAGATTGTAAAAAAATAAATGTATTAAAAAAAATTTTATGTTTTTTACCATGTAAGAGACACAAAGAGTCTTCTTATTTATCTTGGTAAAAAAAAATACAGAAAAGTGCAATGTTTTAGATATAGTTATAAATCAGGTTAAAATTAATTCATAGAATCGAAGAAATATTGAAAAATAAGTTCCAAATGTAAAGCATTATATTTTCTTAAAGATGTTGTAAATAAATATATAAAAAATAATCATGCATTAAAAATTCTCTGATTTACGAGGAATACAAGGAGCATTGTCCAAGGACGACGACAGATTGATTTTGAAAATTCTTGCGCGTGTTCGTTTTTGATCTCTTTGTATCTAACGAGGATTCGCCAAGTGCAATCAGGATTATTTCTACTCTACTCCTATTCCTACTCTACAGAACCTTCGTGATCGCTCGCGTGCATCGACCCGCTTGCTTAGATCGTTCTGTTCTCTGGGATTTAAAATTCGCTAGAAGAGGGATTACGACCAAACGTTTTCCTCTTTCCGGTTGGTAGGTGAAAAAGTGTTCCTAGAGATCTCATGACCATGAACTTTAGCTGCGCTTTTCTATTTTTCGCGCTTTATTTTCCTTATACTTAATCTTACGAACGTTTTATGTCTGGATCATATCACTGCTTGAAGCTTCTCGAGTCTAATTAATCAAATTTATTATATATCGTTAGTCTTTCTTGAATCAGTGTTTAAATTCAGATACGCCGAATTTATAATTTATGGCAATGAAATTTCAGAGAATCGATCTCTTATTTATTCAATGTTCGAATGGTACTTGCTGAAATGTATCCGTAGCTTTTTTGCCTTCTCCGAAGAGACGAGGCACGAGAGTGCATGCAAATGGAAAATGTAAGGTGTCCCGATGCTCTCGTCGCGCAGAATAGAAGACGCGCATTTTCAGCGACAGTAGGCATGAAAGTGAACCCATAGAGAACGAAAGGAAGACGAAGAAATTATAAACGCGTACGGCGACCACCGATGTGCATCCATTTGTTCAGCTTGGTACCTTCATTAAATTATTTTTCTTCTCGCACTTTTTTTTTATCTCATTCGCGGAGTCGTCAAATTGCCGTAAGATTTTGTTCTTCGCTTTGATCGCGCAAGCATTAAAAGCAAAAATGATCTATAAACGCTATTACATTATTACGATGGATTGATAATGCAAGGAATCACAATGACCCCATTGTGTTTGTTAAGTAAAATGTACAAGAAGAAAAACATCAAGCGAAAGATTCGTAGAATTGATTAATTAGGTTTGGGGATCGATTAATTAAAGGAGAGACGTCGGTTCGATGAATAGGCTGGAGGAAAATGCGATGTGTTCGGTAGGTGTGCAAGGTGCTGCCACCTGAGCCGGGACTCCACAGGTGACCTGCTGGTAGTAGGATAGCAAGAAAAAGGTCTAATCTCTTCCCCCAACGTTCTAGCACCCAACAGGGTGCGTCATAAATTACAGGCACCTTGTCAGGAGATCCTTCCATTCACATCACATTCCAAACAAAATTCATTTAGCAATTTCCAAGCGAGCGCAATCACCGCTACAATCTCCTCTCCTTCATTAATTAACTTTTCGCGATTTGCGCATGTTCCAGTCGACTCCGAGATCTACATCGACGATTGAATAGCGCTCTTGTCATCATCGTCGTCCACTATCAAAAATTTTGGACCCGTTCCTCCTGCTCCGTGAGATTCAGGGGCATCGGTGACGTTCAGCGAACGGTGCAGCATCGGTCTTTTGAGGGAAGAAGAGGCTATTCGCGGGGAAGTCCAGCTAACGGGAAAATAAGAGATACGAGAGGGTCCCGTCCGCCGACGGAGGAGAAGAGTGGCGAAAGTTGAGTAAAATCGAGAGAAATTTTGATGATCGAGAGATCATCGAGCGAGGTGCTGCCACCTGTTTCGGATCCACGCAGGTGAAACATACGAGACGATCGGGGTCCGGTCGTACCGAAAGAGGGGTTGCCGGTTATTCCTCCCACCCAATGAAGGCGCCGTAAGTGTAGGAGGAGGGGAAAACCGCGCAGGCGCTCAAAGAAGCGGGTCCTTTAGTGGAGTCGGTGCGGCCAGCTTAGGGACCCAAACCATCTAAAGTCCGTTCGCAGCACAGCGGAAGCCCGCGAATCCTCGTCGTCCCGGCTTCAATTCCCACACTTCCAATCGCTGACTAAGCGCTCGACAACCTTTTAATCTCGCGAGTGACACGCGTCTCGTCCCCCACAGTCCAGGATCACCCGGATCCTGCCGAACTCCAAGGATCCAGAGAACCCGAGGGATTTATTCTGTGCGACGTCGACGTCTATATTTTGTGTTTATACCCGAGTGCACGGTACCATGAGGATCTAGAACTCTACCTGCGTTGGTAAGTAATCCCTGTCTCGTTTGTCATTGATTCGTTCCGTCATTGAGCCCATCGTGGGAAAACGGCGCCGAAGAGTTTTCGAGCGTGCGTGCGCGCCGCGTGGAAAACTCCAATTCATGGAAATTCTTAAGGGGTTCGCATTGTCGGGCATATCTATGCTAATGAAAAGGAGACTCGGTTGCGTGGTACGCGCGCACCCACGGATAAGATCGCGTGGAACTTTGCGAGGAAAAACGTTGTTCCTTCCGAAGTTGATAACCAAGTTCGCCAGAGAAGTTCGCCAAGTAAGCCTGAACGACTGTGTATTCGTTCCATCCACACCGCTTATCCCCGAGACTCTTCGGGAAAACTCAAATTATAATAATCGCCACCACCACCACCGTCACGAGTTATGCTCGCTTTTCTGCGGACCGTTTCTTGGAAGAGTCGCGTTAACTCGAGGATAAAGACCCTTCCATATTTCATAAGCAAAGAGGAAGGAACGTCCCTCGCGAAAAAAAAGCTTCGATTTACATGTAATTGCCCAGGAATAAATCTGCATCGCCAGGAGAAGTACGGCGCGCGATGGAACGGCCAAAGAAATTAGTAATGGCGCGAAGAAACCGGAATAGGGAAGAACGGAACCGAACGTTAAACTTCCAGGATGAGTGACCGGTGATTTGAACGCTCGGCAGAGTAGCAGGCTTGCGCGATTCGCCCGCGTGTGCCGATAGTTTCCTTGCAAATCACTGCCGTTGCTGGTGCTCGCCAATGCGAGGAAAGGAATTTCACCCTTTCTTTCCATCTCTCCTTCCTTCCTCCCTACCTTCCTTTCCATTTTCCAGCCGAATAAAATTCGCGTCTCTCTCTCTCTCTCTCTCTCTCGTTTCCCCGACGCGCGGCACGAAAAGCATAATTCCCCCGACATAAACATAATGGATTATGTTAATCGGCTCGGTGCTCGTCGTTTAGATTTTACAACGATGGTGTTACATGACGATGCTATAATGGTGCTTTGTGGCGAGTCGTGAGCCACGATCGAAGGATCGTTAGGGTATTTGAAATTGTGATTCCAGGCGTGTCCGTAAAGGGAAGGCTAGGATGAGCAGACAGCCAGACAGACGGACGTACGTGAACTTTTGTAGAGATCGAATCGTGCGCTAGAGTAATGCTCGGAACGAAACTCCTCGTCGTACGTGGGCGGTAATATCAATCGGACAATCTTCCTCCTCGTCCTCGGTGTCCGCAGGACTCTACACCGCGCGGTTCCCCGGGAGCCCCTCTCCTCTCCTCTCTCTTTCACGCATCGCCGCGAAGGAGAGAACGGAAATGACGGGAATGTCCCGACGAGACGAGCCTCGAAAACATTTCCTCGAAGAAACCTGCGCGTTTTCCGCCAGTTACCGAGCTCGCGTGACCCCGAGGATCGGCTGTCCTGCGCGTCGTCCTTGATCCCCGGGAGTGGGACCGAGAGGTAGCTCTCTCCTGGCGGTTTTTGCGAAAACTCGAGCGCCCTTTAAAAAGTAGCGCGATTCTCGCCTCTGACGGTTTTTGCCGAAACCCCGGTGTGTCTCTCCCTCCGCTTATGCGAGAGGTTTTCATCGGCGCAGCTGCCTACCGGATGTTTCGTAAATTACCACGCCTACTCATCATCATGAGCTCACGGAAAACACGAGGCTACTCACCTGCTCGTTCTACTCGGGGGAGAACAGTTACGCGCAAAATAATCGCCGTGCGATCCCCCTGCGCGATTCTCGCGAAATTTTTTCTCGAGGATTACGCAATCGCCGATCGCGCCTAGGGTTCACGGCTAAACGCAAGCGCGAGTGTGCGTGCGAGTGTCCATGCGACTCGCATCCGCGAGTTCGTGGGCGCGCGAGTACAGCGAGCGGACAGCCACCATGGGCATCTCCGAGTACGCGCGCGTTTGCCTGCGTTTCCTCGTACGCTACGTTCCACGAGTGAACGTGTGCGACCCAGCACACGTGAAATGCAGTCGAACCGGCTGAGGACGCGGACATCTCGACTGGAGACAGCCTCCCCCGGGGCCTCGTTGGGCCCCAGGTGCCACGGGACGCGTTGCTCGTTTTGCGCGCAACGAAGATCGCGCAAAACTCGCGGAAACCGACAACGCGGGAAAATCTATCGCGCGTCTCACCCCCGCGCACCCCTGGAACCTCCGGGGATCGCTGGATGCTCACGGGAGCGATCACTCTCGAGGAGCACGTCGATCCGTTCGCGAACTCCCAGATCGGTCTCCGAATCGAAAAATCGATTCTTTCCACGTTTCGGAGCGGCGCGCTCCGCTCTCATCATCGCGGAGGAGAGACGCGCGCAGTGGCGATACCGACAGAAACGGGCGACTTGTGCAAGAACAAAGAAATTAAGCGAAACCGGCGAAACGGAGGATAAAGTATGCGGGCCCTGTTAACCGTTCCGAGATAAACTTAATTATAGGCAAAGCAAAGCGTTTGAGTTTTATGGCGTTGCCGTTGTCGAGTTAACTGCATCACTGATGCAACTCGACTTTCGGAGGAAGGGATTTATCCGAAAGGCAGAAGAGAGGCCCGAGGGATCGCGACCCTCTCGCGGCGGACAGTGACGGAAGATCGCGCGAAGTTTACCGAGGAGAATTTCATTAGCGAGGTAGTCGGCACGGGGTGAGATTAATCGCGTTGCATCATTTCTCCGGGTGACACACCTTCGTCGGACGTAGCGACGACGTTCCCTTTCCAAATAGCCGGCGATTCGTTCCGCACGCACGGCACTCGTCGACGAGATCGCGTCCTATTATATTAGTCCGTAGCGTGGGCGTATCGCGAGCACACCGATACCTGCATCGTGTACCTGTATATCCGTTCCAGCGGGCAAGGGTTAACGGGAAACTATCAACTGTGTATGAGCTGCTCCTCGTAAAAATCCTAATCGAATCAACCCGCGTTCCTTACCCAATTAGCGCAAGGTCCAAGAAACGCTTGCTCGTCGTTGAGAATTTTTGTTGGTCTTTTTGCTCGTTTTTTTTCATCGACGAAATCGCCGCGTAGATCGGCTAGCGAAGAAGCGCGAGGATTCCTCGCGGAGTAGCCGCGGGGGCGACAAATGGCTTTGGCGCTGCGATCCCCGCCGGCGAAGTTCCGGTGGGCTTCTTCGAGGTTTGGACGAAGGAGCCTCGACGGGACCGGCTGGTTCATAGAAATTCAAGCTGCAATTTCCGGTGGCGCGTGAATGACCTCTGGCAAAATGTCGAAGCGTCTCGCGCATAAATATGTAGATACAAGAGCAGCGAGCACGTCCTATTATTTGCACTTGGCTGTTCCGCGAAGAGTCATCGTGGACCCCCAGAGAGTGAGGGGGGGGGGAGAGAGAGAGAGAGAGAGTGAACGCTATCCCGGAACGGCCAGGAACAGCAATTGCGATGGAAAGATTTCCTGCGCCCAGCGAAGGGAGACTCGTAAACTTGCAGCATGTAACATTAAACTCGGCGATTAGTCCAGGGAATCCGAGAGTAGAATCCTGTAATTTCTATCGTATTTCTCCCGTTTCAAGCTTTCGCGAGAAAACTTGGAGCGAATCAAAGCGAACGCTGCAGCTGGCCGGTGGAGGCTACGGCCGCTTTTCAAATTCGCAAAAGAAACCACCCAATTAGCGAATTCCTAGAACGAGGAATACCTTCGTCCTTCCCGAATCACTCGAGTCTCTCGCAAAAACTTTCAGAGTGCGCATGAAAGTCCCCGCTTACGCGTCCACCCACGTAAGATCGCAGCTCGTAAGCGAAATTCGCTCGATCGCCATTCCCTCCGCTGAACTTCTTACGCGGTTATGCAAACGACAGGCTGGACGCACGCTCGCGCGAAGGACTCGAACTCTCGGCGTTGGTTGATAGGTATCGCGACGAGGAGTTTCCGCGGACATTTTGCTTGTGGGGGTTGAAAACTAGTTCGTAGGTAGAAGGCGTACTCGTCGAGGAGAGCGGAGGAAGTGGTGGAGAAACGCTTTGAAGGGAGTAGCGGTGGTTTCGTGATTCGAGGGACGTAACAGGCAACGGGCGGCAGGTAACAGGTAACAGGTAACAGGTTATCATTGGTGACTCGGGTTGACTGGTAATGCGGCGCAATGCAACGCAAGCATCGCGATAAGCGGCGACGCTTATCGGCATCAGCGCCGTTAGCAGCAGCAGCAGCAAAGAGCAAAAGAGGGTCCGAAGAATTCCTGCGCAGGAAGAAAGGCTCGTAAAACTCCTGCGCGAGACGAGCTTCCTCCATCGTCTCTCCGGAACAATGCCTGCTGACGTCACTAACCTGCACCTGCACACTCCACTAGTTACCTGTCCCTGTGCGAGCGAGCGCGCGCGCGCGCGAGTGTGTTCACTCACGGAATGTAAACTCTCGCGTTCTCGCACTCTCGAACCGCTGCGGTCTAAAACCACACGGTTCTCGAGACCGGGTCATCGCTTACGTGCAACCAGTCAACCAACACCAGCCAGCCGAACAGCGAGAACAGATTTTTTCAACGGTTCTCGTCCTAGAATACGAGAAATGTTACGCGACCCCCTTTCCGCCGATGTCATTTCCAATGACTCCATTGGATCGAGCCAAGTGCATGAGTTTTTCGCCGATTCTACTCACTGCACCGCGCGCGAGACTCGTAGAGCTTCCAGATTAACTCGGGTTTATCGCTTGATTAGCGACGGGTTTTCTCGCGGACCACTCCGCTAACCTTCGGGACTCTCAAAATGCCGATGTCGTTCTTTTCTACTTTTTTTTTTTTTTTTTACAGGAGACGAAGATCGCTCGCGAATATCGGATAATGATAGGTCGTTTTCTCTAAAGTTCTTTTTCTCTACCTTTCTCTCTCTCTCTCTCTCTCTCTCTCTCTCTCTCTCTCTCTCTCTCTCTCTTCGTCTCTTTCCACGCGGTTCATCGATGGCAAGTCTAATTTTAGCGAGAATTTACGCTTTTCCCAGTCGGACTATTAGCCTCGACACATTCATATTTACGCGCGGTTATTTTTATGCGAGAGGATCGTAAGTGAAGTTATTTTTTCTTCTCACGTTGAGAAACTCGAATTATCCGAGCGGAGGTTTTGCCGTTGAGGAACCGCGACGCTGGAAGCTGTACGCGCAATTTCAGCATCCTCCTTTATGGACGCGCGTGTACGGATGCCGATTTCTTCTTTCTCCGCGACTACCCGTGGGATCGGTTTTTCGGGTGCGATCATTCGGTTCGACTTTCACCGTTTAAAATTCGTCTGCCGAGCTTGCCCGAATCATCGTGTTCGGTGCTTCGAGACCGGATCGAGAAAGGGGTCTCTCGCTAAATACCAGATTACTTTTGAATTAACATATCGGTACCACCGGGGCAACGGGTCTCTTCCTTCCCCGCTCCTCGGGGAACCTCGCCGTGGAGCTCGAGGTCCGTCCTACTCCATCCGCTCCTCCACGGTCAAGGGTGGCACTGTGCGTCTTCCACTTTTCTTCCAGCTTAGCGGTTCTCGGCGATCGAGCTCTCAAAGTCCACGAAAGATCGCCGGCACTCCGGTTACTCCTTTCACTCATCTCTCGGGTCCCACTTTGATACGACAAGAGGATATCGATCTCACGATCGGACAGCGGCTCCTCGCGTAAAAAGGATACTCCACATTCCGACTTTACTCCTTTCATTTGGATTTTTACGGAGAGAGAGAGAGAGAGAGACGAGTGATCGGCACCATCCTCGATTCCGGTGATTGTAAATTTCTAAGCGCTGGAAAAACCTGTCCGCGTCTAGCGCGTCCATACATACTTACGTACATTCACATAAAAGCTAAAGTCCATACTGTGTTCCAGCGGAGGATTCCATACCCTCCCATCCTGATCGCTCGCCTGCTTGTTCGCCTAACAGCTTTCATTTGAGTTTCTATTGGCGCGCGCGAGCGCGCGCGTTGACTTTCGACATTCAAGTTCGACGACTGGCTTTTCCATCGACGCGCGTTATACCGCAGCCAGCAGCAGCCATAATTGTCGCTGTTTTCTGTAAACTTGCATGTACCACGCGCCATGATCGATCTGATATTCCCCGATCCAGCGTCGAACACGTTTTTCATTTCACTCCGACGAGCGACTGTCCAACTTTTCCGACGCTGGATCGCCATTCTTACCCAAGAGTCCATGGTACTCGTTAGTCATACCATTTTTCTTACTTAGCAAGATCGCTCCGACTGGAATTGAGTATGTGCAGTGTCAATAACCAGTCGGCCGCGAGATTTCACTAGAATTTTCAGCGCGCTCGGAGAGCCAGCGCCTTCGAGCCAGGAAACCTGTTCGCCTGTTGGCTCGTTGACACGATCGCTCGATCCACGCGATCTTTTCATCGCGCACAGACCCGGCCATCGCCGGACCTACTGCACTAGTTTCCCAGCATCGGCATCTTCCCCCTCGTCGAAATATCCGGGGGACCGAGCGGGCACTCCGTCCTTGTCGATTTTCTCCCTTTCTCGAAAACTTCTCTCTTTGTACTCGCCATTTTTTTCTCCTTTACACCTGGCTGGACTTACGTTCGCCAACATACCTGACCAATTATGGTGCGTCGATCGGTAAGAGGTTTCGCGCGACTATATTTCCCCTCGCCGCAATCACCATTTTTCCATCCGTCCCCCCGGCTTTCGACAAATTCCCGACGACTTCCATCACGAGCGAGGGAAATCTTCCGCGTTCTCTAGGCGGAATATCCGAGATTCGGAAGAGACGACTCCTCGTCTTCATCCGCGATGCGCGCATCGAAGAGATGCTACCGGTCGTTGGGATAAGTCAAGCCGTGTTTTTTTTTTTTTTTTTTTTTTTTTTTTTCTTTCTTTCCGTATAATCGCAGACAGTGTTCTCTAATTTGTTCGTTCCCGAGGAGTCTGGGATAAACGACGCAACGACGAATACTCAGGGTGAGCGTGCGGTGAGTCTCGTCGCCATTAGTTCCCGCAGGGAGCATAATGTTTTGAGAGTCATTCGAGTTAATTTTTTAATGGAACGATGCTGTTTGCATGATTTTCCCTCCGCTAATGCGCGCGAGTCGCGGGACAAGGCGCGAGGGACTCGCTCAAGCGGTCGATCGCACCAAACTAATTGCGTTAACTGTTCAGCGAGACAACTGTCACTCGCTAGAACGTCCTTGAGAATCTGAATGGGCATCCTCGGACAGGCTTCGCAACTCGAGTTTCTAACTCGAGTCGCCGCTGCAAAAACGATCGGAGCCGCGGAGTGAAGAAATCGCCAGGCGATTTTATCTCGGAAAATCAAAGAAATGGAACACAAGAGATTATTTATAATTATATGCATCCCCTCGGAGCCTCGTGTGCCACTCACTCGAGTGAGCGGACTACTTTGCGCTGGTGAGTCGAGACCCGGCCGACTCCCGAGGATTCTGCGACAGAGGAAGAAACGCAAATGTCAAGGCACCGACAAAAGTCTTCCTTTCTTTCGACGTACTCTCGCTGCTCCTCTCTAGACCGAGGAGAATCGCGCGCGCGCGGTTCGCCAAAGAATTTGCAAGCGAGAGGAGAGCAACGGAGAGTTTCGTGAATTTTCCGAAAATTCGTCAAATTCCAAATGAAATTCCTGCTTCGAAACTGGTCGTGTCGATATCGACGAGTGTGCGGCTGGCTGGGGATTTAATTTTACGGTCGGAGCTTCTCCAAGCTGCGGAGAAGGAATTTGAACTTTGTTGAAAATGGCACTCGCGCGGAGGAGAGGGACCTTTGCCATTTCCATCGGGGCTGCGCGAATCGCTCGCGCCAAGTTTCGCGCTTCTCGCGAGAGTGAATTGGCTCGCCGACGGGCATTTCCGTTCGCGCGCCGACCAATCGAGGAAGAAATGGAGAAAATCGAGCCGACAGCTCGCACTAATTGCGTTAACCTTAGAGCGGTGCGCCACCACGAATCCTCGCGCGGCTGCGAAGGAGGTTGTCCTTGACGATGCCACACGGAGACGGCTTAAGGCCGTTCCAAGCTTTCTCCGGTCATAACTCAGTCTGAATTCCTGTTAAACGTTCCGTAACGAGGGAGACAAGTATGTGCTCCCTATAGCTCGCTCGATTATTTCCCAAGCCCGGAGATATCGGTCACTTCTCGCGGTTCCCCCGATAACTCGTCGGATTTTCTCAAAGCGAATCGCGTAATAATTCGATTGGACAACGACGACGACGACGACGACGATGCGCGGCCTTTTACAAAGTTTTCCTGTATGGCGAGTGTAACCCGCTAATTAAACGCGTCTATCGCGGGCAGGCTGATAAGGGGAAATGGGCTACTTGTGAATACATTATCGCGTCGATCTCGAAAGAAAAGAATTTCAGACCGTTCACTCGGGAGAGGTTGGTCCACTTGGAAACGGGTTCGGCCGTGTCCCCGGACACGAAGCGTCCGCTGCCTTTCTACGCGTCCTGGGAAGCCGCGAAAGCAGATTAATTCCAATCGCATCGGAGCACGAAGGTAACGCGAGCGAGAAATCCTCGCTGCTGCTGCTGCTGCTGCTGCTGCTGTTACCTACGACCATTTGTCCTTGGGAAAATCAACCGTGCCCCTCGGCGAGTTTCGTTTCGCGCGGATGACGGAAGTTCAGCGGCGACGACACACCCAGTTCTCTCGACCTGAAAAAATCACAATGCCAACGGAATCTTCTGGAACGTAGGGCCCAAATCGGCCCAGGCACGTTTCGAACTTTTCCATGGGAAACTTTTCCACCACCATCATCACCGCGTCAAACTACGTGGATGATTGTTTTCCCAACGAGCACGTAGAGCGAGACAATGAACGGGTGTCCGGTGCACCAAGTGCATCGCCGTGGGTCGTGACTTATCGTCGGGCACGCGAGGGTCCTACACCGTCGAGTCCTTTCACCAGGGTATTGCGATTCGTTGAAATTCGACTTCAGGTGGACCCGGCCGTCAAGTTTTATCGGAGAAACTCGATATTCGCGCGCTCGGTATACGTGTAACGCTCTGTTCTGCTTTGTTAAAGACCGTTTCCCCGACCCCCCCGCCTGCTCGGTGATTTAACGACGGTGCAATGCCCAACCAGTGGATAATCGAAAGGAATTATCGTCCAACAGCGACCCAACGTGACCGGGGCAATGCTCCAGCTGCGACTACATTCTCTCACGAAACGAAAAATCGAGAAATTACCGACGACCGAGCGGTGGATCCTCCTTTGAAACGGAGCAGACTCTTCGGATGCCACGCGGAACGTGTCCTAGGGAACAACGGGGATAGATAGGGCAATTTTGGCGCCGATAAATCGGATCGGCGGGCAAGTGGCGATCACGATCTCGTTAAAATGGGAGCCAAGTGTTTCACTTGGAAGTCAGATACGAAATCGGTGACGTTGGATGTTTGCACGTGGGCCAGCGCTCCGGGGGAGTTCGGAGAGGAACGCGAGAAGAATGGGCCGAAGGAGGGAAGGGAAGGGAAGGGAGGGGAAGGGAGAACAGGAATATGCGTAGAGACAGCGGTAAATGATAAGTGGCACGGCTGCTGCCGCCGTTGTCCAGGCATGTCCATATCGGTTCTCGCGAATTTCCAAGTGGCTGTAACGCCTCTACGCGTACGCCCATGCTCCACAGGTAAACGCACACGCACACGCACACGCACATTGCCGGCTGCAGCATACGGCCAGTTGGAACGCCGGCGACACTTTCACTTACTGCCAATGTCCGATCGACTCTCCAAGTATGCGAACCGACAACGGAACGTTACAGTTATAGTTTCGTTCGACTGGCCAGGGGGATTCCAGTCTCCGCTCCTGACAATCCCGACCGGTACGGCCTCACGACTCGAACAATAGCTCCCTTGTCTACGATCGGTTCGTTAACACCACCGTTGGCGAACCCTCGGAGCTCGACCGCGATAGTTCAACCAACGGCCCTCCGCATCCACCTCCACCACCTCCACTTCCGGTTCCCATCGCGTTTTTCTCTACGTGGGCAAACCAGCTCCAGCCTCAACGAGGTTCCGCGGACGACCCTAAAACTCGATCGGCTGCTTGCTCGTGACTCCTCGTGGTGGTCCCCGACGACTCGAGCTCTCGACCTCGAACTCGTTGAATTTCCTCCTGCGGGGAATCCAGCGAGGATCGTCGGGAACTCGCGTGGTAAAGGTCCGCGATAAAAGCTGTCCGGTCTGGCTGCGTTCTATTTTTAGACGGCGAGTTCCCGGCCTGCAATTTTCAATCGGCACTCGACTCGCCGATGGGGGCACCTCATCCTTCGCACTCCGTTGGGCAATTGCGCGATTTCGCGATTCGGCAACGGCGGTCGATGATGCACGAGTCGTTGATGGATTCGACTGGGTCTCGGGGGATCTCGCGCGTCACGTCGGGGCGGCAGGGGTGGGTTTCGTCTCATTTGCCAAATGAACGCTCTCGATCGACGAGTCTAGCGTCTCATTATTATAATCTGTGTCAGTTTCACCAGAGGCGAGTATTTCGTAACTTTAACTCGTTTCGTAACTCCAACGCTCTACGCAGAATGCGGCGGCGGCGGCGGCGGCTTTGCGCAAAAGGTCCTCGACTCGGCCGAAACTCCTCTAGGCGATTGTCCTCTGGCGAACGTGACGAACTCCGCCGCGATTTCCCCGCAAGCGGATGATGCACGCTCGAGGCTCGTCACTTCCGGGAACACTCGTGCCGAGCTCAAGCTGGAAGAAGCGAACAATGGCGGGGGTGGACGGGGGTAGTAGCGCTTCGGCTAATTATTTCCGATTGGCTCGAAGGTCACCGGTGCTCGAAATGGATTTTGCGTAATCTCCCTGGCTTTATTAAAACTTCGACGGAGCAGATCCGACGACATCTCGTCACTTCCACTTCCGCGAGGAACGCGGAGAGATCGGACCTTTGACAGCTGGGATTTTCATTTCCTTACGCGGCACGGGTCGAGGGGAGAGTTTACGCTTTGGCGAAAACCAGTCTCGAATGGACCATTTATTTTCTATTATGCGCGATGGTCCCGCTGTTACTCTGATCGCTTTATAGTGCGAAACCTTTCGAACATCGGCCGTGCGCCGGTAGACGAAGGAAGAAATACGAGGGGACCGTTATATAAATGAGATATAACGGAGCGCGCGCGAGCCACTGCAAAATCTTACGTGCGGAATTCGAACGTGAAACTTTTTACGCGCGCGTGATAATCGCGAAAGTCCTCCGGTAGAGATATTCCAGGAATACCTGGAGCGTAATTCTATTGGGAGTCTCCGACGAAAGTACGAGGAGAGCCACTCCGGTAAATTCCTTTGAGAAGTGTCGTTGAAAGATAACACCTCGTCTTCCTGGGTATTTGGAAAGTGAGAATGACTCGAGTTTCATTCTTGCTCGATCGAGGGAAAGGTCAGTCCCAAGCAAGGACCGGTCTTGGGTCCTAAAGTGCCGCCGCCGTTGTCCCTCGTCATACCTGATTGGGAGTCTAGGAGCCAAATGGATGCGCGTTCGCTTTCGGAATGGGCGAGCAGGTGCCGTTTCATCACCTGCACACACACATACGGATACAGACATAGATGCAGGTTCTTCCTATCTCACGTAAGAGAAGCGCGCGCGTCCCAGCGCTGCGTGTGGGAAGATTGATTTGATTACAGAGCAGGAGATAATAACGACCTGCTTGGACCATTTACGGACTCTCGTTGTTTTATCCTGGCAATCGACGATAAATGATCAGCCGTTCCCGTGCCGCAAGCTGCCACTGAAACCTTCGTCTTTGTTTCGGGTCGCCGCTTAATTTCCGTCGCCGCGTCTCCGATTATTAATAGACACCCTTGGATCGGACCTGGAGATGGTTCTCGTGGAGACGAATGAATCTCCAGGGACACCTGTTCCTAGGAACTCTCGAGTTGGTCTCGTTGAGCTTGGCGAGGGGACTCCGCGCGCGAAGGGTTCTCAGCCACCCCCCGGTTAACATCGTGGGTGGGTGGGTGTTGGGGTAATCGATTAAGCGGACGAGGCTCTCGCTTCCTTGCTCGTTGCTGTGAATAATCGTCGAGTCGTCCAGTTGGAAAATTCCAACGGGGGGCTCGATATATCATTTATTATTAAGAAAGAGTGGAATGCTTTCCTAAGAAACGTCGATGCACACGAATGCCCGGGCGATGCAACGATGCAGCTTGGCCACGCGGTGTCGACGGTGAATTAGCGGCAAAGCAGGAAGCGCAGACGATGATTCTTCGATAAAAGCGCTCGACAATTCGACTCGCGCGTCTTTGGAGCCTTCGACCATGACACGACTCTTTCAAGGTCAAGCGACGTCTTCCTTCTTTCCCTCCTCCTCATCATCGTCGTCGTCGTCGTCGTCGTCGTGTTCGTCGTCGTAATCATCCTCCCGAAAGCATCTTCCCGTTGCGCGTTTCTTTTCTCTCGACCGATTTTTTCGAGCGGTGAAAAGGAACCTTGCGGGGAAAAGATCGCGAGGTCAAAGGTCGCGTTAACTAAGCGCAGCGATGCGTGCGCGTCATGCAGGAACGCCAGAGTACGCGAGGCCTGCGTAATCTTCCGAACTAAAGTTCGCGCGCGGTGTCACAACGCACCGGGGAATGCAGTTTCCATGCAAATTCGCCGCCGTGAGTAGCGGGAAGAAATTCGCGAAATCTTTCTGGTGCCGTTGCTTTTACGCGAAGCTGGCAATTAACTCTTTTTATTGCTTTATTACCGCGATAAATCAGGAACGGTCTTTCCCGCGAGCTGTCGCCGATAAGAAGCTTTTTCTCTTGGGCAACCCGCCATTATTTTACCCCACTGAGAGAAAAGCTCTGGCTCTGGCCGGAACGATACGTGCTCTCCCGTTTTATCGCCGCTTTTGCCCTCGCGAGTTCCTCGACGGGGATGAGGAGGGAGGGAAGAAGCTTCGAAAACTGTCGCTTCGCAGCTGTCGAGAGACTTCGGAGGCTGAACGAGATCGAAATGAAATCGTCGAGTGGCCTGTGCCGCGCCTAGTCGCATTAGGCGGGTAGACAGCAAGGTCGTTCCCTTTCTTCTCTCTCGTCCCTGCCCCCTCCTCCTGGAAACCCGCCACTTTCATCTGGCATGGTCGCCGGTTGCAATCGTTTATGGCTATTAAATGAAATTCCACGTCCGTCGCGCACCGTCTTGCACTCTCCGCGCGCCAGAGTACAACGTGAAAATGATTGCGCAACCGACTTCTCATCTCATCTCATCTCGTCTCGTTTCGTTTCGTTTCGTTTCGTTTCGTCTCCTTTCGTCTCGTCTGGGTGTACATCGATGATCGTCCCAGAGCGGACGGTGAAAATGCGAGGGGCTGGTGGGGCCAAGCTTTCGAGCTTTCACGAGTTGCCCCGGGCGAAACTCGCGCCATCGGCTGATAATATACGACGAGAGTCTCTGCCCCTCTCATCCCAGCGATGCTGGCACGAGACAAAAGAATGAAAAAAGCAAGGAGAGAAATTAACTCGCGCACCGACGCAAGAGATTTATTTGAAAAACATTGCCGAACGCCCGAGCCGAACAATAAATTTTCCTGACGTTGCTCAAACCCCGATACGATACGATCCACATTTTTAGCTGCATTCCCCATCGGCTGCTCCACATTCTTCGCCGATAACAACCTTCCTCCATCCAGCTTTCTTTCCCGCTGGACCGGCGCTCGACTTCAAGAAGATCCAGGAAAAATCACGAAAGATCGACTCGGATTCCTTCGGATGACGCGAGTCAGCTGTTGAGTTCCGTCATTGTCGCAGCATCCACCATCGCCACCACCACCGCCAAAAGTCTCCGACTGTCGAGTGGTTTCGCGGCTTAGCGATTTTTTGCAAAACTGCACAAGTGCGTGCGGCAAAGGCAAAAGGCAACGGCAACGGCAATGACAACGGCAACGGCAATGGCAACGGCAACGGCAACGGCAACGGCAGTAGCGGCAAATGGTGCGTGAAACGGTCCGTAGCGAAATCGGCAGTTTGCCGTGGAATGTCGTTGGCTCGTGCCTTCCTTGTTCGTCTTGTTCTGATTGGAGGCAAGACCGAACGCACCGCGGTTACAGGCAGCCTTCGCGTTTCCGTGTAACATTCATTCCACATCTGCACATATGTGTGCATGTGCTGGCTCTCTAAGTGGCTGCTGGCTTCGCGCACCGCATGAATTATCGTCTAGTAAAAGTGATAGGATCGAGTCCGCTTAAAAACTACGCCAATGGTTTACCGATCTACCACCACCACTATCACCTGCCTACGTCCAAAGTCCCCGAATTTTTATGAACGCTCGAGAGAGCCAAGTCAAACAAACGAAAGTAGCAAATCCTAACGAAAATCTTGCGCGATTGGACTTTCGGATCTATAAGAGAACCTCCCCACCCTTCCTCAGTCTGTCCATTGTTAGTCGAGCATTCTACAAATTTTCCATCGGAACGCGATTGTCTGCTGCGGCTGCAGGAGTAAGAACCCACGGCTGGATTGCGTTAGGCGAAGAATTCTCTCCAGATACGTGGTATTGGTGAGTGAGGGTGTCCGTTGCCACGTGTGCGCCGGAGGGATGTGTGGAGTTGTGTGGGTTGCGACACGTATATATCCTGGATACTCGAGGCTTTGCACAAGGATTTCTGACGTATACGCGCGCGTGTGTGTGTGTGTGGGCTGTCGAAGTCCCCGGGGGCTGTAGCACGGGCTACTCTGCCACTGCAAGCAAGCCTGCCTGTTTCTGTCCCACTTTCTAATCAATCCGATTCAGCGCGAACCGACCCTGTCGTTGTTATCTTCGTCTTCTTCCTCCTCTCCTGTTACACACTCTGTTACCGTCTCTTTTATTTCCAAACTATCCTCGTTATCCACGAAGGTGGAAGAGCGGGCGATACGCGACGAGGGGGAGGCGAAGATGCTCGAAAATATTAATTAGGTCATTGGTGGATCGGGATTAATTCGATTAATTAGGCGCGTGTTGTTCCGACGAGATATCGTTGTAATTGGGCAGCTCCGGAGTATCGGCGAACGATCTCCGCTGGAAATCCAGTTTATTTTATGTTACCACCTTCTGCCAGTGAGCGACCGCCTCGAACGTTGAAAATCGACACGATTACTCCATTTCTGATGCATTTCAGTGATCTCGAAATTTAAATATCGCTTTCGCTACTTATGCCGAGCTCTGTTCAATTATTGAGTCGAAAGCTACATTTTCTAAAATGGAGCTACCACCTTTCCTCCATATTGGAAAGAAGAAATTTCCAAGTGTGTAATGTATTGCCTAAATCAATTTATGTATTTGCAAATCGAAACACGATGAAAGGTATGAGAGTGCGCGACTCGAAAATTTTATATTTTCTTAGTTCTACGTCTCTCTCTCTCTCTCTCTCTCTTTCTGATTTAGGCTTTCCACGATGATTTTCTCTTTCAAGTCCTCGCTTCTCCTAGGATATTGGTAATTATGTAAATGTACGCGACTTTCGGTGTATTGTGGAAATTACGACAATTCGTTCTTTCAGCGAGAAAAGTGAAATTAATTACCTAGAGATTCAAAGTCACGACTATTTACTTGGCAAACTACTAATGATCCTAAACTAGCTATCTCCTGCTCACGCGGCAAAGTGTGAAATACACGTATTAATGTTTCCACGAGCGTTTCGTCGCTTCATTATCGCCTTTCTCTTCGTATCACTTGATTACAAATGAATATTAGCCACACCTTCGAAATTACAGCGTCTTTCCTTTCAATGGTAATTTCTCTATACACATCGTAACTATTCCGAGCTGCCAAATTACAAGCCCACTGCTTCTTCAATGCCGAAACTATGACTTCATCTCTTTGAAATGTATAAATCAATTATACAAGATGGAATGAGGGGAGGGAGAAATAGAGAGAGAGAGAGAGAGAGAGAAATGATTTATCCACGATCGTCATATCCGTTCTCTTTCAACAAACGAATGTCCAGTATAAACGCGAAAAATTCCTCTGAGCCTAATTAAGGAGAAGAAAAACTGAGCATCACGTAACATTGCTATAATTTCCATCATAAGAAAAAGCATCGAGGAGGAAATATGCATTGTACATTATCGTCCCACTGAATTCTTTCCAATTGAAATGATCGTTCCCAATCGAGGACGGATATTAATTATAATTGGTGATCGGACGAACCGGCATAGTTAATTATACCCTTATTAAAAATCAATCAAAAGTCATAAATAATATATATCTAGAAATTGCACTAATTTAATTAGGGGACTCAAATGAGGGGGATTAATAATCGAGCGAAAAGTTTCTCTCGTTGGATCTCGGCTTGAGGAGAAGCAGGTTGTCGAGAGGTAAACTTTGGGCCAAGTTTTCTTTTCCTTTTAAGTCTTATCTCTGAAACTTGTTCCACGCGCGGATTTCGGAGAGCCCGAGGATCGAGATCTCCCAGTATTTCGGCATTCTACACTCGTTCCGATAGACCTGTTGCATTCCGCTCTACTCACCTGCCTTGTACGTAGTTCCTTTTGCAATTAAATTCTTATATAATCAGTGGCTCAGCGAGCACCAAGAATGAGTACCCGGAAAGTGGTTTATAACCGGAGACTGGAGAAAATCCCGAGAAAAATTAGTGCGACGCGGTGATCGGCTTAGCGGGAAAATAGGTTGGGTCGAGGAGGTGGGAAAGAGAGAGAGAGAGGGAGAGAAGAAGATACATTAGGAGAGGCGTCGAAAATCGGCATTCATCGACAGCAACATTACGTAAAATCGTTTCAGAAATGAGTCACGTGCAGGACGTCGGGGATAAAAAAGGTGGCACGTCCAAGGAAAGGAGAAAAACGTTCTCGGCGAATTGCACATTTGAATTTCCAAGGAGATGGTCAATCCTGTTTGCACGTAGAGGAGAAGAAGAAGCGAGAGATAAAGGAAAAGGGAAAGAGAAAGAGAAAGAAAAGAACGTGGTCGGCATGATAATTCTTCCGAGTATTTATCTTGCTGTGGTTTGCACTCACGTATCAGCTATAGAGACGCTTTTCGTTCTACGTCTACGTCTATTTTTGTCACTCTCAGGATGTGCTCGCTCGATCGTTCGTTCGTTCGTTCGTTCGTTCGCTCGCTCGTTTTCTCGTTCTCCCGTTCTCCCGTTCTCTCGCTCTCTCGCTCGGTCACTTCTGATTAGTGAGAGGAAACGCCGGACGTGTACCATTCCATTCTGAATGTTTGCCGTTTCCACGCGGTGCGGCGACTGCCAACGGATGCCCGAGAGTACGGGGAATTAAGAAAATTTCTATGTACAGATCAAATATGAAATAACCATCCGCTTCATTTTCCGGTACTCCATCCAAGTACTTTCATTACGCATCCGCAGTACAAACATTCTAATATCAGTGCTCTTAGTTTTCCCATTAATTAATACATTGACTTCGAATGGTTTGCTCCAGGAATTGCAGGAGAACGCAGTCGTGACTCACGGAATGCCAAGTGGCTCCTTTTTGTAATTTCCGTGCGCGAGCAATTCACCGAGAATCGTCATACTTTTTCACGGGACTGGGTCGAAACAACGAGTAACGACCCAGCACCGGTCACGCATTCGCGAGCACCAGGACTCGATGATCCTGCCCCCGACCCTTTTGCTCCTCAATTGCTGACTTTTTCCGCATCACGGAGAATTTGCATCTTAACCCATTGAACCGCTGGTGGCAATATGCAAATGCATTTTTAATGTAGGCGCCGCGACAAACGCGAGAACCTGCAGTACGTCCAGCACGGTGCATCGTTTAAGGTAACGATTGTTCCATTCTGTTGCTCGCGGATCGAGCGGTTCGCGAGAAGAGAAGAGAAGAGAAGAGAAGAGAAGAGGAGAAAATGAACGTTGAATTTTCCATTTCCATCGAGTACTGCGACTGTCGGGCATTGATATCGGCAAAGAATTATTGCTCTCCGATTTCATTTATTACGCGATTTCTACGTCCTTGTGTCCTATATTATTTTCAACGACTCTAAAGAGGTCTCGCATGCCTGTGTGTTCGCCTGTGCGTCCTCTATTTGCATAGGTAAGCTCATTATACGATTTCTCATCGTTAATCATTGGTTTTTCTCGCTGTTTTTCATCCCGATGTCTCAATCCCCATTGAGAATCCTCCAGATCCTTAAGAATCCAGAGGTTTTGCGGAACGACCGACAGGGATAGTCCCTTTCGACGAAGAAACCTTCATTAATTCCACGTTTCGCAACTGTAACGAGCAGGTGATCCGAAAGCTTCTCATTCGCTAGCGATAGAATTGCACAATCGCGAGTGACGTCGCTGGGCTGGAAGCGAGAGGCAACATCGCAAAGATCTTCCACCCTTTTTCGAAACCATTTCTCTCTCTCTCTCTCTCTCTTCCTTTCCCTTTTTCCTTTCTTTGATGGTCTTCCTTCGCTTTCCTCCTCTCTGCCGTGACCCGTTGGAGAGTTTCCAGGGATGACATATTGATTTGCTGGAAACTCCGAATCCGTTATCCTCTCGGCGGTATTCCGTGCCCCTCTTCCAGTCCCTCTTCTCCTTCGGCCATTGTACTGTCACCGTATTTGTACGGTGGGTCCCGCGATGAGCGCTGCGCTAATTTATGACTTCCGCTTCCACGGTCATCTCCAACTTATTCCAACGGATCTTGTGCGCGCGGACACGTGCTGCAGCGTTGCGTTAACTCGCCAGTTTCTGGAAGGAGCAAGGAGCAAGGAGCAAGGAGCAAGCAGTGGAGACACGCTCGCGTACCCTTTCCCGCGGAGTCGGCGACTAACGAACAACGGGAAATACCCCATCGAGGAAAATACTTAGTCACAGCGTCGCTCGGCGAGTTCCTCGAAGATGACGCTCGATTAATCTTCCAAGCGTTTTCCACGCTCTATTATTCTTTCCGCGATTCTAATTCGTTCCTCTATTTGCCCGAAGAACCGACTGAATATCGAGTTACTCCGCAGTTCCAGTCGCGCAGGAATCATCCGACGGGAGCTGGGCTGGAATGGGGAAGAACGAGGGAGAACGGAGGTGGAGGAGGCCACCACGCGATAACGAAGCTCCGCTAAATCATCTCTCTCGCGATGCCGGCGATGCATACATTCGAGACGATTATGAGAAAAATATAAACTCTCCTGTGGGAAAGGTCTAATTGCACGATTATTCTTAGCGGCGATATTACGCGCGCTACGAGATGAATAATCAAATATAGAAATAGAAAAAGTGCGCGGGAGAGGGATGCATAATGTACCGCAACAGCCGTAGTAGGTATCGCGACGCCAAGATATAACAAGAGGTAAATTACGTTTTTATTGCAGTGGATGCATTTTGGGTCATACAATGTCACTCATTGTGCTCACATAATATCCTCGCTCTCGTGTACAAAAGTCACACGACGGCGCAAGTCCGTCGCTGGCGTCACATAATTTTTACCACATCCTCCCCCTCCCCTTTCTGCATCGTCCCACGAAATGCACTTTCACGCACGAAATATTTTACCCGCCACGACTCCTTTATCTTCGTACCTTGGTCCAGGATGCCGGGGATATCTAAACTCATCGCTAAAATCCCTTATCACGGGACATAAAAATCTCTTGCAATAACCGTTCTCTCCTGTTGCTTGCCATCAACGATTATGCGTTTTTCGCAATAACGCCAAGCATTGTAATAATTTATCGTGAGAAACCTCTAAAATGTGTAATAACGATCTATAATGATGGATAAAACGCGGAAGGTTTCAGAATAGTTTAATGCGAGGATACCATCTGGTCTCTCTCGCGGAAACCTCGTCCAAGATGATTTATCGCAAACGCGCTATAATTTCACGTGCCGTATTTCAATAAATATTTGCTTGTACTTCCACCTGTTTTTTTTTTGTTTTTTTTTTTTTTCTTTCATATCAATATATTCTCGTCCGTATTGACGTACGCGCGTGGCTGTCGCTCATTGATTAAGAACGAGAGAGACAATGAACGCGATTTTAATGTTCGGCGAGTGGGCAAATGGCGATTTGAACGATCATTTTATGAAATGACGGGACAAGTTGTTTCCGTTCGGCGACTAGTTAGTATCCCCGCGTTCCGTACTCGCGCACCAGCTGGAATTTCAGGGATCGCGATTCGCCACCTCCGCTGAACTTGCAGGAATGGTAAAAGTCGATTTGCGATCGCACGCCGATTGTACGTCGATGAAATGTAAAACGGAAGACGGCGCTCTGGCGCTGAAATGTTGCGCAATCGCCGATGGAAATGTTGGGGCAATTTGCGCGCTAATAGAAACCTCGTTAAGTATGGACGGTATAAATTAGCATCTTTATCATAAAAATAGCTTTCGCGTACGACGACGAGCTTTCTTATTTCATTGAGGAGAAAACCGCGATGTATACGGGCATGACATTAACGATTGTAACATCTGCATTACGAAAGTCCTACGATTCACTTGCGAGGAATCGCAAGTGTCCTCTCCCCGCCGGCACTTGTACTCCGGTAAATGATCGAGCGAGCACCAGAAATTCATAGACTGAAATACGCGTTCCTGATGTTCCCGACTAGAGTTCTCGCACTCCCTTGACGAGTCTTTGGAAAATTGCAAAGGTCCTCAAGGACGCCCGTTATCGGGAAGTTTTTCGCGATATCGGTGCCATTAGCGACGTGCACTGTCGGACTCTTGGCAGCTCCTAACCCCTAGTGAACCCCTCCCCTTATCCCCTTCACCGGTACAATAAAGACTAGTCAAGATTGCGCGAGATCGAGAAACGAGCGCGTCCTCGCCCAGTCAAAAGAGCCTTGACCAAGGGGAGGTGAGATAATATCTCGGGGCATATCCAGGTGATTCGTGAAAAAGAAGGCTAAGCAGCGATCCGTAACAATTTATCGACAATCACTCGATTACCGACAAGTTGTACCAGCCACGGATTAATCGGTTAATGAGTCTGCACTTGGCAAAAACAACTCGTCGAGGAGCTCGATCGTAAATTAATTGGCTACCTTGCAATGCCGACTGAAATCCTGCATATGTTTCTCTCTCTCTCTCTCTCTCTCTGTGTCTATCTCTCTTTCGATACCGAGAGATTAACTCGTTAATAATTGGGTCTCTCCAATGAATTCGGCTAGTTTCGAGCATCGAACTTTCATTTCGATTTAATTGGTCAGTGGCGTCGGCTTTGTCGAAAAACGTCTGGTCACGCAATTTTTTTTCAGATTATCCTACGAGGGATTGGCGTTTAGCAGAAATGGTTCGCTGAGTCACGAATCTATTGAAACGAATCGATAGCATTGCCATATCGGCCGGAATCAGCGAAAGTCAATTGGAAGTCGCTCGCGGAGAGAGAAGTTTGCTGCGCCCAGTCTGCATCGGTTCGGCTAGTTTTTAGCGAACTATGCTAATTTATTCCCTGCAAACCGGAACTCGTGCTTCGATGATCGCTGCAGCGTTAATCGACTTGACCATGATACCGCCGACTGATCTTATCCAAGTTTCGCAGTTTATTCGAGGATTAAATTGAAAGCTTCCCCTTTGCCATTTTATAACGACGATGAGCATAATCATTCTAAATTGCAGCTTTGAAATTGGCCTGCGATAAAGCAACGCGTAAAACTGTAGCAGTTTAACGTCGAATGGAGTATTAGATTGTTTGCATAATTTTATGTGGTTTCCTGCGCTTCGAACGATGAGCGCTGGAAAATACTTTTCACTGAAACGATGCTCTTATGATAATTTTCGCGTTGCAGCTAAGCTACTCTCGTTCGCGCTCGCCTATGATCCACGATAAAGTAGAGTCCTTCCAACTTTATTCATATTTCGGCCTACATACAGTACGATCGTTATGCAATGATATTCTTCGCGGTGCTGCAGTCATTTTTTACTCATCCACTTTACGCGTGCGCGCATGTATGCGTGCGTGCCTGCGTGCCTGCGTGCCAACCTGCAAATGGTCTTTACGTAATTGTAGAAAAAGCGAAACTTAGAAAGAGCATCCAACGCTTGACACCCGCGAATCTGCCAACTGCGAAGCGCCAGTACTTTCAGTAAAAGCGTTTAATAAACTTTGATAGGTCGCGATTCTTACAAATTGATGCTATTCTCCACGCTGTTATTAAATTCCACTTAAGATCGCTAATTCACTGGCGTGCTGTTAGTGTTAACGACGTCCGAGAGATTATGTCATCTTCGTTGACAAAGTTATTACGGTAAGACAGACGCGCTCTTCCACGAGTATTTTCAATTGGAAGATGGATCGTCGCCGTGGATAATGTAATTGCGACCATAAAAATAGCCGCTGCTCTCGCGATCCTCGCGATTCTGATCGATAACTGGCGAACAAGGCGATTAATTCCTTAGTGATTTTCTGAAATTACCGAGGGACTCCAGATGATGAGAGAACGCTGACGGGGAGATCGAATCGAAAGGATTTGTTTGATTGCGCCGACACGCGTGTGTCGAGTAGCGAGCGTGGGTGTGTGTGGGTACGTACGATGTGTGCGTGTGGTTGTCCCATGAAGAATGTAGAAAGTAAAATATCTTGAGTAACGGTGGTACGATGACTGCAAGAGTATAGATCGTGTGTTGTGGGAAGGATGAGCCTTGGATAGTCAGGACCGATCATCATTATCGTTATCATCATCATTATCATCGTCTTCATCTTCATGAACCGCGGACTGCCTTCGTACACGGAAAGGTCGCTTAAGGTACTCCCAGTACAGATGCATTGCGTCGACCCATGCTGCTCGATTCCAATCGCGACATTTATTCACTTAGACTTGAATTCAAGTTGAACTGTGAACCTTCAAGATTCGTCCGAATTAACTGGGCGTGAAATTTTCGCGAGGGGATGATGCGAGTTCGTCGAACCGAGGAGAGTTCGTCGAAGTGGTAGAAGGATCGAGGATAGGGAGGGACCAGGAAGAGATGGAAAATGATGTACGTTTATCGGACAAATGGTAGCCTCCTGACATTTAGCGAATGTAGAATGCACTGTTGCACAATACCTGCGCTTAGAGAAGCATAGCCGGGCCAGCGGGTCTTCCGACAGTCTTTTATAAGGAAGCCACGTAAGAATCGCTGATTTTCCCAATAATTCGCCAAACCTCGCTCTCTCTCTCTCTCTCCCCCCCCCCCCCCCCGGAGTCTATTTTCAGGAGAGAATGAAGAACTAGGAAAGTGGCTTCCTGTTAATTCCACTTAACTCCATTGAATCAAAGCCCCGAAAAATGCTCGTTGAACTCACGACTGACCTTATCTCTATAGCAGGATCCTGAAAGGAGTGTGAAACGAATCTCAAGAATTCGTCTAGCTCTTTCCCCGACCTGCCGCATTGTTATGCGAGGAGAACAATCTTCACTTGTTAGGGATTTTTACACAATGGAGGTGGCCACATCGGCGCGCAGCATGAAATTAACCGTTACACTTATAATCAAGCATACAATGGTCCATAAGTATTCACTCGTGATAAAGATTCTTAACGCGGGCGCTCCACTGATAAATATAATAACACGGATGCAAAGATCCCTTCGCCCCTTCCTCCCCCATCCCATGATAATATCCGCTATTATTAGCACAGCTTATGTTTAAATGAAGCGGTTTCGGCCAAGCCGTTTGGTAGCCACCGGAAGAAACACGCGGTTCGAATGATTGGACCGTGTATGCACTTCGTCTCAAATAAGATAAAACGCCTATCTCATTAGCCGAGGGTATCTTCTTATTTGAGGCGCGCAGCATATCCACTGAAATTCCGAGAGGAAATATCTCGTTGCGATATTAACGAGAAGCCGCTACCACTATCGTCGAACAGGTAAAGGATCGTCGTTATTAACCGATTCGTGAGTTGGAATTGCAACTGGAAGGTGTTTTACTTTGGAACGATGGTGCAAGCACTTCCTGTGCTGTAATTTGCGGGGAACGCTCGGTTAAATGAATTTGCATCGGAGTCGTTTGAGTGTCAAGGACTGGTGGTGAGTTTCACTAGGTGCGAAACAAGTTGCCGTGAATGTCTTATGAATATTAAGCCGCCATTTTTTCTCTTGGCTTTTCTTTTATCAGGGCCATAAACGAGTCGATCGAATCGGCGAGATATCGAGTGGTAGTGGCACTTTAGCCTGTTTTCTCCAGCACTCGATCGCCGGCGGACCTTCGGTAATGGTCGAGCGTTACCTGTATCCTTAGGCTACACGTCGGCTCTAGCCCGACGCCCTATAAATTCGCATGTGGCCTCCACGTGCGCTGTTTTACGATAGAAAATAAACGCCAGGGAAGCCTCGCACCGAAGTTTCGCAGCGGAGAATACTGTTGCCACTGCTGGCATTTGAAATTTCATTTTTTACCTGACCACTGATATTGCCAAGCTCTACAGCTCTGGACTCTCCCAACATCTGTTTTACGTATGTACGCAAGGAGATCTCTGTTCTCGCCAAAATACTTGGAAGTCTTCTACTTCATTCATCGAGACACGCGAGTTACAAAACTCCACGTGGATCAGGTCGTTCGGCCATGCGACTCGTAAGAAATCCTTTTAGTCGTGATTTATTTTATTATCTTTCGCAAATGTGGAGGAAGAGTGATAGGGAGGGAGAGTGAGTTTTGTTTTTTTTTTAGTATACCCGTAGAAGCTCTAAATTTCTTTAGAGACCTACGCGCCTTGTTAGACGTAACACAGAGAATTTTCTGCGATAAAACGAAAATACCATAGCAGGACAAAGTAGCAGGGAGCCGCCCCTTTCTCGTTAAATCCGTTAAGTGATAGATCGCGTAACTGACCGCAAAACGATCTTGGAATGTTCGGAATCGACAATTTTATCGTGGCTGCTTCGTTTACGAGATACGTACAAGCCGGACATACTTCTCTCCTGTATATTCTCAGGCCTATTTGCCGCGTGGTACCAAAGGCTATTTTCCATCGCGATGCGCTCTATTCCTCGGATGTGCCCTTGCACGCTAATAAATCGTCCATGAGTAGACTCTAACGAAATAAAGCAGTTCCGCTTGATGGAAGTAGCCGATAGAATACTTACTCGGTAATTAACCTGACGGAAATTCTACGCAACTGCACTTCGGCCTTACTTTCTCGTTAATATCTAATTACACGTGGTACCAGCGTAATTCATAAAGCACTGCAACACAATTAATTACACGTCACTAATCAATTCCATAGAAAAGTTCCGCGACCACACTAATTATTGCATTAATTAATCGCGCGGGGCTCTCCCTCCCATTCCGCGGTGGCTACTTTTTTCTCTTTTTCCTCTTTTTTCCCTCCTGACATAATTACACGATATACATGGCATAACTGAGTTATCAGTAGCGGTCGGCTCTTGCTACTTATGTTTTAAAGATCTTCCTGGCATCCTTCGAGTATCTCTGGCATCCGCTAATTGTCTCGCTGATTAATTTTCGCCGCGTTTCACGATAAAAGAAGAAGAAAAAAAGTCCCGGCTAGTTTTGTCGGCGGCTAATTCGCCAAGTGCTGGCTCGAGAAGTGAATTTGCTACGAGAGTGGTTTTGATACGTCCTCTTAAAAATGAGAGACTGGAGGCGAGGTGAATCGCGCGATTCACCACTCCAGAGACCGGAACATTCTCCACTTTCGTTCTTAGCTAAGATCCAGAAATCATAGAGATCTACACTTGGACCTTTGCATATAATTGCGGAAGGAACAATGCGGTCTGCGTGCGGTACAACGACGCTATACGGCGTCTATGTGTGCGCAGGAACGCTCGGATGCTTTCACACGTTCTTTCTCATTACGTCATTTTGGAGATGTTGGAAGCTCCGCGCGTTGTTTTGCGATTCCTGGGACGTGTCCCTCTCAACATCCTTCGCCGACAAAAGTCCCATTTTCTGTTTTCGCAGGATTCACGAAACTTGACGCAAGAGCCCCTCGTTGAAATGAACCTCACACGCCAATCGAGGTAAACGCCGATTACGTGGGGAGATTTTTTTTTCGCAAAAATCGCAAGAAAAACCCTGAGCTCCCGATTCGCCTGGCATTGGCGCCAATCGACATTATTATTCCACGACGCTCCCTCGTGCTTGATTGATCAAGAAAAACCTACAACAACGCGCGGTTTGGCTCTTGCTAAAATTCAAGATGACGGAGGACCTGCATGCTGTCGCTCTTTCAGTGGCGAGAATTAAATCATCGCGCGACAATGTCTAGCGAATGATCACGAGTGCACACGCTCTGAATGAATATTCCCTTCTCTTATTTGCAAACTAATACGAATGCTTCTCTCTCTCTCTCTCTCTTTCTCTCTCAAGTGACCCCATACTCTCTCATTGGTATCTCTTATCGACCTAGTTTTTCATCTAGAATTACGCTATGTAGGCATCAGTCGTTTAAGCGATACTTTTCATAATATTGCCAATGCTCTCGGCTTTGGCCAGTACTTCTGTGCTGCTTCTATTCCGCAAACTTATTATTCATGCTGTTACGGCAATAGCAGCACCACTGGAGTTTCATCTATTTATTCAACGCGCGATTTCATTAGCCACATTATAAACGGATGTTTCTCGTTCTCAGAATGGCCAGGAGGAATTGAAAATACTCCAGCGGCATCGGAATGCATAAAATTATTCGAGGAATATCGTAAATGCGGATTCATCAGTTTCCTCGAATCTGCCTGATTTTCCAATCGATCGGCCAAGCCGAGACTCTTCGTGCCCAGTTCGCTCGCGCGCTTCTTCGCGCCTCTCTCGCGATAATTAATATCGCGAAGATGGCGGAGGATTCGCCGAGGAGAGTGATCGGTTTATCGGTTACTTCGAGCATGGCGTGCAGTGCGTGGCAATAATTTTCGAATAAATCGCGTATGTATATTAGATGGTGCGAAAGTTGCGCAAGATTTCCTCGTGATTACGATCAAGGTGAAAGTCTTGGGGCTCGGTAGAGCGAGACCTAGCGCTATCAGGGAGGCGAGGCTCATAAATTCTGAGCAATATCGTGGAGAATGTCCTTTAACGACGAGCACCAGTCCTTTCCGACCGAGACTCTCCGAGGATAATCGCGTGCACCGCTGGACTCCCGGCAACTCGCAGCGTCCCACAGCACAGCAGTTCCTTGCACTTTTAGCTCGCAGCAGTCAGCTCGGCTCCTACCACGATGATACGGATTTGTTCCTCGCGTTTCCTGTCCGCAAGGATTCGTTACTTCGACCTGCAGTATTTCAAACAGCCGGTGCAATTATTTCGCCCATCCCGCAAATAAATCTACCGAAGACCCTCGAGAGTTAAGCCGATTTATTCTGTGGGAAGAAGCTCGGACGTTTCTGCTTTTCCGCCGTGCGATTGAATATTAGATTTTTCGCAAACTCCCCCGGGCCATATCTCATCGTAATCCATCGAGACCCGGGGAGACTCCCGTCCGAGTCTCATTGCGAGAAATCGTCTCTAATCGATCCGCTCGCGCGAGAATTATCCATCGTGATTCTCCGAGTTCTCTCGCTCTTCCTCTCGAGTGATTTCTTTCGCGATCCACGCTCGATGCGCGTTGTTGGCTCGTGGTTTTGCGAACTCTCGTTTGACTGGATTATAATTAATCACCGGAGAAATTGACGCGGCTCGACGAATAACAGAAATCTGTCGGAGGAGTCGGATCAAGGGAGCCGGGAGGCGAGGGGTCGGGTGGCGCGCGTTTGGAGTTTGTCTCTCTACTCGCGAATGAGAATAGCGAAAGTAGCGAGTTCGAGCATCACGGTGACATTGTCCAAGGAGATTATGTCACTTTCGGAAATCTGCGGTGGATCTTGTAAAATCAGACTGACCAAGTGGCTCCCAGCGCTACTGCTGCGCGCGAGCGCACAGGACTTCACTTTGGCCCCGGGGTGAATCAGTCCTTTGTGCCAGGCTCTCTCAGGGTCAACCACTTTCGGTGCAGTATATGCTTCAACGTTTATACGTATATACACGAACACGTTCACTCTCCTATCCGTGCATACAGGGTGTCCCGCGCGAGTCGCTAACAGGATGCTGATTTTCTTCCTCGAGAATCTTACATGCAATGTGCTCCTGCGTAAAATTACACTGTTGCTAACCTTGTTTTTCTCTCAAAAAAGATTCGATAATCGATTAAAAAAAGAGAAAAACTCGTAACAATGACGTTTAATAAATTCCTACTCTCTCAGTTCTAACGGAGTATGATAAAAAGTTGTTTTCCAGTCGCTTCCAATGAGATTCATCGAGTTTATTAATCGGATGGTGATCGCAAAGCTTGCATAAATGTCGGCTCTTTTTTTTTTTTTTTTCAAACGAGGCTTACCGTGATATTTTGCTCTTTTCGTTTCATTGATCTCGAGATTATTGGCCCTTCATCCTGAAAAGGGAAGAAAAAAAGGGAGCGTACGCTTGCACGTATGAGTTGGGTAGGAGATTCGTAGAGTAGAAGCAGACGAAGAGGGAGTCTGGCGAACGAGCGGGTCCAATTCTGAGAATACAAGGCAAGTCCGAGGCAAGATTCTGGGCTCACGAAATATTTTTCCTCTCGACTCGATGCGCTTTAATCGATCTTTCAATCGATATTTACCAATACGAGGGGAAAATAAGTTATGCCGATTGAAAAAGAAGCAGTCTCTCCGTACGAGTTTCACGAGCTCAAAGCGTCCTCTCGGTGCGATACAGATATGAATTCAGTTTTCCTTTGACGATGGTCTCGTGGCTAGCTAAAACTGACACTCGCAAAAAATCCAAAACTGCGAATATCCAAGGTAACGGAAGATTTCTAGGAAACTAAGGTAGACAGGAAGGGTGGCGCATTCTTCCAGGTCAGATAATTTCAGGTTTTTAAGATTTGGGCAAACACCATTCTATCTTTTACGATCCTGACTCATGCCTGACACCATACTTCAAAATTTTATCGATGATAAATCAGCCTAACGTTTCGTCGAAATTATTCATCTTCCTCGTCTTCCTCCTCTTCCTCGCCTCTGGTCAATTTTGAACGAACGAGCTTATCGTGGCGAAACGGTAGAAACACGGAGAGGACATGTTTCCAGGGGAGAATTCTTCTGACGATTCTCACGCTCGTTTTGCCCTTGCGCGGGAACTCAAATTTACTTCATCGCTGACGTCACTAATGTGGATTCGCGCCAGTAACTTTAACTGCAATGAACTCCTTGATGACACGCTCTGTGACACATACGATGCGTGCATAATATCTGCGTGCACAATGGAACTACACTTTTCCAGCTGAATTTTTCATGACAAACTTGCCCTCGCCCTATTCTTCCTCGAGATCCATTCACAGAGCAATTTCACTCGAAGTTGTTGAAAGGATCGCGATAGACGCATTAGGATGTTGCTCGAAACGGTGTCACTTTGTACTGGAAAGTTTCGTTAACGAAGACCCTTTTCTCTGTTTGCAGAATCAAGACGCATGACAGACGAGAGTAAGTTGGCGCTATCAGGTGTGGGCTTAGCAGTTTTTTGGGAGAATATCAGGAGATGTCGGATGACGGTGGGACGGACAACCCGGCGTTCGCCAACGACGATGTTCCTAGCGGCGACGTCAAGGGTTCGGAAAACAGCGGGGCGCAGCAGGAACAACAAGTGACCTTGAACGAGGAGTACAAGTTGCCAGCAGACGCGATATCAACGCCGAAGGAAAATGGTCATCAGCGTTCCTTCGTCTCGCAGCACTACGTAGAGCCAGCCAAGACCAATTCGGAACCACGTTACAAGACTGAGACTCGAATCGAATTACCTGCGGAAAATGCGGAAAAGTCCACGGAACCGAAGATGAACGGCGTTCACGGAAATGGCAACAATAACGATGCCAGTTTCCTCAATACCAGTGCCACCAGTGTTCAGGCCAATGGCGAAATAGGTATGGAGTTCTAGTAGCAATGCCAGTCATACGCGTAGTGTCCTTAATCTCGCGCGTATAAAATATCCGCGCTTTTGCTCGTTGCGCGACGAACAAACGAAACAGGTGGTGGTGACTCCTTCCGTGAATGCTCGAGAATCTTTCTTCTTCCACCTATTTTGTACCAGCCACTTTTACGTCGATGGGATTTCCTAGAGTTCTGGAAGTCGCGGTGAAAATTGCACGGAGTAAAAGGTGGACGCACTCCGCGCGCTGGCCGCATTTTCCCTTTCTTTGATCTTCCTTTCGCATCGTCGAGTAGCGTCGACACGACTCTTACGCGTGTGTTCGTTACATATGAGTTATTGTTACAACGCCGGTAATTGCCTGGCGGATCGCGCGCGCTTGTGAAATGTGACAAAAACCATGACTCTCGGAATGCCAATTAAATTCCACGTCTCATTTGATACTCTCCGGCATAGAGATATCCGGGTATTCTTATCGAATTTCTAGAAACGTCAATCACCGGCCAGATAATGGATTTCATCCGATTAGCATAAACGGAACTTGCGCGTTGTTTCGTCGGCGTTGCAACTGCTACCGGTTCGCGAAGAAAGCCAGAAAGCCTCCTAAGAGAGGTCGGTGAAATTCTTCATGGGAAAGAAGAAGCGTGTTCTGCCCTTTCCACGATTA